>JADRCH010000056.1:8051992-8154535 GCA_019843965.1 Rhynchomys soricoides | reverse complement strand
TAGTAATAACACTGTGAAAAATAACACTTAGTAATAACACTGTGAAATATGATCTTATTGGGTTTACTTTTATAACTGGAATCCAAGAGACTACATGACAGGTACCCTGCCTCCTAGAAGACAGGCCTTCAACCTTCTCACTCCCGAGCATTTGTCAATACACTTTTGAGAGCTCAACCCCCTAGCTGTACAGTGAGAGTGGTGGTTAATATTTATCATTAGCTCGACAAGTTCTAGACTCACCAAAGAGACAAGCCTCTGGGCACTCCCATAAGGGGTTATCTTGGTTAATGTCACTGAGGTGGCTAGATCCTCCCTCACTATTCAGCACCACCTGATTGCTTTCCTGGACTGAATACAAAGTAGAAATCTAGCCAAACAATAGTGGAATTCACTCTCTGCTTCATACAGTGCACACAATGTGACCAGCTGCCTGAAGCTCCTACTGTCATGACAGAATGTTCCCTCAAACTTCGAACACAAATAAACCTTCCTCCCTTAAATCGCTTTGGCCAGGGAACTGTGTCACAATGACAGGGAACTGTGTCACAATGACAGGGAACTACAGGGCTAATAGTATTGCCCGTTGAGCCTTAGAGCATTTTAGTTTTTTGTTGTTGTTTTGAATATCAAATGACACATGGAGAAAGCATGAAAGAAAGGTTGTTATTACCAAAATCATTCATGTGCAAATAATCTGCACCTTTTCAAAAACACTGCATATTCTACATCCAGTTAAAGAACTGAACACAGAGGCTGAATCCAAGCCACCTCTCGGGGTGCCAATGAAATTCTAGTACCACATTCCCCCATGGAGATGAGGACTTCTGACATTGGATGGTTTGAAGGACAGAAGACACACTGATAAATATTTAGGTATCCACATTGAAATAGCCTGTTTCTTAATAAAAGTCATTTAGCTAAATTGTCAAAAATATATTATCAAAATTTGTAAGCACATACAAAACTAGAAAACACAGTACAATAAGCATCCGGTTACCCGGCATTCACTACTCTTGTTCCCAAGCTAACCTTTCACCTATATTCCTCTAACACTTCTACCGTAAGATGTTATTTTAAAGTAAATTCCACGTACACTTCCATCTTTATTACTCTAGACTCATTCCCTTTATCTATCACTATAACAAATCTGTTCATTAATTCATTGAAGAGAAAGGTTGACTTTGGTTCATGGTTCTGAAGGTTCTAAAATCACCCGGCTCCATGGCCTCTGGCCTCTAGCAAGAGTTCATGGGCAAGCAAAGCACTTACATAGTGATCCAGGAAGCCAAAGAGAGACTGGAGCCCTGGAGTTCCCTTCAAAACAGACCAAAGACCTCTCACTAGACCCCACTTACAAAAGGATCCACTAAATCTCTTAATAGTGCCACTCTGGGACACACAGACCATTGGCGGGCACAGTCATACAAAATGTAGCAATATGTAAACAATGAACTATATATAATTTAAAAAAGAGAAACATTTGAAAATGACATATGTATGATTGTGATGGCTATCTATTGTCAACTTGATACATGTGGGAAGAGGGACCCTCCGTTGAGGACCTGCCTACATCAGACTGCCCCATGGGTATGCCTGTGGGGCATTTTCTTCATTGCTTATTGATGGAGGAGGCCCTGTCCTACTAAATGCAGAACCACCCGTTGGCGGATAGGTCTAGGCTATATAGGGAAGCTGGCTGGACAGAAGCAGAGAACAGGACAGAAAGCAGCACTCCCCCATGGTTTCTGGTTCAAGTTCCTGTCTTGCCGTTCCTCAATGCTGGACTAGAAACTGTAAGATGAAAGCCTCCCCTCACTAAATTGATTTTGGTCACAGTGTTTATAAAGGCAATACAAACCAGACTAGAGCAATTATTATACCTAAAAAACTAACAATAATTTTTCAGTCTCAAACATGCACTTGCTCTTTACTGTTTTAACTCTAGTTCATCTAAATTGAGTATAAGTCATAAAGTTTACAGATTATAACAAGTTGGTAAATTCTTTATCTTGATTTCAGTTTGGAGGTTCTCCCTTTCTCAACATTTTATTTCCCATGCTAAAATTAGTTGGGGACAGTGAATTGGCTCAGAGAGCAAAGATGCTTGCTGCCAAGCACAATGACCTGAGTTCCATCCCCAAGACCCCATGAAGAAAGGAGAGAACTAAGCCCTATATGCTCTCCTCACACATGAGCCTCCTCCTGAATAAATAAATAAATTCATTTTTAAAATTAACTTTAAAGGAGTTTTGTTTTTCCAGTAGTTTTCCAGTATAGATGTTGCCAACAGTGTTCTTATGACAAAAATGAAAATTTTTTAAATCAATTAATATCAATTCTCAATCACACTAGTAATTAAGAAAATGCTATTATTGGTGTGAAATATCAAATTGGCAATATGAAGACATGCAACCATATGTGAAGAATGGAAATTTTTATGATGTTGGGAAGCTATTTGGAATTACATCATAAAACTGCAGGTATCCTGAGAGACCCAGTGGTGCAAATTCAAGAGATACAAACAGGAGTGCTTCCTAGTGCTTCCTAGTGCAGGATGTATAATATACAGATGGAAACAAATAAAATGCACTGGGAGACTGATAACCAAGCTGTGGACCATCCAAACCAGGAAGAATTTATAGTAATCGAAGTAATGGATCCATGTCTCAGCATCAACAACGCCTTAAAATTGAATACAAGGTGAGAAAAGTAAATGGTACAATTTACACAGCATTTAAAAACACATACACTAGTTTAGTAAAATTGTAAGTGTTCTTATTTAGGAAAAGTTCACATGACTGTCAACAAATGTATCCTCTTCTTAATGAAAACATGCATGGGAATAATGGACACCAGACTCCAGGTACCATTGTTTTTCCTAGGGAACAGAGGTAACGAATTCAGAGCAAATCCAACTGTGATGATTTACTTTAAAATTTATGTCTCTATATATATATGAGTAGAGGAACAAAACAAACAAAAAAAAAACCAAAACAGGACAGACTTTATTGAAAGTTAGGAAGTAAGAAAATAGATATTGGTTGCATTATTTTCTAATACTCTGGTAAAATCAAGACAGTATAACAAAAGTAAATGAATGACATTACAAACTTAAAACTCTCAGGAGATTACTCAAAGCCCTCTGAGAGACCAAACCTTTACTCAGTACAGTATAAAATAGAAGAAATTTGATGTACTTTCACTAATACAACCAACTCTAGAGACCAAAGTCTTTTGTTGTTGTTGTTGTTTTATTTTGGCACACGGTCTCACTATGTAGCCCTGGCTGCCCTGGAACTCACTATGTAGACCAGGCTGGCCTTGAATTCACAGAGATCTGCCTATTTCTGACTCCCAAGTGCTGGGATTAAAAGCATGTGCCATTAAGCCTGGCTGAGACAGAACTCTTGAACAAGGAGCTATGAATAGAGATGCAAGACTGATCATTGGTCCTGCCTGCTGAGGACATTAGCAGGGCTCACATGAGCTCTATCTAGAACCTCAGGTCTGAGGCAGAGCACAAGACAGCCAAAGTCAGTAGAAATGAGAATTATTCTCTAAAACACTGACGTGACGTCTCCTCCCTCACCTGTTGCTACATGTTGTTAAAGTTTGAGCAGTGTCTTAGTTATTACAATATAAATGTTTTGTACATGAGAACTCAAAATGCAGGGCCCTCCTACCTTTACTTGATTTACAAAAACAAACAAAAAAACATAAACAAAAAAAGGAATCAGAATTTTAGAATGAGAATTAAGCTCAACACTAAGTGACTTCCACTTTTGTCTGTTAGGATCAATCAGTAACTCTTAGAAACCTGAGATTCCTAATACTATTCAAAGCTGGAATTAGAAAGGAAAATAGCCTAGAATCCAGCCCTCAAGCATCTTATTTCAAAACAGTGTAGTCAAGGTTTACAAGATTCTTCAGGCAGAAAAAAATATCAAGTCCAGATGAACACAGAGGAAGCAAGAATTCCTTTTTGACAACAAATACCAGCAGCCCACTTCTACTTACACACTGTATGGCTGAAGAACCACAGTTGGCAGTTCAAGGCTCAAGGGTATTCACCTCTGGACCTGCCATCATTAACCCGCCCTGCCCTCAGCTCCACAGATCTCCTCTCTGGGGGGGGGGGGGGGGGGCTATCTGGGTGGCTACTTCCTTAGACCAGGGTGATTAGTCCTATGGAGCGTGGGGAAGGGATGTTCATGTATTACTGAGCTAAAAGACAGCTACATGGCAGGAAGCACAATTCCCCATCAACTAGAAAGGTGAATTTAGCTACTGATGCCATGCCATAAGCATGTCATGTCAGCCTCACCTCAATATTTAAAAGTAAACATTAGCAAACTTTTCCATAAAGGGTCAGGCTAAATATTCCACTCTTCGTGGGATATATGTCACCAATACTCAAGTCTACTGTTGGGGAGCAAAGCGCTCAGGCAATATATGTGTAGATTGCATGCCTGTGTTTCAGTAAAACTACAAAGGCACAGGGAGGTCCTGGATTTATCCAGTTGGCTGTAGTTTGCCCACCCCGATCTAAACCAATCAAGCATACATTGTCCTGTAGGTCTATGTAAATTCATTTTTGTTTTTACAAACCCCAAGTCAATTCAACTCTTCATCAATACATACATGTATGTAAGTTACACAGAAGAGCTGTCCCCTCAATGAACTTTTATTCACCATGTCTTCTGGATAAAACACATACCACAGAATTTGTAGCCCCCTGGAGATTAACAGCTTCTTTTCAAAACTGGTAGAGCTATGAAGTTGCCAAGGAAAAAGAATGTATGCATATACAACATTTCGACCCAGTTTTAAAAGGTTCACTGCTACCCTGAAATTTGCTAAAGATGAGGACAATATGTCAAAGGACTTTAAGTCTCTGCCACTTCTTTTGAATTCATTATCTGTTACTGGATTGCAAGTACCCTGAAGCTGACTTAACACTGCAAGCAGCTGACAGTTGCTGTGGGGCAGGAATCTGGAAACTTAGTTGGGTAAGTCTGCTTTGAAATCTCTTCTTAGAGTACAGTAAAGATGTCTTCAGAGGCTCAATGCATCTAGAGGCTCTATGTGGCTAACAGGGCTTCGTCCAAGATGGTAGCCTCATCTAAGCATCAATGGGAACCTCTGTTCCTCCCAGGGCCCTCTGTGGCTGGATTGTCTTCATGCTATCAGGTGATAGCTATAGAGTAAGTAATCTATGACACAGTACAAGTCACCCACTGTGACTTTATATATGACTATTCTCAGAAGTCACTATCACATGGCTTTGTTCTGCATCTGAAAAGTTGCTAACTCCTCTCACACTCAAGAGCAAAAGATATCAAGTCCCATCTCTTCAAGGAAGCAACATCAGAGAACATGTGAACATATTTTCAAACTATCCCACACCTCCAAGGAATTGAATGACATCCAAAATATAGGATTATGATTTTTACAATGTTTCAAAAGTAAATTTATTTTATTTGTGTGGGATATGTATGTGTGTGCTCATACAGCCACAGTACATGGATAGCAGCTGGCGGACAACGCGCAAGACTCTAGTCTTTCCTTCTATCAGGCGGGTCCTGGGGATGATACTCAGGTGGTCAGCCTTGGGAGCGGCATCTCTAGCATCTGAGTCCTCCAGTCAGCCTCCAGATTACTCCTAATGTGTTTGGAGTCTCCCACTGACCGCAGCAGCATGCTTATTTCATAAGTATCTACGATGACACATTAATGCACCAAATTAGGGAAAAATCAAGTGGTGCTTCACGACAGTTCTGCAAAATCAGACAGCAAACAACTTTTGGAAGTATCTAAATAAAATCTTTGGCTAGTTAACTTCTACAAATGAACTAAACTATAAAATGAAGAATGGATAATGAGTCCTGAGCCGCACTTCTCCATTTAAGAGTCCCCTCCCACAAATTTTGTCTAAGGAAGACTTTATATAAAAGAATGGTAAAAAGGATAAATTTTACTGAAAGAAGGACTATTTTTGAAAATTAAAAAAGAACAAAGTAAGTATGATGATCCTGAACCAGTTAAAATCTGTCTTCCAAATGCGCTGAAAAAAATCCTGTTCTCCCCAGAGCATTTCTTGAGTTCTCAACTTTTAGCATTTTCCCTTAAGGTTTTTCATTCTGGATCTGCATATCTACAAACCTGCCAGGTATACAGCCTCAGGAGGTGGAAGTGTCAGGAACAATATAGTTGCAGAGAATAAGAAGTACATGTCACATTAGCACTGACCAGTGTCACATGCAGAAGTACATGATACATCAATGGAAAACGAAGATCTACATGAAAACAAACAGCTGTAAGCCAATTTAATATTATCCTTTGCTTCAACTGCCCTGTGCATAAACATGCAGAGAATTTATAATATAGTCCACAATGCCCACCACTTATAAGGCATGACTCTAAAGTAAAGAGGTGGGAGCTTAAATAGGTTCATTCTTGGACAGACACAAGTGTATCTTAGCAAAGAAGAGAAAAAAGATGGGAGGGGAGGAGGGAAGGGGGGGAAGGGAAGAGAGAAGAAGAGAAGGGAGGGGAAGGAGGAGGGGAGGGGAGGAAAACTGGGTTTTCAAGTTGAACTGTGAGCTAGAGGCAGAGAAGAGTTTTGGGATGCATAGTTTCCACTCCATCCTTTGCTCTCCTCTAGGTCATGGTGCCATGGTGGAAACCATCTACCTAAGAGTGTGAACTTGGAAAGTGGATGTAGTAGCTGCGGCTTCACATAGGACAGCTGATTTTCTATTTACAGCCCAGCACACTAAGCAGGTTTCAACCCAAAAAGCTAAACAGTGATGCCCTTTCACTCTCAGTGACAGAAGCTACTCCAGTTGCTTCTGTGTGTAGCCCTTAACAAGAACCACCTCTGTAACTGGGTTCTTTTGCACATAGGCACCACGTAAATGGCAGTTTACGTAACTCTAGATAGACCAGTCACTTTACCAGCCTTCATGATCTAAGAGAACAACACTTGCAGACCTAACAGACGGTGAATTAGTTAAATGCATGAATGAACAAATGAACCCACACATTTGGCTCTCCATCTGGTAGGGTAAGATGTGTGTATGTGCATGAAAAATAATTCCATGATCACACAAAATTCATAAGCCCTACATACTACACATCCCTCATACCAATTCACTTTGAATTTTTGAATATTAACACAACTGAAGCAGTATGTATATCTATACACCAGTCAACAAATGCACAATTTATTGTATAGCAAAATCATAATAATACCAATTGCTGCTCACTAAACAACATTTCACGAAGACGACTGTAGAGTTACTTGGTCATACCATCTTTTTCTTCCTTTCTCTCACACATGGAATTATGAATACCATCTGAAATACACTGGGGGAACACACACTAAAACTCCATCGATCTACCTTTGCAACTCTGCCTAACCTCAACTTCCTGCTCCAGTAATCTCTCACCCACAGGCCTCTCATCAAACTCTGCCATCTGTGAAGCTTTTCTTAACTGAAATGATGGAGAAGGCACCGTTCTCGCCTATCACTGTATACGATATGTACCAATTTCCAAGGTACACTCCAGAAATAGTGCTGTCTTAATTGTGTTTTCTCTTCCAAACCTCAAACCAGTGAGCTGCACACACAGGGACTCTGGGTAAATTTTCTATTGAGCTGAATCTGAGGCTAAGCACTACTCATTAACTACTCACACCAAGAGAAAACCATGCCTTCAGCCTATAAGTCAAATCAAACAAAATAAAGAACTTGGGATAAAACTCTTTAAAATGCTTGTAAGTATCCCACAAGCATGGAGTTAACTGTTAATTACTTAGCATTGTAAATCTGTCCCAAAAGCCTGAGCTGGAGGCTGCCACTTGGCTTGATGATAGCCGCACAGAAAATCAGGGACCACATTTCAGGCTGTCTCCGTCACACTCCCTCCAACTGCAAAATACTATGGTCTTCTATAATTTCTCAGTAGCCCAGATGCTTCAGGCCAGCTCAATAATAAATGCCCTAACCGTCGCCTCCCACTACAGGTGAGATAATCAATCCTACAACTGTCTCACATTCTGAAGTGCCACCATCTCCATACAGATAGCATTATTAAACTTACGAACCCCATTTTCTGCATTGACAGTATGAAGGCCTCTAGCAATCTTTTCCATTTAGGACAGCAATGTTCTAGTTTTATCGTGCTCTTTCAGAGCACACCTGCTGAGTTATAGGTAAAATGGATTTATAACTTATATATATTTATAACCACATGAAGTGTAGTTTGGTTAAGAATTTTGCTAAAAACAAGGCATTTAAAATGGATCGTGTGTGCGGGGGCGTGCCCATGAAAAGCCCAGAAAAGAGGATAGGAAAAGTCAACAAAGTTGGAAGAGAGACAAGCTTTTTCAAAGAAGGCCAGCAGGTAAGGCAAATGTGGAAAAAAGAAAGATGTCAGGATAGTTTCAAGCTGTCCATAGCACCATGGATATGGTAATAACATGAGCTTAATAAAATACGGCAGGCTTATGGGTGGCCAGTTGTACTGCTGTCTGCACCTAACAGGTAAACAGAGGGAAGGGGATGCTGGAATGAGGCTCAGAACCAACAGCCAGGAATTGGTCCCATTAGGCAGCTAAAAGGGTGGGCAGGTGAGCAGGCGTGCTGAGGTATCATCCTATAGAGAACAAACACGGCTGTGAATTCACATTCATGCCCACGACTATTCTGCTTCCCAGTCAGCGACCTCGGGACAGCCTGTACATACCAACAAAGGACAGGTATGGGGCTGGGTATAGTGGTACAGTGGCACTCACCTAGCCTGACCTGAGAGCCTGAGGCAGGAGAATCAGGAGTTTGAAGCCAGCCTGAGCTACACAGCAAGATCCCATCTCAAAAAAAACAAAACAAAAAATAAAGGATATGTGGCTGGCAGAATCAAGGATTTTCAGCAGACCTGTCCTTAATTCTTAAGTCTACCATAGTTCAGCTGCCTCAGTGGGCAGGAACATTAAATTCTACATAGTACTTTCCCCACTGAGATGCTAGGGAGATTCAGTAATATAGTTTATTATAAAGCTCAGCACAAATCTCATGCATATTAAAAGGCTTATCTATAAAAATTACTATTAGGCAATTAAAACTGCAATTTTCATCCTTATAGGGCCTATTTAAGAAGAGAGTGGGGGTACTGGGGGGATGGCTCAGTGGTAGAGCACATACCATAGTTGCCCAGGAACCAAACTCAGGTCCTAGAACTCAAGCTTGGTATTTCATAACCATCTGTACCTTCAGCTCCAGGGTATGTGATGCCCTCTTTACTCATATGCACACATCTGCACACAGACACTCACATACATACTTAGAAATAAATGTCAAAAAATTAAAATTATAAGTCTGGAAATCTACCACGTCCATAGAAAACTTACCTGAACCCAGAGACACTTCTACTAGAAAAATTCCACTATGTCTGAGTAACCTTTTAAAGGTAACTTGCCTGCCTAGTGTATAATAACCTGTCAGCTGTGCTTCCTAATTGCCCCTTGGCCACCAAAGGCCAGGCAGATATCCTTGGTCTGGGCTGCCTCCCAGGGACATGTTGATGTCTGAGGGCTGTGCAGAACTGGCCCCACCATCACCTGGGCATCATGGGAGATCTGGCCCTGGAGACATGAGAGCAGGAGAGCGAGCTGACCCCACCACGAGCCAGCTGTAGTCTTTGGGAGGGCAGGCCCTATCATGTCTCCCATCCCTTCCATTTTGCTCTGTCCACCAGCTGTGGGCTGGAGAGTTGGCCTCAATGGGGTCATGAGAACAGGAGAGCTGTACCTCCCACCCCCACTGCAATTCTTGGAAGAGCAGGCCCTGCACCTCACCTGGGCAGCACAGTAGAGCTGACTCTGATGGCAGGGGTGAAGGTGAGCTGGCCCCTAAAGGTGTGAGCATGTGAGAGTAGGCCCCACACCTTGTCTGCTGGGCATTATAGCACAGCCAAGGGAGAAATGCCTTTTTCCCCTCCCCCGTGCCTCACCATCTATGGCAGGAGGGAGAACTGACCTCAGAGTTATGAGAGTAGGAGAACTGGTCACGTCCCTCACCAGCTACCGCCCTGTACCTTGCCAGGAAGCATGGTAGAGCTTGTCCTGGTTGTTGGGGTTGCTGGTGAGCTGGCCCTGAGGGCTTGAGAGCAGGAAGGCTGGCAGGCTGACCAGCTCAGATCCCTCTCAGGCCCAGATCCAAGGCTTTGAATTGACACACCCCAACATCTACACCATTGATGAACTGCTGGAGTGCATGAAGGGGCCGGTCCTACAGATCCAAAACAACAGGATATCCAAGAGGAGGTGTCCCAGTGAGATTCCAGTGTTGATCGAGTAGCTGCAGAGGAATTTTAATCTAGCAACATCTCTGCTCTGGCTGGAATACAGACACCCTTAGTAAATACCTTTAATCCTTAACAATGAAGGTGCTGTTAGTTTGTAGAAGGAAGCAGCCAAGTTTGAAAGTTATGTCTCATTGAGAGGCAAAGTGACCAGTCATAGAAAGAGTGGACAGAATAAGTCAGAGATAGGATATGCACAGCTCTCATGAGAACAGACAGAAATGAGAAGCTATTTAAGAGCAGTGCAGGGAGAGAGAGAGAGAGAGAGAGAGAGAGAGAGAGAGAGAGAGACAGAGAAAGAGACACACAGAGAGAGACAGAGACAGAGACAGAGTCAGTCTGTCAGTTCTGTTTGGTCAATTAGTCAGCAGAGGAGGAAGTTTTACCAGGACAGTTTTACAGACAGGTTACAGGGAGAACAAGCTAGACACAGATGAAGACAAAACAAGCCAGAAAATGAGAAGGAGCCAGAAGATTAGAACATATTGTCAAAGTTAATATGAGGCCAAGCAGAGAAATTCAGTGAGTAACCAAGAGAAGCCAGCTTGAATTGGTCAGCTTAGAGAAGAATATTGAACCAGAACAGCTGAGTTGAACCAGCCAACCAGAGTTAAGGTAAAATTAGAAACGGTGAGCTTATTTAGCAGTAAGCCTCCAAGATAACAATTATATCAGGCATGTAAAAGATGCTTTTACAAGTAAAAGAAGTCAGAGGCCTTATACCAGACCAATGAGTCATTGCAAGCAAAGAAATGTTGACAAAATGGTATACTGTGGGACACACTGTGACACACTACAGCTTCCACAATGAGATTTTTTTTCTCTGTGTTTGGGGGTAGGTTGGAAGGGTGGAGGGTGAGTACAAGGGGAAGAGGAGAAGAGTAAGATTGGGGTGCATGATCTGAAATTCATAAAGAACCAATAAAACGCTTCTTAAAAGATGTCTGAGTAACCTTTCAAAGGCGACTTGCCAGCCTGGCATATAATAAACTGTCAGCTGTACTTCCCAATTGCCCTTTGACCTTACTGATCTAGAAATAAGATCAATCACTGTGATAAAATTAGCAAGGTTAAGTCACTATTAGCCAGTAAAGTTATTATAATTTTTAGGTGGGTAAAAGGAGAAAAAACATGGGAACAGCAGACGCCAAAGAAACAAAATTTTAAAAGAATGCTCTGCATGCTCTAAAATAGTTTCCTACACATTTATTGCTACATAATTGCTAAAGGTATAAGGAACAGTGTACTGAGCATAGATTGGCTAATGAAGACCTTACCCATGTTACAGCACCCACAACCCAGTGTCAAGTTCCATAAAAATTCCTTATAGAAATATCACAAAGGTGGTATTACAGGTGCTGTCTGGAAAGGAACGTTGAGTCCCATAAGTAACTACAGGCTCTTAACAGACAACACATGGCCAGCGCAGAGCATCTTAGAAGCTGCAGTATTCCACTCTGATTGGAAGGACAGAGTCTATGAAAGACACAGGAGAAAACAGCTGTAGAGGACCCCAAAGGTTACTTCAAGGACATAAAGACTTGAGGTGGGCAAAGAGAAGAGTATTGACATGAATCCTGCAGGGGAAGGAATGCAGATGTAGCCTGGATTAGAGTTGACAGGCTTGAGGGATGCAAATAAACACCACATACAGCATAATGAAGTACAAAAATGTCACCACGAAGCCCATTATTTTACATCATCAATATGTGTGTGTGTGTGTGTGTGTGTGTGTGTGCGTGTGTGTGTGTGTATACTAAGGGCCAACTGGAGAGCTCAGTGAGCAAAGGCACCTGCTGTCAAGCCTTACTATTGGGAGTTCTATCCCTAAGACCCACATGGTGGAAGGAGAGAATCAACTCCCTCAAATCATGCTCCAGCCTCCAAATGTGCATCGTACAGCTACAGACACGCACTAAATAAATAAATAATAAATAATGTAAATTTAAGAAGAGAATTCAAGAAGTCATTTTGCTAGACACACAAGGAAAAAGAAATATGTGTCACCACAGTGTTAATGAGTTTTCTCTACCCTGGGTACGTAAAATCTGAGAAGTCAGCTGGATTTGTAGTAGAGACAAGGGGATGGGAATACAAGCAAAGAATTCAAGTCAAAGAAAGGGCTACAGTGTGAACTCAAATGGTTTTACTCAGCAGGTAGTGTGTGTGTGTGTGCGCGCGCGTGTGTGTGATACACAATTGTGAGTGTGGATGTTTACATGTGTGCATGCATGTGTCTGTATGTAGAGGTCGGAAGTTGATATTGGGTGGTGTCTTTTCTCTATCACTCTCCACTCTTCTGTTTTTTGATACGGGCTCTCTGTCTGAATGAACCAAGGCTCATTGACTTGACTTACACTGGTTGCCCACTGAGCTTCAGGAATTCACCTGATTCTTAACCCCTCACCACTGGGGTTATAGGCGTGCACCACTGTACCCCACTTTTTATCTGCGTGTCTTCTGGAGATCTGGACTCACGTTTTTGTGCTTCTACAGCAGGTAATGTTATGATTGCGCCATCTCCCAAGTTCAGGAATTAGAGTTTCTATTATGAGAACAGAAGTTAGCAAAGATGCCACAGAGAGCATTCTGAGGCTTTAGAAAAAAAGTGTAGAAATGGCATGAAGAAAGATTGACAGAAAAAGAAGAAAGGGAAGGGGTTAGAAGGCAGAGAAAAAAAACAGAATACAGAGGCAAGGTCTTCCCAGAAGAAACGTGAATAGTACTGAATTCTAAGGACTGAGAACAGTGATTTTGCTTACTATGAGTTCACTGGTTTCTGAATCAGTTCATTCAGTGAATGGTAAAGATGAAACATAGGTAGACTTGATGCAAAGATCTTACACAGGGCTTTTGACTCCAATTTTAATTGTGACAAGATGAAAATTTAAAACTTTTGTGTGTCAAAAACAATCATTAAATTTAAAGGTGAGTTGCAGTGTGTAAACAGTTATCATTTCCAACCAGATAAAGGGTTGAGACTATAATCTACAAGAACTTCTCTCTCCCACACACAGACACCAGCATAAACAAAGGAATATAAACAGGTTGTCCACAGAAGAAACTCAAAGGTCTCAGAGAGAGACCATCTTATAAAATATAATTCTATCAGTGTGGCTGTAATCAGTAAGCTTGCTAATACAACTCAACAGTAACAGTGAGAGGATGAAGGAGAGCTGCCTCTGGAAGAACAAGACGATTTACCACTGAATCTATCACTACTTCCAATCCCCCACCAATAGGACCTGGGCTTCTTCCACGGCTAATTCTAGATTCTGTAGTTTATTGTGATACAGCAATATCGGAATTACAAGTATGAGACACATCCAAAGGGCATATGGTCCAGCCTAAAACAATGGCCAAAGGTGAGCAATCTGAGTGACAACAATAAGACAGGAAAAGTAAGATTAACTGGAGAATATCAGATTATAATTTTTAAAATGGGTAGATGACATAAAACAAAAGCGCATGAATGTTTATGGTATCAAACTTCACTGGAGAAGATTTGGTGATATTCAAATACTGTGTGGAATCGATGAATGGTGATGTGCCAATACTCCTGCACTAGTGCTGAGACAGGTGCCATGGTAACAATGGTGATGTGCCAATACCCCTGCACTGGTGCTGAGACAGGTGCCATGGTAACAGAAGATGAGAACACATGGGAAACTGAGTTGGATGAGGGATTCAGAGAGCAATCTGTACTGTCTGTGGTAGGAACGCTTCTGTAAATCTAAAAAAAATACTTACAACTTCGTTGCATCAATGTGCCCCAGGAGCAGCCTCTGCACTTCTTTCTATTAATGTTACGATTTGATGTGGATGTGTTTTTGCATGTATGTATGTTTGTGCACCATGTGCATGGAGCATAGAAAAGGGCATCAAACCCCCTGGACCTAGAGTTGTAGATGGTTGTGAGCCACCAGCTGGGTGCTAAGAACAGAACTCAGCCCTCTAGAAGGGTAGGCATTACTCTTAACCATTGAGCCATCCATCCCTCTAGCTCCTCCATTCACTTTAAAGAAAGACTTTCAGAGGTATGAAAGAGGCATGTTCAAAGGTTTTTACTGCAGAATATTTACTATCTCAGAACAAATTTAAATAAGATATTCAAATCATGAAATATCTACATTATGGATTATAATACATCAAGGTTTTTTTTTACTATCAATTATCTTGTTTTACTAAGAAAATACAGACAAAAATACCACACATACACGTGTGCACTATCAAGTGCACACACACACACACACACACACACACTCCCCACATAACATATACAAAAATGGCAATCCAGAAGTTACATATTAGATGTTCATTTGCAGATGACATACTGAGGCTGAAGCCCTACCAGCCTCTGGTGAGGAAGTTCCACATTTCATTCAGATTTGTGGCAGTTCCTCAGGAGTCTGCAGTATGTGGATGACTGGCGTAAGCTTCTGTTACATAGAAAACAGGTGTAAGGCTTCTCTCCTGTGTGAATAATCTCATGAACCTTCATGTTGGTCTTGTGGCTGAAAGACCTTTAGCATGTGCTACACATTAAAGGCGTCTCTGCTTTGTGTACGACCTCATGAAGTTGGAAGTCAGAGACACGATTGAATATTTTCTGAACACATCAGTTTTTTAAAAGTACAATTACCTGTATTGAGAAGACATAATGCCGTGTGGAAAAATAAGTTGCAAAAGAATATTATAGTGTACTTGTCTAGGGAGATGGTCCAGTCGGTCATGTGCTGGTTGCACAAGCCTGAAGATATGAGTTTTGAGCTCCAACAGCCACAGCCACATGAGGTACAACACATGTGCAATCTCGGAACTCTAAGTGAGAGAGTAGGGGAGAGATAGGAGGATACTTAGGCCTTGCTGACCAGCCATCTAGCCAATCAGTGAGCTCTAAGATTAGTGAGAGACCTTATCTCAAAAAAAAAAAAAAAAAAAAAAAAAAAGCAAGGGAGAAGGTAACTGGGGAAGACACCTGACAGCATCTGCTGACCGACACACATACACACACACACACACACACACACACACACACACACACAGAGTTATGGCCCTACATTCTTTATGTTAACAATAATAGAAAATGAACTATTTTCATATTCACTTCTGGGCCATGCATTGACATGAGTACACTCAGCTGTCAGGAGAGCAAACAACCTATTTACTATTTACTATGGTTACTCACACAGAGGGAAAGCAGTGGAGATGGGTCTGTTCCTACAACGTTGGCATCACTCCTCTAGAAGGTTGTGTGAGGAATCAGAGATGACTAGTTGGTTTATAGCTTGGGAGACAATATTTTTCCAACAGGTCAGGTGCTGCAGACAGCTACAGAACATGTCCCTCGGAATCAGTGATACACATAGAGGCTTTGGGCCTGAAGCACCATTGTGTTCCCTAAAAGGGGCACTTGCACCCAGAAGGAACATTGTATCAACCAGGATTAATAAGGAGAATGCCAACAACAAAATGTGCAAATTACAAAGCTTAAACAGAGCTGCCTGCACTCAGAGGGCTCTTGCAGTTGCCTAGATGAAAACATAATCCCCAAATGCTATGAACAGCAGAAGCCACAGCTCAGCTTTTCAACCCTAATGTCCAAGATGAATCAATCGCTAGCCAGGAACAGTCTAGCTAGTTTTCATGACAAAGTCAAATCAAAATTAGGCAGGCCCAATGTATTCTTCACTCTTTACAGCCATCACAACATATAGGGTCAACTCATTTCTTTACCAAACAGGATTCCAAAACTCACGGAAAATAAAGACAATTTAACTGGAGCATACATGTGAGTGACTGCTAAAACTCCATTAAGGGACTGGAATTTAATATATTTCCAAAAGAGATCGCTTCCTGTCAACAATCTGTGGCATTTTCAAAAATAATAACTGGGGAACTGCAGACATCTAATTAAAAGCTTTCTCCTAAGCCCCAGCTAAGTTTCAGTAAGTGATTAGGAACAGCAAGCCCTGTCTAAATCCTAGCATTTGTTAGTAACACACTACCCTGGAATGAGACAACGAAACATTAAGCCTGCCCTAGTTAGGGTTTTACTGCTGTGAACAGACACCATGACCAAGGCAACTTATAATGACAACATCTAATTGAGGCTGGTTTACAAGTTCAGAGGTTCAGTCCATTATCATCAGGGCAGGAACATGGCAGCATCCAGGCAGGCATGGTGCAGGAGGAGCTGAGAGTTCTACATCTTTATCTGAAGGCTGCTAGCAGAATACTGACTTCCAGGCAGCTAGGATGAGGGTCTTAAAGCCCACGCCCACAGTAACACACCTACTCCAACAAGGCCACACCTCCAAATAGGAGGTAGCCCAGGCAACTCCCTAGGCCAAGCATATACAAACCATCACAAAGCCCAATGAGCCCAATGCTCTGCTGTCTGCATTTGTCCTTGGTGGGCAGAGGACAAACAGTAAAGGCAGAATCTCACTTACACACTACCCTTCCATCTTTTCACACACAGGTTACAACTCAACTGTTCCCACAGCCTACCTTTCATAAGAAAGTGAGAATCACTAGAGGCACTGCCCACTTCTCTTACTTGCCATGATCTTATTCCTGGTGGGTTCCTTAGTGATTTCAAATTATTCCTGGATCACAGAGGAATTCCAAATGAAATAAGCTGTAGTTTAGGCTATTGGACATGTACTGTCTAAAGAGGGATTTTTCTAATCACAAATGAAATATGTGATGAATGGCTTTAATAGTAAGGAATTGCCTCTACATAGAAAAATTTGGGTAAAAATACATGAACAGTAGACAAATGTGTGGAGGTGATTCTAAGGAAGTTTTGTATTCTTCAATGGTTGCCAGACCACTTCACTGAACTGTTCTAAGAATCAAAGACACTGGACTTCCAATAATAATAATAATAATAATAATAATAATAATAATAGTAGTAGTAGTAGTAGTAGTAGTAGTAGTAGTAGTAGTAGTAATCTGTATTTGTTATCACTAAGTTCTGATCTGAAACACCAAATATGAACATTTAACCAGAAGTTGCTGCTACTAGTGTAACACATTAGAATATACAAATGTGCACTGGATAGAGGATAGCACGTGGCACATTTGGGGAGCAAAGAGTCCTGACATCAACCTTCTAAGACTAGAGGAGCTTTTCTCAAAATAAATATACATTTATAGCCCATTTTCACATCTCCTAAAATTCCTTAGTGAGAGAAGATGTGGTGCAAGGAAGAAGTGCTCAGTTTGGAGCCCTAATCTCGGCTGCCAGTGACAAGCTGAACTTATTTCTGGCCCCCAACTCCCTCCTATGCGAAATTAAGAGGTAGGCATTCACGCCCAATGCTTGAGTTTGCTCTGCTCTACAAGGTCAATGTCTCCGGGAATGTAGCAGCAATGTCCTTGTAGTTTCTACATGCGAGTGGAAGTGAACACTTCCTGGAGATGGTTGGATACAGATCTCTTTAGGACCCTGAACATTCACACCATCATATTCACACAGCATTCAGATCAGCTCACACAAATGGCTTACAGGGATATATAATTATTAAATAATAGGCCTTGGAGTACTCTGCTGGATATTAAATTGCCATAAATTAACACTGTTTGCTCTATCTTTCTTATCAGCCAAAAGAGTACACTCCTCTAAACTAAGCCCAAATCAGCCAGCCTATCCCCAAAGTATTTGATTGAGGCAATGCTTCTGGTCTTTACCATCTCAGGGGAGAGAATGAAAAAGAAACATAATTGAGTGTGACTTTGCTGGCAGGACACTACCAGCACAGGCATCAACATGAAGGCAAAAATAGATGAACAGGACTTGGCCCAAATTTAAACTTTTTGTTCAACAAAAGACACAATTAACAGAGTGAATAGGCTGCTAAAGAATGGGAGAGAAAATAAAAGTCATAAAGCCAAGAAGAGACTAAGTCAGAACACACAGAGCACAGCTTCAACTCAACCTAAATACCCAACAACCCAGTGAAAAACTAGGGAGTTGAACACGTACTCTTTTGATGATGGCGTACAAATGACCATAGTATATGACCTGATACTCAGTGTTACTATGCTGGCAAGGTTTTGTCAACTCAACACAAACAAGAGTCACCTGGGAAGGTGTTACTTCAATTGCAAAAATGCCCCAATTAGATTGGCCTGTGGGCAAGTCTACAGGTGCATTTTCTTGATTGATGTGGGAGGGACCAGCTCACTGTGGGTGGTACCTCTTTGGGTTGTGTAAGAAAGCAGGCTGAACAAGCCTTGGGGAACAAGCCAGCAAGCAGTGTTCTTCCAAGGTCTCTCCTTCCGTACCTGCCTCTAGGTTCCTACCTTCAGCTTCTCTGGATGGGAGATTTACTACTTGCAAGCTGAAATAAACCCTTTCTTTCTCAGGTTGCTTTTTGGTCACAGTTTTATCACAGGAGCAGCAGGGAGACTTGGGCAATCACTATCATCAGATAATGCTCATCAAAGTTGCAATGTGATCTCTCCTCACATTCTTTAGGTTGGCTAGTATCAAAGTAACTTCTCCTAAAGCCACACCCACACACAAATAAAAACAAAACAACTAAACCAAAAGGAGAGAAACAAAGAAAATCAGCAGACAAGCAAATAAAGACAAACTTCTAGGACTTCTCTGGGAAACAATATAGAGGATGCTCAGAACCGGAACAACCAAGGGGCCCTTTAATCACACTTCCAGGCATGTTACTGTAAGGATCACTTCCCTTACAGAAAAGGAGAAGTATAACAACAACGAAAATTTGGTTATATTTCACCGTTTACTCTGTTTAACAATGTTAGCCTGTGATGTTAGAAGGATTTTGGTTCATGTCACAGTAGAATTGATTGTATTTGCTGATTTCAAGAAAACTGCAGGCTATCACACACAAAAGGAGAAGACAGAAGTAGCCTGATTTCAAGAGACATTTCCAAGCAGTGTCTTATTTTTGGCCGATTAATATTTGGGACCAGAAAATGCTTTGTTATAGGTGGTACTCCACAATTTTCCAGGGTATCTAAGAGCACCTCTTAACAATTTAATAGATTGCATACTCCTTCAAGTTGTAAAAACCAAGCCTGTCTCCAGACATTGCCAAGCATCCACCCTGGGCAAAATTACCCCGAGACTAGTGAACATGAAGCTGTGGGTGGCTTGACAAAATGGTAGAATCAAACTATAGAAGCTATGCCCAAAGTTATTAAATAGTACATAGGATCTAAGCTCTGATATACAAACTAAATAACATAAAGCATGAAATACATTATTCTGCCAATATAAAACATGAGCTAGTAGGAACAAAAAGAATAATAAAATAAATTAACAATCAAAAAAACCATTGGTGCTCACCCACCTATGAAAATGCTGGTTAGAGCAAGGAGGGAAGGCATGAAAAAACGTTTTTCAAAATGACAAGTAATGTTGCTAGAAAGAACGAACATTCCAAAAATATTACGTGACAGGTTTTTTTCTCTCTTTTTATGAGTGCTCAAGGAAATAAAGCCATAGTTACATTTGCTGTTTTCCTCTTTTAGACTACCATCTGGTCATCCACACTTTCACTAGAAAAAAACCTCTAGCCAATGGGACTAAAATAGGTAATGTACCACCCCATGTGTCATGAATATGCCAGAGGGTGTACAGTTTGCTCAGCTATGCCCTGCAAAGAAAGGCACTAATGTTCTCAAAAGACAAAAAATAAATGACTCAGAGCCTTCGGGGAAACATGGGCAAAAGAGGGAAAGGCACAATAAAAATCATATCATACAAGAGATAAATTAATGAATCAAAGTCATTTATCAGACAGGAACTTTCGCCCTAAGCATCTGGAAGCAGGTTTTTTTTTTCCTTTTTAAACAAACACGGCAAAACTCAACTGACAAGAGTCAGTGATTCTTTTTTTTTATGCTCCAAGCATTTGTTAAGAATGAGTGACATGGGGCTAAGGAGGGACTTGGTTGGTAAAGTCCTGTTGCATAAGTGTGCAGACCTGAGTTCGAGTCACCAAATCCAGAAAGCACTGGACATGATAGTGTGCATCTACAATCTCTGTGCTCCTACTGCAAGACTAGAGAAGGGGTCAAGAGACTACAAGAAGCTCAATGGCCAGCTGGTCTGGCATATACAGTGGCAAAACAACCAGAGACCATGCTTCAAAAGAAGGGGTAATATGATGAGACTAGATACCCAAGGCTACCCTCTTGACTTCTGCACATGTGCCAATGGCACACTCACAGACACACACATACAAAGATTTAAAACAAAGAATGAGGACAGTAACAGGGCAAATTCACTAAATTCTTCTAATGTTCCACAAGAAAGACAGTTTAAAGATGCTTCATATAATGAATAGTTTATTCATTATATTCATTTATATATTATTTATAATAATATATTATTAATATTATATATATATAATTTGTCATATATATATGTGTACTTGAGCCATTCTTTAATATCCAAAACTTATCCAAGAAAAATGAATTGGGTATGGTAGTGCATGCTGTAATCTCAGTATTCAGGAGATATAGGTAAGAACGTGAGTTCTAAGTCAACCTTGGTTGGAGAGACCCTGTCCAAGACAGACAAACAAACAAACAAACAACAGCAACTGGCCTATCCTTCTTCCTTTTCTCTCTCTGACCCACAAGGCAGGCAGGCTATAGTACAAAGATGTACAGTCACCAGTAGAGGAATTTGTAATTACCAAGCAAAGGGAGACCCCGTTTCATTATATAAAGACTGCTCTGAGCTTTTTCCCAAGCAAGGAGGGCAGGACAGAGGTAGGCCTGGCTACCACAGGGCTCAAACTTAGACAGGGATTTTAATCAAAACCTCAAACATTTGGGAAGAGAAAAGCCATGGAAAAAAAAAAAAAAAAGAGGTACCAAACACATTCTCTTCAAAAAAAAAAAAACATCGAAAGCAAAAGTAAATTGAGAAAACAGGTTTAAGGAGGGTATCATATCTTTCAGAGGAGGCAAGGCATGACAAAATTTTGTGTACAATTTCCCATTCCAATACACCAATATGAACTCTTAGACAACCAAGGAGATTATCCTCATGAATTTTCAGTGTTGGTGAGATATCCTAGTAAGGTGACTTGCTGCTAAGCAGGAGAACCTGAATTCAATCCCCAGGACACACACACACACACACACACACACTAAATTTTTAACAGATGTTTAATTTGTTTTCAGAGAGACAGAATAGGTGTAAGATATTTTCAGACATTAAGGAATTAAAGTACAAATTCTAGTGGAAGAACCACTAGAAAGCACATTTCACCAGGCCATTGACCCATATTTCTGAGAGGCAGAAGCAGGAGGATCATTAAGAGTTGAAAATCAGTCTGAACTACACCATGAGTTCAAGGTCAGCCTTGGTATCAGACTGTGATCCTATCTCAAAAAAACAAAAACATCAGGGGCTGAAGAGATGGCTTAGCCTCTGCACCTGCCGCTCTTGCTGTGGACCTAGATTCTCCTCCCAGCATCCACAAGACAGCTTATAGCCATCTTTAAACCCCAGTTCCAATGAACCTGACCCCTCTTCAGGCCTCGGGCACAGAGACACCTACATGCACATGGTACACCTACATGCAAGCACTTATACACATAAGTAAAAATAAATCTTAAAAATTAAGAAAAGAAAAGCAAACAAAAGAATACACCTTAAAGTAAAAAACATGGAATACTGAACAAAAAGCAGGTTGCAAAAATTTAGAGTATAGTAATATTTAAGAATATTTATAAACCTTAGCAAAAACATTTTAATTTCTATAGAAATACACACACACATACATACATATATTAAAGGACGTAATGCATAAGAGGCAAGCTAAGGGGACAGGCTTTGGCTGCATAGGTGAAGAAATATGGTCATCCTCACCAGAATTACAGCAGTTTTCAACACAGCACAGGGAAAGCTAAGAAGGGAGCAAGAGGCGAGTCATGAAACTCAAGAGCATGAACATTAAGTCAAGACACTGGTAATAAAAGGGAATTAACTTAAATATGTACATTTAAAAATTGAAGGGTAACCATGGAAAACATCTTGATGTTGGTATTTTTTAGTCTCAGAATAATCAGAAGATAGTCAGGACACAGAGAAGGCAACTTAAAGACTGAGGGCTACATCCAAGTATGTGAATAATCACAATTAAAAGATGTAATTAAATCCATCACTGGAACAGGGAGAGCTCAGCTGAGGAGAAAGCTCAGTGGGTAAAAGCGCTTGACTCACACGCTTGAGTTTGGTCCTGGGAATTCATGTGAGAGCAAATGGATGTTGTGGCACACGTCTATAATCCCAGCATTCCTTTGGTGAGATGGGAGGTGGAAACAAGAGAATCATCCAGTAACTCCCTGGCCAGCAACAGCAGCAGAAACAAGAGAGAGCTTGCCTTAAAACAGGAAGGGAAAAAAAAAAAGCGGTTCCCAAAAGGCTCTGACCTACACACCATGGCACCAATGCACCCACACTCATGCACATACACACGCATAGTAAAATACAATAAAGACAGAGATGAATTCACTCATCGAAGCTTTGAAGCACACAGCTATGTGCTGTTTACAAAGAATAAACTAATAAAGTGCACACTTGAGATAAAATGACATAGGACAGGTGAACACAAAGAAATCTAATTTAAAAATGATAGCTTGATACGTTTTTAAAGTAAACATAGCAATATGAACATGAGACCAACTAGAAACAAAACTAGCATCAAATAGAAAAAAACCACAACAGTCTTCTTGAGGAAGTATGCAACCAGGTAGATGGCCATGCCACAAACATGCATTTAATAACATACCTTCAAACTGGAAAGTGCCAAATGGCATTAGAACCACAAAAAAAAAAAAAAAAAAAAAAATGATTTCTATAATTATACTGCATGAGATTTAAAACAGCTTTCTCAAGTCTACGTTTCAAATAAGTAAAAAATACAAATAAAAGGGATTTTAATGAGTGACTATATAAATCTAAATATATAACGGTACACGTGCACAACAACAGAGAACATAATCAATGAGCAGCTCAAAAGCTGATCAAAGTCTCAAGGCATAAAACACAGAAGCACGTTCTTGAACATGCCTGAATAATACATAGGACGATCTATTGAACCTTTACTGTGTAGATGGTGTCATGTGGGCAAAAATCTAAATGTCAGTCCTGATAAAACTAGGGAAATGGGCAAAGCAGAAAACTCTAGGTTGGAATATAAGTTTGCAGTGTCATTCCACAAAAGAATTTGATTATCCATTGAAAACTGTTAACTGTACAAATATCTCGAGTCAACAATCGCAACTCTTTAAGCCCTTCTTATTAAAACAACGTACACCAGAAAACCACGCAATAGTGTTGAGCTCTACGTTGATTATAACAGCAAAAGCAAGAATGAAAATATCCATCCACGAGAAAAAAAAAATGGCTTCATCATTTACCATTTATTTTTCATATGACATGATACACTGACATGGAAGAGCTTCCTATGAAAGGGTTTTAGCCATGTTAAGTGTGAAAGACATATGCACGTCATCCAAATCATGTCCAGGCAAAAGAATACAAGCAGGAACTGAATACACAACACTGCTTTTACTCACGGAGAGGAAGGTATCTTTCACAGTTTATACACATTCAGCTTTCAGTTCATTTGAATCTTATATGATCTGTGCTGCTTGCACAATTAAAACATAGCACTAATTCTCAAAACTGTCTTACTTACTACCCAGAAGAAGAAAAAGAAGCTGGGATCTTTCTGCTCCTAGCACACATTTGATCAAGCTCACCAGAGAGCCGAGAACAAGTATAAACTTCCAACTGTCAACTAGAACACTTGATGTCTCCTGCTTTGTAGACTGTTATTCATCAGACGTAGCCTTCTGCTTTACTTTCTCCACGTTTCCATATACCACCATCTTAACTGAAGAACCTTCTTGCTTTTCAGCACACACCTACAACCTGCCATTTACCTCATTCACTCCCATTTGTCTCTCCTTTATCTGCTACATCCTAGAGTTCTGATCTGTAAAACTGGGGTCAGAATAGCGCCTACTCTGCAAAACTGCTTTAGCCTTAAGTGAGCTAGATGCTCAGGCATGCACGAAGTCATAAAAATATTTACTGTTTATATTGTCTTGTTTTTTGTCTGCTCACTCATGTTACAGAGGCAGTTGCAAGGCATGGATTTTTCACTGGCGACTGTATCCTGAGAGCCTGCGAAGAGCTTTAGGCAGAGCTCACAATTGTTGACGCCTGACTTAGACTGTAGCCATATGTTCGGACAGCTGAGACTGTAATAAAAAGGCTAATTATTTACAGGAAAAGCAAGTTCTCTGCATATTGGTGGGAATCGTTCACAATAACTCGATCTACTTACAAAGCATAATATTTAGCAATGTGACTCCTAGCAGCGTCAAGTAGCGTTTAACTCACTGATTTCCTGGTGCCCACGTGGTGATCGCAGCTGAAATGCAGCACGGAACAGAAAACCTAAAGTGCAACTTACTCTTTATTCCTGCTTTTGATACAGGGCTGGTAGAGGACTTTGATGGCGTTCCAGGCAGGGCCGGAGCCAACTTCCGATGAATCTTCCAACAACGGGAACTTCCTGCTACAACTGGAACTTCTCAGAGGTTCCATCACCAAACTGTCTGAGTTCAAAACCCAGAGCTAAAGGATGGGAAGAGAAGTCCACAGAGGAGATATTGCTATTCCATCTATATTGTGTCTCACCACCTCAAAAAACCCACAGGAAGTAACAGCAAAACATAATTAGGTAGATAATGTTTCAATAACGTTTGCTTTTCAAATTTATTTTTATTTTACTTTATGTAGGATTTGGGAGAGCACCCAAATAAAATTTTTTTTAGACTGATTAGGAAAAAAAGCATCTATATAAATGGCGATGCTATAATTAATCTGAAATATTTGGAGCTCCCAGACGTCAGAGAGGAGGGGTCAAACAATGTAGGCGAAGACAGGCAAAAAACAGAAAGAGAACACAGGCATGAGATGAACACTACAAATGTCTACATGACTAATGGGAGGAAGGTAAACTGATGTGTTTCCAGGACACTTAACAGACAGAGCAAAGCGCTAACAGTAGTAGAAGTCTCAGAGCAAGACAAGGCCTGTTGTTGGGGGACAAATCTCTGCAGGAGGGGGAACGGTGAGCCACAGAAATTCAACAGTCAGCAGCTGGGGATGGTGGAACCCATCTGGTCAATAGGATGGGTGGGCCACAAGAATGTCCACTAGAAAAGATAAGGGATTACAACTTTCATGTAGGGTGGTAGATATCTGAATTTACAATATACATACTCTAAGTTGGCAGCCCCATGGAGGGAGCAACAGTGTCAACTGGCCTGACCCCTCGATGGTCCCAGAGACTGGACCACCAACCAAAGAAAACACATGGAGAGACCCATGGTGCTGGCCACATATGCGGCAGAGGAGGGTCTTGTTAGCCATCAGGGGGAGGAAAGGCCCTTGGACCTGAGGATGTTAGATCCCCCAGTATAGGAGAATGCCAAGGAGGGAAGACAAGAGTGGATGGGTGGGTGGGGGAATACCCCCATAGAGGCAGGGGAAGGGGTAGGGAATGAGGAGGTTCCAAAGGGGAGATCTGGAAAGGGAGAAACATTTGAAATGTAAATAAAATATCAAAAATTAAATATAATTCTAATACTGCATTAAGCTAGAAAGTCCTCTTCTAAAGAAGTAAAAAATTCATGTGCAATGATTGTTTTCTTGTAGCACTGTCTTCAGTGGCCATACATGGAATTGTAGTTATTAAAGAATAGAATCCAACCTACGTTTATACCAACAAGAAACAATCCTCATGGTTACACGCAACTCTTACTGAAAAGCTAACCATGTAACACTGTTTTGTTTTGTTTTGTTTTTCACTAAAAACTCAAATACCTTTGAGAATTCTTAGAAATGGTTGTATACGGACAGAAAATACATGTTTTATGTTCATCTGTATAAGACTGTTACGGTGATGGCCTTTGGAAAACGTGAGAGAATCAGGCTTAGGGAGAGGACAGGATAGGAGGAAAGCACTTTAGGCTCATCATATTTCTGAATATAGTCTGAACATATTTCAAAAATACATCCTAGCAAAGTAAGAAAAAAACAAAACTTCAATGTAAGAAAACTGAAAAATTATTTTCACCTAGAAAATCATTCAGTACAAGAAAACTAAGGCTAGAACCATGGTTCAAGCCATAAAGTATTTGACATGCAAGAATGAGCAGCCAAGTTTGATCTCCAGAAGCCCATGAAAAAATCTTGGGCTGGCAGCATGTACCTGTAATCTTCGCCCTAGGGGGCAGAGACAGGTGGATCCCTGGGGCTCACTGGCCACTTCAATTGAATTGGCTGAGCTTTAGGCTTGGTGAGAGATTATCTCAAAAACAAAACAAAACAAAACAAAAAAACCAGTGGAGAGCAGTTGAGGAAGACCCATATACATGGACCCCCAGCCTCCAACTACGTGTGTGCTCACACAAAGGAAACAAATGATCATTTCAAACTGCGACACTGCTATCCATTTTCTGTGAATATCCCAAAGACATTCTGGTTCAACCCCGGACACCCAGTGAAGTGCTTTCCACAAGAAGCACTCTGTATGGGTTAACTAGTTGAAGAAAAGAGATGCCGAAAAAGGTGTGGTCCAGGCTGCTTGGGTTTCCAAATAACTGGGCAAAATTTACTTATGTAGAGCCTCATTCTAAACAGAGGTGGGCTGACTCTGGCACCTGCAGGACAGTGAGAGTATGGATGCACCAAGCCAGCATCGTCTTCCAAACCTACTACTCTTTCTCAAATAACAAGCTGTCAGAGGCAGTCTGAAACAGGAGTAACAGAACGTTTTAATGCTGAGAGTAACAAATACAAAGAGACATGAGAATGCTTACAGAGATGTGACAACCTCCAGAAGAGCCATTACCAAGAGCAGAATAGCATTACTTTTAGTATGAGCTTCTTAAGAACAAAAATTGGGTTTTCTTTCTGACTGCAACCCCAGAACCTAGGATGTGATCCATCCGGTCATGTGATATGAAATGAAGTGATCTAGATTCATGGATTAACTGATATTAAAAAGTTCTATGGTCATCTTCTAGTTTCCAGACTTGAGAGGTAAGAAAATAGAGTGATGGAAACTAACAAAACTTCTGAGACTCTGGATTACAAGGCCATAAAATGGACGAAAATGCTTCCTTACCAAGATGTACACTTTGCCATCCTGACCTTGAATCGTGAATCTGAAAGTGCTTCTAGCAGAAGAGAGTTCCACCAGGCACTGGGCAATGACACTCTGAATGAACCGAGACCTGTCGCAACAGAAAGCAACTGTCACCATGTGGCAATCCCATAATTCTAACCAACAAGGTAAGACAGAAGGACTCACGGGCATGCACAGGGTACTAACATTGCATGCCAGGCATTTCTAACCACCATCCATGCTTTTAAAGTCTTCCTTAATGTGCATTTCAGAATATTAGAATGTATTTGTGTTTGTACCGGTCTCCTTAAAATTCATCCTATCATTAATATATTTACCATCCCATACATAACTATGTATGTTATGTATTTAACATATATGATAATTAATATAGACCAACAACTTGACAAGATGTAGAATCACCTGGGAGACAAACTTCTGGCCATGTCTATGAGGGATTATCTATATTAGAATAGCTAAGATGAAAAGACCCATTTTTACTTTGGGTGGCACCAGTCCATGCTCCAGGCTCCTGGACTGAGTAAGGAGGAGATAGTGAGCTGAGCACCAGCATTTGTCAAGCCCTGCTTCCTGAACTGTGTAGCGTGTCGCCAGCTGTCTCAAGGTCCTGCCACCATCACTGCCATAAAGCACTGTGCTTTTGAACCCTGAAAAGTAACCTCTTCCTAAGTCACTTGCGTTGATTATTTTTGCCACAGCAACGAGACACGTCACTCGTACGCACCCTATCTGTTGAATTAAAACCCACTGAAAATTCATCATTCATTCACACCTTATAGCGCACCAGACAGTAAATAACTAAGGTGAAAAATTTCCTCCCAAAGACAGTTTCAGTGACAATGGTTTCCATTTAAACTGCCTTAAGTGGCAGTTCTAAGGTGTAGAATCCAACCACATGTAAGAGGATAAAATTCTAGTCTATATTCAGGATGTCATAACTTTTGAATATCGATAGTTAGCAGACATGTACTAATTTGCTTTCTGTTGATGTGATAAACACCATGACCAAAGAACAGTGAGGAGAGGGTTTATTTAGCTTCTACTTTATATTCCCTCACTGACCAAGTGAGGGTTACTATTGCTGTGACAAAACACCATGACCAAGGCATCGAGGGGAGGAAAGGGTTTATTTGGCGAACACTTTCATAGCACTGTTCGTTATCAAGTAAGTCAGGATAGGAACTCAAACAGGGCAGGAACCTGGAGGCAAGAGTTGATTAATACCAAGTCCATGAAAGGATAGTACTTACTAGTTTGCTCGGCCTGATTTCTTGTAGAACCCAAGAGCACCAGCTCAGGGATCGTACTACCCACACACGATAGCCTGGGCCCTCCTCCATCAATTACTATGAAGATAATGCCCTACAGGCTTGCCTACAGCCCAATCTTATGGAGGCATTTTCTCAATTATTTCTGATGACTATAGTTTGTGTCAAGCTGACATAAAACTAACCAGCACAGCTATCAAGGGAAGCCATGGCAGGAACTCAAGTCAGGTCGAGGTGATGGAGAAAGGCTGCTTACTGACTTGCTGCCCACGGCCTGCTCAGCTTGCTTCTTTATGCCATTTATGACCAACTGCCAAAGGTTGGCATTACCCACTGTGAGCTGGGCCCTCCACACCAATCATCGGTCAAGAAAATGTTCCATAGACATGCCCACGGGCTAATCTGACAGAGACAAGTTCTTTTTTTCCCAGATGACTCCAGTGTGTGTCAAGTTGGCAAAAACTAACCAGTACAATATATTGTAGGTAACTTCTGCTTGTGAAAAAAAATAGAGTAAAAGAAAACACTGATACTTTTAAAGGTTAAGTACCCTTTTTTAAAAAGCAGGTACCCCATGAAATTGATCTCTATTTCCAAGTCAATATTAACACCAGAACTAATATTCAAAAGTCGAAGGGTGGCCAATTAGATGATCCTAATATAGGATCAGAAAAAAATATTTTGCAATTATATCTCTATAAGCACATTTGTCTATAGCACCCTACAAGCCAGAAATAAGTCTTCAAGTTGTGTATGTGTATAGTCTATTTCATCTGATATTTACTCACAGAGACTTTAGAAAGAAAATAAAAGAGGCATGAAGAGCTACATGCTCAATCTGTTGTGCCTGCCCTTTACCACATTTCAAATTATACAATAACTTGGTATGCTATTTGTACCTTGGTATGCTAGGAAAACTTCTCTCAGATGGCTGGATAATTACCTCTGTCATGTAAAATTTGGTTGTTTCTGTAAAGAAAAAAAGAAAAATTTAAAATCTTCCCAATACACTGATATCACAGACATACTGGCCCTAAATTTTGACCTTCCAAACTGTTCTGTCAGACTA
This sequence comes from Rhynchomys soricoides, assembly GCA_019843965.1. Taxonomy (NCBI): domain Eukaryota; kingdom Metazoa; phylum Chordata; class Mammalia; order Rodentia; family Muridae; genus Rhynchomys; species Rhynchomys soricoides. The sequence continues at coordinate 8,124,593 of JADRCH010000056.1, read as the reverse complement.
GTCACCATACTAATAAAACTGGATTTCAATAAATATTTTCTAAAAGTACTGTGTTTTTGTTGTTGTTGTTGTTGTTTTTATAAAGGCACTTCTTCTTTGTACAAAATAGTTCCAAACTTCTGGTCGCCAGGACTCTGTTCAGAATCTATACCAATAAGACTTTACACGTGAGAAGTCAGGATCTCACAGTCTTAGTTCCACATTAAGACCATTGTTTTCTCAAATCCATGGACTAGCTACAAATCAGAGAGTCACAGAGGAAGACTCGTTAGTTAGGGTACCCCAAAGCACAGAGCTGTAACGGTGACAGCATTATCTACCTAGAATCTCACTGACTGTGCTCATACATAGTCCTCACCAAATCTGACTTTCTGTTTCTTTTGTTGGTTAAAAAGTTAATTAAATAGCAATCTAGACATTTGATAAATACTAATATAAATACGACCATCTTGGATTGTTTAAAAATTCATTTAAAAGTTTAATCACATGAGTAACAAAGGAAATGTAGAACAAAATATATATATTTTTTTTTAGCATCGAACAAAATGTTTTTAGATGTTAAGTGTATTATGTTGTATGCTTATTAGAAATGGACAGGTTTACACACATATTGCTACCAGAACTGAAAAAGATTGCTGGGAGATCTAGCAAAATTCTTAAAATTATGTGCATCACTTAACATTATAACCATACAGACCAATTTATCTTAAAGAAAACTTGTAAAATACTTGCCACACTACAAAGATGATAATACCAAATTAAAATCTCAAAGCTGAACAAAGTTGTTATTTAGGCAACAGCATCTCACACTTAATTGAACATTTAAGCGGGTCAAATTAAAACCAGAAGTAATGAAAATGGTGTTTTCTTAAAGATAACTTGTCCATTTATAATAATACCAGAAAGTAGGTGTTTTTTTAAACATTTAAATTGCTTGATATAAGACACAGAAGAAGGTAAAAAATAGAATTGATAAAAACATGTAATGATTATTAATTGTTACTATGTATCTAGAAACATGAGCATATGTTTTCTTTCACTCCTGTCCATTTCACCCTACTATTTTGAGGTCTTACTGGCACATATAGAACGGAGTCATTTAATGTCACACAGAGACCTTTTAGGTTCAGCTGTCGGCAATCACTAACTCCAGAGTCCCTAAGCCAGGTGGTTTCACACAGTGAGTACTCATTGGCTGTCACCCACAGCCAGCCACCAGCTCTATCAATCTCTCTCGAGCTTTCTGGGGTCACTTTCTTCTATCCGGGTACAGGTGGAATTTCTCTTAATAGGAAACAGCCAGTGGCCTATCACCCACTCTGTGTGCTTCTTTGTCTGGGGGACTTTCAGTTGCTCTAAAGTCCTGGGGTTAACAGGTATCTCTTTGTGCACACTGACAATCCCATTCCCTCTCTTCAAATCTCCACTACCGCTGCTTCTTTGAAGGTGATCTGTCATTTTCCCCCCCTTGGTTGCTTTTAAGATTTTTTTCTTTGCTTTTCGCTCTGCAGCACTATTTTGATGCACATAGACACAGATTTCTTTTTATTTATCTTACTAGGGCCTCACCAAATTGGAATTCCTTGTGCCTCTTGAATCTGTAGATTGCCCTTCATCATTTCTTAGAACTCGCAGCGACTCTTTGTACAAACTCAGCCCAAGTGGCATCCTTTTCCTCTTCTCACAAAGAAACGTAATTAAACACACAGTGGACCGCCTCCTTCCACATTTCCACCGGTACCCAACACGTTACCTTTTGCGCTTCAGAGTGCAGGGTTAAAGATTCTTCTCATCTTTCCTCTGCTTATAATTCTTGATTTAACTTGGATCTAGTCCTCTATCAACAACCCCCTGAGCCACCAGTGTCAACTATAAAGCAGTACAGCTTCAGAGATTCTATCATGGAGCTTTCCCAGACACACTTACTGGTACGTTCATTTTGTGTCCAGTCACCTTCTGATCTGTCTTCTACACTGTTAAATCTACAAAGCTTGATTTACAGTTTATATACGATATTAAAGTTCCAATAAGAAGTGTATTTCCACTGAAATACACTTCTATCACAAATAACTCTTTGTGATAGTTCCTGTTAACGCTGTGATGAATAAGAAATGTCCTCACAGGCTCATGTTGAAGGCCTGAGGCCCAGCTGGTAGCAGTATTCTGAGAAGTTAAGGAGAGTTTCGCAGGGTCCTAGCTGGAGGAAGTAGCTTTGCAGGGTGGTCCTGGGAGGTAGTGTCTGCATCTTAGTCCCAAGTCCTGGCTAGGAGTTAAGCAAGCTCTACCACCCAAAGCCACTGTGATAATGTTCAGTCTCTCTACAGGTCCACACTCAGCAGAGGCAAGGACTAAGGTGTCTGAAACCAGGAGGCAGAATAACTTCTGTTTCTTTACATTCTTCTGTAAAAACCATGATGGAGCGGGAGGGCGGACGAGGGAGTGATCCTAGTTAACATATATGCCTAGTTAGTGCTAGTAGTACAACACACATTGTATTTGAACTTTACATGAAAGAATTTGTTTTAGAATGAAAGCTTTGCTTCCAAAGGTGAGACAACACTAAGTTAGATAACTGAAGTTTCCATGGTGGCTAGGACTGATCATCCCACCTCTACTTCCCACACCTTGCTGGGAGGGGCGGTCTTTAGAAGCTCAGCTTTTTGTGGAAACAATGTTCTCTGCTCCGTGTAGGCTTTCCTTCCCATCTGTACTTTCCAAAGAAATTAAAGCAAATGTTAGGGAGAACTGGTGCCTGGCCAGGGAGGTGTGCCTGGTTCTTTGGTGACTTTGCTTTGGTGGCAATTCCCTCATACAGGCTGCATATCCCACACCCTTTCCTCCTTCCTGTGTGCTAGCCTAGACCCTGCCCTAGCATTCTGCACGTCAGCCTGAAGGGCTCAGCTATTGGGGTTTTCTGTAGAACAGGTCTATTTATAAGACTTTCTTTTTATATATTTATCTAGGGATATTTCTACTTTCTCTGTAATTCTGAAGAATATGTTTTTGCCAGATTGAGTACCGTTGGGTGATGAGTTTTCCTGGCAGCACTCTGTGTGCCTTTCTTTGATGTCACTTGGAGGTCACCAGTTTTCTGAGATGTTCTCCATAGTTGCGTTATGAAGTCTTCTTCTGTGTTTGGTTTTTCCTCTGCACTTTGATCCTGTCTGATTCACTGCCTTTCAGCAACTCTACAGCATCTGGGCTTCACTTAAATTCTTCTCATAAAAATTATTATCTTCCACCATGTTTCTCTCAGATTTTCAAAGTTGTTTATGACATTTTTTTCTTCACCCATTCTGAGACTCCATTTACATGTGTGTTGAAACCTTGATACTGTCCCATACGTCTGAGTTTCTGTTGATCTGTTTCAGTCATTTCTCCTCTGTGTCCTGTTGATTGGCTACTTTTTTTATCAAGCTAAAACTTCAATACTTTCTTTTAAATCTTCTATTTTCAAATCTGTGCTTGGATCATTTAGTATTTTTTCTTTTCAGATACTATAGTTTTCAATTCTAAGTTTATCTATTTGTTCTTTCTACGAAGTTTGGCATTCAAAATTATTCAAAGATCGTTTTAAAAATTCTCTATTATTCATTATAGTTATTTCAACAGATTAACTTCCAAATCTATACACATATTCAGTAAGTCCTTATTTTTCTTGAGTGTAAATCACTCTTTTCTGCTATGAAAATCTAATAATTTTCCATGAAATACACTGGATCAACTATGGCCTTTTGTCTTGCTCTTTGTTTATAGTGGTCAGTTAACTGGCTTGAACTTACATTGTGAAGCAATGTATCTACAGTGTAGTCACTAACTTTGCTCAATTCCTTAAAAATAAGTTTTATGTGTGTGTGTGTGTGTGTGTGTGTGTGACACACACACACAGCACATATATGTGAAGGTCAGAGGACAATACACAGGTTTTCATTCTCTCTAACCCCCATGTGTATTCAGGAGATTGAACCCAGGCTGTCAGGCTTACATTACCCACTGAACCATCTTGCCAGGCCTCTGTTCAGTTTTACAATGTTCTTTCCAACTTCCTGAAGAATATCCACCTGCTTATGTTAACTCCCCACAACTATTTGGGGAAAGGTTCTGCTCCAATATTGAAAGCCAGGAATGTGTTTTACAAAATTTGCCTTTTGTGGCATGCAAGTCTCCAAAGGAAGAAAAAAAAACAGTGGTCCCACCTTGCTATGATGCCTCTGAACCAGAACCAGCATGGCATGATATCCCTGAAGGTGCAGTATCTTGCCAGTCACCAAAAGCTCTCTAGTTGGACTTAAGGCCCACTCAACAGAAGAAAAGCATTTCTGGTACTGGTACTGGAAACCATGCCAACTACCCAAGCTAGTGAAACCACGGGTATTGGAGGAGAGCTTACAGCCACTACATATTAAACCCGCACAATCCCTAAATACATTCTAAATATTTGTCCTTATACTCATAGATGAGTGCAGTTCTCACACACCATCCAGGAAATGTCTCTTTAAAAGCCTTAATTTTTTAAAACTGTTACATAAAGGGCCATGTTCATGCTCAGGCAAGGAGGTGGAGAGGGAGTCCCTTATGGTGCATGCTTCCTTCTCTGCTTACTCAGACAAAGTAACCACTAGTAAGATTACAATGATTAAAACAAATACACAAAATACACTATCTGCTTTCCCTTAAATACACAGGTTAAGTTAAATCTCCTAATTAATTAGATTAAAATTGATGAATCACCACCGATGAAATTACAGTACGTCGTTGCTCTTTAGACATCTTAAACCATATCCTTAAATACCACTTTAATTACTGAAGTTTTTCATTGTTATATCTTAAAGCAGTCTAACAGAGAGTTTATAGAAAGTGTAGTACCACTGAGAAAAAGGCAAGGACACAAAACCGTGGGTCAGTAAGGGCACTTCCGCGCAAAGTCAGCAACCTGATTTTGAGCCCTGGAAATTGTGTACAGGTGGAAGAGCGAACCACCTCCACAGCACTGTCCTTCTACCTCCACAGTCCCTTGTGCATGTACACTAACAAATAATACTTTTAAGTAAAAAAACAAAAAAATAAATAAAACCAAAAACACAAAAAAATAAAACAAACGAACAAACTAAGAGGGAGACTAGAGAGATGGCCCAGTGGTTAAGAGGACCCAGGTTCAATTCCCAGCACCTACATCAGGGTTCACAACCATCTGTAATTCAGTTCCAGGAAATCAGATGCCTTCTTTTGACTTCTGCAGGAACTAGGCACACATGTGATGCACATGCATGTATGCAGGCAAAACACTCATGCAATACAATAAATTTTAAAAGTTTGTATGAAAAATAAAAATAAATGAAGAATATGGAACAAAGTATAAAACCCAGAATGTGTTTCTTAGTATTTCAACAGCCCCTCCCACTTCCAATGTCAAAGTAGGGCCCTGTGACAGACAGCAGTCAAGAAAAGCGCCTTTTCCATCTCTGGGCACTAACTCTTTAGACTGGAGAACTGTGTTAATAAAAAGGCTTCAACCTTTTCGTTGGAACTAAGTATAAATTCTATACACTACAAAGAGAACATGAAACATTGAAGTCAACCCACAGCTTCTCAATGCTAACTAGTAAAGGTCAGAATGTACAAACATAGTGGCACACTGGGTGAAATAGTAGGTGGTTTCTATTCTTTAAATCATCCATTATATCAAATAAATTATGTGCCTTTCCCACAAAGTGACTATAAAATCTGTTTGGCTTTTAAGTAAGAGGGCAGTCATTGCAGCCTTGTGTTATGAAATTCCTACCTGATGATACAGTCTCTCCCAACATTACCTTGCAACGCTTACAAATGACTTTGGTATTTGCTTTTGGTTCCTGTAGAAGAGAAAAATGTCATTTAAATGTCATTCAACTTTTCTTAAAAGGAATATATAATTTTAACCTAGTCCCCAGGGTATACATTGAACTTTACAATCTACTCTGCCCTCGAGTAAATACTAGGAATACATTTAGCTTGTGTGCATAATTCACAGGCACACAGATCAGTTTTCCCCTGTTCAAAGACAGAATAATACATAGACTGACTCAAACAACCCTAGCCACTTCTTGGCAATCCTAACATCGGCGAATAATCTGAACAAGCATTTCATACTTATAAAGAACGGACAGATGGTGGGTGACAAAGGCAAGGTCAGTGGCTTACCCTAACTCAGAGAATACATAAGGCTTAGAGTGCTCACTCATACACTGACTCTGTGTCCAGTATAATTTATGTAAAAGCAACCTACGAATCATAGCCACCCATAATTCAGAAGTTAAAAATACCTAAGCTGTTCGTGTAATTCTATTTATTCCATTTAAGATATGCACTGTAACTGTAGAGATGAGTAGTGAGACAAATTCCTGAAACATTCTCAAACTTCAAAACTCCAAAGCCAGGATGCTGCTTAAATGCCGGCCGGCGTTCCTCTAAGCATTAAAGAGTGTACTTTTGCGACCCACAGTGGTTCCTCATTAAAGCTGCATAGTGTTCTTCATGCACATACGCATTACAGTGTGGTAGATGTCATTAAAAAGTGAGCTAAAGAAGCTGACATGGTGCTATATACCTAGAACCCCAACATTTATAAATCCTGGGCTACATAGCAAGTTCCAGATTACCTTGGGTAACACAAGGAAACCTTGATTAAAGATAAAATAAAAACTCAATTTAAAAATAAGAGGAAAGGCTAGAGAGATGGCTCAGTGGCTAAGAGCACTGGTTGTTCTTCTAGAGGTCCTTAGTTTGATTCCTAGCACCCACATGGTAGTGTCCTCCGATCTCAGGGAATCCAATGTCTACTTCTGGCCTCCATGGGTACAAATTCAATGACCTTCTACCTCAGTGAACTTTCTGAAAGTCTAGTCACGTAGAACATACAGAAATATTCCTTCAAAGGTAAAGCTAAGTTATTGTGCCTGGACCCTCACACTACCTAGAAAGAAGCATAATGCTTAGTGGACCTACATGGATTCTGGAGACAGTACATTCCTAACTTGGGTGTGTTACTCTAGCTCATACACCAGAAGACCCAAAAGCTGCTAGCTTTGAGTGGAGCCCAAAACAGGGGGATTTTTAACAACTCCAGGCCACTGTGCAAACTGCTCTACCATTTGGTGATCCAGCAGATCCAATGGTACTTGAGATGTCAATGGCAGATAGGGATGCATTTTGGAGCCTTTGGCAGCCCCTATAAAGGTGAATCACAGAAGACATTTTTGGGACCGAGGAGAAAGGTGCTTCCATCATCTGCAGAGAACTATTCTCCCTTTGAAAGACAGCTCTTGGCCTGCTACTGAGCCTTAGTGGAAACAGAAGATTTGACAATGTGCCAACAGGTTACCATGTGACCTGAGCTGCCCATCATGAGCTGAGTATTATTTAACCCACCAAGTCAGAAGAAGGATGTGCACAGCAGCAATCTGTTATCAAATGGAGGTGGTATGCACGTGATTGCACCCGAGTAGGCCCCGAAGTAACAAGCAAGTTACATGAAGAAGTTAAAAAACAAATACATGTCTTGGGGCTGGAAAGATGTCTCAGTGATTAAGAGAAGTGGTTTTTATTCCAACAGACCTGGATCCAAACCTCAGCACCCACATGGTGGCTAACAAACATCCATAACTCCTCTAGCCTCTACTAGGCCCTGCACACACTGGCTAAACAGACATACAGACAGGCAAAACACCATACTCATAAAATAAAAAATTAAGGAAAAATGATAATAATAGAAAAAATACATATCTTACATCAGTTCAAGGTTAGTGGAAAGCAACTGTACAGTTCCTATTGGGGTCTCTATGACTCACTCCTTCACTCAACTTTAAATCCAATGTTAGTAGAAACCAACAAATGCCCAATGGCTGCTCACCACAAGGACACATGAAGAGAGTGCCTTCAGTAACTCAAAACCTATACATTTTTCTCTAGTTTCAGAACTTACACAGCTTCTCTGATCCTTCTCTACAATTCCCAGCTAATGAAACTACCAAATATAATCTCTTCAAGCCTGCTCATGGTGGCTCTGGCACTAACCAGGCACAGTCCCCAAGCAAAGGCCACAGGTGGTGCCATGTCTAGCTGTTTACCACCTTAAATCAAGCACAACACAGAGAGCAGGTGCAGAGCCTTGCCACATCAGATAACTGGGCAAAGCCATTCCCATCAGAAGCAACAGAGCCCTGCCCTGAACCACGGCAAGTGTCAAACTGCTCATGCCCAGAAAGGAAAGAGTTTGCAAAGCTAGATAATTCACTCTTAAAGGTTGAGATCTCCAGGCTCAGGCTAAGAGTCAAACTACCCATCCAGCCTCAAAATTGTATTAAAGCTATTTGTTTCTAAAGGATGCCATGCTGTGTAAGAAGAATGTAAATGAAGGATTTTACCCGAACACTGAAGCTAGAAAGGATTTTATTTAACTCAGACCAGAAAATGGGGTTTTGGTTTGTGTGTGTGTGGGTGTGCACGTGTGTGCGCACATGCACACACACCCATGGAGACCAGAAGAGGGTGCTGAATTCCCTGGAGGAGGAGTTACAGACAACAGTAAGCTGCCTGGCTAGGACCTAAACTTGGGTCATCTGCAAGAAAACCATTCTTAACTGCTGAGTCATTTCTCTGGCTACTGTTTTATGTTTCAATAAAATAGGTAAAGTATTCTTTTGTTGGTTTATTTTTTAAAAAAGACTGTAACCCTATAAGAAATGAACAATCAGAATTTATTAATAAAAAGCAAATCATCCCAACCAGAAATGTGGATTTTGATTCAAATAAACCTACTAAAAATACTTTGAAGGCAATTAATATGACTTGTATATGGCCTGATTTTATTAGGCATGACAATGTTAGTTGTAATTTTTTTAATCCCCATTTTTAGACCTACACATATACTAAATTCATAGGGAAAAATGATACAATACTATAATTTGCTTTAATTACTTGAGCAAGAAAAAAGGGGGCAAATGAAACACGCATGGGAATTACGATGACCAGTGTATTGTGTAGATATTACGGGTTTCACAAAAGAAATTCCTTAAACCCAAAAATTATTAAATCAGTGCCCCAAAATGTAAAAGACAAAGTCAGTCTTGACCATAATTTCCAGTAGTTATCACTCCAAATTCAAGTTTGCATCTTTTAAAAACTAAAGTGGAGTGTGACTGTATAGTCTAAGTCTTTGTTGTTTCTATGAGGTTTTATTATGTCCCTCAGGCTGGCTTTGAACTCTTCAATTCAGACATCCTCCCATCTGGGTCTCTCTCCAGTGTAGCTAGGACCACAGGCATAAAAACTCCCAGGCCTAGCTTATGTTTCCTAAATTTTGAATCATATTATGACTTTTATGGAAGATTGAGGTCCACCTTTATTATCTTATTATAAGATGTAAAATATTCAATATGTTGGGATGCCCAGAAAATAATATCAGAAATGACAAGTGAATCACAACACTGGCTTCAGCAGAGGGCTTTTGAAAATAGGAAATACATACTGCTGCATTAATGAGGCACAAATACAATACTATAAATAGAAGAAGGAATGGAGGAATGAGTGAGGCTCTATGTGTGTGTTGTTTTCAACTCCGACCTTTTTAATTAAAATACTCTAGCATGTTGATTCTGTTTAAAGACAAGCTCCACTTTGCAAGGCATTTTTCTCTAGCTAAGCTTCAAGAAAATAATAAAACAAAGTTGTGTAATGAATCCACCTAACACTGTGGGAATGCTACGGAGCAAACCTCAATGAAAGACATTGTTGAGAACTAATTAAATCAATATATCTGAGAGATGGCAGTGGTGCTCCGAGAGCTGGATTAGCATCCTGTCCGGGATTTTATTTTCTTTTGTGTTGTTTCAGTTTCTAAGGACCCTTGATATCGTCTCGCATCCATACATACACACAGAAAAAAAAAATGTTTCCCAAGAGACACCATTAGAATGTTGTGTCACCATGTGACATTTCCAAACGCGGCTGGATGGCTAGACCGGGTGATATGAGGAATAGGTTTTCAATAGCACAGAGCAGCCTTGTTCCCACTGGAGCCTTGAGAGCAGTGTTTAAGCAGTGGCTCCAAATTTATGTTACTATTTTGGTCACAGGCACTCTTTCAACTGCGACAATATGCAATTAAAGTGAAACTTCCATCCAGACCAACTTGAAAACAATCTTGTCAACAGCACCTTGTCATGACAGCAACTTCCCACAGTCCCCTAACAGAGAAAACTGTAATGTCTAAATATAAGAACTCTCCTTTAGTATACAAAGTACATGACTACCGTTTACCAGGACAAGAAATTCTTTAAAAGGGTCTCATATAAGGGACAAGTGAAGAGTGCAGGAGATAGTTTGTCACAGTGTATCCAAAAAAGGAACTCTCTTCCTAATTCCTTCCCCTGTGTTTTCCAGCTCACACCTTCTAATACTTTGTAAGTAGTTGGCTTAGTTATAAAAATGAAAAAACATGGACACAAATTATCTACATTTAGATGAAAATATACATTTGAGCCCATGACATTAATCTATATTAACTTCTAATCATTCCTCTGTTAAAAAGACAGAGTGCTTAAGTCCTTCACAGGGAGCCAGGCAAATGGACTTCTTTCTGTAGCAAGATGAGGCACTAAGAACTTGCAACTGACAGCAATCTGGGTATATGACACCTTCCCTTCATCTTCTTCTCAGTGTTCTTCTAAGCAGCTCATGGCCTCCAGCTGCCCAGCCACCGTATGCTGCAGCTTTTATTACAAGTAAGTTAGCTGAGTTCTAACTGAATTGAAAATGCAATGCTTCTGTTCCTGACAGTAAAGATCGCCGCTGAAACAAAGGCTGTCCAGCAATGATTTTCTTGATGTTTTAAATTATATCTCTACTGACTGGCCATCTGGACAAGAGCTCCTTACAAGGACCATACCAACGCCTGTTGATATCCCCTTAAAGAGGAGTAAACAGTTTATTTTGGGGGGTGAGAGGAAGCTGCCTTCTCTTTAAAACAAGGAGAGCATACGACCCCGATCTGCTAAGCACCAGTGTAGACCCCATAGCTTAGCTAAGCACCAGTGTAGACCCCATAGCTTAGCTTAGCACCAGTGTAGACCCCATAGCTTAGCTTAGCACCAGTGTAGACCCCATAGCTTAGCTTAGCACCAGTGTAGACCCCATAGCTTAGCTTAGCACCAGTGTAGACCCCATAGCTTAGCTTAGCCCTGCTTACCTGCTCCCTTTCCTTTTTTTCCTGATGATATCTGCTTTTCCAACATCAGTGAAAGTCTAGGCCTTGGGCAAACACAGTAAGGTACCGGGATCTAATTGCAAAGTGGATATCCTGAGCTAATGATGTGGGAAAAGATAGCATTCCCAAACCCATGCAGGAGTGTCCTTCTAGACCCTACTGGCTGCGTGGCTTCAAAGCTCTTCCTTTACCCAAAGAGGTGGAGAACGGAAGCAGTTAAAAATAATGAATTTGGGCTTTGAAGAACAAGCTCTTCAACAAACCCTGAATTAAAAGCAGGGAAATTGGTCATCTCAATCAACCTCTTAAGTTTGTGTGTATTTTGAAAAGATATTTTTTTTTTTACCAATTTAAGACTTCAGTACAACTCTTACCTGCTCCAAATCACTTCTCAAATTCACTAAAAAAAAAGAGTCCCCAACAAAACAGTCATTTTCTCGTGGATGAAGAGGCTTATTTGCAAAGGGGTCAGGATGACAGCACCACTCTCCAACCAGAGCGTTCCAGTTCTCACTCGGCAGTGGGAGCACCCTGAGGAGCTTCCTGGTGGAAAGAAGAAAACAGTGTCTTTTTTTCACTATACAAAAGGCAACATTTTCTTAATTAAATCAGCATGAAAGATGAAAGAAGCACTCATTAGCCACATGCTTGCAGTGTCAATTTCCCCCAATTATGAAAGTAATATATGCTCAAGATAGACAATGCTTTACAAAATGGAAACAGGAAGAAAGAAGGGGCTCCCTACTCAAAAACCAGTTATTCTACCGTGACAGAGATTTAGTAACCATCCTTTCCGTGAACACTGAATGTACACATGAGGGGCCTATGCCCCGAGACACTGCATGCAGGTATGGCTGGTCTATACCCTGACAAGACACGGTCTGACACTGTATGCATGCCTAGGAGACATGTGCCCTAAGAAGACACACACAGAAATTACATGCATTTGATGAACAGTGAGGTAACCTTGATATTTTGCTGTTTCTCCCACTAGTATGTATTCAGAAGACCATAGCTAACATAGTTAACATATGAGTGAGTCATTCCCATTAGCCCGATTCTTTTTTTATTCTTCCCCCTCCTGCCATATTAGCGGGATTTTCTTAGATTCTCCCAACATCTATGAGTATCAAAACCTGGCAATGACAGATTGGAAGAGTTAGGCCATTTAATTTGTAACTCTAGGAGAACAGAACTGGGGAGAGGAATGCTGACTCAAATAGGGCACCCCTGGCATCATTCTGACTGCAGAGCCAAGGAGGGCACCACAGGTGATTCTATCAACACACATCTCTGAGAGCTCGCTATGAGACGGGTAATATGCTGGGTGATAAATGACACCCAAGCACATACGGACAATCTCTTCCTTTTGAAGGCACTCTAGTAGGAAATATAGAGGACATTAAGCAAAAGAAAGCTCACATACAGCAATGAGGGGAGGGAGATGGTGCAGATCCCATTGAAAACGTGAAGAAAGCATCAGCTCCCTTCTCAACCATACATTCCCATGGAAACACAGAATCTAAGGGATGCAGAGAACATCCCTTAAACAAATCCATGAATACAGGGTGGATAGACAGGACTAAAGACATACTCCCATTTATCAACTTTAGAGACTAGGTGACATCTGAGCTCTTCTTTGAAGGATAATAAAACTGGAGTCCCCAGGTCATGAAAGGAATTTAGGGCACTGGAAGAAACAACATAAAAACAGGCACTACATATCTTTATCTTTGTGCTGTGTTCCTGCTGTTTGACACACTTCTTATGTATTTCTGGAAGTAGTAAATTTTAGTAAGTCTGACATGTGAGGCTTCTGGCTGGATCTGCTGCATCCTGAGGTACAAGGATTAACAAACCCTTCCCCTGGCTGCCAGAGTATCTGACCTTTGGAATAACCACCTAGCTTTGTTACCCTGGAAACCAGGTATGATCCTAGGCATCACATGTATTGCTAGGCAACACTGCTTACAGTAAAAAACGATCCATGATCGGTAAACTGCATCTTACTAGGAAGATCAATGATGAGCTGCACACATCTGGTAAGGATGCATGCTTTGAACTTCCCTGAATGCTGTCACCCTGGTAAAACCTTAGAAGACACAATTAAAGGATTGTGAAGAAACATTGATTAGGGTAGAAGATACTTCTCAATCCAAGCAGTAACTGCGCCTACCTGGCGTGGATCTTGTGCTCCATACCTGGAACAATATCACCTGAGGAGACAAGGGTCCCCCAACGAGAATATGAACGATCACTCTCGTGGACTGCAGCCAAGCCCACGCAAGAGAGGAATTCTTGATGCTGCCCAGCCAGCCACGAATGTGTCCTATAGTAATCTTGAGAGAATATACGCGTAGAAGCACAGAATAAGACCCGTAATGGCACTGCACACACCTTACCATAGTTAATGCTCACGACACTTTGTGAGATAAAAAGAACAATGCTCTTGTCACAGAGGAGGGAAATGGGGCTTCACAAGTCCAACAGAATTAGAGGCGAAGACTGAAGCAAGGGTCTTCACGCAGGTCTTTCTGGCTCAAAAACCACTCTTTACCTGGGAATACATTCACCCCCTGACAACACAGGGCACTCAGTAGTAAAGGCTGAGCAGTTAAATGACCACACCTTCTGTGCAGAGTTACTTGCTTGGAAAGAATAGGACTGGGTCCTAAAGATAGGAAGTGAGAGCAGCAATGAGACCATGCACAGGTTCGTGGATCTTCTCCATTAAGATTCTCCGTCTCCTAACATTGTGCCTGCAGGGCCCGTACAGAACCTCAATGCAATGCAAAAAGACAGAATGTCAAAGAGCCACACATGATCGGAAAAATGAAACTGCACAGAGACCAGAAAGAGTTGATGCACATTAACACACAACAGGAGATCTCAAAGTTAACCTGACCCCACATGGCAACGAATGACGACTGTAATGTATCCTTTAACCATGTACAGAAGATATCAGAAAGAAGTGCATCGTTCACAACTTGTTGCAAAAATAAAAGGGTTTTATAGTTAAAAAAAATGGTTCTGATGTTTGCTATCATCTACTTGCCAAGAAGTGTTCAAAATAAAACACACACCTTTATTATTATTTTTTTATTTAAGGTAGCTTAGCAGAAATCTGCTGGAAAGAAAGGAAGAGAAGCAGTAACTTAGGTTTCCTCTAGACCTAAAATTCTGTGAGAAACAATACACATTTACGATAAATTAAAGTTTGCCACTTATTTTTTATGCAATTGAAGCAAATTTTTGGAAAATAATATGTAACATATAACTTTAACAAAAGCAATTGGTGAAGTTTTGACACTTAAACATGTGTGGAAAGAATTGTCCCTTAACTTTGAAGTCAGTTCCTCATCAGTGGCAATACCACAGTGTGTTTACAGTTGGATTATAACCAACTGAATATTAAGGACCTCAAGAAAAATATCAAATGTTAAAGCTCTAAATACGGCTACCAGAATTTAAGTAAATTTAGGTAACATTATCTATCAGGCAGGCCACCAGCTTTACAAAACTGGCCTTACATTCTAATCTTTGTCTGTATATACCATGATTAATCTGTAATATATAATTGTATTCCTAAGTTTATGCAATGTTGCCAATAGGTCAGTTTACAAAACATGCTGTTTTGGGGGGAAGGGAGAAGGATGATGGGGACTGAACATGGGCTGTTCATGCAAGGCATGTACTCCATAGTGTATCTATGGTGTGACTCTATTTTTTAAATCTATTTGTTCTGTTATGAACCAGTGACTATATGCACAAGACTATTTTCTGCTACAATTAGAGCTGATCTGCCAAGTGACTCCCTCAAGCACTGGACACTGTGACATCTCTTTCCACAAAGCCATCCCACAGTTCTCCTAGAGTTCAGTGTGCTCCATGAGCTTGGGTCTGACACCAAGCATTACCAGTGTGGGTGACGGGAGGGTCTGGTCTACAGACCTCAGGACAATGCCATAGACAGTGTGAGTGTCATACTAGTCTGACATGAATCTATTTCAGAAGGCATAACAAAATCCAAACACAATGACCTCTGCTGTTTGTTGGACTATTTACAAAAAATAAAATAAGAATAGAAATGTATCAGTTGTTGCCTGATAGGATGAGCTGTTTGGTCTCAACAAGAATAGAGTTAAAAAAATGCATATATTCAGACAAATTTTGTAGGAAAAATTGGACTAAAGGAATTATAAATTGAGGAACTATCTTGTTTAAAAAAAAAAAAAAAAAGAAGGTGCCGTTAATTATTAGGCAACCAAAACAAACTGGGGGAGAATGTGAGGCCCTGAATAATGAGACTTGCTATCACTATTATCATTCACAGAGTTCAGGTACCCTGGTGCTCAGAATTGAGCCATTAATGAGTCTTTCCAACTCAATGTCTTCCTATCCTACTTCTGTACTTTCCTTGAAAAAAGAATCGTCCTCATTCAAAAGGAAAGAATAGAGCATGTGCTAGCCTTGAACTAGGATACTTACGAATCACACGGGCCTAAAGCACAGCTCTTGAATTCATTGATCAGGAGTTTCATGCTAATGAAACTCTCAAAGGTTTCTTTAACCCTACTTCTTCATTTTACAGAGAAAGGAAATAATGCCACCAAAAGGAAAGTAACTTATTACCAAAGAAGGCCTAAGCTTGAAAGATGGCTCAAAGGTTCAGTGCATACCTCTCTCACAGAGGAGCCCAGCTCCCAGGCCATACAAGATCCTGTAACTCCAATGCCAGGGGATCTGACAGCCTTTTCTGGACTTTATAGACAACTGCGCTCACACCTGCATATACCCACACATAGATACACACATGCACATTATAAAAATAAGAAAAGTTTATAAGAAAGCAGTCGATAATCCTATATACCTTCCTGAGAATGCTGTTTACAATTCATTGATATTAATGAGAACACACTTAAAGTTGCTTGAAACGCTGTTTGCCTCGTTTTCTTTTCAAGAAGCACCAAAGTGGTCCTTACTAACCACAAAGAACTGGTCACTAAGGGGGGAGAGCAGAGTTCTGGGATTGGTTTCAACAGTCAAGTGTGAGCTCCGTGAACAGAGACTGAGGAAGCCCATCCAGAGTAGAGGGTACGCTGGCCAAGATGAATGTAAACCTTGAGCCACTTCAGATCTGTGGTGCTGGAGACAGACTCGAAGGTTAGTTAGATACACAGGTGTGCTGTGCAAGGGTGGCGAGGAGGTCTGTGTTCCTCATCTTACTGACTGCTACAGACATGTGAGCCACCATCCTCCACCCCAAAGAGACATTAAACTAGATATTTTGCTAGTTTACTAATAAAAACCAATCCGGAAAGGGGAGAAGGAATCAACTAAACCAATTAAAAAGCTTGCTGAGCATTTACTCTGTTATATTGCTTAGCTCTCTTGGTAAGTTTGGAAAACATGAATCATTAGAAGGCTTTGGCTAGAAGAAGCTAAGGTGGTACAAACAGGTCCTCTGTCCTCTCAGTGAAAAAGTCGAAGTTCACACACGTTTTCCAGCCTCGAGTGGGTCGGAAGGCCACACCTCCTGGCAGTCAAGGAGAGAGACAGCTGTCTTTCACCATCAGCCCCACACCCTCCCCGTTCTCAATTGTAGAATCACGGACAGGTCTGACACAAAGCAGAAGGTCCCAGTCCTGGATGGGAGAGCATGGCACTATAGTGAGGTCCTCTGCCAGCAGCATCCTTCCCCAGCAAAGCACAAATACCAGGCAATAAAACAGCATTTTCCTGCTGTCATAGCACCAACCAAGGGTGTAACTGATCCTGCCACAACTTCCATATCATTGCATGTGTCACGGGATGAGACATTCCAGAAACATCATCTGAGAATTAAGCCAGAGCCTGAAACAGACTGAGAGAAGGCCAGAATACACAGAGATCTCTTAGCTCTTTCAGAACTGGGTCTGCCTCTGGTGCAGAGCCAGAGCAACTTCCTCTCTGTAGATTTAAGATCTCTCAATTTCTTATGCCTGTCACTCAAAAGAAGCTGTGTGCAACCCCCTTAAATCTTGAGGGTGCATTTGTGCCAGCTCATCTACTTGGAAACCTGCTGAGAACAGGAGGCAAGCAAGAAAGGCTGGTGGGGAGCCAAAATAAACACACCTAGCTTTACTCCATCCAAGCCAGCAACATTTACTAAGAATGTACTTTTTCTCTAGGCACAGGCCTGATGATTGCTGCAATTGTTTGCTACTAGCGAATGGTGAATGCTTACCCCACACCAGGCACGGCTAGAAACCCTCGAATCATCAGCTCCTATCAACAGCACTATGAGGTAAATCCTATTGTTAACCACATTTTCTCAATAAGGACATTGTGGAAGACTGATTAAATAACTTATCCAAGACCACTGGGATAGTGAATGGTGGGTAGAAACTCAGTCTTGTCATTGCTGACTCTCTCTCTATGCTATGCAAGTAAAAGAGCAGGAATAAAGGGCATGGAAGTCAGGGTGGGTATTCCCATTCCTCAAGCCTATGGTGCGTGTAGAGAGGCAAAGGAACCTTAGGAAAGTACCTAAGGCAACACAGGAGGGAGACAAGGCATGCGACGTCATGAGTCACAAGACAATCGAATGCTATGCCAGCTGAGTTAGCACATGGTAACTAACCAGGGAGGGAGAGAGGGTGGAGTAGCATTCAGGAAAGGGAGTAGCATTCAGGTTGGGGATATCCTGTAAAGATAGGATTCAGAAAAGCCTGGAAAGCTATGGAATATACGCTCGCTCGTGACCAGGCCTGTGTGATACCTGTGAGCTCAGCAAGGAGGGAGGAGGCTAAAGGAGCAGCTGAACTGGGAGGGAGTACTGGGGAGCTGCCATGGTAGGCAAAGGCGTCTAGCACTCCATCCAGAAAGAACTTCTGTGCTTTAGAGGACCTACTCGGGGGAGGGGGGGAGGGGGAGTGCAGCTACACAGGACAGAACCAGAAGAAGGCTGAGCAGGCAGAAGGCTGCTGACAAAGTGTCCTTAGGTGGGGAGACAGTAGGCGGAGGAAGGTGACTTCAGCTCTAAAGGCCATCAATGGCCACAATGGCTGATGACTCTGTGTGGGGAGTAGAAGACATCTTACCAGGCAAAGGTTTGGCATTACAGCATCAAGGACATTGAAAGGGGAGCAGCCTTCAGAAAGGAAGCATCACTCGCTTGTCCCCAGTACCTAACTTAGAAAAGCCATTCAAGAACACTAAATTCTTCCTTTAAATACTGCTAACAGTAATAATGTGTTTATCTGTCTACCACATGAGTCACTAGAAGCTGAAAATTCACAGGAGGCATTGATGCCCAAGAAGCCAGAAAGATGACTTGAGGGAGGAGGAGGAGGAGAAGAGGAGGAAGAAGAGGAAGGAGGAGAGGAAGAGGAAGAGGAAAAAGAAGAAGAAGAGGAGGAGGAAGAGGAGGAAGAGGAAGAAGAGGAAGAAGAAGGAGGAGAAGGGGAAGAAGAAGAGGAAGAAGAAGAAGAGGAAGAAGAGGAAGAAGAAGAAGAAGAAGAAGAAGAGGAAGAAGAGAAAGAAGAAGAGGAAGAAGAAGAGGAAGAGGAAGAGGAAAGAGAAGAAGAGGAAGAAGAGGAAGAGGAAGAAGAGGAAGAGGATGAAGAAGAGGAAGAAGAAGAAGAAGAAGAAGAAGAAGAAGAAAAAGCAGCAGCAGCAGCTGCCAACTAGAGAATGCTAAGGAAATAGTCAAGGGTCTTCCCTTCTCCACAGGGTAATTATGGCACATCACCAGTGCAGATTACAAGATTAACCTAATCACTGAGAAAAGGTTAATGCGTGCTCCGTATGCTCCATCTTAATAAGCAGGGGAACTAGGAGATGGGTTTTAGAAATACCCTGATTGAACTAGCTCAGATTAAAAGTCCTGCTGCACAGCTTCTACAGGTAAAATAGTCACTTTCTGTGGAAACACACACACACACCATCAGAACAAAAGGGACGCACGAGAGATCAACTCCACGCTCTCTGCTCAGCAATGGATCCTGGCTCTTCCACTAGAACCAGCTTCCTCCTTCAGACCAGTCTCCTGTTCTGACCCAGCATCATGGTGAGTCAGGGTTCACCTTGGTCCAAGTGACACTAAGTTGGCTCTTACTTTAAGGCCCTCCATAGTTCTCTAGATAATTACTCCCAGAAACCACCACCAGGCACAGTTTAATCAGGGTTGAGCTCATTTCTTACCTGTCCTTTATCGTTACTTCACCACAGGACTGGCAATAAAACGTGCAACATTCTTGGGCTTGTAAGCTTTGATTAAACACTGAAATCGGTTCTGAAGGAAATCAACAAAACAGCAAGTCTTAGAGGTTTAGAACAAATAATCATATTTAAAGAGTTTGCTAGCACAATAAATCACCAGCAATACACACTGTTTATGATTAACTCGGAAGTATAGGCTTAATTAGAGCTACCCAATGACTCAACCAGAAGCAAACACTGCCAAGTGTTTCCAAAAACAACAGATTCTGCTTAAAATTCCCGAGCCAGGAGCTGCTCTAGATTACCATGTAACATACTGGTGAGTTCCTTCTCTCATTCTATAAATACAATAAATTCTATATTAACAATGAGTAGAGATGGATTGCTAAAATTTAAGTTCAGTCTGGCTTTTTCATTTTTATGGTTACAGTTTATGTCCACCCTTGCGTGTTAAACAGTATGAGCAAGCAAAATGGATGGCTAGACGGGTCTCTGTGGAGCAGATCCAAGGAATGCAAAGCTCTTAAGAGTTTCCTCACCCAAGAGCAAATTTCAGTGTCTGAGGAAGTTGTGGGAGATGGGTGTGAGAGGGAGGGGGAGGTACTGAGAGCTATGGAGAAATTTGGATTTCCCACACAGATGCAGTGGATAGCTGTTCCCCTCATTTCTGATGTCTCATTTGTGAAGGAAGGAAAGTTTTAGTTTTTAAAAAAAACTGTATTATTAGTCTATAAGAAATCTAACTGAAGAAATGTAGTCTTAGATAAGAGAAGCGAGCAGTAGAATCTGCTTGGTGTTATTTTGTATGTATTTTAAGATGCTTTTTCAGATGCCAGAAACTTTAAGTCCTTGCAATTAAAAAAAATCTGCAGTTAATCTCTAAGTGTCTACTCAAATCCCTGCTGCAAGAAGGTTAAATCAACAGTATTATTCTCTAATGCTGAGCATCTATAAAGAGGACCTAGGTGAGCCCACTAACGAGCTATCCAGAACGAATCAGTTTTCAGTGGAACACTGCCCTCTGCTGGCCACTGGGTCAAGTGCAGACTCCTGGATGAGCCTTGCTGCTGGGGAAGATGTATCACCAGGTCAAATCACGCATACAAAAGGTCGACACTTCACCTATGTTAACCTCATAACAGTGTGCCAGAGTGATGTGTGTCAGGATTGCTCCTGAAAGCATGGTCTCACAGCTGAAAAGGCAACTCTTGAAAACCCTGAGACACAATTGGATGATAAAAATTTCAAGTTACTTCCTACAATATTTAGATTCCGGCACACACCAGCATTCACCTACCGGTGAATTGTCATTCACTCGGAAAATGCTTATCCCCCCACCTATTATGCAAAAAACATACTAAAGCAATCAAAGATAGAGGAATCTGCTTTACAGGGCTTTTCATGCACTGTAGAACAAGCTTTAAAAGCTCCCTTTTCAGGTATTTGAACAAAACATTTCAAAAACACAAAGAAATAGTCCAAAAACACAAACTAGCACACAACAGTGGATTTATTTTGTCCACAGCTAAAATATTAAATGTTGCTCATTAACTGAAAATGTTGAAAATAATTCAGTTACAGACTATGACTAGGCAACAAACCCAAATCCTATGTCCCTGGAGGTCTCCGTTCCTCTATCCTTACTGTCTATCAGAGTCCCAAGGAATGGTGACTCTCACAGTTTCCAAACTCAACAGGAAGCTCCTGCTGTGGTTACTGTGCTCACAGGAAAAGAGAGAACAACAAAGATCTGCACCAGCACACCTCCATCCTAGAACGGGGTAGGGAGTGGGAGTGGGAGGAATTTGCCTATTTTTCTATCCCGGCGACCTTGTCCTGCTTTTCATGATTCAATGTCATTCCAGGTGTTTACCAGATGTCACTTAATCATGACATCTGTTTTTTCCTGTTCTTTGTTTCTACAATTGTCTCTACTTATTTTAGTTATTCTCTAATTCAGAAATTAGCAAATTACTCTTAAGTTAAAAAAAAAAAAAGTGGCCCCCCCGCCCCCATCTTCTCTTGCCTTTCCAAAGCCAGGGGATAGCTTTACATCTCTTACAGGCTTCTTGGGACAATCCTGTTGTCCCCACCTCCAGACTCCACATAGTTCTGATGAAGTACCTACACATGGCTCAGCAATGAGGACGCACAGAAACAAGCAAAGCCTTTCTCTGACATGAAGTATCAACAGTTTCATCCAGTGCTGTTTGCTTTGTCTATAGCACATTGTTAAGAAATGCAAAGAGCCAGATTTAAAAAAAAAAAAAAAAAAACCATGAAAGCTTACAAAAAGAAAAGGCTTACCACCTAAGTGTATCTATCGAGATGCATTCCAACCACAACAATATATTATGTCTCGCACGCAACTTCAGGTTATCTACATGTACTGTTCCATCTAGAACCGTCTCTTCATGGCTGGGATAATTTCCATTGCTCAAATTGTCACACCCTCAGGGTGGCCTTCTCTAAACTCAGTCACTCCCCATGGCATTACTCTGCTTCCTGTGACCACAGGATCGTGCTATTCCCAACTTAATTATCTGGTCAGCATCTGTCGTTCCTACTCATTATTAGGATAAACACTCCACATTCGCAGAAGGCTTTGTGGCTTGTTGGCATCTGTGTTTCCAGCACCCATATCAAACGGCTCACACCCAGTAAGAGCTAACCTGTCTGCTGCCAACCAGGTTTCATACAACTGCTTTATAATTTTATCCTCATATCTGTGAGTCGGACATTTATGATTAAAGAAATGAACTGGGTGGTTTGAGGGAAATCTCTGTACCTTCTGCTCAATTCTGCGACGCGACTAAAAATCTTCAAAAAATTAAAGCGCATTTTAAAAGATATAGTTAAAAGAAATCCGTGAAGGCTCAAGAAAGGGAAGTGATATTTCTCGGCACACAGCTGATAACTGGCAGAGCTGATCCAGACCTTGGATGCTCTCGGCCCATCCAGGTCATTGATTGCCAATCTTTTCACCTGGGAAAAGTTCAACTTAACACTGTCAAAGCCCTTCGGGGTGCCGCTCCTACTCACGTGGGCCGGATTCAGCCTGGGCCTGCAGGCGCAGATGTAAACCATCTCCACGGATATACTGCAACCCGCCGCACGAGGAAGGTACAAGTCTGACCCCTGCTGGAAGCCGGATCTCGGTGCAGCCGTCAGGGGTTCTCATCAAAAGAGAGGTGGGCGTTATAGAAACGTCCAGGTGCATCCCTCCTTTATCTGGCTCACTGATAACACAAAATAAAAGCCAAGTGAATGGCCTCTGTGATGAAAAACACAGCTTACAAGATCAAAATCTTAACCCAGCATACAGACCCTAAAATCCCTGTCCAGGGAAAACAGAAACAGACCCTGGGAGACACACTGGACTGGGTTAGATCAGGAGGAGCAGCCCATCACCATGTGAAAGTTCTAGGTCATGTTTTGAATTCTTGCTTCTGAGACCAGCATTAAAGTCAGAAAATCAAAGTATTGTTAGTTGATAATCAAGATTTTCATAAAGAGACACAGACGCCAGCAAGCTTTCTGTAAGATGTCACAGAGTAAGTATTTCCTGAGTTCTCCACCAGCCTGGGATCCACAGTGAGAACAACAAACCTCCAAATAACAGAAAAAGCCAATTCTTAGCTCACAGGCTGCGCCAAAAGAAGCCACAATATAGCTAGGTGTCCACCTTGCTACCGAATTTTGAAGCACAGCTGGTACTTAGAAATGTCCCCAAAAGACATCATTGGGAACCTGAGCCCTCACTGCCCCTGCTCCGGCTGACTGAAAAATTCAACCACTTACATAGAGCTGAGCCAAGTACACAGACACTGTCTACATTGCACATAGCACCCAAAACAGAGTGGGTCATGTGTCTACAGTCCTCAACTGTACTGTTTAGGAGATCTCAGCAAGGGAGAAAAGTTTACACACATTCAATACAGAGGTAAGTTTTCTCGTATTGATTTTTCAGCAGAGCTTGTAGATCTAGACTGGCTGTTCCATAAACCACATGGCCTCCATAAGATACTGTGTAGGAAGGCAGTTCTGGGATCTCTCCCTCTGCTTGCATGTCCCTCATCTTAGGGGCTCCATCCTCATGATCTCTTAGAGGCCCTGCCTCGTAACCACACCTCTCTGGGGACATAGAACTTACGCCCATAGATTTCAAGAGAACATAGGCACCAGAGCTGTAAGAAGGTTGCAACATGTGGGGGGGAGAAGAGGTAACAGGAAAGAGCAGCAGAAGCCTGGCTGCATAGACTGACCAGGAAGGTAAACATCAGGAGGCTAAGGAAAGCCGGGATTTATACTGTGCAAGAATATAGTTACATGGAGACAAAGGGAGAACGGTAGAACGTACCCTGTGGCAGTGGACTA
Source organism: Rhynchomys soricoides (assembly GCA_019843965.1). Taxonomy (NCBI): domain Eukaryota; kingdom Metazoa; phylum Chordata; class Mammalia; order Rodentia; family Muridae; genus Rhynchomys; species Rhynchomys soricoides. The sequence goes on along the minus strand of JADRCH010000056.1, from coordinate 8,100,772 downwards.
GAAGGAGGGATACCTCCATGAAATTGTGGCTTAGGATGGACACAGATACAGAGATGTAAGAGATGAGAAGGAATGTTTGTGCGTAAGTCAACAGTGTCTTCTATGTGCCATATGACTAAAAGAAATGACATTCCAATAGCAATGACTATCAAACCTTAGTCTATAAGGACAATTTACTGTTTAAAAAGAAGTCCCAGGGATTTAACTTGGTGGTGTGTGCAAGGCCCTAGGCTAGTTCCCCGTATGTATTTGTACACACACACACACAGACAGACAGACAGACATACACACACACTATACATGTGTGTGTGTGTGTGTGTGTATATATATATATATATATATACACACATATATACATACATGCTTTTTAAGACAAGGTCTCATGTATCCCAGTCCAGCCCCAAACTCAGCTATGTGAAGGAGGATGACCTGGAACTCCTGATGCTCTTGCCTCCAAATCTCAAGTGTTAGGATTACAGGCATACGCTGCCCCATGCAGCCAGTAAATACTCCTTTGAATGTTTTTAAAAAGCAAAACAATAAGATTCCTTGGGAGAAAACTACATCAAGACTAGAGTAGAAAGAAAAAAAATGAGATAAGTCTATACCATACTACTGAGAACCAAAGTAAAGAGGCAAAGAAAGGAAGTCAGGATACCCTGTGTTGAGACTCTGCTTTCAGTGTCTTGGGGCATTCTTACTATTATTGTTAAGGAGCCACACCCTCCTTAAAGCTATCCAAGGACAGCACATCTCACTGAGAAGCAGCTAGCATTCTTAGTGATAGAGAACTAGATTCAGCTTCAGCAAGTTCTTAAACAGTGGATACTGAAGAAACAGGAAATCTGCAGACATTACAGGCTAAATGTCACAGTGAAAATATTTATCCAATGCTGCAAACCAAGACCTTTTGTTTATTTTGTTACTAGAAATCGGGTTATTAAACACTTAGACATGAAGTAATCGGTGTGTTAGTCAGCTTACTGTCACTGTGACAAAGTGCCTGAGAAATGCAACTTAAGAAGAAGAAATTTTCATAGTATCTCCAGCTTCAGTCATTCTGGCCCATGGTCTCTTAGGCCAGTTGCCCTGGGTCTGAGGAAGAGCTGAATATTACGGTGAAGAGCAGATGGCAGAGCCGTTTGTCTCATGGCAGTCAGGACACAACGTGAGCTGAAGAGCAAGGGCTTTTAACGAGGATCTGCCCCTCATGGTTTCCGTTTCTCCCAATAATCCATCCATGTAGCTATGAGTCTGTCAATGGGCTACTCCACTGATGAGCTTAGGGCCATCAAAATCGTGTCACCTCTGAACACGGATTCATTGAGAGGCCAAGCTTTCGACGCATGAGCCTTCCCTCCCACGCACTTCAGATCTAAACCCTATTGGCCCCACTCCTTCGCACTTCTGTTTGTCATCTTGTAGCGCATGCCTCAGCCCGTTCAGTTAGGCAGACGTCACTTCTCATTTAAATACAAGACTTACTCTCCACCCCTCCCCTTTGTCGTGGTTTTCCAGGCGTTTCTCTCTATTTTGTATTCTACTTTATGTTTCTTACTTTATTTTTTGTTTTTGTTTTTTCCCTCTGGCCATTATTCATTCATCCACTGCTATTATGAGCAGGAATGGAAATTGGTATAAACACTATAGAAATTAGTATGAAAATCTTTCAAAAACTAAAATGGAATTACTAAATGACTGGGCTATATTACTCCTGTGGGGTGTGTGTGTGTGTGTCTGGACTCCTAAGTCTTATCACAGAGATATTTTCACATCGTGTTTATTACTGTACTATTCACAAAGGTAAGGAAACGAATCCAGACTAGATGAATAAAAAAAAAGGTGGCCCATATACACAATAGAATTTTATTCTGCCATGAAGAAAAATGCAATCATGGCTCTCAGGAAACTCAATGGAACGGATTCAGCTCGTTACATTATATCAAACTCAGTCAGAGAGCATGCTTTATTTTGATAGCGTGGATACTAGATTTTAATTTTTATATACATGTGGGTGAATGTAGGTTTAGGTCATATAGTAAGAAGGAAACAGTGAGAATGAGAAATGAGGCCCTAAGGAAGCAGGGAGATGAAGAAAAGGCAAGGTAACGTACATTTGCCATGATGCAGGAGACAGCAAATGGGAATGCAAAGGGGCCAGCAGGTGGGGATGGGCGTGGAGCAGAGGGTCAACCAAAGAATATACAAACTGTAACGAAACTCATGTGATCCTACTGTGAACCCCAAGACTGTGTTATCTACTGAAAAAAACTGCTTTCTCATTATGGTGTGGCTTAGTCCTTAGCACATACCTTTAATCCATCCGGCTGGAATACAGACACACCCTTAGCACACACCTTTAAACCCAAACTATGAAGGTGGAGTTAGTGTGTAGATGGAAGCACCCTGTTTGAAAATGATGTCTAATTGAGTGGCAGACAAAGTGACGAGTCAGGGAAAGATTTAACAGACTAGGATATGCCGAACTTTCATGAGGAGAAGAAAAAGAGGTTACTTAAGAGAGAGCAGCACAGGGAGAGAAAAGGAAGAAGGGAGTTTCACTGAGGGGTTTTACAGAGACAGATTGAAGAGAGAACAAGCTAGACACAGGTGAAGACAGAACAAGTCAGACAAGGAAGGAACTAGAAGATTAGTACAGATTGCCAGAATTAGTATGAGGCCAAGCAGAGCAATTCAGGAGAGCCTGAGAGAGAGAAGCCTCCAGGAGTAGACCTAAGTTAGCAGTAAGCCTTAGAAACTACATTTACATTAGGAGAATAAAAGCTACAATTATACCCATCACTTTGTATTCATACACACACACACACACATACACACACATACATACACACACATACACTGGGTGCTATATATCTTTAATCAAGGAAGAAGAAGCAAGTGAATCTCTGAGTTAAAGGCTAGCCTAGACTATAGAGCATGTTCCAGGATGGCCAGGACAGAGAAACCCTGTCTCAAAAACCCAAAACTAAAATAAATGAATTAACTAAAGATGAGGATCCAAACTCAACCATATCAATAAATAAAAGTAGTAAAAATTCTAGTAAATACATGGATTGTCAAATTTATTTGCTAAAAACAACTCATATGTATGCTACGTGGGAAAAAAAATCACTTATAAAGACACAGGTTTAGCCGGGCGGTGGTGGAGCATGCCTTTAATCCCTGCACTTGGGAGGTAGAGACAGGTGGATTTCTGAGTTCGAGGCCTGCCTGGTCTACAGAGTGAGTTCCAGGACAGCCAGGGTTACACAGAGAAACCCTGTCTCAAAAAACAAACAAACAAACAAAAAAGACACAGGTTTAAAGGATAAGGGCAGAAAATGATGTTCACGAAAACAGAGTAGGGAACTAATTTGTGATACAGATGCTGAACCATCCAATGAGAAAAATTATGGTCATAATTAAAGGCCACAGACCAACTGGATATCCATATATAATAAAATAAACTCCGACTCAGATTTCACTGTGAACACAAAAATTAATCTAATGTGCCAGAGACAGAAACAAAAATGGTAAGTCTCCTAGAAAACAAATGCAGAAAAAAAGCTGAGCACAGTGTCAGCCATGCATATGGTCCCAGAGACTTGGGAGGCTGAGGTAAGGACATGTACCTTAAACCCAGGAGTTCAAAAGCAGCCTGGTTAGCACAGCAAGACCCACCTCTAAATAAAGACACAGATAACATTATCCTGGGGGGTGTGGTGTGGTATGTATTCACAAAGTTGAGTAAAGATTTAATATATTAAATAAGGCTGTTTAGAACAAATTGAGACACTGGATTTTATTAAGATTAAAGTTTTTTAAAAATACAGATCCAAACTACTTTAGATTTCCAGATTAGGAATGCTCAATGAGTAAAATCTCTGCAAAAACTACAAACTCTAGAAAAGTCCAAAATATGAAACACTTCAGGCCCACCCAGACCTTTTCCAATAAGGCATACTCAACCTGCATTAGGAAAATGAAAATATCTGCCACAGGTGCCAGAAAACATCCACAAACTCACAGGGCTTCATACTGTAAAGCACTGCTTCAACTTAGCAACAAGACGAGCTTGTTTTGATTAGCTAGAAACCATAAGATGCTTTACAAAAGAGAACACTTGGATTATCAAAAAGTAGATGAAAAAGTTCTCAACACTGTATGTCACCAAGGAAACTAAAATTACTATGAGATGCCTCCACATCCCCATCAGAATGGCTCAAACCCAAGACTGGCCACCTTTGAGAACTGTTTGACAGTTCCCACAAAGCAATGCACACATCTATCCTATATTACAGTAAGTCCACCCTTAGGAATTAACCAAGGGTCTATATATCATAGAAAGACATTAAACAAGCCTGGGGGTATGGCTCAGTGGCAAATGTATTTGCCTAGTTCCAACACTACACACACACACACACACACACACACCTTACAAAGCAAAGCTAATGCAGCTGACTCATAAAAAACACTTTCTGGAAGTAAAAATAAATGAATAAATAAATTCATTAATTTATAAATAAATAAATGAATCCAGCAATAGAAAAGTAAGAAAATGGTTTGTGAGATACTCAGACAATGGAAAATTACTCAGTAAGAAATGAGAAAGGAATACTCATTTAAGCTACAAGAGAGATGAACCATGAATCTCTAAGCCTTGTTGAAGGTTCCCAGCTCTGTGAAAGCACAAACAGGCAGATCTCTATGAGTTCAAGGTCAGCCTGGTTTACATAGTAACTTATACCAGCCATGAATACGTTGTTAGACCCTGTCTTACAAAACAAAACAACAAAAACATGTTGGGAAAAGCAGTTTGAAACGATAGTTCATTAATTATTTAATTAATTATTAATTATCATCAGTTGGCTATGTGAGCTTGACTACATCAGGAATTAATTAAAACCCCCAAATGGAGGGCACACGGTGAGAGATTTTTGCTTAATTAGAAGTAGAAAGATTCACTTCCTACCTTTGAGGTATGAAGACATGCCTTTATCCAGATCTTTTGAACTAGGAAAAAGCCACCTCAAATCTGAGCCACAACTTCCGCTGGAAGAGGACATGGAAGAAGGAAGCTCTTTGCTCTTTCCCTGCTTGCCCTCACTCCCACTGGCATTCCAAAGTACATTGAAGACCAGCTGAGACACACAGCCTCATGGACTGAGCAATTACTGGATTTTTGGATCACCGTTCATTCATAGCCAGCCACTGTTGGATTGGCTGGACTGCAGGCTGTAAGTCATTCTAATAAATCCCCTTTCTATTTATAGGGAGATTCATTCAATAAATGCTGTTACTCTAGAGAATCCTGACTAATACACGTGTCAACACAGTTCAAGAAACAGTGAAATTGTGTAGATTGGTTGAATGAGACCAGACGATGTTTGTTACTAGGGTAAGGGAACTGACTTGTGTTAGAAGTCAACAGTCAAAGACCAGAGAGACAAACAAAGCCTAGCAAAGTAGCTTTCTCACCTTGCTTACAGAGTTTGTTCTGGATGAGGGATTAAGCAGCTGTATTTGGTAATGTTTGTACCCTTAATTACAGAACAAATCGGACAGAAAGTGTCCGTACTTGTTCGAACTTAAGACCTCATTTCTCCCCACCCTTCATCCCCATACTGGGGAGAGTAACTCAAGGTCTGTACAAGCTACACAAATGAACTGCACTGAGCCTAGACTCAATCCCCATCGTAAAACTGAAGAAATTCAGATGAAATTATTCTGCCCATATGAGAAAGCTAGGATTTGAGCTCAGGGCATATGCAAAACTGCCACCTTAGCTACTTGTCAGAGTTTAGGAAAAGAGGGGAAAGCTAAGAAAAAAATACAACTGTACTGCTCGGTAATAAAATTTCACATCTAAGTCTATTGGATACATTTGTCACAAAGAAATAGGCAAAACCCATGAAGAGATCACAAACCATTAAAACTGCTGACCATAAGCGAAGGGGAGCATTTTACCCTCTAAAAGTTTCTTGTTTGTGTAGTAAATATGAAATTAAAAGTTCGCAGACAGGCTGGGGAGATGGTTCAGTGGCTAAAGTGCTTGCCAGGCAAACCATCTCGTCCCGCGCACGCGCACATTGTCCCGCGCACGCGCCCACTGTAAGGCGCGCTCGTTCCCTTGGTCCCGCGCATCCGCGCTCCTGTGCCACGCAGACGCGCACCAGCCTCCTGGTCGCACGCATGGGCCACGCACGCGGTCCCGCGCACCGGTGCCTCCTCCCTTACCCCAGGATTAGCAGCGCGCTCTGCAGCCGTCTCCGTACTTCCAGGAACACGCGTGTTTCCGCTGCAGCCACCGCCATAGCCGACTCAGGAATCCACGCGGGACCAAGCTCTCAGTTACCAAAACCGGGACAGGGTGGAGCACGTGAGGCTGTAGCAGGCGGCTGGCTCGCAGGCGGAGGCAGCGCGGCGGCCCGGCGGGATCCGGCGGCAGCCGTCTGTCGGCTAGAGCGCCACCTTCCGGGCAGAGAACGCACTGCCGAGTGGCCGGTCTTTCCCCCCTCTCCCCTCCCCCCAATCCAGCTCGAGCAGGACCGGTGGGACGCAGAGAGCAGAGCTGGCCTCCACTGGAAGGATGCTGGATGGGCTTGACTATGAGCATTTCTCTCCCTGAAGTGAGCAGGAAGCTCAGATTTGGAGCAGGGGGACGCTCTCCTCTGGATAGCTTGGGAAGGGTGAGGTAGATAATGGAGCAGAAGCTGTACAGGTGATACAGTCCTTTCCACAGGTCCAGAGCTGAAATACCTGTCCCAAAGCCCACTTTATCTGAGTCTCCTTTATTTGAACTAGGACTGTTTATTAGCTTCCGTCTCATGCATCCAAAAAAAAAAAAAAAAAAAGTCAACGATTGATTAGCCATTACATTTCGCTTTAAATATGGTAGTTCCAAGCAAAATCAGGTGTAAGGTCTCTGTAAGCCATGAAAAGACAGTGGTGGAGTCTAGTGTCTTGACTAATCATTCATATAAATTTTGAAAAGCAAAAAAAAAGGTAATTTCTGATATACATACCCACTGTACTGTAGAAATAAAAGAAGTCATAACTTAATTGCTCCTACAAGATAAATTTTCAAAGTTTGGTACAGTGAAAGATCTGGTGTAGTCTAAACAAATATATCAGGCCATAAAATTTCAGTAGGACGTCTTTAAAAATGGAAAGCTGTTATTTAAAACGATAGCTAGTATGATGGAAATTGTCGTAGTTAAGGTTACTTTTGCTGGGATGAAGCAACACTACCAAAGAAACTTAGGAAGGAAAGGGTTTATTCAGCTTACACTTCCACAGCGCTGGTCATCATTGAAGGATGTCAGGACAGGAATCCAGAGCTGATGCAGAAGCCATGGAAGGGTGCTGTTCCCTTTACTGGCTTGCTCCCATGTTTTTACTGAGCTTGCTTTCTTATAGAACCTAGGATCACAAACCCAGGGACAGCACCACCCATCATGGGCTAGGTCCTCCCAGGTCAATCACTATTTAAGAAAGCGAGTTACAGCTGGATCTTATAGGAACATTTTCTCAGTTGAGGTTCTCTCATTTCAGAAGACTCTATCTTGTGTCAAGTTGACATAAAACTAACCAGGAAATCCTGTTTAATTGATGTTCCATTTCATAATTTCATCGTCACAATTACCCCATACGGAACAAACTGGAAGCATTTCTAAATAGGTTTAGCCAACGGTGATGGTGTATATCTGTAATCCCAGCATTTAGAAGGCTGAGGATTCAAGTTCAAGGATTGCTGAAAGTTCAAGGTCAGTTTGGGCTATAAATTGAGTTCAGGGCTATCTAGGGCTATGTGGCATGACCCAGTCACAAAACAGAAACGGTCTTAAGTGTACTGAAAATTTCTGATTTCGGATACGTTTTCTAACATTCGCCTTTGAGGTGTTTTAAAGTTTATCACATTGCTGCATAAATTCTTGTTTCATTCCAATAACTTGAGATCATAGCTTAAAAAGATAAAAGCTTGGGGATGGAGAGTTAGCTTTGTGGTTAAGAGCATTTGGTTGCCCTTTCAGAGGACTGGAAAGTTAGGTTTCCAGCACTCGTAACTGCTTGCAACTTCAGGGCATCTGACCCCTTCCGGGCTCCATGCATGCACATGCATACCTGTAGGCACTCCCACATAAAATATAAGTAAATACTGTTTGAAAAAAAAAACAAAGGTAACTACTATTTGGTGTCAACTCATTTATTTGAAGGACAATTGTTATCTTCTACTTTTAGCACTAAAGAATGTTACTTAAATTTTGGCATTACTTAAATATTGACACATAGCGAAAAATAGCGTGCTCCTCCTATGTGGTTTAAAACTTGTACACGCAAAAACACTTGTAAAAACTTGTATTTTTTTCCTAATGCAATGGTCAGGACCAAAAACAAAACAAATAGCCCTTTGGAATAACTATACATTTGAAAGAAGGCTAGATACAAAAAATTGCTAAACTCTCAGTTCCACATAGACTGAACCTGAAATTACTCGCATAAAGTATTGATGAATCCTCTGGATTGTACTTAAATAATCCTTCAAAGCTGTCGTCTGTTCCCCCATTCCATCAAAAGAAGGGTTCTTCTGGCTTGGTGCGAACACCTGCTCCCTCCTTCTCGCGGCTGTCTCCACGATCTCCCGCGTGGGGGCGCTGTGGCGCTGGCTAGCAGTGGCCGCGGAGCTGCGGACGGAGGCGGGGACCCAGGCCGCCGACGTCGACGCCGGCGTGGGCGCGCGCGGTGCACGCTGGTAGCTGTCACTAGGCCCTGGGCTGGCGGCCTTCGTGCGGCTGCCGCGGTTGCCAAGAGAGCGGCGCCAGCGGGGAGCGGCTGAGCCCGCGGCAGGTAACAGCGTCCCCGCCCCCAGCACGGTCGCGCGGCGAGGTGCTGCACGGTTCGGGCGAGCGTCTCCGGGGTTGGCCTGCGATGGTGGCGTCGGGGTGTCACCGCCCGGCCCCCACCTGAGCCCGCCTCGGGGGGGAACGGGGCCCTGACCGGGGCGGGCGATGGGACCCAGGGCCTGTCGGTCCGCGGCCTTCCGCGGGCAGAGCCGGCGCGGGGCTGAGGGGAGGTGTCACCTAGGCGCGGGTGCCCGGCGCCTTTGTTGAAGGCTTCCCGTCACCCCGATGCCTCGCCAGCCCGGTGGTTCTCTTTTAGGATTGAGGCGATGCCGAGGCCCGTCGATGTGCAGGTGCAGGGGGTTAGGAAGCAGAGCCAAGTTCACCAAGAGGAAGTCGAGCTAGCACACGGAAGTTGTTAACAGTCCTCACCTTTGATTTCCAAGGCTTTGAAAGTTGCAATATAACCGTACTTACCTGGTTCTCCCTCCTCATCCACTTGAGGAGGGAATAGCACGCAACTGTTACTTTCTCCTCACCAAGAAAACTGTGTTTTGTTAATTCTTACATTATCTCGCAGTTCTGTGGAGTTGAAGAAAAGTCAGATTTAGAGATCGTAGTCAAAACACTTTTTTTTGGATCATTAAAAACAGGAATCTCCTTCGTTTAGGAACTCTGAACTATGGAGTTAAAACTTTTCATTCTGGTGAGGATAGTCCCATATATAGGTGTTAAGGTCTTGCCATTTTGAGGTTGGTTGTGTTTGTGTTAGGTATGGCATCGCTATGTACTAACTAAGTTACCTGATCATCAACCCCTTGATTCATTGAGCTGACAGAAATTATAGGTAAATTATAGCCCAGGTAGTCCGAACGCCCTTGTTGTAATGGTTACTTCTAGTTAAACTTTGTCATTCCTCAGAACTGCTAAAAGGACTCTCCTTTTGGGGACCCAAGTTTTAATAAAGAATTTAAAACGCTGAAGGAAACAGAGACCAAAAATGTGATACTGTGACACAAAAGTTAAATTTAAATTAATTGCTTTACAGTCTGTTCCTAAGAGCCCTACTTTGTAATTTCAATAGTAGAAACAACTGTAGCCTGGGGATTGAGAGCTAAGGTTCAAAGTTCTGGCTTTGCTGCTACTGGATGTGATCTCTCTAGTCCTCAGTTTCTGTGTGTGTTCTGGAGTCTGGTTTTGTTGTTTTGTCTTAGTGCTACTTCGAACCAGGGCCTCGTACATGCTTAGATTCTACCACAAGCCTGTGCTCCCAACCCGTTGTAAACTTTTTTCTTGGGTGTGCTGGGAAGGAATGAAACCTAGGGCTTTGCACATGTACAGCCTCGAGAAATTTGAAGAGATCATGGTTTTCCAGTTGCTATTTCCCCTCAAGGCTGACTGTACTAGAGCAATCGTTTGCTTCCCCTAAACAGTGTTCCATGTCTTTTCATGTGGCAACACACTGGTTTAACCACACTAACTCTTGTTTTCAGTACTGGAGATCTAACCTGGGGTATTTTCAGTACAAGGCAAACACTCTACCACTGAGCCACACCTCCATCCCCCAAGTTTAACTTTGGTTTGCTTGTGAAGGCAGCTCCTCAAAGACTTTATGCTATGCTTGCATGCATATCATTTCCAAAGGAAAATTTACATAGCATTTCCCAGATTTAGCTAACCAGAGAGCCCATTTTCAATGTAGGCTTATGGTAGAATGCTTACCAAGCATGCCTGGGGCCCTGGGTTTCATTCCAATACTGTTAAACTCTCCTAGAATAAAATGACACATGATAGTAATTTCAGAATTAATTTCAGAATTATCTTTTGTCCAGCCTCTTGATGCTTTCCTTCATGTTTTGGTTTGGTTTTTGTGGTTATTGTAAGTGTTTGTAGAATGGTCCTTTAAAGTTCCAACAAGTAAAGACTTGTTGATAATGGTCTTACTTTCACTATACTGATTTCTCCTTCTAGTTAGGCATCTCAAAACAATGAACTATGAAAGCTATATAAAATGTATTCAGTGCTTACTGATTTTAAAGTCTCGGATGATTGAAAAGAATGGTCAAAAAAGTCTGATATTATTTCTGACTGTTTGGAAACAGTATCTAAATGTTGAAAATTAAATCCCTTGGCTAAATTCTGTTAAGTATTATGCTGGGCATTTTGGCACCTTCAGAAGATAGCTGACAGTCAGGGAGAAAAGACTTTTTTAGATTGCAGTTGCTGTCCCTGTCCTTTGCTCTGTTGCTTCTCCGCCTCTGGTCAGGTAAAATGGCATGGCAGAAGCTATTTACCTCATGGTGGCCAAGAAAGAGGGGGACTTGTCAAGATCCAGCCCATCCCTGCCATACTCCCCTCAAGCCCAACCTACTTCCTCTTAGCTTCACCCCTTGAAGTTCCCAAGCACACCCATTCCTCCTCACTCCCTGCAAATGACAGCAAAAGCTTGGGACCTAGCCTTTTGGAAAGTATCACTAATATTCAACCTTGAAGATACTCTGTCTCCTTTATTACTTTGGGTAAGTGCTTTAATGCACACCTTAGGTTAAGGGAGTTGGGTATAGAATATTTAATTTTATTTGTTTTTTCAAGACAGCATTTGTCTATATAGACCTGGCTGTCCTGGAATTCATTTCATAATCCAGGCTGGCCTTGAACTCAGAGATCTGACTGCCGGTTTCTCCCGAACTCAGTACACCATCACACCCTGCTTAGAATATTTAATTCTAAATAGATAAGCTTTAAGTAAGGTAAATTTGACCTCTGAAGTAAAACTATTTAGTAGATATGTAAAGCTAATGTTTTGTTTAGTAGCTAAAAGTTTTTATTGGCAGTTTATTGTAGGAAAATACTGTTTTGATTTACATGTTTCTAAACTGTGGTTTCTCTTTTTCCTTGGTGTTATTTATCTCTTTTATAAGCCAGATAAGCCTTATGCATCAGTGACTTTACATTTACAGATCAAAGATACTATCAAATTTCTTAAAGAAAAATTTTCATGCAGTAATATACATCTATTTAATAATACATTAGTAATGGTAATGTAGATTTAACAGATCTACAGCCCATGTATACATGCTACCAATCAGCAGTATTTTGTTCTATTTCCCTTGCTTAGAGTTCTTTTTCTTTCTGCTTATCTGAATTTTATCTTTCAAGTTCTACCTGAATACCAACTCATCCAACATGACTTCATTTTCAGCTATTTCCTCTTCTGCTTTGCCTGTACTTTAAAAAAAAAAAAAAATCTTTTGTCTTTCATGAGGGCTAAATAGATAAATACATGCACATCATAAATATCTTGTCTTGATCAAATAGGTGATTTAATGCAGCATTAAAAAATGTTTCCCTTTGGCCATATATTCAAAGTAGTTTCCTATATGATACATTTGTGTATTGATCTGATTATTTTTCCCAAAAGACTTGAAATACACTTTAGTTAACAGTTGATAACTCTTGTTATAAACAGAAGGCAGACATAGGTAAAAGCTTCTAGCTAGAAATGCATGTTCCCTGAATAAGCCTTCAGACTGAACGTTCTTTGTTTAAAAGGGAGAGTAGCCAGAATTTCAGTATCGTCTTTTGATGCCATCCTGACACCAAAGTAAGACTTGGTGTAGTTGGAGGGATTGGAAGGAGTGAACAGAGGTACCCTCCTCACCCTAATTCACTGCTATCCTCCCCAGTCTAGAGAATCCATGGAGTCATCTATCTGGTGGTGGGTGGCCCAAAGTTCCATAAGTATTTAGTTAATCAAAAATTTGAACTTCTTTTGAAGTCTTATCTGTGAGGAACTTGGGGGCTAGCTTTATTGAAAATTCAAAATGTTAGATTGTTCTTTTAAAATACAATTCAAAAACTGGGCTGTGGTGGTGAACACCTTTAATCCCAGTACTTGGGAAGCAGAGGCAGACAGATTTGTGAGTTGGAGGCCAGCCTGGCCTACAAAATGAGTTCCAGGACAGCCTGGGCTGTTATATAGAGAAACCTTAGAAAAAACATAGAAAAAAACAAACAAGCCAAAAACCCAAACAAGCAAAAAACTGATAGATAACAGGTAAAGATCTAAAAGCTCACAAATAGAGTACAAAGAAGATAACTTAATATGATCATTACTAAACCAGCCTGTATTTTCAGAACTGACTTAATGTTACTAGTATCACATTTATAATAAAAAGCTAGAACTGCATTTTTAGTAGAATAAGTCATCTTTAAAACTTTTGAAAGGAAGAAAACCTAAATCCTCGAAGCAAGATCCTTCTGTTAAGCACATGATCTAGAGGGATAAAATATACACATATTTCATTTTCCTCTGTTGTAATGGGAAGTGCTTCCGTCATTTTTTTCTTCTGGCATAATAAGAAATGCTCCTGTCTTTTGGAAGGACATTCATTCATAGGAACTGGTGAAAATAGATTCCCTGTTCTTTTGCCTGGACATTTTTGTGTCTCAGGTGGCTATGAGTATTTATAAACATGTATCTAGATTTTGAGCCAGAAGGTGGCTGTTGTTTTGTGTTCAGGGGCAAAGAGCTTACCATTTAGTTAGATTGGGGTTCCTATTTTCAAAACTCCAAAAACCCTCATGGTGATGGAGGTACTCACAGTGATTTGCTACTCAGCTGGATATTAGATTGCTGTTAGTTTGAGGTTGGGGATGCAGCCTCATACTGGATTTAGAAAAGAGCTGTTTAATCTGTGCCCTTAGAAAGACCGGACCCCGAGAAGTGGTCTCTTAATTGTTTATCTCCTAGAACATAAAACAGTATAGGTGCCACCGATGAGCTGTCATTGAATGACAATTGACAATCACAGCAATCTTAGTGCTTTGAATCAAGAAGGTACATAGCCTACATTTTTCAGTTGCTTTCAGTTATGTTCTGTAATGTTTGAAAAGAAAATTATTAGCTGTTTAAAACTTTTTAATATGCTACTTTTATAAAATTTCCAGATAAATTTTCTAGAATATTTTGTATGCCACAAATACCATCCCAGATGACTAATTATGCTTTTTTTTCAAAAGACAGAACTGGCACAGTGGCTTTTCCATACACTCTAACAAATATCTTACCATGTGGGACTTTTTATATTTTTTCCTGAAGAGTATTTTCTTAAGAAAATAACAAAGCATAGTAGTAGCTTTAAAGCTACTCTGTAATTTTGGCTTTCATAGTTCAGTGACTTCCTTATTGTGGACAGTGGCATCATCGATTGGAAACTCAACTGTGAACCTGAATGGTGTTCTAGCATCGTAATTACTTCATGGCATCAAGGTCCTCCAAGTGCCTTTTCCAGGCCTGCCTGCTTCTACAACTCATGCAGTTAGTTTAATGTGCTCTGGTAACCACTGTCCTGTCTTTTAGAATACAGAATCTATACCTCCCCCTTTCATTTCATTGATCATGCATTTAGTTTTTATCAGTTGTTGAGTCCTGAAGTTTAGAAGTGACTGACATTCTGGGGATTTATACTTGATCTGTCAATCTCTGTTTTAGGACAGTTAGTAGGAAACAAAACATTTTACAGTCATCTGTGTGTGTCATACTGTTATCATGCCTACAGAGTGCAGCAAAGCCAGGAACACCAAACATGTATCTTTTTTGAAAAACAACATGTGTTTAGAACTTTCCCTAGTGAGGACTCCTAGTAATGGAAGATATAGAGTCTGAACTGGCCATCTTTTGTAGTAGCCAGGCAAAGCTTGCAGTCGTGGGACTGGGTTACATTCAGCAAAATTTATACCTTTTAAAAATATATTAATTGTGAATAAATTCTTCTAGGTAGGTATTGCTACATGCCAAATTGAATTGGTTACCTTTCTTACTGCTGTGACCAGATACCCGATGAGAAGGAAGTTAAGGCAGGAAGGGATCATGTTGGCTTATGACTTAAAAGTCAGTCCATCCTTGTGGGAAGTAAGACCACAAGTGAAGCAGCTGGTCACATTGTGTCCATGGATAGGAAACAGAGATGAATGCTGGTGTTCAGCTGCTTTCCTCAGCCTCCACTTTTCAGTCAGTCTATGACCTCACTCCAGGAGATGATGCCACTGGCACTGGCGGCACCTTTTGTAAATTCCCATACTGGCAAGGCTTGAAGTATGTCTTTCATGTATAGGATTCCAAATCCAGCCAGCTCACAGTGAAATTTATCCATTATCTAAGTCATCTCAAGTCGTACTGACTTAAAATACTATCTGTCACAACTCAGTGGTTTTTTTGTTTTCGTTTTTTGTTTGTTTGTTTGTTTGTTTGATTCATTGATTTTTTTTTTCTTTTTTCAAAAACGATAGAGGACCTTGGCTGTGAAGTACTGCTCCCACCTCCAGCCCTTATGGTATTGCAGTTGCCAGTTGGTCAGAGCAGCAAACATCTAAAGGTTTAATGTGGGTTGGTGGATCCACTTATAGGGTGGTTTACTCACAGGACTAACAAGGTTTTTTTTGTTTGTTTGTTTCTTTGTTTTTGTTTTCCTGATGTTGGGGAAAGCTCCTCCCTAAGTGAGTCTCTAGAGCAGTGGTTCTCAACCTTCCTACTGCTGCGACCCTTTAATACAGTCCCTTATATTGTGGTGACCCTCAACCATAAACATTTATTTTTATTGCTACTTTATAACCCTAATTTTGCTACGATTATGAATTGTAATATAAATATTTGTGTTTTCTGATGGTCTTAGGTGACCATTAGTCATTGAACACCCCAAAGGGTCTCAGCTTACAAGTTGAGAATGACTGTTCTACAGGGTTGCCTGCTTAATCTTTCTAACAAAGATAGTAACTCCAGAGTGAGTGATCCAAGAAACATCAAGGTAGGAGCTGCCATATTTTCTAGTCTTGGGGAAAGATGTAACTAAGTTCACAAGTAGCATTTAAGATACAAATCTTACTCATTTTAATTTGTTACTCTACTTCACTCACATTCACCTTCCTCATCTGCTTTCCTCTTAGGAAAACACACAGTGATCCAAACCAGAACCTTGCATGTGCTAGGCACTGAGCTGTATCTTCAGCCTCTAAATGATACTCTTTAGGGACATTATTTAGTCATCCTTTTTTCAATTTTTTTAAAACATTGTCATAAATAAGAAACACTTCATGTAATTTTAAAAGTATATAGTGAAAACTCTTCCCATTCTTCCCATCCTTCCCTGATTTCTATCCGACCAAAGAAGATAATCAACTTTATTTTTCTGTTTGTTTTTTTTTCACTTGGTATAAATGTAACATGTTTTTATTTTATTGTGTAACCTTGAATTATCTTGTCCTGTAATGAGTATCTTGCATTGTTACAGTTCCTCAATAATTTCATGGAATTACACTGTCCAAATGTGCATTTTTTTTTTTTAATTTTATTTACATTTCAAATGTTTCAGATCTCCCCTTTGGAACCTGCCCATTCCCTCCGCCTTCCCCCTGCCACTATGGGGATATTCTCCAACCCACCCGCCCACCCACTCTCGTCTTTCCTCCTTGTCATTCTCCTATACTGGGGGATCTAACACCCTCAGGCCCAAGGGCCCCTCCTTTCCCTGACGGATAACAAGACCCTCCTCTGCTGCATTTGTGGCCGGCACCATGGGTCCCTCCATGTGTATTCTTTGGTTGGTGGATCAGTCTCCAGAAGTATGGGGGAGGGGGTCAGGCCAGTTGCCACTGTTGCTACCTCCCTGGGGCTGCACACTCCCTCAGCTCCTTCAGTCCTTTCTCCCAGCCCTCCAATTGGGACGTCACACTCAGAACTACTGTTACTGCAAAGTGACTCTTGGGTATTTCAAACTTTTGGGCTAATAACCTCTTAACAGTGAGTACATACCATGTTCATTCTTTTGTGACTGCGTTACCTCGCTCAGGATGATATTTTCAAGATCCATCCATTTGTCTACGAATTTCATGAAGTCATTGTTTTTAATAGCTGAGTGGTATTCCATTGTGTAAATGTACCACATTTTCTGTATCCATTCCTCTGTGGAGGGACATCTGGGTTGTTTCCTGCTTCTGGCTATTATAAATATGGCTGCTATGAACATAGTGGAGCATGTGTCTTTATTACATGTTGGAGCATCTTCTGGGTATATGCCTAGGAGTGGAAAAGCTGGGTTCTCAGGTAGTATTATGTTCATTTTTCTGAGGGTCCGCCAAACTGATTTCCAGAGAGGTGGTATCAGCTTGCGTTCCCACCAGCAATGGAGAAGTGTTCCTCTTTCTCCACATCCTCACCAACATCTGCTATCACCTGAGTTTTTGATCTTAGCCATTCTGACTGTTTTTTTCTGTTGGTTTTTTTTTTTTTTTGAGAGGTATCATATAAATACAAATTAATATATACTTACCTTTTTTATGTAAGTTATAACTTTATAAATACTTCTGCATCTTTTTGTTTTGTTTTTAGTTTAGATATCTTGGAAGCATTTTCTAAATTAGTACATCGAGTTTTTTCTTTTTACCAGCTGAGCATGGTAAAAAGACTGTGGTCCAGTGTTGATGACGTTTATTGATTATGAACTGTGGTGAAGCATTTGCTAGGAGTGGATGTGAAAGCCAAATTTATAGATAAGGCCCCTCTGTCATGGGATTGTGACCCTGGGAGTCACAAGTCAATTACAGGAAAACAAGGTGAGCTCTCAGATAGAGGAATAATATACAGTAGACGATGCGGATGGGGAAATTAAATGAGAGAGGGTGGAACAGTCGGGAAGAATGCTGGGTCTGTATAAGATCTTAGACCTGAAGGATGAGTAGGTGCTAACCAGTTACGGTTGGGATTTAATGTTTGAGACAAGAAATACAAAGCTGGCTTTTAAAAAGATTAAAGAGTAACAGTATTCAAAACCATGTGGTTCTAGCATAAAGACATAGGGACCATGGAATAAAATGGAACATGATAATATAAATCTCATAATAAATTATTGTTTCATGAAAGTGCCAGGACCAGCCAACATGTAAAGGACAATCTCTTCAACAAATCGTTTTAGAAAAACTATATCAATACCTGACAGAAAGATGAAATTTGATCTTCACATACTCCACAATTAATTAATTAAAGACCTAAGCGTAAGATATCAAACTATAAAAACTCATCATAGGAAAAAGGCATAGAGAAAAGCAGTGAGTCTCCGATAACACATCAGAAGCATAGACAATACAACAGTGAGAAAGCAGCCCATGGAGCAGGATAAAATGCAAATCCAGTGTACATAAAGAATTAAATTCAACTACACACATTCCAATTGAAAGATGGCACAAGCCTATCAAAAGATATTTCTCCAAAGTTCTCAATGTCTGATAAACATGAAAAGAAGCTCAGTGATACAATGCAAATGAAAGCTGCAGAAATACTGCTCTCACCCCTTAGGGTGGCTGATTCCAAAACACTACACAGAAAATTGTGCTAGTGCATGTATAGAAAAATTAGAACCTGTGTGCAATGGACAAGGAACATAAAATGGTACAGCCAAATGGAAAATAGAATGATAGTTCCCCAAAGCATTAAACACTGGAGTGGGGAGACAAAGCACTTGCCACACAAGCATAAGAACTGCAGTTCAGTTCACAACCCACTAAATGCTGAGTGGGCCTTGTGGGATGCCTGTAATTCTGCATAGAAGGTAGAGAAGGATTCTTTCAGAATAATCTGGCCAGCTTATTATGCATATAGGTGTGCTTGGGGTTCAGTTGAAGCCTATCAGTCTTTGACCTTCATATATGCCCATATGTTTATATGTACCTGGACACACACACATATAAAATCCATAGGTAAAAACTAAAAGTAGAGTCGTAGAGAGTTGCTTGCATGCCAGTGTTTGTAGCAGCACCATTTAAGAGAGGTGGAAACAGCCTAAATGTTCATTTACAGATAAATTGATAAAACAATGTGGTCCAGGTAATAGAATATTACTCAGCCTTTAAAAGGAAAGTTTGACACTTGCTACAGTGTTAATAAGTGTTGGGGACATTATGCTAAATGAAATAGGCCTAGCATAGTGAAAAGATAGGCATTGTGTAGCTTTGCTTATGGGAAGTAGCTGTAGTAGTCAAATTCATTTATAAACAGAAACCGAACGGTGGGTGCCAGGAACAGGGCAGGGAGAGGAAAGGGAGATTGTTGGTGGACGTAGGGAATTTTAGGCTTGCAAGATGAAAGTCAGAGAAGAGTCTACAACCTCGTGTACTTATTACTACTGAAATAGACACTCAGTTAATGAGATAGTAAATGTTAGGTTGCTTTACAGCTCTAAAAGATGACAAGCCTTTAGAGAACAAGCATGTGTTCATTTAAATACTATAGTATAATTTAAACCATGTAAAAAGGTAGTGAAATCACAGCCAAGCCAGGCTCTGACTTATGAGGTACCACTTAGAGGCATAGTGTTAGTACCATCTAAGAGTAAAGCCTCAGGTGACAAAAAGAAGCAAGGGCGTAGCTGGAAAAGACAAGGTAAAGGGAGAAGAAAGTCTTGGCCAGTGAGTAGTAGCTGAGATTTAGCTTGCAAGGTGAGAAATACAAATGATAGGATTAAATATGTGGGTCCCATTACTAAAAACAGACTTGTAATTGAGACTGTGAACTTGTGTTTCACTTCCCAGGAATTAAATATCAAAATTATAACAAGGGCATTTCTTACATGCTAAGAAAACGACAATGCTTCAAGTGGATTATCAGATTTACCTTTCAGAACTTCCTAAGGGAGTAATGTGCTCTGCTTTTTACTTGTAAAAGTAATTGGCTCTTGGAATATAGTGAAAACACAGGAATCTGCTGTAACTTAAATGTAAAGCATTCAGGGTCTGTGGGTAGAAGTTTACTCTGAAAGATAGACACATTTGTGCACATTGCTAAAACTGCTCCAAAGGCAAATCTTCCCGATCACCAAAATACCTGTGTGTATAGCTGGGGGTTGGGAGACAGTGGCGCTGTTAACAGTACTGCTTGCTTTCCAGAGCTTATGCAGAACTTTCCTCCACATATTCCCTACTCCCTTGAATGGGCTAATGTGTAGACATAAGGTAAACTCGATTTGGATTTCATTTTTACCTCTTTGTAAAGTTACTCCACTAATATGCTAGTACATTCCTGTGTAATATTTTATCCAATCATTTACATGTACAGATATGATTGTATTTGGTCCATGTAGATAATTTAAATGTTTATGAATGTACTATTTAAATATTCTCAGCCTGTCTTTTCTTGTCATCTTAAAATGTTGTCATTTCTTCATATATAAACAGTATCTATACAAAGAAATAAAACATTTCAGTACTAACAAATGAGTAAGTCTGAAAAATAGGATTTTTTCTTTTTCTATTAAAATTATTTTCTACAATATATTTTGATCATATCCTTTTCCCTTTCCCAACTCATCCCAGAGTCTACCCACCACCTTGCCCACCCAACTTCATGGTCACTGTGCACTGTCTTGTGCTTGCTAGCACTCCCCCTCTCTCAAGTGCTAGCTTGCCCTCTCTTTGTCTCTGTCTCTCTCAAAAAACAAACAAAAACACAAAAAAGGGGTGGGGCAGGATGTTGTTGTTAGCCATGAGGCCTGCCTGCTCCCTGAGTGTGGTAGACATAACTAGTGAGAGAAATGAGTGGCCAACACATAGGAACACACCCTGATGGAGTCCAGGAAGCCAAAACCAAAGCATGGCCTTATTAGAGTAAGCTAAGTGGCTAGAAAGGTGGCTGTTGGCTTGCTGACATTTATGTGGGTTGTTTTCTGGAAGGACTGTGCCATAAGACATTTTTGAGCTGTCTAAATTGTAAATAGAGAATAAGGAAATGAAATATTGAATGTGGGAAAACCTTTCAAAAAACTTGCTGTAAGAGAAGAGAACAGAGAAACTGGTTGCCAGCCAGAGGGCCTGTGGAAGTCCAGGGAAGGTGATGAGTTTTGACTTCATACTCAGGGCTGCATAGAAATTTTTTTTTTTTTTGGAAAAGTTTGTATTGAAGGGGAGTGGAGTACTAAGGGCTCTGAGCATAGAAAAGGGAATGAAACCTGGACCACAGAGGAGGCCCTTTAGTGGAAAGGTCTTTTGTTCCCAACAGGGAACAGCATGGCTATAGGGCAAGCTTGGTGTAGGTTTGCTGGAGGGGAACCGAAAGCATTCCCCATTTGCTTCTTCTTTTTTAAATTAATTACATCTTGCTTTGATTTGTTTATTTTTTATTTTTGATAATGTGGTTTTGCTTCCCTACCCAGACTTCTACATGCAAGCTGTCCTCTCCTGGGTGACTCTAAGCCTCTGCTACCAGACCCTGCTGTCTTAACTGTAGTTGAGGTAGATCTTTGGTAATTAAGGAGAGAAGATATGGGTAGATTTTAGGGAAGAGAAGATGGGAAATCGTGGTGCCAAGATGAGAAATTTACTAAGGAAAATCACTGGATTAGGACAGTGGTGCAGCCAGCCAACTAGGTTAGATTATTTTTCTCCAGCATTATTCAGGTTCAAGCATTTTTAAAAAAGCAGGTGAGCAGAAGTAGAATTGGCTTTTCTATTGTAGAAGATAGAATGGCTCAGCGGTTAAGAACACTGGCTCTTTTTCCAGAGGTTCTGAGTTCAATCCTAAGTACCCACATGGTGGCTCACAACCATCTATAAAGGGGTCTGATGCTCTGACATGCAAGTTACATGCTGCAGAGCACTCATACATTAAATAAGTAAAATTTAAAAAAAATTAAAAAGTTAGGGAGGCTCTTCTCTTGTGAATTCTGCAGGGGCTGAAGTGAAGAATACTGGTTTAGCCAAGTTGGTTGAGTTTAGATATCCAAATCTGCTATACCCTGACCTATGTTTGTATGCTTCAGTTTCCTGTGTGAGAATACTATTAGCACATGTGTCAGGATGGAATGAAATAACACAAGCTGAATACAGAAGCACATCAACAAACAGTACCTAGCAGTCAGTAAATGCTCTGTAAGGTTTTTCAGGTGCTGCTACTTCTGCTGTAAATAGAAAGGTCCTGTCTTTGTAAAATGATTAGAATTGGAGCATGGGGAGGCATGCATAGGAAAGGCTGAGGATACCTGAGTCATTTGGAGTCTGAGATTATGGTAAATGTGTGTGTGGTTGAATCATACTAAGGATACAGGGCATAGCTTTTATTTGTGAATTCTTAGTATTTTTTGTTTTCTATCAATTTTTTAAATTACTGAAAATCTTTAAAATTTTTTCTTCCATCTTCCAATTCTCAGGAGTGACTAGCTTTCTGAGTTTGTTAACTAAATAATTGGTTAAAGATTATTTATTGTCAAATTAATATTGAAACTTAGAACTTTTAGCCAAAGTGAAATAGACATACTCATTGTTGCATTTAATTTCCAGATGATAGAAATTAGTGATAGGTTTTCATTTAGTCAAAAATATTGGTAAGAACATTAATATGTAGCTTTTTCTCCCCTTTCATGGCCAAGCAGGGCGTCCTTCCTCCATTGCTGATGCTTGTCAGAATTCATTTATACACTTGCACGTGATAAAAACAGCCACCAGGTGCATCTTTAGAAAGGAGTAATTGAGCTGAAGAAATAGCTGACTAGTCAAGAATATGTGCTGCTCTTGTAGGGGTCTGAGCTTGGTTCCTAGCAGTACTACAACCTGCTGGATCTGCCTCACATCACTGGCCTCCAAGAATACCACATATATATGCCATACAGAACACAGATGTGCATGAACATAGTAAATGATAATTTTTTTAAAGAAGTAAGTAATTAGAGGATATTACTTCTCAGTCTTGTTTCTTCCTTGGCATAGGAGAGTGCAGAAAGCACTAACCTGAGCAGATGATCTTTGTATGCCTGTTAGGAATTCTACTTTTTATAATCATTTAAATGAGGCATAATAAGTGAAGGTACTCTGATGCAGTATTTAATTCCTAAAATTTTTCTCGTTTTATACCATAAAACACAAAATAAATGTATAGTACCTCATTTACCCAAAGAAATCTTTGGGTTTTTTTTAATAGCCATATTTCTTCATTTTGTTTTAAAAAAGAGAAACAATACCACAGTAATTGTGTTTAGTGGCAATTCTAGTTCAATTTGTCTGAGTTGTCTGAATGAACTAACTGAATTTTCAAATGGTTCTTTAGGTCAAGTCAGAAAAACCACTGCTAATGATTCCTGAAAGGTTCCAAATGCCATTATGATTTGCTTGTTTAACTTTAAGAAAAAACAAATTTGAATTTTTTAGTTCGAGTTTCTAGGACATGATGCTATAATGCTGTACACTGAGTAATTTATACAGTAAAGATTTGTTCACTGCAAGGTTCTAGAGGCTGGGAGGTTCAGAGTTAAGGTATCACATCTGGTGAGATCTTTCTGTCTGGTGGGGACTGATAGCAGTCCTGAGGCTGTGCCTCACATGGGTTGAGGAGATCATATAAGGTGGCCAAACTGATTTCTTAAAGCAGATCCAGTCTTGGAATAAACCAGTAAACCTATGCATAGTTTCACTCATGAATAATGGATTAATCCATGGATGAAGAGAGCACCAGTGACCTAATGACCATTGACTACACTTCTTAATACCTCCTTAAATTTTAACATGAATTTTGATGGAAACATAATACCAAGTTATGTGAAGTGATTAGTTTCATTGGAAAATTGGGATGTTTTAAAATTATTTTAAATAAAAGTCGTTTGTGGAAGAATTAAAAGGGTCGCATGGTGATGAATTTAAGATGCATGAAATGTTCTGTATTTTAGTTGTGGTGAGGATCTTGTCAATAGTTTTAGTTCTAAGTAAGGTTGCACCCACTATTCAAAATAATCAAATTAGATGTGTTAAGTGCAGTCATTCTCTGTTTTCTACAAGAGAGCAATTCCCAGAGCCTCAGTCCTGCTCATACCAAAACTGCAATGACTCAAGCTCCTTTGGAATGATAGTGTTGTTATATTTACAAATATCATAAACACATCCTCCTTTTAATCAATTTAAGGTACTTAAAAATTAATATAATGTAAATATTTTATAATAGTTCTTATACTATGTATTAGTTAGTAGATGTTGACATAAAAAAGTTACAATTGAAATGAAAAGGTCCATAGAGGACTGATGGGATAGCTTAGTGACAGGGTGCGAGTTAGTGTGAAAGAACTCGGTTCAGTTCCCAGGACACTCCACCCCGCCCCTACCCTACCCTCCACCAAAAACAGGGGATGGGGAGAAAGAAAAGAAAAAACCACAGATGCATTTTTTTTTCTTTCCTAAATGTTTTCATCAGGTCATTGCTTGAATCCGTTGATGTGAAACTCAAAAGGTCTTGACTAATAAAGTCATAAGCAAGCACATTTTAAAAAGAGCTTCATTGTTATTTGTGTTCACAAAACCATTCATGATGAGACTTTTATACTTTGTCACTAACAATTCAGGGCCACAACCAAGGCTGATTATAATGCCTTCACCCATAATTAGCACATTTCCTAGTATTGATTTAATAGGGGTGAATGCATTTGATGGCCTAGAACTTGCCAAGTAGTCAAGGATTCATCTTTTTCCACATTCTCGGTGCTGGAATTACAAACACATAACACTGTACCAAGCTTTCTAAAATTTAAAATGATATGTTGGTGTGAGTGGTATCTGAGTGTGTACAGGTGTGTGGAGATCAGGGCAACAGTAAGATATCTTCCTCAGTTGCTTCTCTACTTATTTTGTGAGATAGGCTCTCTCATTGAACCTGGAGCTGAAGTTTCAGCTAGAAAGGCTGGCCAAGGAACCTACAACACCTGCCTGTGACCACTCTTACGCAGCACAGGGGTCGTAGGCACACTCCACCATGACCAATTTTTACCTAAGTCCTGAGGCTCCAAACTCAGGTTGTTAATTGCATATCAAGCACTTCATTCCTGAGCTGTCCATTGCCTGGCTTTTTTTAAAAAAATTATGTTTTACTTATTCACTTTACATCACGCTCACTGACCCCCTCCCAGTCACCCCCTCCCAGTCACCCCCTCCCACAATCCTTCCCCCCACTCCCCCCTCTACTTTTCTTCTTAGCAGGTAGGAGTGCCCCCTGGGTATCCCACCTCCCCCACCCCTCCACCCCCCGCACAGCAAGTCTCTGTGAGCTTACATTGCCTGGCTTTTTGATGTGGGTTCTGAGACTCTCTGTCTTCATTCTTGCAAGACAATTACTGTACCACCTGAGCTGTCTCCCCGGCCTTTTTTTTTTTTACCTGATTCAACCTTAGAGTTGAATACAACTACGTTAGTTACAAGTGCCTCAAATCTAGCTGGTCATTAATGACCAGCTTTTTTTATAACACATAAAAGTATTTGTCTAAACAACACACCTATTGTCTTTTAAAAATTGTATTATCCCTCTGCTTATCTCCTAATTTCATGAGTAGGAATTCTACTAAATTGCTTCGCAGATTAACCTTCTGAATATTGATTGTGTATCTTCAATGGATGTGTTGTATCTTAAGCTGGAAATCTTGCCAAGGAAACAAATTGTCCCTATCAGCAAAAGTTGTGCATGTGCTTTATTTGCTCCATTTCCTATTAGTACAGCACATGGTTAGATTTCCTTGTTAGAATTTATTGTAGTACATGCATATGCCTTTAGAAAAACCTAATGCTTTCCTGTTATGTTCACTCAGAAACAAACCTTGAAATGTTTTAGTTCTGTTCATCTCATGAGTATCCTTATCATCTTAGAGGTTTTATTGGCCACAGTTATGGCTGTGTTATCGTATGTCCTGCTTTTTATTTTTTTTTCATCTGAAGCATATTGGTGTGTTTATGCTTATGGTTGTTTTCTAAAATGTTGGATGAGACTTGCCTGTAACCTCAGCTGCTTGGGAGAATGAGGCAGGAGGGTCACAAGTTTGAGTCTGTGTGGATAACATAGCAAGGCCCTGTCTCAGCATAAAATCTCAAAAGGGATGAGATGCATCTCTGTGTTGGAGTATTACAGGGGAAGCCCTGCTCTGTCAGTACGGAGGGGCCAGAAACCACAAACTGGTAACAAAACAGCTTGCACAACATTTCACTTATTTCTGATTTTAACTAGTAAGCCACGCGGGTATGAACCTGAGTCTCATTCATACAGTTTTGTACTATGTGTCTGCATATTTTCTTTCTAGATATGTCTGCTCACATTATCCATTTTAAGACTTTGTTATATTGAAGATGAGTCATTTTTTAAAAAGATTTGTTTGCTTAATGTATATGAGTACACTGTAGCTGTCTTCAGACACACCAGAAGAGAGCATCAGATCCCATTACAGATGGCTGTGAGCCACCATGCGGTTGCTGGGAATTGAACTCAGGACCTCTGGAAGAGCAGTCAGTGCTCTTAATTGCTGAGCCTTCTCCCAAGCCCCCTGAAGAGGAATTTTTTATATACCCGTTCAAGTATTGGTCAGATATGGTGAAGATAGATATTCTTCCTCCCTCTCAGTTCTCTTTTCACTGTCTTGAAGGTATTTCTTGCACCACAGGTTTTAAATATAAATACAGTAGGATTTTTCCCTTTGCTTGCTTTTTAATATTTTTCTTAGAAGGCTGTTTACCTCTAGGTCATGAAATTTTACTCCTATATTTTCTAAGAATTTTATAATTCTATATGTCACATTTAAATCTATGATCTTTTTAGGTTAATTTTTGTACAAATTTGAAGAAGGAGTCAAATTCAGTTATAAAAGTACTATATGATTTATATTTAAAAGAAGAATATTGAAAAAAAATTTTTTACTCCATCAAACTGTTTTGGCAGCCTGTGAAGCCTATTCTTAGACCTTCCTGGGGGCCCAGAATCCAGCTGGTAGGGAGATATGCAGACAGAAGTTAAGATAATAATGTAAAAACTGGAAGAGACCTACAATCACTTCAATTAAGTTCTTATTAATTATGTATTGTGAAATAACAAATAACACTCAAACTCAGTGGTATATGTGAGAAAACATTCTGCTACACGCCTGAATGAATTCGAAAGACTTAGCTATGTGTATTACTGATTTAGGAATCTCTTATAGAGTAACATCCAAGTGTCAGTTGGTTCTGCACTCAAATCCAGACTTAGCTGATGACAGATGACCTATTTAAAATGGCTCACTCTCATGGTGGTGGCACAAACCCTCAGTTCTTCATTATGGTTTCAACTCCTAAGGTGTCTTTGTGATATGGCAGCTGGCTTGTCCCAGATCTAAGTTATCTAAGAGTCTTTAGAAGCTGAAGTGCTTTTGTGACTTATTGAGTACTGCCATTATCTCTTCTGCTTTGCTGTTATCACTAAGTTTGAGTCTAAACCAAGGGACTAGAATATCATGGAAATTGTGGCTGTATTTGAACTATCATATATTCTTGCCCATTATACCCAAAGTCAGTTTTGATTCTAAATAGCTGATTTTCTTCATACTAGATGCCCATTATTATTTAATATAATGAATCTTTAAAATAGATGTTTTTAATTCCATCCGTTTGCCTGCAAATTTCATGAAGTCATTGTTTTTAATAGCTGAGTAGTATTCCATTGTGTAAATGTACCACATTTTCTGTATCCATTCTTCTGTTGAGGAACATCTGGGTTGTTCCAGCTTCTGGCTATTATAAATATGGCTGCTATGAACATAGTAGAACATGTGTCCTTGTTATATGTTGGAGCATCTTTTGGGTATATGCCCAGGAGTGACACAGCTGGGTCCTCAGGTAGTACTATGTCCAATTTTCTGAGGAACCGCCAGACTGATTTTCAGAATGGTTGTATCAGCTTGAAATCCCACCAGCAATAGAGGAGTATTCCTCTTTATCCACATCCATAGAGGGACCCATGGTTCCAGCTGCATATGTAGCAGAGGATGGCCTTATCTGGCATCAATAGGAAGGGAGACTCTTGATCCTATGGAGGCTCCATGATGTCTAGCATAGGGGAATGCTAGGGCAGTGAGGCAGAAGTGGGTAGGTGGGTGGGGGAGCTCCCTCATAGAAACAGGGGGGATGGGGGTGGGACGGGGTTTGGGGAGGGATACTGGGAAGGGGGATAACATTTGAAATGTAAATAAATAAAATAACCAATAAAAACATATATAAAATAATAATAAAACTATTGAAGAAAATATTAATAAAATAGATGTTTTTCTCCTTTGGTTTTTCTTTTTCTTTTTTTCTTTCCTATATCTTTGATATGTCCAATCTAAACATTTTTACTAGATTTTGCTATCAAAATAGAAGAGGATATATACAGAAATTTTTTATCAACAAATGTGGCAGAAATAACATGAAGTAATTAAATTTTTTCTTTTTATATCTCTAAATAAATTTAAATGCCCATTTTCCACTTTGGATATTAATATTACCCTGTACACTGACTAGACTTTTGAGTGTTTCTGTTAAAGAATCTGTAAAATTAGTCATTTGGGGTTTTTTTTATAATGAGACTTTATGAACCCACTTCCATACTTTGTAACCTTGGTTTCTCTGGAATCTCTTGTAGGGAATGATTTTGCATGACTTTGGAACTGGTCTCTAGTAGAACACGGTGGGAGAATGAACACAGAAGAGCTAGAGTTATTAAGTGACTCCAAATACAGAAACTATGTAGCTGCAATTGACAAAGCACTAAAGAATTTTGAATACTCCAGCGAATGGGCAGATTTGATATCAGCACTTGGGAAACTCAACAAGGTACACTGTTTTTAATCCATTATCCATTTAGTAAAAGGAATGAAAATCAGAAATCTGTCTATGCCTGTTTACACATGATTTAGCTAAATCTTGAAGTAAAGACTATAAAATGTAACTGAACCTCAGCTTTCATAAATGGCATTTTCCTTCATGAGTTTCATGCCTGTGTAGTCAGGCATATTACTGACACTTTAGCAGTTCTCATTTGAAGAAACAATAGCACTTAAAGGATGCAATTATCGTTATCATAGTAGTAGAAGTACCTGTAAAAGCACAAGACTGTGAGGGGAAGTTTTTGTAATTGAGCATCAGATAAAGTTCTGGAGTTCCTGGCACCAAAATGAAAAGCTGTAAACGGAAAGTAATAACTGCAGTTTCCTTTCCTACTGGTGTAAGTGTAGCAACAAGACACACTTTATACCCAGGCAAGCCTAGTTACAAGTCAGTACTTTTTACGAAGGCAGTTTTAAATATGTTCCCTAAGCCTTAGAACTTGACTTGGAATGAGCCTTCTTCCATAGTCTGCTTTAGTCAAGCTCCTGTAGAAAGGCCACTGATCAACTCTCAACTTCCTGTTTTGACCCAATTTTGTTCTAATTTCAGTCAAACGTTTCTTCCTTCACACACACAGTTTTGGTATGATTATTGTTCTTAGTGATTGGGGATGCTTCTAAATATTGAAAATAGATAGAAAAAGAATACGTTCACAGTAACTGTTTGACTATCAAATAGTTTCTCGTGTCATTATTAGGAAAGAAATCTTAACTACACAGCAAGAAAAATAGATTGCAAGATCATTACCCTGTTAGTATAAGAAAAAAGATTTTCATTTCCACCTTAAAATGGCATACACAAGCCTCTGGGTTGCACAGGTACTTCCAACATTTACCATGTAAGCTTTGAAACCTTCATCTCTCTCTAATGTCCTGAGAAATGTGACTTCCTTTCAAGAATCTAGGGCTTTTGTCTTGCTGAAAGATTGCTAAGAGTCCCATTTTGAAGGCCATTTGGGAACTATTTTCAACAGTAATTCTTTGAATTATGGGCATGAGGGCATGATTTAGACTAATTAAGAATATAGTTAGCTTTTTATACATTAATCAGTACTAGTGAAAACATTTTATTATATCCAGATAACAAAAAATAAGATGTTAAGATTATAGATGAAACTAATTTGAAACATGGTAAGACAATCTATATAGACATACACAGATAAAGAGACAGAAAGACACAGAGAGACAGAGAGACATGCACATGCAGACACACAGATATATATTTGTTTATGTAATCAAAACCTATTTTGTAGTCAAAATATATTTTGATATAAATTTAATGATTGGCTACTCTAGTGCTGATTTTTCTACTATACTGCCTTTGGCAGTCAGCTTCTCTCTCTCTCTCTCTTTATAAATCACCCTCCAGGGGGTACCCTTAATTTTCTGTCTCATAACAGATAGTAAAGATTTACAAAAATCTATGCCTTTATTCTCTACACCTTTTGTACAAATTATTCTTTCGTTAAAAATGCATATTTCTGTTAAAATATAATAGTTATATTTTAATAATGTAATCCTTTTTAATTTCCTTTTTAATTTCAAATATATACTGATAAAGTTTCAAAAACTCTCTATAATAATTTTTATAAAGAAATAGTAATAAAATGAGACATTTTTCTCAGTTTCACTAAAATTATTTTCTTCAAGGTTTTACAAAATAATGCCAAGTACCAGGTAGTACCCAAAAAACTGACCATAGGCAAACGCCTAGCTCAATGTCTGCATCCAGCATTACCAGGTGGAGTTCATCGGAAAGCACTTGAAACATATGAAATCATCTTCAAAATCATTGGCCCTAAGCGACTTGCCAAAGATCTTTTTTTATATAGGTAAGAGTAATTTTATTAATTATATACAATATCAAAATATATTTTTAGCTAGGTGGGGTGGTACATGCCTTTAGTCTTAGCAATCAGGAGGCAGAGGTAGGCAGATATCTATGAGTCTGAGGGCAGCCTGATCTACATAGCTAGTTCCAGACCAGTCAAGACTGAATAGTAAGACTCTGTCTCCAATATATATTTGTATATATGTCTAAACTGTTTAACCTTTCTACAATAAAATTAAAAATTTGAAAAATTGTTTCTTATATAAATGTCAAATATTTGAATTAAGTGCTTTAGAGAAAAGTAAAATTTTTCTCAAATTGTGTTTTTTTCTTAGCATTCATAAAAGTTGTCATTCAAAATTGTTGACACTAATAACACATTGTACCTTTTTAAGGTTGGAAGCTAGCCTAGGGGAAGAATACTTTGTTTCTCAGTAGCTTTAACGTCATGAACCATTCTTTCCTTTGGCTTCTCTGAAATGGCCTTTTCTTTAATCTTTTTTATTGTCTTTTACCATCTTTTCCTCTTCCACCCCAACTCAGTGTCTGCCATTTCTTAGGGCTCCCTTGGTCCTAGAACTGCTTATGTTCTCACTTTATATTGTCTTGTTGCACAAGCATATCCACACCCGTGTATATTTAAAGTGTATAACGTGATGACATGACGAACATCCTCTAATGAAGCAGATTCACATGTGTCTCATTGCACAGTTCTCTGGACCTTTCTTGCTTTTGACTTTTAACCTGCATCTTCATATTTTCTCCCATGCCTGATAACTTTGGTTTGTTTCTTATATGCTGAATCCAAATTGATGTCTCAAGTGTTGGCCCTAGCTTTAAACTCTTTGCTTAGTCATGAAATATGTGTGTATCTTTAAAAGCCACTAAAACTCTACCTGTTTAAAAATAGATCTGCCCTTCCTATAAACACTTCCTTCATTGCACTAAAGGTCTGTAAAAGGCACAGCCATCAGTGCCTTTGCTCAAGCCTTACCTGTGAGTCGCACATCTGACACCCCTACGCATTCTCCTACCTCCTATGCAGGGCTCCTGGAAGTTCTGTCTCAGTGGTTAAGAGTGGGCTTGTCAAACTAACTGTTCTTGACCACATTTTTTAAACTCTTTGTGCCCTCATTTACAAATGGAAATGATACTATTCACTTATACAGAAATGATACTATTTGTAATATACAGAAAGTTCTTACAACAGTGTGCCCAGTAGCCTACACAATACCCTGATGTGTTTCCAGTGCATCTGTCTACCTCACTGGAAGCTGCCAGTTTAAATAAGCATCATCTTTACTCTGGGCTTTTTCACTAGCTTAATACTGATGCAGCCTCTGTCCTTAGCTTTTTGGTTTTTAAGATTTATTTATTTATTTTATGTATATGAGTACACTGTAGCTGTCTTCAGACACACCAGAAGAAGGTATCAGTTCCCATTGCAGATGGTTGGGAGCCACCATGTGGTTGCTGGGAATTGAACTCAGGACCTCTGGAAGAGCAGTCAGGACTCTTAACTGCTGAGCCATCTCTCCAGCCCTGTTCTTAGCTTCTTATATAATGTTCTTCACACAGTATTATAATGATCTGTTTCAAATACATTAAAGAAATGATGCCATGTATGGCTTCTAAGATTTTATGTACTTAGTTGAAAAAAGTAATTTCAAACTAAGATTATCCAACTCAGAACATAGATCATCTGTTTGATTCCCAGTTTTGTTAGGATCCTTCTCCATTGGCAAGCTCGTCCGTGGACTTCCGCTGGCCATTCTCTAGGCCAATGCAGTCCTTACATTGTCTTTCTACAGATGCTATCAGATCTCACAGGCTGACGACCCAGTAAGACTACTTCCAGTATAACACCGTGAGCAACTCCGGGCCTCCAGGACTTGTGACCAATGATATACAAGTTGTGGTCTATACAACTCACGGTTTAGATTCAATTAGTTTGCTAGAGTAACTCATAGAATACTGCGAAACATATTCATTGGCTATCATAAAAATATTTTAAAGGACACAGATATACAAATGAAGGGCCTGAGGACAGGAGTTTCCCTTCCTGATGGAGAGCTTCAGTATACCACCTCCTGAATGTGGATGAGTTCATGATTACCTCTAGATAGTCACTGTCTAGAAACTGAACCCTCTGTCCTTTGAGGTTTTTATGGATACTTCATTGCATAGGCAAGATCAAAGCATGAATAACCATATAGAAACATGACAGAAAAAAAACCATGCTCCAATGTTAAATGATAACATGCTGAGCGGGAAGCCAGCATGGTCATCTGTCCACCTTCTGTTAGTTTTAGCACCTCCGCATGACATTACTTTCTAACAGGCTTGAGTAGTGTAGGATTATTTCTGAAATGATAGTCTTCTGATCTACTGTCAATCAAAGTACATGAGAGTTTCTTTACAGCTACATCCAAGTCAAAGTGGCAGGGAAAGATTAATTTCCACAATATAGCTCTAGAAAAGGAAAGTCCAGTTTTTATAATCAGGTTTGGAATAAAAAAAGAGAGAGAGAGAAACTGATTTCTGAATCCTAAAACACCATAACAAAAACAAAAGTTATTTTTAGGTTTTTTGTTTGTTTGTTTGTTTGTTTTTAGTGCATTGGATTGGAAGCAAAGATGTCAGCAGAGAGCAGAGAAAGATAGAAATTGCAGAGACAGAGTTATCAGTGAGGCTAGCTCCTGGTAAAGACAAGACATTACCCTAGGCACACAAAAGGCAGTTTCACAAAGACAGAATGTGACTACATCTTCATTTCACAGTTCCTAAAATTTGGGGTAGAAAACTACTCAATTGTACATGACTTCTACTCCCATATGAAACAAGGAGTGGTTTGAGAACCACCATTTCTCTTCAAAGGACTCCCTGAGTGCAGAACATGGCACAAGGGACCTAAATATATAATACTGGCAGTTGTGGTCTCCTGTTCACAGTACTCACAAATAGTTCAAATCTAGTAATAACTATTCTAATAAGGCACAATTTACTACTTTAGGAAATCAAATAGGACCATAATCCTAATCTAATTAGCAGGTTAGCTTCAATTCATTAAGGAACTGACATAAACTGAGAGCAGAATGTTTAAGAATTCACCAGTATACCATATGTAAATAAGAGTGTAGGGATTGTGTCTTTGTGCACAGGACAGGCAAAGACCTGCAGTCTACAGAGGGCATGGAGAGTTCTCAAAGGGCAGAATGGCTGAGTTAGGAGTACAAGAATGAAAAGAGTGAGCGCACATGAGTTGTACAGTGTATGCAGTAGCCAAAAGGTAGAAATGTTCAAAACTGTTGGCAAGAAATCTGAGAGACATTTTTAATGAAAGTTATAACTTCATAGGAGTTTTGGATTCTACCTGTTAGGACAGTGAAAATATGATAGTCTCTGCTAAGTAATTACACAGATGAGATGGGAAGAATTTACTGAGGAATTAGTTACAAGGGAAACCTGAAGAGAGAACATAGCCAGTGGTTGATGGTTGGAGACTGGTTTGGTTTGGTTTGGTTTGGTTTGGTTTGGTTTGGTTGAGACAGGATCTCTCTACATAATTCTGACTATGTTGGAACTCACTATGGAGACCAGGCTAGCCTTGAACTCACAGAGATCCACTTTGCTCTGCCTCCTGAGTACTGGGCATGCACCACCACAAATGAGTCTTGGAGGAGACATTTTTACAGTAGATGCAAATATCACTTCTAGATAGATATATAGCTTTTTAGCCAGCTAATAACATACCATATTTTAAAATACTAATTATGGAGGAGGAAGGGCAGACTTCTGGAAAACATGAGAATTCTTGCATGGAATTGTGGAATATAAGGAGTTTGTGAAACAGCTAGGAAGCTTGTATGTATGCAACTCAGGTGAGAGAACCGGTTTAGTTCAACAGATGTAGAAGTCATTAATAGGTACTATTTAAACCATTTGGTGCAACTTGCTTCATCAGAATATATGATATACTTGCATATGAATTAATGTTGGTGCTTTTTTACATCTTTCATTTTTTAACAGTTCTGGGTTGTTTCCTCTTCTTGCCAATGCTGCTATGTCTGTGAAACCAACACTGCTCAGTTTGTATGAAATATATTACTTGCCTTTGGGGAAAACTCTGAAACCTGGTCTCCAGGGATTGCTGACTGGAATTCTTCCTGGCTTAGAAGAAGGATCAGAGTATTATGAGAGGTAATGGTATTTGGTCCTCTTTGGTATTACAAATTGTAAATTGGTCAGAAACCATCTTTAACTCTGTTTTAACATCACAAAATTAATTATCCTAGATGTATCAACATAACACATTAAGATTTCAGTAGGATGGGACTAGAGACGTGGCCCAGCATGAGTATTGGCAACTCTTGCAAAAAACCTAGCTCGGATTCCTAGCACTAAAGTGACAGTTCACAGCTATCTATAACTCTATTTCCATGGAATCGGATGCCCTCTTTTGGCCTGCCTGGGTACCAGGCATTAATGTAGTATTGCATACATACATGCAGACAAAGCCTTCGTGCACACATTAAAAAATACAAATTAAGAAAAAATTATTGGAGCTAGAGAGATGATTCAAGGGTTGAGAGTACTTGCTGCTCTTCCAGAGGACCTGAATTAGAGTCTCAGCACCCACTTGGAAGTTCACAACCATCTGAAACTCCAGTTTCAGGTGATTTAGCACCCTTTTCTAGCTTCCACAGGCTTCAGGCAGTTAAGTGGCACTCAGATATACATTCTGACAAAGCAGGCATACATATAAGATTTCAGTAGCAATAAAAACTGTCAAAAAGTATCTAATTTGAGCTTAGGAACACTTTAATGTTTTCTAATTGTGTTCCCTTCATCTGTAAATGAAAAATAATACCTGTCTATATGTTGCTGTAGTAATCAAACCAGTTCAGTGCTTAGCACATGTTAAGTCACTCAAAACATATGACCCATAATTTAAAATAATGATATAACAGATCAACAAATGAATAGTGTGAAGTGGGTCCCTGTGCCAACAGTGTTGAGCCTGCTGATGGGAGAAAGTAGCCTGGCACCAGTGCACTGCTTTTCACTAGCTGTTGCCATAATACTTGATAGGTAATGTTAAAGAAAAGGAGCTCTTCTGGCTTGGAGCCTATTGTTTTTAAGAGCTAATGGCTATAGACAATGTGTGATGCCCTTAGGTTGTTATGGAAAGAAAGAAGAAAGAAATTGAGTTTAGTTGGCAAAAATAGAAAATGCTAAGTTTAACTTGTGAGTGGACATAATGATTTAAGCTTAAATAAATCAAGTACACTGAGCAATTAATGTATTCCAATTATTTCCACAATACAACAGGAATCTAATTATGAAAATACTGGATTAACCTTATAGGATATTGAAAAGGAAAAAATGTCCAAACTTAATAGCATAATTTGCTTTTTAAATTATTTTCTTTATTGTCATCATTATTACCATGTGTCTTTGCATGCCTGATGTGTATGCAGGCTACAGGACAACTGTGCAGTTCGTTCTCTCCTACCTTATGGAAATCTGCTCTGCAGGCCTCCAGGGCAAGTGCCTGTACCCCTGAGACATTTCTATGGCATATATTGTTTGCTTTTACTAATTTACCTATTTGCTTATACTTTTAGAAGCATAATATAAATGTAGTTCATTTAGTTTAGAAATAAGTTTTAAATTATACTCTTAAGGGAAGTACAAAATCAGTAACATTTAATTCTACTAGTTCTAGTTAGAATTTAAAGTAGGACTTAAATAATCCTCTTTCTGGCTGTGGTGCCCTATTTATGTTTTGTTACATATTCCTTATAAGTACTATGAAAATGTCCATAAATGCATGGATACATCGAAGCCTGAGATTAATGTTACTATTAAATCACAAACTGAAGTCATATGGCTTTGCTATACTATACTGTAATATAATAGACTTCTGTATATTGAATTGTTTATTTTGTTTAAAACAAGAGTCAATCACTGATGACCTTAGTTTGAGTTTTGAAATAGATCCATTTCTATTATATTATTGTGAATTACATGTTATGATTGCAGAAAGAGGTATCCAGAAGTGTCTTCAGGTTTTATAGGAAGTCAACCTAGGTATGCTAAGATTGATTCACTAATAAATATGTTGTTTTATTGCTTACTGTATTTAACCCAGTGAGGTAGGCAGGAGCTGCAGTACTGTTCTCTCCATTTTACAGATGGAGACTGAGGTGAAAGGATTAGATTTATCCAGCTAATACACAGCAGAAGCAAGACTTGTACCCTATCCTCTGAATATGAAGTGTATTCTTGTTTCCAGGGTGGAGCTCGTGACTGTGCTGTGGAGGCTGTCGTGTAATGCTTGATTACTTTTCTCTGACACTGAATGTTTCCTTTCTTATACCCTTCCTTCTGTTGTGTGCTCCAGAACAAACACACTGCTGGAAAAGGTTGCTGCCGCTGTAGAGCAGTCGGCGTTCTACAGTGCCCTATGGGGCAGTCTGCTCACCAGTCCCGCTGTGCGCTTACCTGGAATCACATATGTCCTGGCTCATCTGAACAGGAAGCTTTCAATGGAAGATCAGCTGTATATAATTGGCAGTGACATTGAGCTCATGGTGGGTTGACATGCCACAGGTGTTTCTCTAGAGCCAGACATTCCAGACTATTCTGAGAATCATGCCATGGGCAACATTCCTATTTTCATCAAAGAAAACTAACAGCCAAAATACTGAATAATTTTTAATACTTTTAAAGATTAATTTTTCATGAAAAAGACATTATTGTTTATACCTGTTACCTTTCATTCAAACAAATCCATGATTTTAATTATTCCTGTCTTATTTACTAAGAGACCACTATTACCATAACTACATTTATTATTATATCCCAAAGTGGACCTTTTCTCCAGTCTTACTTTTCCTTATTAAAAAAGTTGTAATTTAGACAAAATTATATAGCTGAATTCTGAAAAAAAAAAAAAAAACACTGTGTTCTTATATTCTTCTTAATTTCAAAATTGGTAACAAAGGAAAATCAATATAGGATGCTTTAGTCTTAAAATGGGCAAGGAATTCATTTTCAGAAGTTCTATTTTTTGATTAATCTTGTTTTCTGTATTATGATATGACTGATATTTAATGTACAACTTTGGTTAGAATTAGTTAAATATTACTTGCATTCACTAAAATTGGGCCATCTTGTATACATGAATTTTAATTAATTATTTTGTTAATTTACATTCCAAATGTTGCCCCCATTTCTGTCCCCCTTCCTAGAATTCATCACCCCAGCCTCCCTCCCCTTCACCTCTGAGAGGGTAACCCCCTACCCCAACATCCTCCTTCCCTGGGGCATCGAGTCTCTACAGGAGTAGGCACATCCTCTCCCGGTGAATCCAGTCAAGACAGTCCTCTGCTACATATGTGCCAAGGGCCATGCTCATGTATGCTCTTTGGTTGGTGGCTTAGTCTCTGGGAGGGGTCTAGGGTAGTTGACACTGTTGTTCTTCCCATGCGGTTGCAATCTCCTCAGCTCCTTCAGTCCTTCCCCTAACCCTTCCATAGGGGTCCCAAGTTCAGTCCAATGCTTGGCTGTCAGTATCTGCATCTGTCTCAGTCAGCTGCTGGTAGAGCCTCTCAGGACAGCTAGGCTAGGCTCCCATCTGCAAGTACAACATGGCATCAGTAGTAGTGTCAGGGTTTGGTGCCTGCCCATGGAATGTATCCCAAGTTGGGCTGGTCACTGGATGGCATTCCTTCAGTCTTTACTCCATTTTTGTCTCTGCATTTCTTTTAGACAGGAACAATTCTGAATCAAAAATTTTGAAGGTGGGTTAGTGACCCCATCCCTCTACTGGGGGCCTTCTAACTACTGGAGGTGGTCTCTTCGGGTTCCATCTCCTCACTGTTGGGTATTTTGGCTAAGGTCATCCCAACTAAGTCCCAGGAACCTCTCATATCCCAGGTCTCTGAGACATTCTAGAGGCTCCCTCTACCCCCCACTCCCTACCCCCAGCAGCTGCATATTTCCATTCATTCTCCTGACCTTCTTGGGCTTCTCTCCTATCTCCCCCCATACCTGAGCCTGTCCCCTTTTCACCTCCGCCTCTGCTCTACCACCCAGGTCCCTCCTTCCCTTTGCCTTTGTGATTATTTTGTTCCCCCTTCTAAGGGAGATTGAAGCATCCTCACTTAGGCCTTCTAATTTAACTTCTTAGGGTCTGTGGACTGTATCATGAGTATTCTGTACTTCTGGGCTAATATCCACGTATCAGAACATGCCATGCATGTCCTTTTGGATCTGGGTTACCTCACTCAAGATGATATTTTCTAGTTCCATCCATTTGCCTGCAAAATTTATGATGTCTTCATTTTTAATAGCTGAATAGTAATCCATTCTGTAAATGATCCTCATCTTCTGTATCCATTCTTCAGTTGAGGGACATCTAGGTTGCTTCTAGTTTCTGGTTATTACATATAAGGCTGCTAAGAACATAGTGGAGCATGTGTGATATGGTGAGGCATCTTTTGGGTATATGCCCAAGAGAGGTATAGCCAGGTCTTCAAGTATAACTGTTTCCAATTTTCTGAGGAAGCACCAGATTGATTTCCAGAGTGGTTGTACCAATTTGCAATCAGTCTCCTAACCAATACTATAAAAAAGACTCAGAAAATTATATTACCCTCAAATCACTAGACTCCTGGGGTCACTCCTTTCCTGTATTAACATCCTTAAAAATGTTGGTTTGTTTTCTGATTTTAGTTTCACTCCATCCAGACTGTTAATGTATGTTGAACCATACCGTGGGTGTGGTTTATTCACAATTTATGACACACTTG
Organism: Rhynchomys soricoides; assembly: GCA_019843965.1. NCBI lineage: Eukaryota > Metazoa > Chordata > Mammalia > Rodentia > Muridae > Rhynchomys > Rhynchomys soricoides. Next base: position 8,061,606 of record JADRCH010000056.1, on the reverse strand, counting down.
AGATTAGTCTATGCTTCTGTGTATGGTGTCATTGGTTTGTTGCTTTATGTTGCATCATATTCTCTTGTTGACAATGCCACAATGTGGTTATTCTTCATCAGTCCACAGGCATTTGGATTGCATCCCACTTGGTTCAAGTGTGAGTAAAGCTGCTGCTACACAGCATTTGCACAAGCGTGCTGTGTAGACATGTAATGGGGCACGGGGTAAAAAGTGATCGATACTGACATTAACATTTGTATGTTGTAGCCGCTCTGTGATTAACACAGGTATATTTTCTTTGTCTTAGATAGATGAAAAGTTACCAGGGCAACATGTCCCAGGATACTAAAGTCTTTCTTATTTCAGGTAGAAGCAGTAAGTACTTCAGTGCAGGACTCAAGTGTACTTGTACAGAGAAGCACACTGGACCTCATCCTCTTCTGTTTTCCATTCCATATGAGTCAGGTAACACTTGATGCTGATGTCCTCAACGTGTAGTTGTTTTAAAGGTGCTGAATTAAAGTATTTTCTTTATACAGAAAAACTTTTGGTGAAATGGAAATTGTGAATATTTTAAAGAAAAATACTGAATGATTTGATAAGACTATAGTAGCTGAAGTAGATTGCTTTGTATGTTTCAAAGCATTTTTAAACTTTAAAAAACAGGGGATGCTTATTGCTAATTCTAAATAAGCCGAGTCTTGAGACCCAGACCTTAAAGTCAGCCAGCAGATAAGGTGTCTGATTGGCACTTTATCTTGCTTTGATGACTCCAGCATACATGCCAGAACTTTAGGGGAGTTAGCCATTGTTTGAGAACCAAACATTTAGTGTCTAGGCCATTTGCTACCAATTTCACTACAGATAAAAGCAACTGACCTGTCACTAATGAAGTATTTCATTACTGGGACTTAATTTAATCAATCTCCTTAATTTAAAAGAAATCTGCTTTGAAAATTAAATTTATACCATGCCATAGTAGTGGGTACCTTTAGTCTCAGCACTTAAGAGGCAGAGACAGGCAGATCTCTGTGAGTTCCAGGACAGCCCAGTCTACAGAGAGTTCGAAGACAGTCAGGGCTACATAATAAGATTCTGTCTCAAAAAAATAAAATTTATTTCTAAAATAGGATCAGCAGAAAGGACTTTGGTGTTTTCATAATGGCTGCTAGTTGAGAGATTAGCAACTTCACATTATAACTGGCAAAAGGTTCTTTTTATTATTTTGCTCAATTTTTTATTACTTTAATTTGAATAAATAGTAATTAAAGCCTTTTATAGCTCATTGAGTACATTGTCACTGGTTGGGACACTTGTAGCTTCTATTTTGAGTTCCCCTTACTCTTAACTATGAGCCTTCTTCTGCCCTCTGGATTCTCACATTTTCCGTATTGGAAAAATTCAGCTGCTGAAGCTGTAGCTTAGGAGTGGCCAAATGGATGATATGGTGAGTTTTTTGGGGGGTAGTTGGGGGGTGGGGAGGCTTGTTCTTGTTGTTTTTAACTTTGTTAAAGTCTTATAAAAAACAAAAACAAAGAGTAAGTCAAAGAAATGTGTGTAATAACCTAAACTTTACTGTCTGGCACTTAGGAAAATCATTCCTTATTGACCTTTGATATTGACCTTTTTCCTGTTAAAATATTCCATATTAATAATCGCTCCACTGAGAGGCCCATCCACAGCATCTGAGTTAAATCTTAGGCTTAAATTGATAAGAACTTAATTTGGAATTTCATTAGATGAGCAATTAAAACTACACCTTCTCTGTACTTTCCTACTCTCCGGTTCCTGCCCCAGTCTTCCCAGCCCTCCTGTGCTGTTTCTGGAGAGCAGCAGTGTGTGTGGTCTGCTGCAGCACTGCTCCCCCATTCCTGTCACACTAAAGCTGTGTGACAATCCCAAGCTGGCAGCCATCTGTGTTCCCCTCTTGACCTTTCTCATGTCTTGCATGTAATATATTCTTAGCAAGTATTGGTTTTAATTGTAACTTAAGAGAGCCCGCATTACCTACCTGTTGTGGATGCACTGGTAGATGTCTTTAAATTGCTTCAGGGAAGGCTGACCTGATTATCTACTATTAAACGTTAGTTGAGATTATAGAGGTCTTTAACACACTGCAGAACGTGTGGTGATGTATTTAAAAATGGCTTCTTAGCCATGTAGTTAGTGTTGGGGGCATATAGCTATAGTTCCAGCACTGAGGAAGCAAGGCAGAAGGATTGTAAATTCAATAGTGAGACTTTGTCCAAAAAGGAAAAAAGAAAAAAAAAAGTGTCTTAGCTTGGGAATAGCCCAGTGCTAGAGGCATCAGGTCCAGAGTTCAATCTGTAGCAACAAAAAGTGTGACTTTTTATTTAGTAATTGGCAAAAAAATGTGGGCTTCTTTTCTCTGAGGTTTTCAAATATTTGTGGAGAGAAAAGGAGAGGAGAGCATTTTAGAACATGTTACTCGCTCATGTTTCACTTCACATTCTTCTTTTCCACAGTGAGAACACTTTAACGTTCAGTATAACACATTAACTATGGTTACCATAATGTAGTAGATTTCTGAAACAGTCCTCCTCAAATTGACGCTTAATAACCTTTACCATTTCCTCTAGTCTTTTCTACTTGAGTTCTCTCCTCAGGGAAGATGGGGAGACATTGGTGCTTCCAGGATTTGGAGACAGTACCTATAACCCGCATGACTGTTAGTGAGGAGATATAGCATAGGAGTTCTCAAACTTTTGGTTGCTTGGTGCTATTGCATGCTTTAAAAATACTGAGAGTCTAAACATTTTCCTGATGTAAGTTAGTGCTAATGATATTCATCATGTAATTTTAAAAATGTTCTACTGATTAATCTCAAAATAATTGAGTTATCTTACCAGCATAAATAACATTTTGTAAACGTATATTACACCACAAAGAAGAAATTAGTGAGAATCAGGGTTTCATACTTTTATCCATCTCTTTAAGTAACTAGCACAAAAGCACAAAAAAGAAAGCGCGTGTCTGCTTCATGGTTGCTGCGCAGCTGGAAAATCAAGGAGTCATTAATATTTTCTGCTAATAAGTACAACTCTTCTTTGATATTATACCAAAATTAATTGCAATATGTAAATATACGTCGACTTTGAGTGTTACGTTCTGTCACAGTCTGCTAGTCTACCTGGCACTTTTATTCATACGTGATTTTGCAACATCAAATTTGGTTATTTAAAAAATGCTGACATACTCAATGGGTGAGATTTTCCGTATGTAGACCCACCTCACCATATTCAACTAAACAGTCACATTTGTTGCTAATACCACTTATATCTGTAACTTTTTCTCATCAGTGTTACCTGACATGAACAAACACCTTAAGGGTGGTTTCTTTTAGCTTACTCTTTCACAGAGATTGCAGTCATAACAAGCAAGGGCTGGCAGCAGAAGGAGCGGTCTATGTCAGTGGGAACTTGCTGCAGCACCTGTGCATTCAAAGTCCAGCTCTGCTCACCCACCTCCACCTTGTCCCTCAAAGTAGAATATGAACCTGGAGCCAGGTGTTTCTGACCTAAGCCATAGCATTTTTAACAGCAGTAACTTTATTGTTTTAATTTGTTTTATTTTATGTCTGTGTCTGTCCACAGCACTTATATGGAGGTAAGAAGACAGGTTGCAGGATTCAGTTCTTTGTCAGCATTTATATAGTTATGTCGCTTACCTGGGTTGGCAGCGAGCACCTTTACCTATTACCTATCTCACAGGCCCCAGACAATAACACTTCATCAGTAAAAAACTTTTAGGGACTGAACCCCCAGGCTTGGTCCTAGTTACCCATCATTTGTTGGGGTCCAGTTCTCCCTGCACTGTTCCCAACCTAGGATTTAATCCAGATTGCACATCCTGTGCATCTGACCAGACTGGTTAGCTGCCTGACTTCAACACATTCAAGCCACATCAGCCTCCAGGCCTTACCCCAGGTGCTCATCCAGACTACCTTAGCGAGAACCCACACCTGGACATGGGTCAAGGCTGGTGAGTCACTGGAACCTAGGCTGCCTGCAACATCTTCAACCCTGAGGTTGTTCATAAGTGGCACAGCCTGTTTAACATCCTAGCCTGAAGTGTAGCTCTCACCCCTCCCAACTGGTCAAATGCAAAAATCATGGGTGCCTAGCCTGAACTAATACAGACTTAACACAACCTACACCCAAGGTTTATGGAACATCATGAGAGAGGGCACAGAAAGACCCTAAGAGCTTGAGAATCGGGGCATCTGCTTCAAGACTGTGTCTTGTAAATATGACAGTAGAGCTGTACCCAGGAAATCTCAACAACATGCTTGCCTAAACAAGACCTGACCCGTAACAACTCCAGTTGACATGCCAACATGGATGATGGGAATCTCACAAAGCCCTACTACTAGATGAAGAGCTGCAGGCAATTACTGACTGCTGAGAGAAGGAGAGTCAGTTTTTTCCCGAGAATGACTCCCCAATTGGGTTCTCTGTACTGAGTGGTCAGCCCTAAAAATGTATATACTTGCAACAACACAGAGTGGACTCAAAAGGCTGTATTTATGTATTTATTCATTATAACAGCTAATGATAAAGAAGGTATGCATTGGAAAAGGAGAAGGTGGGGCGTGGGAGGACTTGGAGGAAGGGGAATGTAAATACAGTTCATATATATGAAGTAAATACAGTTCATATATATGATGTAAATACAGTTCATATATATGAAGCTTAAAAAATTTTGACACTGCAAAGTTTTTAGCCCAGTGTCTGGAAGCAGTGTAACTTCAACACACACAGTCTTTCATAATTTAATTTTCTTCTGGAATTGCCAATATTATTATTTATAGCAATATTGTTTCCATTTAAATGAATGACTACTAAATGCCAAAATCCAAAAGATCATATTTAATGTTAGGTATAACCCAAGGTATATAAAGAAGAAACATAGTTTAGCAAAAATTATACTGTTTTTTAAAAGCTGTTCCATTCTAAACACTGAGACTGCCAGCCTACATTTGTATCAAAAGCACATGACTTGTGCTAACAGTTTTAGTATATAAAATAGTAAAATTCGTGGACTGGAAAGTGTACGTTGAGTAACAAGCTCAAATCTCAATAACATTCTTTGACAAGAACTGCGAAACTGGCCAGCTTTCCTTCCTATTTTCTTTTTTGTTTATGTACTGGAATTGACTCAGCATCTCCTGCAAGCTCATCTACCATTGAGCTATATCATCAATTTATTTTCTTTTGTTGGTGGTGTTTTTATTTTCCTCCAAGAACATGGCAGCAAAATTGCAAAGATTATAAGTATAATGGATGCCTCTACTCAGCTGCTTTTCATACAGATATTCCAGTGGTTTATCTTGCTTCTTACATCAAAAGCAAAAGGAAATACATCTGCATAGTCTTATGGTGTTTTCTTTGTTGTGTAGCGAGTTTTCACCCTGTTGGCCTCCTGGAATGGTACCTAGGATCACACTTGACACATTTTCTAGCTTACTGACAGTATCTATAACAAATGGCATAATGTGTCACCTGTGGATGGCCTGTCCTATAACACCTCAGCTATTGCTAATTCTGGAGATGGCTTTCTTTCTATGTCAGGAAGATCGTATAGAGAAGCCTCACTGTGACTAAGGAAAGCTCAGCTTCCCGTCCAGAAGAGGCACTACCCAAGCATTTCCATTTGACTTTGCCTTAGAACTTTAAGAGGCATAGATCGTTTTTGTTTGTTTTTTTCGTTTTTTATTAGTTCTTTGAGAATTTCACACAATGCATTTTGATCCTATTCATGCCCTCACCCCGTCCCAGATCTACCCCCTTCCCAACCCGCCAAGCTTTGTGTCATCTTTTTTTTTAAAAAAAACCATTCAGTCCAGTTTGTGCTGCACATATACTCCTGATGATTTGCCTTGCACTGAAGCAGGGTTGATCTACCAAGCCAGCCCTTAAAGGAAACTGACTCTCCTTTCCCAGAAACTCAGTTGCCAACAGCTGCAGCGTGGAGAGAGGAGCTGGATCCAGAGTCCCATTCCTAGATCCGAAGCTACCGGCCATTGATAACTGTCAGGTCCCTTTGTATAGAATAGTTTTACATTGGTCACTTTCCAAGATCTGATTTTAAGATTCCAAGATTCTATATTTAAGTGATTACCTAGTGATGTTCTTTTTAAATTTGTGTGCATGCATGCATGTACGTTCACACTCCTGCTCTTCAGTTGCACATATGGAGATCAGAAGACAACTTTTAGGAGTGGGTTCTTCCCTTCACCTCAGAATCCAGGCTTGAACGCAGGTCATCAGGTCTACGTGACAAGTGTTTTAACTCACGGAGGCCCCGAGTAATATTTTTAAAGTTAATAACATATTTATTAGCTACTTCCCATCTTTTTTTTAACTTTACATCTTTTGAGTGAAATAGGATCTTTAGTCATTTTTAAACATCAAATTAAAGCTAGAGGAAAAAATCTGGAGGAAAAATATTAACGTTATTAATTAAAACAAAAGGATTCTATTTGGATTTTGTTTGTGTTTTTTCCCATGTTTGAAATACTAAAAGTAGAATGTTTTAAAAAGAGAGAAAGGACTGAATTGATGCAAAAAGCGTCCTGAAGACTTTAGAGCCCATTGACATTGCTGAATGGCTAAGGCAGATGATTTCCTGCTATTTGTCCTCTTTCTCATCCCCCTTTGTGTCAGATTTTACTGTTGGTGGACACCTAACAAAAAACTTTTAACTTTAAATAAGTGATCTGTAGTTTCACCTATAAAACTAAAGTGAAAGACAGACGCAGGCAGGCAGAGCAATGATCAAAGTGGAAGTTCAGTGCCACCCTTTGCTGCTCAGGGAGCTTGGGGCAGACTTTTAAGCCCTTTGATGAGACTATCCAAAAAGAAACTAAGAGTCCTGTTACCATTCTTCCTGTTTCCTCAAATGTACATGAGAAGTATAGCTCTTGTATTTGTAAGTTTAGATAGAGGTTATATAAGAACACCTGACACTGGTGTCCAGGGTGGGCGTCAGGGCGTGCTTCTTTTTAAAGGACTAGAACAGCACTATGCCTAAGGATAACTGCATTGTTCTTTTCAGGCCACTCGACCAGATATGATCAGGATCTTGTCAGCAGCCCTTCATGTGGTACTAAGGAGGGATATGTCCTTGAACCGGAGACTTTATGCATGGCTTCTTGGTAAGTAGTTGAGTATGCTTATAAATGACAAAAAGAAAAAAGTGAAAAGAGATTTGCCATGTCTAATCTCAAATTATATGAAGAAACTAAACATTTATGTATATATAAATGAACAAAAAATAAAAGTAAAAATTGTGCCAGAGAGATGGCTCTGTGCCCAAGAGCATCTGCTGCTCTTCTAAAGGACCAGGTTTGGTTGCCAGCACCTGTATCAGGTAGCTCAGCGACACCTGTAACTCCAGCTCCATGGGATCCAGTGCCTTCTCCTGGCCTCCAAAGGCACAGTGTACACACACACACACACACACACACACACACACGACGACAACAACAATGATGAAGACGATCAACCCAGGTGGAGGGACTACTACTGATGAAATTTTTGTGCAAATTTCAGAAGCCTACTAATTGAACCAGCTATTTTAATCCATAAACTCATGTTCACTTTAACAGGATTTTTTAATCTTATAAATTTTTATGATTATACTTAATGTTAGTTTATTAAAAAGAATAGTCAAAATTATGACAAAATTTCTAGAACTTCAAAGTTACCAATGAATCATAAGTAGTAACTACCACTGTCTCACAGGTGACACCAGTGTGAGACTCTATACACTTAGGCCATTGAGCATTCCATGCACATCATCTTCAAACTTTGTATGTGGAGTTTGCCTGTCCTTCCAACCTCTTACTAGGTGAAAGGACACTTGAGAACCTACCTTAGATACTGTAGATTGTCAGTCTGTTTCACTGTAAGGTTTGGGGTAAAATTAAATAATTCTGGAGGGGTGCTAGTAGACTCATCTATTGAATTGGTTTCCCTTTATTAAACTATCTAAAATGGTCTCTCTTGCTGACAATGAATGGGCTACTAATTGGGTAAGTGTTTAGTGCTGTTTTTTAGATATTTTAGCATTTAGTGAACAACAGTGTTAAGGCTTCTATTTTAATTACTTTTGTGATTTATTCCCATGGAGGTTTTGATAACAACGGTGCTATCATAGGACCCAGGAGCACACGACACAGTAATCCTGAAGAACATGCCACTTACTATTTTACAACCTTTTCAAAAGAATTGTTGGTCCAGGTAACAGCTGTTTTCATTATTCTTCGCTTACCTCCCACTGAAAAAGCCTAAGACAAACTGCTGCTTTAACTGAATTCATAATTGAAGAAGTCAAGACAAGACTCAAAAACATCCAAAGAATGATTGTAGTATACGTATAGCTACTGCAAAATGCTGATCATGGCTGGACTCCGTAGGAGGACAGCTTTTTACTTGTCTGCCCTGTGAAAGATGGGTCATTTCAAAGACTTCCCAAGACCTGAATTTCCTATGAAACCTCAGGTAGTTAGGCTTTTGCAGGCTACATATGGTAAAACTGCAACTCACATAGAAATATTAAAGTTATCCATTTATTTCCTAATATAGTTATTTAAGATGACTCAAAGTATTCTAACAGGATATATTAAGAAAACAAATGATTGCTCAAGCATTTTTTCTTTATTTATGTATTTGATTTTGAAACAGGGTCTTGCTGTGTAGCACAGGTGACTCGTGACCTACCTACTTCAGCTTCTAAAGTGCTGGTATTACGGGGGTGCACCACCATGCACAGCTTGAAGCAGTTTTAAATGAAGAAAATTATACATTGAAATGTAAATAACTAAGAAGAGAATTGCATACCAAATCCCTCAGTGATAAGATGGTGTAATTGAAATTTATGTCCAAAACAGAAACATCCACATCTAGAGGGCCAACACTCAAATTCTCAATACACCTCTCTTGACTTTCATTTTTTTTTTTTCCAGTGAAAATTCATGATCCAATGTATACCTTAATGGTACACACTTGTAGCCCCAGCACTCAGGACAAAAGCAGGAGGGTGATGGGTTTGTTGTCACCCTAGTCTTTAGAGTGAGGCCTTATCTCAAAAATAGAAACAGACTAATAGTGAAAATAATTTAAGCACTGTGCTTCCTCCCTGGCACAGAAAAAAGACACCAATCAGAATAGCACAGAGCATGTGAATCTGCATTTCAGATAGGTGTAGTTTAAAACTGTATTAAAAATATTACTAGTTTCTAAATCACTAGTGTGTTTTTCTTTTTTGAAGGCCATGGTGGGAATCTTACAAGTGAATGGATTTGGAGAAGAAAGCACTCTCATGCAGGACCTAAAACCTTTTCGTATTTTAATCAGTTTATTGGACAAACCTGAACTAGGTAATATTTGGTGCTGTTCCAAAACATAAAGTGACATATGCTTTTGTATTGTTTCATAATAAAAGTAAGATAAAGACATTGGAAAAATTGCTGTATTTTGAAATGGGTTTTAAATACAGATTCTTAACAGTTTCTTTACTGAAGTTACAGGTGTGCAGCTGGCCTTTATGTCAGTGTAAGAACTAGGTTTTACACTGTGTTAGGACCTAGGTTTTACACTGTGTTAGGA
>JADRCH010000056.1:8023370-8051982 GCA_019843965.1 Rhynchomys soricoides | reverse complement strand
CCTAGGTTTTACACTGTGTTAGGACCTAGGTTTTACACTGTGTTAGGTAACAAAGTCGTGTTTTAAAGATGTCATCTCACATGCTTAGCCTTTATTCTCTGAAATGGAAACATTTTGATCTATCATAATTAACTTATAGTTCACACAGTTTGAGAGCTGGAACAGAAATATGAGTTATGTATTTCCTTCACAGTCTTCTTGTTGCTGTTCTGTACTTTCCTTCATTGTGTGTATATTATATATTAGATCTATTAAAAATTAACTCTGTGTTTAACATAAATTAAGAAAAAACAATTTTTTGCTTTTTGCTATTATAAAATATGCAAATTTTCTAATATTAAAGTGTTTTGGCACATATACTATAAGTCAACTCTTAAAAGTGAAATTTTTAGATATGAAAGTAGCAAGTGTGTGAAGAACTTCAACAGGGTCAATTTTTAGGTGTTCTGTGATTGTGATGAAGCTGAGAGGGTTTTTAAAGAATAGTGGGAACTGTGAAGCAGACAGATTTATCCTTCTGAGACTTATTTAGCAACAGCACTGGTGTGGACAGTCATCCTTCGAGCTGCCCGGTGCATCCTGCAGAAGTTTCTCCAAGTTGTTCAGACTTTCCTGTGAGTCTGATGTTCTCATTTGGGATGAGTAAACTAAGACTCTACAGAGCTTGTCAAAGGTAACAGAGACTGAACCAAATCAATTTCCTGATTTTGTCATTTCTATTAACGTGACCCTCTACTTTAAGTAGACATTCATCCCATTATTTACTATTAGACCGTGTTTTAAAGCAGAGTTAAGTTTAGCCTCTAGGGGGAAAGAATCTTTTCTTAAAGTACTTCCTTTGAAGCATGCTTCAGTTGGGTCATTCTTCAGGTCATCATGATATACTAGTATTATTTCTGCCTATAATTTGCTGTATATTAATTTTAGGACCTGTAATTCTAGAAGATGTTCTGATTGAGGTGTTTAGAACTTTGTATTCTCAGTGCAAAGCAGAATTGGATCTTCAGATGGAACCACCCTTCAGCAAGGACCATGCTCAGCTAAGCAGGTAGATTACTGAAAATTAACTAAGACATAAAGATGGCCTCATTTATTAGTGCTTATGAAATGGACTCTAGTATGTGAATTCATATAATTATCACTTTCATAGTATGAAGTATCATACTTAATTGTACTCATTATTCAAAAAAGTACTTTAAGCAAAGCAGTAATCATTACGTGATTGATTCTTAATTATACCAGTCTGGGAAACTAATGTTGAATAGTTGGGCTGACCAGATAGCTCAGAAGTTAAAGAAAGACACTTGGCTCTAAGCCTGACTAGGAGTTCTGTCCACTGGATTCATACGGTAGAGGGCAACATCATTCCTGTAAGCTGTCCTCTAACCTCCACAGGCTCTTCATGTCATGCACATGTCACACACATGTCACACACACACAGAATAAATGAGCAAGTTAACAGGAAAAACTGTTGGTAGTTAATGTGAAAATAATAGCCCCCAAGAATTTAATTTGTAAACTCACAGGAGACTGACACGTGTCAGTTAATGAGACTAGGACTTACTGACAAAGTCTTTTCCTGTTCTTCTGGATTAGGCAGATCACTTCTTTTCTAGTATTTCTGCTACTGTAACAGGACAAAGGTTCCAAGACTACAATTGGTTTTTTGGTTTGGTTTGGTTTGGTTTGGTTTGGTTTGGTTTGGTTTGGTTTTTCACTAATTCTGCCTTTCGTTATTGACTCTTTGGTAGTAATTGGGTAATACCCTTAACTTGCCTAAAGCATACTTTTATATGTATATAAAACATATCCATATGATTTGTGATGATATATTTCTCACTTTTTTGTTGGAAAAGTTGTTGTACTCTGTACTTGAGAATTTATATCATCCTAGGGAGTATATTAGTTCTTTTTATTCCTCCCTGACAGCTATACTGACAGTGTCTATATAATGCATTCGCTCCAGTTATAGAAAGGATAGGAGAAAAATAGGTAAGAAATAGGCTAAAGGGTAATCCTTTGAAATAATGTCATTTGTTCCTGAGAATTTCTGTAATGAGCAGTTTACAGTAACTATGCTTTACATTTGCTTTTCTTCTTGTTATTGCTCAGATGGGACCTGGAGAGTCTACCACTGAGCCACACACCCAGCACCTTATTGGTTTTCAAGCTAAATTTTATCATTTGACTACTCAAAAACTGGTCACAATTTACCCTTTGAAAGTAAAAGTCAGCAAGATTCCATAGCAGGAAGGCTATTGAAAGCACATCACAATTTAGTGTATATGTACCAATGGAAACAAAAAATCGTGATGCCAAATTAACAGCTGCACACTTAAAAGAGTCCCCAAGGACACTGGATATCATGGCTCAGGGTTGTACTGATCCCAGGATCTGGCCATGGGAGGCATAGGCAGGAGCTTCTCAAGCGCAACTGTCTTATGACAGAAGCATGTCTCAAAAAAGGCAGAGGGAGCCTGCCTTCCTGGTCTTTTGTGGGCTACTATGCAGAGAGTGTGTTAAACAAATTCTGGTTATCATTTCTTGTGAATTATGCAACCTCAAGTTCTGAAAAGTAGTTCCATATAACGTAACAGAGTAGGACTAGGTCATGTCACCATTGCAGTCTACCTCCAGTTAGGGAATAATCTAGCAGCTGTGTAGTAATGTGGACTGCCCTAATAACACTGCACTCTGTTTTGAAAAACACATTAATATTTCTGCTTGTTTGGTTTCTTTTTTAGCAAATTAAGGGAAAACAAGAAAACAGCCGAGCTGATTAAGACTGCGAATCTTCTTTTTAATTCCTTTGAACCTTATTATATGTGGGATTACATTGCACGCTGGTTCGAAGAATGTTGTCGGTAGGTTAACTGCTTCATTTGTTACAGTGTAGTAACATCCAAAGCTAATGTTTAGCTTTTTAAAATGTTCTTTTATATATTTTACTCCTACTAAAAACTGTTAATTACCCATAATCTAAATTTACCTTGTCAATCTAGGATATAAAAATCACTGGTCGTATAGTATTAGAATTGTAAAAGAGATTAGAGGTGATTATTCACTTAGCAGTACAGATGAAGGTGTTCATTTTTCTGGCCTGCAGCAGCCCCTCTGTCCTTGGCTGTGGAGAAGAAAGCAGCTGCATCAGCACACTTTCCAGAAGTATTCCCACTTATTAATAGACCTACTGTGTGTTTTCACAGACTTAGAAGCATCCCATATTGTCACTAATGAGCAATAATAAATACTTCATTCATACCTCACGATAGAAAACTTGAAACACGGTCTAAAATCCGTAGAGGACTAAGTGAAGAAGAGTGACATCTCTATTTCAATTCTCAGCCCAGTTCTTTTGCAACCTAATTAACTCCTAAAGCTTGAGGAACACGGAGTCAGAAAGTTAGCATGCCCAATCTAAGTCTAGAAGTGTTTAGCACTGTAAGTGTATGAATCCCTTTAATGATTAAGAGATTTACTTGTTTACCTAGTTGGCAGATGTTGAGGACCCAATTGAAAAGCATTGTTCTAGATCCTGACCTCAGGGATGTTATAGTAAAACAGGTAAGACACATATATGTCTGCCTCAGGAATAAATTAAAAACTGACAATGTCCCATAGGTTAAGGTATAAGGATGGAGAAGATTTATGGGTATCTTTCCCACCTTGCTGTACTCTTTTCTACACATATATCTACCCTTCTGTATTAAATATTCTGTATTCACAACACACAACCATGTTTTTTAAGTTTGTGCTGCTGGCCTTCACTGTGCTGTTCTTTATGTGTCCTACCTCCTTTGTTCTTCTGGAATGGTCCTGTGGAGACCACTCACCTCACAGTAGCCGTCACTCCCTCAAACTACCCCCATACTGTCCACTGGCTTTATTTAATTCTCTGCCTGTTTACGTTTCTTACTGGTCAAATATTGTATAATTGCATCTGGAGATTACAGGGCAGTGTTTGACCAAATATGATTAATATGGGTTAATAATTAGTGTTTCTTGGGTCTGATCGTGGATCTGAAGAGAGACTTCTTATAAAACATGATGTTTGGTCTCAGACCTTTAAGGAGAGTTGTGTTCCAGATATGAGAAGCATACACTGGTGTAACAGCAGTTAACAGAGCACATTGTAAACCAAGTGTCTCAGTTTAGAAATCAAATTTAAAAAAAAAAAAATCAATTTCTACGAGGAGATACAGCCACAGTGACACAGTGCAAATCTCAACAAGTGTGTTACATTCAGAACACTTGGAATCATGGGGCAAGATTATAGGGACCTCATTTTGAGAATTGTCCATGGAAGCAATGTGGCAGTGTTCTGGAGCAGCAAGAATGAGCATTACTGTATATCTCAGTCATGACATGAGCCTTATTGTTTAGATGGTGATATGATCACATGTTTTCCTATCATATGATAGTGTGTTTGATAAAGTCAATTTTTTTTCCTTTCTAGGAGGACACTGCACACCAGACTTCAGGTTGGGCCTGGAGACAGTAGTGATTCATCTGAGTTACAACTGACTAATTTCTGCTTACTGGTGGATTTTTTGTTGGATATAGTCTCCTTGGTAAGACTGCCTTGGTAAAAATTAAAACAAAGAATTTTAAGAGCATAGTTTATATATTTCATGAACACAGATCTCTACAGATAAATTCCATCTTTAAAACTAAAAGTTTTTCTTTGGCATAGCGTTTTCCCATAACATTTTCTAAATGATTTTATCATCTTAGCATGTATGTATAGAATACATGGAATCTACTTCCTAACTGCATGTTGTAAAATCTGATGCTCAGTGGGTGGAATTCTAATGCTGCATTTGTATTTGTTAGCAATTCATTCTATTATGTGAAGACTGTTGGAAATGTTCTCCCTTGTGTTTTCTCTCCTCAACTCTTTGCTTTCTCATTTTGAAGCCTACTAGAAGTATGAGGGTGCTGTGTCAGGTATGGCATTAGCCTGTTTTTATTTTGACTGGTTTTATTCACTTCCATTAGAATCTCAGTAATATAGCACATAAAACTGGGTATTCAGTTATATATGCTTGGTGTACTTGGGATAAGATGGGGAGGGGGTATGTGACGATGTGTGTCCCCATATCTGTGCCTGCGGAGGGCGGAGGTCAACACTGGGTGTATCTTTCTTAATCACTCTCCACTTTATTTTTTGAGATAGGGTCCCTGAAGCTTGCCAATTAGACTAAAGTGGTTGGTTATTGCCCTTTAGGAATCTGCCTGTCTCCTTATCCCCTAGCCATTGGGATCACAGATGTGCTCCACCTCACCTGGCTTTAATGTGGGTGCTAGGGATCCGAACTCAGATCTTCATGCTTGCACAGCAAGCACTTTACACACTGAGCTAGCTCTACAGACCCAGGAATAGAGATTTTATAAGTCATCAGTATTAAAATGCCAATGAACTCTTTTACTTAAAAGCATGATTCCTATAAAACATGAGCAAAAATATAGCCTTATATAGATTAAAATAACTATGACTTTTATATTATACATTAATTTTTTCAACTTTCTTTTATTTTCAGGAGACTTATATTGAAATCCAGACAGAACACCTGCCCCAGTTACTGCTCAGAATGATTTCTGCCTTGACAAGCCATCTCCAGACATTGTGCTTATCTGAGCTCACAGATTCTTTAAGGCTCTGCTCAAAGATCCTTAGCAAGGTTCAGCCCCCACTGTTATCTGCTGGCACCGGAGGTGTGGTACAGTTTCCAAGTGGGCAGAACAGAACAGTCAAAGAATGGGAGGACACAAAGGTAATTTCAGCCGGAGTTCTTGGTATCAGACCAGTTATGGTTTCAGGGTACCACATTTTTGAGTTAAGTCATTTGAATGTCAGTGAATCTTTGTAAGATCAAAGTGGTGGTTGTGATCGTTGTATAGTTTGTCTACGTTAGTACTCTGTGGTAGAAGTAAAATACATAGAAATTTTAGAAATTTAAAATTTTCCAATTGTCACACTAAAAGGAATATGTGACACTGTCTTACTTAGCCCAATATAACAGATGTATTATCATTTCACTATGTAATATATATAAAATTGATGTCAGGAAAACGAGTGTGATCCTTCACTTTTTTGTACTGTCTTCAAAATATACAGAACATTTTACTTTTAGAACATCTTTATACAACTATCAAATTTTTATCAAGAATTCTTGATCTGTATTGGTTTTATAAAATTTGTATATGAAAATTTACAGTCATATCCAAGTTGTTCCAAACATACTTTGTTTAATAATAGCTATGTTATTGTGTTTTATTTTAATTTTGAAACTTGAGTGCCTAAGCCACATTAGCTGCATTGTAAGTATACAGTAAACTTATAGGCATTATCTTTTTGCATAAGAGGCTTATGTATAATTTTTTTTTTTGATTCTTTCATTACACCAAAAATTTGGCATGATTTTCTTGAAATTTAGAACCTTTTTTTAAATGACCCATATGCTCAATAATATTCTCTTTTAATTTTAGTAAAATTAAACTTTTCTATATATAAACTCATATCTGTAATATCTCAGCTTGTATAATTTTAATGTTTTCTACCATTGACATACTTTAATACCAATGCAATTCTGATAAAAAAAAGTCAGTGATTTAATTCTTTTCAGACTTACATTAAAATATATATCTAGTAAGGGCCAGAAGATAACTCAGTGAGTAAAAGCATTTGCTGTCAAGCCTGATGCCCTGAGTTAAATCCTCAGAATCTACAGGGTAAAGGGAAGAACTGACTCACAAGCACTGGACTGTGCCCTCCACATACACACTCATACAAACATACACACAGTAAATAACTATAAAAATAAAAAATAGGTCTAGTGAGGTATGACAAAGATATTCATTTGAATTACATGTTAATTGCATTGAATATAGTCACACTGGCACTATGTAAATATAAGCATTTGAAAATTTTGGGGGAATCAGGGTTTTTTTATTTATAATTGCGTGGCCTGTTATTATTTATAACAAGGCCTGTAATTGCCTCATTTCTTTAGAAAATTTATTTTTGTTCCCTGCAAATAAAACTTGAGGGGGTATGTATAACTTTTCCCACCAGCTGTTATTCCTGAGACATTTTTCTCATTCTATACAAATGTATCCTTGATAATGAAGCCAGGAACTTTTACTAAGTTTAAGTCTACTTGGGTTATACTACATAAACCGAAAGCTTTTTACTAATGCCTTCCAGCCTGTCACATGCGTATAATATATTCCGTCTCTACCATGTATAGGAAAGTTCTTTTGTTGTTGTCCTTACATTGTGCTCCAAGAGTTTTCTTAGAAATAAAACTAAAAGACATTTAACTAATGTTGCAGCTGAATAAGATTTATGGGAATTGTACAAGACACACCATTTTTTCCAATAACATGTTCAACATGTGAAAATGTACATATTTATCTGAAGGCCTTTATTGATGATTATTAGGTGAGATAAATGTGATGGTGTTCAACTAAATGCAGAGTAATCAAATAAAACGGTCTAGATGATAATGGCTTGTTAACCTCGATTCTCAGATCTCCCGTACCCATCCATCTTTTCATTCATCCTCTCTTCCTCTTTTGTGCTCCCAGCATGCATTTCCCCTCAAGTACAATGGTAAAATCTTGGACATGTGAAAACTGATAATATTTTCAGGCTGTGGCTATTTTCTATATTCCACTTTTTTTGAAATGTATGTGAAGAGCTGCTTTTAACAGTTGTGAGCCCAGTTTGACTCCATAGCACTTGGTACTTTTTGTAATATTGTATTGTCTACTCAAATGCCCAAAATACCATTTTTATTTTTAGAAAGAAATTTATCATAAGGTAATTATATAACCACATAATGTAGCCTAAACCATAACTATTATGCGTGTATGCAAGTTTTAATTATTTTTAATTAGATTTATAGATTAAATTTTATTATCTTAGTGTCATCCTTTATATTAATACAAAAATAATTTTATAGAAATAAGCTAATGATAGTTTTATTATCTGGATAAGTCCTTTTTTGTAAAAAGTACATCATTTTAGATGGTGACTAGTCTTTCAAAAGAGAAAGGAAATAAGCCTAAATTTGATAAGTAAATAAGTTCAGTTGCTAGCTTCTAGGCTTTGACACTACACTATGAAAAGTTGTGCTGTGCATAGTAATACTGGTCACTAGGAAATCACCCTCTCCAGCTCCTTGGTAACCATTTAGCTTTGCTGCTGCAACCTTGGGCAAGTTTATTTAACCTCCCTGAACTTCAGTTTTCTCTTTGAAACATAGAAACAACTTTGCTCATTCAGTAGCTTTTAGGAACTGCCATACAGTCTCTGCACTTTTCACCCCTTTCCTTCAAGCTAAGAGACACACAGACAAGTGATTACACATTGAACTACAGTTAAGTTAATGTGTACAATTATTGGTGTAGGGACAAATTGGGGGTAGCAATGCAGGATGGAGAGTTAGGAGGGTGACTTGGCCTAGCTGGGAGCCAGTGACTGTTTTCTTAAAGCAAAAATATCTGGGTGGAGAAGCACATACATGACAGGAAGGAACATTGGCAAAGGCCTTAAGGCAGAGAAGAGCTGCATGCACTTGATGAAGCAGTTAAAGGAAAGGCAGGGCCGGGTTAACAGAGCCTTGTCTGCTATACTAAGGCTTTTATTCTTTGTCTTAGGAGGAATGGGAAGACAAAGAAGGGGAAAAAGGCAAGTGCCAAAATAAGATACATGTTTTAGAAACTTACTCTGGCTGCAGTATGGAGTATGGATCTGAGAAACAAAAATGGATGTGGGGAGACCTGCAGTAGTGCAGGTGAGAGGTGGGGTTAAGCTGGGCCACCAGGATGTGGTTAAATGAAATACATTTAGAATCAAACCTTACAAGACACTGTAATAAGATAGGTAAGGGTAATCGGATCACTGACAGCTTGTGCTTGCTGAGTGCTAGGTACTGTGCCAGATACTTTCTAAATTCTATTATGTAATCCTTAAACCACTATAAAACATAGGAAGGTTTGGCACAGTAGTCTTTTTTATAAACACTCTCTTTTCCATAATTTCAGTTGCCTATGAGTAGTCGATTCAGTGGTGAATCTAATGTGTTGCAAGGCAAATTCTAGTAATAACTAGAATTGTAAGTCTTCAATTGTGTCCTGCTGTTGCTTGTAGCATAATGGAATCTTGCATTCTCCTGTTCCGCATGTAAAGCATCCCTTTCTCTGGCACAGGTAATCTGATATCTATCCATCTCTCTTTCTTAGTTATCAGATGGCTCTTTCTGTGTGCTTGTTGAAGCAACCCTTATGAAATCGCTATATTAATACTATAGCATAGTGCCCACATCATTCATCTCATTTCTCATCACACTGACACATCATCCTAAGAACGATGATTGTGCTATAATACGATGTTTTGGGAGAGCACACAATTCTACTCTGTTGTAGAATTGTTGTATAGATTACTATTGTTAATCTCTTCTTGTACCTTATCATGGGTCTGTATGTATAGGAAAAAGTCAGTTATGAAGTTTCCAGTACTAACCACAGTTTTAGGCACCTACTAGAAGTCTTAGGATATATCCCTTGCAGATAAGGGGGCACTTCTGTGTACAAATTAGGAAGTTTGGAGACTACCAAGTTCATGGCACAGACCTAGCTAACTTAAAGCTCACACCCTTAGCCACCAGACTGATGTGGGTGTAAGGCAAGTTGAAAAGAGAGGAGTTGAGAAATACCATCAGTGACTTTAGGCTTCCATCTTCTTGGTTTTCATGAATAGTGGTATTATTCACTAAAGCAAGAAATACTGGGCCAAGCCAAGCTTTAAGTAGAAGACTACTTATTTGATGTATTAATAAGAAAACATTTTATGATCTTACTCAGATTATCCTCTATCACAGTAACCAAACATGTGATATGCACAATATAATTTGAACAAAACCAGACAATACTTAATTCCACCTCTATTCCAGGAATGGTTGTTTGTCTGTATTACTGTTGTCTCTTTCTAGATTTTTGTTCCCGCCTGTCCTACTACCTAATCTATGATCTAAACATAATATGAGCTGAGTGACTGTTCACTAAAGAAATGTAGGTGTAGGAGTATATAATGACATGTGACATACTTAACAGAGATTCTCAGTCATCTGCTCCCAAACAGATCTCTATTCGATTTTATTTCTAATATCTAAAATGCAAGATTTTTAATCTTGTATTCTTCATTCTTTACATTGTTTAGACATTGAGGAAGATTCTTTCATGAAGAAGATGAAATAGTCATTTGAAACAAGAATATAAATCTTAAACATATATGTATTTTTACCTCAGAAACCTAACAAGCATGGTGACATATGCCTCTACTAGTACTTAGTTTGAGACGGGAGAGTTTTAGTTAGAATTGAGCCTGGGTAAGTGAAAAGACCTTATCTGAAGAATTAAGTCATTAAATAAAGCCAGACTTATTTTATGATAGAGCTGATGATAAGTTCTTGGTGAATGAGTTTATTTGAATATAATCATTGAAACTCTATACTGTTTGCTATTGATTATCAACAAGATATTAATCAATGTAGGAACTCCTTTGATCTCAGTTTGAGCCATACGTATGGAGTCTACAACTTTCTCTGAAAAGGTCACCCTTTCTAATTCCTAGTATCTGTGTTCCTACTCAGCCATTTGCTTTGTTTAAAATCAGCAGGTATCATCAGTTTCTATGGAAAATCCTACTGAAGTATTTGAAGATGGAGAAAACCCACCGAGTAGTCGATCATCAGAAAGTGGCTTCACTGAGTTTATACAGTATCAAGCAGACCGCACTGACGATCTTGATAGAGAGCTGAATGGACAGGGGACAGCTGCCATCCCAATTGGCAGCACGTCTTCGGAGACAGAAACAGCATCCACAGTGGGTTCTGAGGAAACTGTTATCCAGCCGCCTTCCACCCTCACTCGGGGGGCAGCAGGCCGAAGCGGGAAGGCTGTACAGAAGACTGCAATGCAGTGCTGCTTGGAGTATGTCCAGCAGTTTCTTTCCAGACTCATCAACCTCTATATCATTCACAGTGACTCCTTTCCTCAAGCTTTGGCTGCAGACCATCAGGGAGATCTCAGTCGAATACAAAGAGAGACTTCAAAGTGGGACAGGGATTCCCAAGGAGATGCAAAAGAAAGAAACACACATCTACCAAAAACATCAAAAGAATACCTTTCCGCCTTCCTTGCTGCCTGTCAGCTCTTCTTAGAATGCTCAAGTTTCCCAGTCTACATTGCAGAGGGAAACCATACATCAGAGTCACATTCTGAGAAACCCGACAATGGTAGTTGTTTCTGCTATTTTTATCTCAGTATTTTACGCAGCATGTATATATGTGTCTCTGTGTGCTGTTTATGAATTTCAATATTGTATGCCGTGCGTGCGTCCGTCTCTCCTTCCACCATTTAGGTTCCAGGGATTGTACTCAGGTTATCAGGCTCAGTGGCAAGAGCCTTTCCTCAGTGAGCCATTTCTCCAGCCCGAATGAAGTAGTCATGGGAGAGTTGCCATTAGGGGATAACATGATTTGTGTGGCTTTCACATTTTGCAAGAAAATTAGAAACTAAAAGTGAAAGTTCTGGAGAAACAATGTAACATTAATTTCACTACCTTCCTTTCTTATGGTGTTACATGTGTTTCCTTTAATTTTTACATATGCAAGCTTAGACAGTGGACCTTACATAGTATTTAATGATAAAGTGCTTCTAAAGATAGGAAGATAAATTATATTACTTGGCACATGAAAGTATATATCTTTAAAAGGTGGCTCGTTTTTTAAAGTTCTATTTGAGACACCATGTTTTTAACAGATCAAGGCCTGAAGTAGAGTTATTTGTCATTTTGAAATTAACATGAAGCTACAGAAATGTTTGATGTGGTCGTTTGTTTCAGACTGTGAGCATGCCCACCCTCCACAGTGGCTCCAGACTCTTATGAGTGCTTGCAGCCAAGCAAGTGATTTCAGAGTTCAGAGTGTTGCTGTGTCTCTAGTCATGGACCTGGTGGGGCTGACTCAATCTGTTGCCATGGTCACTGGAGAAAACATCAATAGCATGGAGCCTGCACAACCCTTAAGTCCAAACCAAGGAAGAGTGGCTGTGGTTATTAGACCTCCCCTCACACAGGGCAATCTGAGGTATATAGCTGAGAAGACGGAATTTTTCAAGGTAAATGCCAAGAAATCCAGATTATACGTGACTAAGATAATGCTTACATTCATGATGCTTGACCAGGGGCACTGATGTAAGGGAGGGAAGAGTTTCAAGTAAACAAGAAGAGAGCTCATTTATAAAGTAGATGTTTCCATAGTAAGTGGATGTGATCCCTTTTTTTTTTTTTTTAAAGCAAATCCTTATTTTCCTAAAACTCCATGACAAGTTCTGACTTTCTATGTTTTGATTTCCTTTGGTGTACTATGTCCTTCAAAAACAATAATGCATAGGTGATTTCTTTACAGAGAACATCAAATGGCTTTGAGCTCACTGCCTCATACAGCTTGATTCTTTATCCATTCAGGAGTTTTTAAACCTAATCTCAAGTCATTACACCTACTTGGTTCCTCTGTTAGACCGGAGTCTATTCTATAATATTTTGGCAAACCCTGAAGACTCTTGCCTTCATAGATCAAAGATTATGACAGCACATGTAGCTCTAAGTCTGACTTCATAAACGTCCATGGGCCTGAGATGTAGCTGAGTGATAACTCACTTGCCTGGCATGCTTCAGGCTATGTTGCAATTCTCAGCACTGGAGAAAAAGAGAGAAAACACTCATAAATAGGATATTTGAACTATGAATTATATTTTAGTCTATAATTACATTTAGAAAACTTAAATTTGATATGAGAATGTGGCATATTGTTTTGGTGTTAGCTTTATTAAACATCAGTAAAGTAATGGAAAGAGTTCTTTCCTGTTACATTTCTGATTTTAAAAGAAATATTAAAGGAGTGAGCCTGGAGAGTTGCCTCAGCAGTTAGATAAGAGCAGAGAACCCAGGTTCAATTCCCAGCACCAAATGGTGTTCACAACTATCTGCAACTCAAGTCACAAGGGATGCAGCACCAGACACACATGTGGTACACTTCAATACATGCAAGCAAGAGAGTCACACATGTAAAATAAGTCTAAAAGAAAAATTTTAAAAATATATCATAAAAGATTCTAAGGGTTCAGATAACCAGCAAGTGAACAGCTGAGTTTTATTTTTATAAATATTGTATAATATAGTCACTTTTGCATTTTTTCCTGTAGCATGTGGCCTTAACATTATGGGACCAGCTGGGAGATGGGACTCCTCAGCACCATCAGAAGAGTGTGGAACTATTTTACCAATTACATAATTTGGTTCCTTCTTCTAGCATCTGTGAGGATGTTGTAAGTCAGCAGTTAACCCATAAAGATAAGGTAAGTCCTTCTCATCCTGCACACACGTGCACAAGTGCATGTGTCACAAATGTGCTTGCATACATTTACACACACATTCAAGCTCCTAATGCCAAAAGATAAATTAAGGAGCCTCTCTAGGAAAACTGTTACACCTGGCGTCTGAAGAAGCATGGAGGCATAATAGTGAAAGAGGAATAGTGTTTGTCTAGAGAAAAGGGTTAAATTCTAAGTTCTCTCACCATATTCTCTCAAAACTGTTCACATATCACAATTTAGGTCAAATCTTGTGTTTTATTTACATAATATCTTCATCTAGATACACTCTGGATCAAATGATATGCCTGTTATTCTTAATATATAACTTTTTTTTTTTACGAATGCTTACAAGTTTTGAGTAAAGATACCCATGAAAAAGTTCAAACAGCATTGATTTTTACATATTTTTATTGGTTGATATAAATACAAATACCTCGGAAAACTATGTAGCAAGCCCACAGGTAAAGCAAGCCCTCTTCAATACTATAGAGACTGTTTTTTTCCAGATCACACTATGATTGGGGGAAGTCAGAACAGAAACATGAAGCAGAAGCCATGGAAGGATACTGCTTACTAGCCTGCTCTCTAGCTGCTCACAGGCACATGCTTACCTAGTTTGCCTTTTTTTTTTTTTTTTTGAGACAAGGCCTCTCTATCTATAGACCTGGCTAGCCTGGAACTCACTGAGATCTACCAACCTCTGTCTCCAGAGAGCTGAGATTACAGGTATACACTACCACACCCAGCTTTAGCCAACTTTCTTAGATAGCTCACAATAATCTGTCTAGGGATAGTACCTCCCACAATGAACTGGGCCCTCCTAGATCAATTCTCAATCTAGACAATGCTCACAAGCCAGTCTGACCTAGACATTTCCTTATTTGAAGTTCTTCCCTGATAACTCGGGTTATATCAAATCACAATTAAAACCTAACCAGCAGAAGTGAGTGGCCTTTAGGTTTAATATTTCTGTCTATATGCAAATAATTTATTTGCTTCTACTTCTAAGTTACATAATGTACTAAAAGTTTGTTGCAGTATGTACTTGAGTGCTGTAGCCATTGAATATGGTATTTATAAATAGTTGTACTGATTTTATTAAAATCACTTAATATCTTCAGTTGAGAGGAAAATAATTTAATCTCCCATGTTTCTCAGAAAATAAGGATGGAAGCACATGCAAAATTTGCAGTTCTTTGGCATCTAACAAGGGATCTGCACATAAATAAGTCATCTTTTGCACGTTCCTTTGACAGGTTAGTTGTACTTTATATTCACATTTTATAGTCATATGTCTTTGTCTCTAATTTTTTTGACATTTGGCTAGAGCAGGATATGGGAAATTATTAGTTCTTTGGACAATCTGGTTATGTGAAAATACTTGATAGTGCCAGCTAACTATCAGATTTTTATTTCTAATCTCTAGATACCCTTCCTTTCATTCAGTGGACCACTCACTGATCATCAAGTCCCTGTCATGTGCCAAGCACCACTATCTGGTGGCAGGGATACAGCAGCACACCCAGCATTTTCGAGTCTACATTCACACTGTTGTCATTCTCAAATTTCTGCCTTAACTGAAAACACTGACAAATGCCTCCTGGCTTCAGAAAGATCTAGTCTCCAAAATGTTTATGCATATCTAGATTAAAAGCAACTGGAGTTATCATACTTTAGATGGTAGGTTTGTATTGATTCCAGAGCACATTCATACAGTATCAGAAGATAGCAGTCTTACCTTCGTGTCTTATAGAAGTGACACAAATCTAACTGTGATTGCAACCTAACTTTGGATTAGTCAGTATTTTTCAGCCAGTAGCACCATCTTCAAAGGAGCCATTTGTTCAACCATATAATGAACTAGGCTGTACTTTACAAATAAGTTCCTAATTTGACAACCACCTGTGATAATCTGACATATGAGTCAGTTGAGGTCCATTAAAGTTAACTTGCTCACCCAAGTCTCCACAGGTTTGCATCTTGGGTATTCTGATTTCAGACCGTATCCCAGACCTTTTATAGAGTGGCATTCTTGAATTAAGTGCATTATTTTGTCTCCTGAAGAGAGAATCAAGAGCAGAGTAGCCCATCATGAAAATAGCATTGAATTGCAGAAACTTCAGAGTATGATGACATCAATGAAATTTGTTACTAATCAAAACTAAGTAAAATTTGTGTTGTAAAAGTAATATATACTTCAAGTATTTTTAAATGTGAGTATATAAAAAGAGAAAAAATGTTTTATTAACTACAGAAAAATTGACATAATTAAAAGTGTTTTATTGTATGTTTTAATTTTAGGTCACTGTTCATCATGTTAGATAGCCTTACTAGTCTAGATGGTTCTACGAGCTCTGTGGGACAAGCCTGGCTGAGCCAGGTGCTACAAAGGCACGACATTGCAAGAGTGCTGGAACCATTGTTACTGCTCCTGCTTCATCCAAAAACACAGAGGGTTTCAGTGCAGCGTGTACAAGCAGAACGTTACTGGAGTAAGACTTCCTGTTATCCAGGAGAGGAAAATGACAAGCATTTCATGCAAAATTTTACTTGCAACAATGGTAAATATAACAAAGTATAATACCTCTAATTAGACTTAAGTTACTCAAATAAGTGAAATGTGACCATAACAGTAAAAGAGATTGTGTCTGGAATTTTTTCCCATGTCTTAGTTCCTCCCTTCCACATCTGTGAGAATCCCATCTAGCTAGGTCCATATATGCTTCATCAGTAACTATCTTTGAGCTCTTATGTCTCTTTAATAAGTTGACTCAGAAGGAATCAGCTACATTTGTAGCCAGAGACACTCCAGTTTTTATGGAAATACTTTTGAATTTATGTTTGTAGTCTTGAAAAGACTCAGTAAATATTTCACGGGGAGGCATATAATGCACACTTTTTATATGGTAAGTTCCTTATCTATAAGGTAAAATCTATAAGGTATTATCTATAAGGTAAAATAATACCTACTTTGGAAAGTTTCATTTTTTGACATTAGCTGTAGTCGTGATTGTGACTTGTTTAATTCAGTGACTAGTGTATCTTGTTTGCTCTCCATTGTTGTTGCTGTGAAGTCAGTGCTTTACAAACTGTTGGGGAGAGCCCTCTATGAAACCCAAGCTCATAATTTAGTGCCCCAAAGACACTCATGTATCTTATCTCTATTTCTTGGCAGATCAACCTGTGAGGTCAGCCTATTTTACTAATCATGCTGTTGATGGTTCACAGGCTGTCACATTAACGTTCACAGTGATAAGTGGGGATGTTGCAAGCCAGCCATCATGCTTTTGTCCCATTTCTAGTGTTTCTGCTGAGCGTGGGGTTCTCTACGTACATTTTATTCTGCTTCCTGTTCATGTTCTAAGGACTTGCACTGCCCTGCTTATTAACAGAACGTTCAGGTAGCACCATACCTGCCAGTCTCGTAACTATTGCTGAGTTCTCATTTCTCCTCTGAGATCAGTCTCAGGCTTTGCCTGAGGTGCTAGGACTTCATAGCATTTGGCTTTACTCTGCATACAGCCAAAACTTCAAATAGCGTTTCTGAAACATAACCTAGTTCTGCCCTGCATGGTATGAAATGAAGGAATGTGTTTGTGGTCCTCTTCCCATTTTAAAGTGCTCTCAGTTTCTGACCTGACACATGCTACATAGTTCATAAATTTTTATTGAATTTGTACTAAAATCAAGAAGGTTTTTGATACTTTAAACTATATATTGTCTAAAATTTTTGACTGGTATAAGTAAAGGGGAGTAACATAGAAGAAGGAAAAAGTGATTTTAAACAATCTTCTTTAAAGAAAAAAGGCAATTTTTTATGTTCTGCCTGTTAAATGTGGCTTTGTCATTAAGCTATAAATTTTGATAGTCATCTGCATGATCATCTTACTTAAAAGTTCTAAGATAATAATGAACTAGAGTTTTAATCATAGAATGTAAATACATGATTAACATAATAATTACAGTTTTTTAATTGGTCTACTTTGTATATTTCAGTCATTTTAATCCCTTTTGTGTTTTCCTCCTTTACTATTTGTGTCAAATATCAGTAAGCCAAGTACACCTCATTGCATCTAAAGGAAATGGTGAAAAGCCTCTTACAATGGATGAAATAGAGAATTTCAGTCTCACTGTTAATCCATTGAGTGACAGACTTTCCCTCCTAAGCACCAGCAGCGAGACGATTCCAATGGTTGTCTCTGACTTTGACCTCCCAGATCAGCAGATGGAAATACTTCAGAGCTCAGACTCTGGATGTTCACAGTCTTCTGCCGGAGACAACTTTAGTTACGAAGTTGATCCTGAAAATGTGAATGCTCATGAAGATTCTCACATAGCAAAGTCAAGCTCCCCAGATGATGATGTTCAGCAAGTTGTCTTTGACCTGATATGTAAAGTTGTGAGTGGTCTGGAAGCAGAGTCTGCATCAGTTACATCTGAATTAGAAATAGAACCTCTGCCTCCAAAGAGTAGTGATTTAGATCTAGGTAAAGAAGCAACTAAAATTGAAGACCAGGCCCCTCAACACAGCCAGCATGTTTTGCTGAGTGATGACAGTCCTCGGTTTCTGTCTGTGTCTACAGAGGAAGGCTGTGAGTGCTTGGCCAATGGGATCTCCAGAAATAGCTCCTCACCTTGCATTTCAGGAACAGCACAGACTCTGAACGATCCTTCTGCTTCCTCAGAAACCAAATCTAGACAAAGGAGTCACAGCAGTATTCAATTTAGCTTCAAAGAAAGATTATCAGAAAAAATCTCAGAGAAAGAAACAATTGTTAAGGAATCAGGTAAACAACCAGGTGCAAAACCCAAAGTAAAACTTGCCAGAAAAAAAGATGAGGACAAGAAAAAAGCTGCAAGTGAGAAACTGAAGCAAACAAATGTATTCTTCAGTGATGGCCTGGACTTAGAGAACTGGTACAGCTGTGGAGAGGGTGAAATTTCTGAAATTGAGAGTGACATGGGTTCTCCAGGATCAAGGAAATCTCCCAATTTCAACATCCATCCTCTCTATCAACACGTGCTCCTGTATCTGCAGTTGTATGATTCATCGAGGACTCTGTATGCTTTTTCTGCCATCAAATCTATCTTGAAAACCAACCCCATTGCTTTTGTAAATGCCATTTCAACAACAAGTGTAAATAATGCATACACTCCTCAGCTGTCTCTGCTTCAGAATCTATTGGCCAGACACCGAATCTCTGTTATGGGCAAAGACTTTTATAGTCACATTCCAGTGGATTCAAATCATAACTTCCGGAGTTCCATGTACATCGAAATTCTTATTTCCCTCTGCTTATATTACATGCGTAGCCATTACCCGACTCATGTCAAGGTCACTACCCAAGACTTGATAGGCAATCGAAACATGCAAATGATGAGCATAGAAATCTTGACTCTCCTCTTTACAGAGCTAGCAAAAGTAATAGAGAGTTCTGCAAAGGGTTTCCCTAGTTTTATCTCTGACATGCTGTCTAAGTGCAAAGTTCAGAAAGTGATTCTTCATTGTTTGCTGTCATCTATCTTCAGTATACAAAAGTGGCACAGTGAGAAAACAGCAGGTAAGAACATGGTTGCTGTGGAGGAGGGCTTCTCAGAAGACAGCCTCATCAATTTCTCCGAGGATGAATTTGATAATGGCAGCACACTCCAGTCACAGCTTCTGAGGGTGCTTCAGAGGCTGATTGTTCTCGAGCATCGTGTGATGACTATTCCTGAGGAGAATGAAGCAGGTTTTGATTTTGTTGTGTCTGATCTGGAGCATATCAGTCCCCATCAGCCCATGACTTCTCTTCAGTATTTGCACGCTCAGCCAATTACATGTCAAGGCATGTTCCTCTGTGCAGTGATTAGAGCTTTGCATCAACACTGTGCATGTAAGATGCACCCACAATGGATTGGCTTAATCACATCTACTCTGCCTTACATGGGAAAAGTTCTACAAAGAGTCGTGGTTTCTGTGACACTACAACTGTGCAGGAATTTGGATAATCTAATTCAGCAGTACAAATACGAAACGGGATTATCTGATAGTAGGTAATAATTGATTTTAGTTTTGTTGTCAAGTTGGACACTAATTTAGCAACACAAATACAAGACACAGTTACTTGATAGATAAGGATTGGTTTTAACTTTGTTGTTAATGACATTTTCGTATATATGAATCCTTAGATGTCACAATTTGAATGGAACACGGGGGTATAGCCCTGGTAGGGTGGTATTTAGCTGCTTAAGATGATCGGTTTGATGCCTAGCACCACCACAAAGAAACAAACCAAGCAAAATGAAATAGTTGTTTTCAGTATGTTATGAATAGTATGTCATCTTTAAAAATAAGAAAGCTAAGCTCTAGTATTTTACCGAGAATCAATAAAAGAGATCTAGGATAGAGATGAAAAGAAACAGGCCTTTTTTCTTTCAAGTACTGAAGTTAAATTTGATGTTCTTTTGACTCAACTGGCAAAAAGAAAGTTTTTCCCAGTCCTTATCTTACCTAGACACAAATTAATTTGCAGCTGATGTTAATTAAATTTCAAAGTATTTTTGCCCATCTAATTTTTTTGTTTTCCTAGTTTGGTGGCAAATTCTGTGTCTCAAGCGTATTCAAAACTGATCTGTAACTAGTTAGGCAAATGTTTAGTAGACTGGTGTCTGGTTTCCCTCTAGGAAACCTCAGCTGCTGTGCCCGGCATTCTCCAGTAGGGAAAGGTCACAGTGGCTCTATTTGTTTACTTTATATATAGTTCTTTAGCCAAAAAGAGCTCTCGTGCAGTTAGACCAACTCACTTATAGATTAGGAAATAGTAAACTCCTGCCGTGTTCTTTTATTACTATTCATATTTATTGAGTGCCTCCTGTGTGTCTGGCATGTGCCAGGCATTTACCAGTGTTAAAGTATGCTTTCATAGAATTTCTGCTGTGTACATTTTTTTCAGGCCCTTGTGGGTTGCATCAATTATCCCACCAGATATGATTCTTACTCTCTTGGAAGGGATCACAGCCATTATCCATTACTGCTTGCTGGATCCGACTACCCAGTATCATCAAGTAAGACTTCATAAATATTGTTGTCTTTTTAGAGACTGGCTTCACTTAGTAAGAAACTGTTTTCCTCTGCTTAATAGCTTTTGGTCAATGTAGACCAGAAACACTTGGTTGAAGCACGCAGTGGAATCCTCTCAATCCTTCACATGATCATGTCCTCTGTAACTCTGCTTTGGAGCATACTGCACCAGGCTGACGCTTCAGAAAAGATGACAGTTGCTGCATCTGCATCTGTTACCACAATCAATCTGGGAGCCACAAAGGTTAGATACTTCTCACTTTGTCTGTAGAGCGTATTTGAGGAATTTTTGTGGTTAACTTAGTGTATGTGGCACACCACATAGATTAAGTGGTAAACCATTTTAAGGGATGCAAACCAGTAGTTTCTATAAGCAAATCTATAAATTATGAAACTGTCATGATCCAGTTTTCTCGCATTGAAGAAAAATTCCTGTGCCTGCTTGCACTTGCTCACTTTCCCATCCCTAGCCCAACAACTAATCCATTTCCTATCCATATGTATTTGATTTTTCTGGACACTTCATAGAAGTGAGTTAATACACTATTTGGTCTTCTGTGTCTAGTATCTTTCATTTGATAGGCTTTTGAAGTTCATTTTTACGTTATAATTTTTTCACCATTTAATACATTTTAAATCAACATTTTAGTACATGCTACCACACCAGGCCTCATTATAATATTTTAAATTCTCTGCACATACTGCTGAACTATTTCCTGGGGAGTAGAGGCGGGGAAGGTAGCATATGCTAGTAATTCTAAGCTGACAATAAGAGAATCTATGTTTAAAGTCAGCCTGAGCTATCTGGCAAGTTTCCGGCCAGCCTGTGCTACATAGTAAAGCACTAGCTCAAAAAAGTTTCATAATCTTTGACTTCCTAAACTAATTAACAAGTAAATTCTAAAGTAAAATTACATACAACGTGTATTACAGCATTAATGGCAAAGATGTTCCTAAATTATAATTAAAATAGTGGATCAGTTTTTTAAACTAAATAAAACCTAATTTCAAGCTGTGTTTTTCTAGTATCTAATCACAGTGATTGTCATTTTAGTGACAAATAATTTGGTTAGCTTTTTTTTTTTTTTTTTTTTAATTAAAATTCTTATGGTTGTAACTCCTCCTTTGAGGCAGGGTCTTCATATATAATAGCCCAGACTTACCTTGAACTCCTGATCTTCCTGCCTCAGCCTACAGAATGCTAAATATGCACTACTATGCTCAGTGACAGCTATTAACATGGTTAAAGGCATCCTTACAATTACTGAATTAAATGTTTTATCTAGCTATTAATGCTTACATGTTTTATTTTACTTGTAAAATGCTTACATTGTTTTAGAACTTGAGACAACAAATCCTGGAATTACTGGGACCCATTTCAATGAATCATGGTGTTCATTTCATGGCTGCCATTGCATTTGTATGGAATGAAAGAAGACAGAACAAAACCCCTTCCAGAACAAAGGTATTCATAATTAAACATGTAGTACTTGTTTTTCACTTGGTAAAATCATGCCTATTTATTTTAGTTCTACATGCTGATTTTTAAATTCTATAAGTTACACTGGAGAAGTAAAATCTTGTCTATAGCTCTGCATAATGACTTATTGTCTAAAGTTTTATTAAAATGTGATATCAAGTGTTAAAGATTGCATTTTAGGACTAGAAGAATGGCTCAGTTCTGGAGCACTGGCCTTGGCATGCACAGGCCATATGTTCAACCTCAGCACTGAAAAAAAATGTGTTAGTGAGTGAGATGGAGAAGTTAGCCATGACATCAGGCCTGTCACTGTAGTCCAAGTAAGGTTATAATATTGCGTATTTTTAATCCACTGATGGGTAGAAAGCAAAGATTGGGGAAAGTTTTTATCTTTGTTTTTGTTTTTCATTATCTGATATCTTTTAAGTTATTGCTGTTTCCAAGTGCAATTCATGTATTGGTTTTGACTGGATTGTGTGAATGAAAATTTTGTTTACTTTGTGAATTTGCAATCTGGAAAACATTGTTTTCTATTGGAAATAAATCATGGTATATTAGAGTAGTAATGCTATTAAGTAATTTTATTTTCAAAAATACGATTGTGCACCTACAAGTCTCTGACTCATTTCTTTCTCACTTCTTTCAGATTCTACATTACATACACACATACACACATAAATACACACACATATGTATGTGTGCATATATGTATGTATGTATGTATGTATGCATTTTATCCTAAAGTAAAAAAAGGAAACATTTCTGTCATTTTACATTATCTTGTATATTAGAATTTAGTAATAGAAACCAGATGGAGGGGAAAGATCATCTAAAAAATTAAAAGTTTTGGTACATCTTAGTTCTGTAACAGAAACAAAGAAGTAAATATCCGAAGAAAAATATATAAGCTTAAAGATAAGAAAAATGGGTGAAATGAGTTATGAAAATTAGACTATGGTAGTTGATAATGTCTCCTCGTAGAGATAAGAACAAATCATGGAGAATAATACTATTGTAGAAATGGTACACGAAATTTGTTAGCAACGAAAGAAATAAATTTGAAGGTCATGCTTATCCCTGAAAAGATACCTGCACAAAATTCAGTATATCAAAGAAAAAGAAACAAAACAACAACAAAAACTGTCTCATTCAAAGGAATAGTGGTAATGCTTGACCCTAGCAATACTGGAAACTTCTATGGAAAATTAGTCTAAACACACAGTTCCATAGCCAGTCAAGTTTTTCCTGTAGGCTCTTAGCCATGTGCTGTGCCAGCAGAGTGCAAGGCCACTAGTTCACTGTTCATTCAGGAGGACAGACCTCACTTTGACCTTGGATACCAGCCCTAGAGTGTTCTAGACCCAGGCAGAGCAAAGAAATGTCCAGCAAGAGTGTCTTAAGGGGGTGAGGAGAACTGAGAGGAAGAAGAAAATGTATTGAGATTGATTACTTAAAACTCAAATATGTGACTGTAGGAAACTTGCCATTGTCAGAGCTTTTAGGGATGGATGAATTTTTGATAAAAAATGAAGTAGACCAAAATAAGCTTTGTAGTAACTGTGGGGAAGAACACGGTAAATGAAAGGAAACAGCAAGTGGAGAATCACATCATGTGCCTTGGTGTCAACTTAGGGACTGATCTACGTGAGATCATGATAATTGCTCTGAAGGATGGGCAAATGGTCTGAGAAAGTTAAATCTTTGTCTTCCCAGTGAGATTTTAATTGTTACTATTTAGAATTCAGGGAGAGGAAAAACAAAATAGCAAAAGTAGTGCTCTGCAATATTTGGAAACAATAGGAAGTAGTTGGCAGAATGGAGCTGGCTCCTTTAAGATACCCTTACATGTTGTTTTTCCCTATGAGCTTTGTTCTGTTTGACTTTGATTTATCTTATTTGCACGTCCATAAGCCATGAAGCACATGTGCATGGTCAGAGGACACCTACAGGAGTTGTTCATTCTTAACACCATTGTTGGTCCTGGGGATAGAACTCAAGTACTGGGGCTGATGGCAATTACCTGTACACACTGAGCCATCTTGCCAGCCCTGATTTTGATTTTTATGAAGTGAGATTCATGTATTGATTTTTAAAATTAAATTTTACCACAAATGGTCAAAGGACATCTTTATATTAAGATGTGATCATAAAATATTCTTTCTGTGACTTCCCTTAAAAGATTTACACATGCACACCCTGCATAAATAGTGACCGCGATGTGTTCTCCAGGTCATTCCTGCAGCCAGTGAAGAGCAGCTTTTACTAGTAGAACTGGTTCGCTCCATCAGTGTCATGAGAGCAGAAACTGTTATCCAGACTGTGAAAGAAGTTTTAAAGCAGCCTCCAGCCATAGCCAAGGATAAGGTGAGGAAGCTTTGCTTTTGTTTGCAATTCAGTTTCAGAAATGGAGCTGATAAGTAAGAACTTTTCATATAGTAATTTCGTTGTGATTGCGGTGCAGATTTCAGGGATTATTGTACAGGACTCTTAATAAAAACCTTCCTGAGTGTCTTGCTAGTCTAACCCTTCCTGCAGCCAGTGATGAGCAGGTAACTCTTTTTCTCTCCATATGTACATCAAAAGCAGTCAGGACTGTGGGTCTAAATTCTTAGTAAGGATTTTTGGTCCATTAAAGAATACAGATGCTACAGCTCAAACTCTACTTTCTAGGTTTGACAGCTTACTTGATGCTTTCTTTTCCATTGAGTTTCTCTATTCTATAAACTTCCAAGGTTCTGCCATAAACTGTTCTAGACAGCAACATTTCTTGACCTGTATGACACTGTGCTTTGTGATGGTGATGTCTGGGCTCCAAAGCCAGGGAAGGAGGTTCTGGGATACTGAGAGGTTAGAGAAAATATGCAGAGCAGGAGACAGATGCAGCACTCAGCCCAGTAGGCTGGTATATGGCACATGCTTCCATACACAGGTAAGCAAACACAAGCCAGCAGGTGAAGAAGCTCACTCAAGGGTATTTTTGTACAAAATTAACACAAATGTGGCATTTTGCCAAAAATGGTTCTCTAATGGCTTTTTCTTCACTGCAAATCCTGGGTTCCCTGACATCTAGTTTCAGCTCATCTTCTGGCATCCCATAACAGTGCCTTATTGTCTAAACCTCTCTTGTCTCTGTGACCTCTGTTCACTTGAGAGGTCCACAAGAAATAAATGTAACAGTCTCTCCACTTAACATTGCTAGTTTCTAGACTTCTGTCTTCTGCTTTGTCCAGTCCGTGCTATAAGTTCATAATTTTGTAGATTTACTAACCATAAACATGAGACTTTGAACCATGCCGAACAAGTATAATCATATCTTTAGGGATACATACATCCAAAAATATTTAAGTTTTTTGTTCTTGTTGAATTGCCCAAAGAAAAGGTGTGTTTGTCAACAGTGAGTGATCTAACTTCCTTTGTTATAGTGCTGAGGGATCAGACTCAGGGCCTCATGCATGTTAGCCAAGTGCTTTGACACTGAACTACATCTCCAGCCTCTTACAAACTATTTCAGTGATTACCTGACTGTTCTAAAAGTACCTCTGGTGTGTTTGTCTTGAGATTTTTAGTTTGCTGCTTGATTCTGTATAGTATTTTGAGGTGGATGATGAGCTTCATACACATGAGGGCAAAGAATATAAAAATTTATCCTGTCCAGACTAGTGCTTCCCTGTCCTGAAGGCATAAACACTGCGTTTTGTGTGTATGTGTAGTGAGAAGGAAATGCTTGAGGAGATAGTAGGAACAAGAAGGGAACAGTTGGTAAATGTCAGTGAGCAGCAATTTCGTTTTATTGATTTTTCTCTTTTATTGACTTTTAAAGTAGATACAGTGTATTTTATGATTTATTCAATACTATCCTTTTATATTAATTTTCTTTATTAAAATTTTATATAGAAATACAAAGCTACCTTTAATGACTGTATTTAAGTGATTAAGAGTTAATTTATTTTGGACTGGAGAGAGTAGCTCAGTGGTTAAGAGCACTTATTATTCTTGCAGAAGACATGAGTTCAGTTTCTAGAACTTACATGGCAGCTCACAACCACCTATAACTGCAGCTCCAGAGGAGGGCATCCAGTGTCCTCTTCTGGTCTCCATAGACACCTGCCTGCCTGTGTTGCGCGCGCGCACGCGCACACACACACACACACACACTTAGGTACTCACACAAACATACAAACTAAGATTTTAAAAATAAGTATTAAAAGGTATCAGTTTTAAAAAGTTTTAAGAATTAATCTTAGTTGATCTAACTATACTGATTTAACAGATGTGTGTAGTAAAATCTAAAAAGCTCAACCTAATTCTGATATTACCAAATCTAAGCTGCTTAAAAATGCAGATAGCTGTGATGCTTCTAAAATAAATGACCATTGTAAAAAGATTTATTTTGATAAAGACAAACCTCTTCAACCTTCTTCTCATATATCAAAACTTGATAATCTATAAGCCATCTTTAATGGCCATTTAATCTGTCCAGTATCTGAGGGTTTTTTTGGTTTTTTTTTTTTTGGTTTTTTTGGGGGAGGTGGGGGGGTTGAGACAGGGTTTCTCTGTGTAGCCCTGGCTGTCCTGGAACTCACTCTGTAAACCAGGCTGGCCTCAAACTCAGAAATCCGCCTGCCTCTGCCTCCCGAGTGCTGGGATTAAAGGCGTGCGCCACCACTGCCCGGCTCAGTATTTGAGTTTTAAATAGCTCTTATATTATGAATTTTCCCTACTAAGTGGAGGAAAAAATTGCATGGTTTTTAAAATAACAAACCAGTATTTGAATTTATTTTTTTATTAAAAACTTACAGAATTAAAAAAAAACTTAGAGAACAAGTCAGAGTAGTTGCAATAATGAAAAGGCAAGGTATCATTTGCGTCACTAACACTAACATCTTTTGTTTATAGAAACATCTTTCTCTGGAAGTCTGCATGCTTCAGTTTTTCTACGCTTATATACAAAGGTAAGATGCTCATACAGACCTTTCCACACTCAGTCGCCACTTGTAAAGCTTAGGAAGCTATGAGGAAATGCACTGGAGTTCTTTCCAAAAGTAGTGAGTTTGCTCTTGCTGTTGTTTCCTCTGAAGGAAAAGGGAGAAGCTCCACAGAGAATGTGACTGGTAGTGGGAGTTGTGGGCATGCTAATAAGCTGTGTAGAACCTGCACTCCAAAGATGCAGGTGAATGTGGGACATCACAACAATATGTGGATATTAAAATACCGAACAACAGGAAACTACCTTCTCTTGAAATCATGTTCACTGCTTCTAAATTGATTACTATTTTGATTGATAGAAGTGAATGTACACCAATCCACTTTGATTGCCTTTTTTAAAAAAAAAAAAAAAAAAAGTTGCTGGGCGTGGTACTGCATGCTTTCAATACTGGTACATGGAAACAGAGGCAGGTAGATCTCTATGAGCATTAGGCCAGCCTGGTCTGCATAGTGAGTTTTAGGAAAAAAAATTAATAACTTGAAAACATCTCCATGCTTGGTGTTCACTTTTGCTATCAGCTGACCCTGAACAGAGGCAGTGTTCTCATACGAGTCTTCCTTTAGAGCCTGAATCTTAACCTTCTCCAGTGGAGCAACTGTGTTCATTTGTGACTAACATAGATAAATCAGAGTTTTGGCTTATTCACATTGAGGGACCTGGAGAAGAACTGAATAACACCTCTGTTTAGGCTCAGGTCAGGTAAAGGTTGGACTGAAACAGATGGCATGCTCATTTCTTTACAGATAGAAGGTTGGTGTGCAGCATAGCTGGACTATAATTTAAAAGAATTAATGCAGTTATATTTTGTTTTTGAGAGTGTATGTGATAAGAGCTCTCCATAGGAAATCTTAAATCACATCTAGTATTTTAAATGTGCTTCTTTTTCTTTGTAGAAACTAAAAGATTTTTAGAAATTCTGTTCTTTCATAGTCTATAAAAGCTTAAAACTTCAGATAGCTTAGAACATGTGTTAAGAACTGCTCGAAGTCATGAGAAAATTAAATTACTGTGGTTTCTATGTATACAAACTGGCTTATCTTTCAGAATTCCAGTGCCCAATTTAGTGGACAGTTGGACATCGTTACTGGTCCTTCTAAAAGACTCTATACAGCTGAGTCTCCCGGCCCCTGGGCAGTTTCTTATACTCGGGTAAGTAATCTCTTTTAACATGTTAATTTGAAGGGTTAGAAACATATCTCAGTAGAAGAGCAAATATGCGAAAGAACCCAAGTTCAGTCTCCAGCAGTACACACAGAAATGCATGTCTATACATATATGTGTACATGCATACACATGCATACATATACTTTTGCTAAAAGCATAATCCTTAGTATCCTGTTTGCTGAAGAACATGTTTTATGTGGCCACGTGATCTGCCTGTTCACAGACATCTTGAGGTGCAGAACCACACATACAAGGTCCATAAGTGGAAGGGCACGGGAAAGAATACAGTATGTTTAGACATGTATAAGATGTAGAACACTTAGCACAAAACTGTTAAAGCAGTCATCAATTGGGATTAGTAAGGACGCACTGTGGGGGAAAAAAATGGGCAAGTATATGCCATCTTAAAATGAACCTACAGAAGAGGGCCCAGAACCCTGCACATAGTCTTCTGAAAGGGTCTGTTCCTTTTTGT
>JADRCH010000056.1:7948370-8018370 GCA_019843965.1 Rhynchomys soricoides | reverse complement strand
AAGGATGTGGAAAGGGACAAGGGAAACAAGATAGGAGTACTGGGGTGAATATGATCAAATTAAACTGCGTGGGTGTATGGAAGTTCCATAGTGAACCCATTGTTCCCTATATTTAATATAAACTAAATTTTAAAAAACAAAAAGGAATTGAATAGGGCTTAAAGCTCAAAAATTGTTGGAATCAGAATGAATTGTGATCTGAAGTTTGGCAGGGTGGACGCCATATTGAGAATTCTACAAGGCTGATTGACTGGTTTGAACTCGTTTATTGTGAAGAGTTAAAATGTTGCAGATTCAGTACCATACTATTTTGAGCTATCTTTAGACCCTGTAGTAGCCACTCATTGCCCAACTCTGTGTCTGACCTGTCATCCTCTATCACATAAAACTTTGGGAATGTATTACACTGAACAGATCTCTAGCATCCAGCAAACCTAAAGTTAGCAATGTCTTCAGATCGCTTCTAAAACTTCTAAAAGAGTTTTCCACACTTTGCTGTGTAACCTATTACCTACTTTCTCCCAGCAAAGTATGTGATAATTACCTTGATTTATGCTTTTTTCGTGAACTATAAAAGTTCCTGAAAATGCCCACAAAAGAACATTTGTAATTCAGGACATCCAGAATCCATGTTTCTGGCTCTTGGTCATTCAGATTTGGCTCAAGATAAACTATGTCTTATCTGCCTACCCCTCATTTTTTAAGTTTATATTTTAAGAAATAAAAATGTTCGAATCTGGTTACGGCGTGGAAGAGTAGAGGTGGTTACGTATAAAGCATGTACAGTCTATCAGAAATGTTTTATGTCCATTCTTGTGGTTTGGTATAGTTTGGCTTTAGCGTTATATGGCTATAATGTCACTTTTTACCCCTTCCAGTTGTAGATGCTGGGTCTTTACACAGGGTAGGAAGCATGACTGACAGTGTATGGCTGTTGATTGACTGAACTGGGACTTGAAGAGCCCATAACTTCTAGGTTTTCTTAAGGTTCTTTTTAACTCCATCTGGGAAAGAGAATGCTGAAGTTTGACTTGTAAGTTCAGTTTTTACTCACATAGATGCGTCCTGAATGTTTCTGTACTTCTCTATCTCAGTGTAGATTTTCCTTTCTGTCCATCCTTCTAGTTTCCTTCCAAGCTGAAAATCAATACCCACCTTGGCCCCAGTTTCAGCATGTAGATGAACTTGTTTTCTCTGTTTTGTAGGTGTTGGCTCATCTTCTGGATATGGTGTTCTACAGTGATGAAAAAGAGCGTGTTATCCCTTTACTTGTAAACATTATGCATTATGTTGTGCCCTACCTCCGCAATCACAGGTATCATATGATTCCAGTAGATTTCAGCTAATTCATACTCTGCTAGAAAGTCTGTACCCTGATTGCTATTGTTAGCCTCAATTACAAAATATTATTCTTACCTTGACTCATATATATATATAATGGTTACATTTTTTTCTTGACTCATTTTTCTTAATGTGACTTCTGCTTCTTGTTTCCATGTCAGTATCTGAGGTAAATGTGAAGACACATAAAATCAAGATCATGACTGAAGTGAAGTATTATGTGGTTTAATGTATTTTTTCTGTACAGTGCACATAATGCCCCTAGTTACCGAGCCTGTGTCCAGCTGCTCAGCAGTCTTAGTGGGTATCAGTATACACGGAGAGCCTGGAAAAAAGAAGCCTTTGACCTTTTCATGGATCCCAGTTTCTTTCAGATGGATGCTTCCTGTGTTAGTCAGTAAGTGGTCCTCTTCTCACTCCCATGCATCATCGTTTGTTCACATCAGTCACTGTCTAGCAAAGGTAAAGGCCTTAGTAAGAGTAGAATCTGAATGCATATGATAATCCTGTGTCTTTCAGCTGGAGAGCAATCATGGACAACCTGATGACACATGATAAGACAACCTTCAGAGATTTGATGAGTGAGTCCTGTGACAGCCCAAGTAGTTTTTTTCTTGTGCATGCATGCTTACCATGCACTACATTCTCTTTTGAGAAGTACAGAATTAGCTCTTTGTCAAATTAAACACAGATTCCTATGAAATATAACAGGCTGAGAAAGACAGGCGTCCTGTGTTTCCCCTTATATAAGGATTTTTTAAAACAGTTATGAGACGCTGTGGGAAAGGACAGCTGTACCAAGCCCCTGGGAGACAAAGGCAAGAGCATCAAAAGTTCCAAACCCAGTTCAGATTCAAACAAGACCCACGACACAGATATAGGATGAGGGCTGTGTAGGAACTGAGGAGAAGTAGGCATGGGAGAGAATAATGCAGGCGTGAGGAAGAAGACAGATGAGAGATAAAGGCATGCAAGTCCCTGGAGAGAGCTCTCATTTCATACAGGGAATGTGTTCTACTAAGACACACCTTACCAAAGACAACTTAATGCCAAGAAAAACTCCTTTACTTTCTCCACACACAGCCTCATTACCAGCATATAATAGACACTCGATACTTATTGACTGGATTAAAAGACTAAACGTAGGCAACTGGATCTAAACTCTGCAAGAGTGTACTCTAAATTGCTGTGGCTATGGATCTTCAGGAAAGAGAAGTGGGGGAAGAGAAAAGGAGAGAAAGAGTGTTACTAAGCTGAACTGTGCTCACTGGGATTCTATGGGTCTGTACTGTGTATCCCGCATTCTTTCTTATCTGGAGAAAGGGTGTCATGTTACCTCATCTAGTCTTCTTGCAGCTGTTTTTTGTTTGTTTGTTTTGTTTTGTTTTGTTTGTGATAATGCTGGAAATCAAATCCAGGGCTGCATGCATGCTAGGCAAATACTTCAGAGCTCCATTCCCAGCTCAAAGGCAAGTGGATGGCATAGAATGTAGATGTTCATTAGATACTATGTCAGCTGATCTGTTGCATGACTTTTACAATAAAATGTGTACTATTTTCAGGTTGCAAATAGTCTAGAAAATTACTGTGTGAGTTTGTTTGGTTTTGTTTTGTTTTGTTTTTAATTTATTTTCTAGCCAGCTGCTGGTCTTCCTATGGAATCACCCTCCCCTTCAGCTTCTTCAATCCTTCCCCTAATTCAACCATAGGGGTCCCTGACTTTAGTCCAATGGTTGAGTGAAGGTATCTGCATCTATCTCAGTCAGCTGTTGGTAGGACCTCTCAGAGGACAGCCATGCCAGGCTCCTGTCTGTAAGCACAACATAACTATCGGTAATAGTGTCAGGCCTTGGTGATCCCCCATGAGCTGGATCCCAAGTTGGGCCTGTCATTGGACTGCCTTTCCTTCAGTCTCTGCTCCATTCATCAAATATTTATTGAAAGATGACGGAGGACCAAGCACTATGCTAACATTTATAAAAATTTTAAATTAGGACATGAAGTTGTAAAGGAAATAAAATGGGGTGCTGTGTAATGAATTTCAACAGCAAAGAGCTTATATTGGATATGAAACTGAGGGAGCCAACCCTTCCTAGAAATGAAATTCCCAGCACAGGAAACAAAATTACAAAGGCCTTGGGGTGAGAGGAAATTCAGTGCATTCATGTCATAACCAGCAAACCAGTATGGCTGTAACAGAGTGAGTCGTGAGCAAGGAGTTCAATATAAAGGCTAGGAAAGCAGGCCAACTTGATCTCTCCAGACATTATTTTTTTAAAGTAATACAGGAGATTTAAACATCTTTATTAATGGTAATATTGCTTATTTTACCTTCTAAAATTCACAGTTCTAAGTTTTCTTGTCTGTCTGCATCAAAATCCTGCCATCCGACCTTCTAGCATGTGTATGCTCAAACTGCCAGCTTTTCTGCACCAAAGGAAGGTCTAGATACTTTGCTCTGTTCCACAGTGTGTATGTCATGGAGTATTTACTCATTCTAAACAAAGAATGATCATTTTCAGATGACTAGCAGGCCTTCTGCGTCCATTCTTTTTATAGCTCGAGTAGCTGTGGCCCAGAGCAGTTCTCTCAATCTTTTTGCAAATCGGGATGTGGAGCTAGAACAGAGAGCCATGCTTCTCAAAAGATTGGCCTTTGCCATCTTTAGCAGTGAAATTGACCAGTACCAGAAGTACCTTCCAGACATACAAGGTAAGTAATTAAAACCTTTTATCTTCTCTCTAGTCTGAATTATAGGGATTTGGGGTACATTTATTTTGGGTTTTGGTGTTTTGTTTTTCTGTTGTTTCTTAGAAAATACCTTTACTAAATTTTAATTTGGGTTGAGATAAACCAAGTGTGGGTTGATGGACAGTATTACATAACTGAAAAATTTTCAGCTTCATTATGAAAAAGAAATCAACACTGAATTTGAAAAACTTACTCTAAACATTATCTATGATTTATTGTTTGGTTCAAATATCAGAGAAATTCACAGCAAATTAGGTTAGTGACTGTCTCACTCTAGGCAAGTGTATTGCTGTGTTTTGGTTGTGGACAAGAGGTCAGGAAATACAAACAAGTGAACAAAATAAAGGAGAGCCAGGAATTACTGCCAGTCACACACATGTGTATGTCTAATTTGGAACTGTGCTGCAGACAGGGGTCTCTAGAAGAAGAATATATTGGATTGGCTTACAAAGTAGGGGCTAAGTACTCCAACAGTGATCATCTGCACACTGGATAAGCAGAGAACACAATAACTGCCCTTTCTAAAAAGATGGATGCCTCCATGGATACAGTATCATCGTTAGGCATCCAAGCTTCCTAGAGCATACCTTGGTATTGAGTCCACATGTCTCTCTAAGTACAGATGTGACTTGGATAACCAGGAAATTATTCATAGATCAAGTCTCTATTTTGCTTTTGAATATTTTAAGTAAATTGATAAGGAAAATCATCTGTCTAGAAATGCTATCGTTTCTCATTTTCAAAGACCCATAGAATCTGTTTATAGAGTCACAGACCTTATTCTGTTTGCAAACTCAGAAGAAATCATAAGTTCTAAAGTAAGAAATAGAGAGTACTAATTTACTCCAGGAAATAAAAAAGATTCTTTCCTATACCATACAAAAATAAACCTCAAATAGCTTCTAAGTAAAAGAACAAAAAGAAAAAAGAAAGGCCAAAGAAACTGGAATCTACTATTAAAAAGTTGGACCAGCAGTACTTGCTGAAAGAAAAAGAAAAGACGGGCACAACACATGCTGCTTTTTTATTAAAAAAACAACAACAAGCTGGGTAGTGGTGGCACACTCCTTTAATCCCAGCACTTGGGAGGCAGAGGCAGGTGGATTTCTGAGTTCGAGGCCAGCCTGCACTACAGCCAGGGCTACACAGAGAAACCCTGTCTCAATAAACCAAAAAAAAAAAAGAACAACAACAAAACCCATATTAAGGACAGATCTTTCCTTCCGAGTCACTGACCCACGTGTCATTCTTTTCTGGAAGTCTATTCTGTCATTTCTAGAGAATGTCTACAGTAGCTACACTTTGGTTTTCAAATGTGTGAGTTTATTAAGTATGCAGCAAGGACAGGCAGTAGATGAACATCCTATGACCCTTGCAACATCTAGCAGAGGGCACTGGAGAACCCAGCTAAGTGAACTAACAATGGTAACATCAAATCACACAAGTGCAACATCCACCAGGAATGACTAGGGAAATCATGCTACAGTTCCCACTGAAACATGGTTAGATAGAGAACTGACTCTTCAGGGCTGAGCTTCCAGTTTCTCATTCAACATTTTATACATTTTATACATTGGTATAAATAACAGTAACTCCTGTTGCAAAGAGTCTACTTTCTAGCTGTGCCCAAGGACAGGTGTTAAACAAGACCCTTTGCTGGCTGCTAGTCTGTCTGTGTCATGTAGTTGGGTATGCAGCCTGTCCCAGAACAGGAAATTCTGAAGGAAATAAACATACTGGAGTCTGCCCTCTCTCCTCAGAATCCACTTTCAACAAATGCACACAGCACATGATGGCACAGTTATGTTACACACTCACAGATACAGCTCCAAGCATGTTTTACTCCATTCAAGTTGACAGTGAAAACCAAACGTCATCGGCCCATCTCTTGTGTACACCCAACCACATCTGAGATGCTTAAATTTCCAAATACAGGCACAATTGCTCCTTAAATAACTCTTCCACAAACAACTGAAAACATAGATATTCTTTCCATAGGATAGGTGGGAAAATCCCTGAGGAATACTTGATCTTTTGATATCCCAGAACTTACAATGATAATACAGTTTTTATAGCTCTTATGTAACCAATTCAATCAAGGTTTTATTACAATGTAAGAAATGTAAAACACACACAC
Organism: Rhynchomys soricoides; assembly: GCA_019843965.1. Taxonomy (NCBI): domain Eukaryota; kingdom Metazoa; phylum Chordata; class Mammalia; order Rodentia; family Muridae; genus Rhynchomys; species Rhynchomys soricoides. The sequence goes on along the minus strand of JADRCH010000056.1, from coordinate 8,012,141 downwards.
ACACACACACACACACACGATATTCTTAACAAAATAGGGAACAACACCCATAATAATTAGGATCTTACTTTCTAAAACTTGTCATGTGACCATAATTACTATTTATAACTACCTTCTACTTATTCTCTATTCCTTCAACCCCCTGTAATAATCAGGTCTTGAGTCTCTACCCAAAGCTTCATTCAGTCTGGCATATTAATCATTCTACCTAGACTGGGTTATAGTTTTCCATTGACTTTAATAGCAGGGCCTAATAAGATGCTGAGATTTCCTATCGGATCACTTGAACTTCAGAAATGTTCTTACTTACCTTCATTTTGGAGAAGCAGTCCAATTTCTCCTTAATAGTCCGCATCAGTCATTCCAGCTACAAATGCAACTCTTTGCTTTGACTCAGGGGCATGAAAAAATAACCATGGGGAAGCCTTAGCATCCAGTTCAGTGCAGTGGATGTATCTCCATTTAAAGCACTTCCCCTTAGGAAGCAATACTTCTGGGCCAACAGCATAAGATCAGGGGTGGGAAGAGAAAGCAAGAGTTTGCTAGTGAGTGACAAGGCATGTCTCTGAATAGTAGTATTTCTACTTCTATCCTTGATCCCTAGAGTCATGAATGCTGGCTATGGAAAAAATAGCCATGCTTAAAAATATATAGTACATTTAATATATGCATTTAATGCTGGTTCAAAGCACGTATAGGAGAAACGTGCTCCACCCTACAGCCTACTGTCTCCTAGTTGGGCACTGTAACTGCATCTTCAAACCATCCATGAACATGAGCCCACTGCCTCGCTTCTTTGAGCATTGACTTGAGCTCAGTGGTCAGACTCAATGCTGTGTGTAAAAGAACATACATAGATAAGGTAGCTAAAGCATTCTGTAAGCTCATGGAAAAGAGATTTGGCAGAAACATTTTGCAAAGGAAATACAAACCCTAATACAACTATGAATAATACTGTTTTTATTTAAAAAACAAAAAACAAGCATTTAACTTTCTAGGCTAGAAGTGAAGCACTCTAATTATTTAAGAGTTTTGAAAACTTTCCTCATGAGTTTGGTAACTGTGTCCAAAGGATACATCACTCTGAGCCACCAAATACCTTCACCCATAAGCAAACTATGTGCTACCCAACCCAGGGAGTGCTGTGCAGCCTCTAACCTCAAGAACCCAAGGACTCAATGAAAGTGATTCTGTTGACTCTGTATACCTAATTTCAGATATAGAACAGAGTCTTCTGTGAGTCCTTAGGTTGGTTGGTTGTTTGCTTGTTTGGTTTGGGTTTGGATTTATTTTAATACCAGGTCTCACTGTATAGTACAAGCTGGCTTCCAGCACATGATCTTGCCTCTCCAACCTCCCAAGTGCTGGGATTCCATGCCTGGCTCCTTCATATCTACATTTAATCATTATTCAAAATGTAATTCATAGACCAATACCACTTTCTTATTCTGTCCATAGAGAATTCAAACATTTGAAAATTTTAGTTGCTACATGATAGAATCTACTAAATCTAATAAGAAAAGTCTTTTTTATACTTGATGTCACTCCTTAACTCTAATGAAAGAAGCAGCCTGCAAAAGATTGGAGGTTTTTTTTCTGTCTGGACTAGACATTAAGTTTTATAATAATTGGAATTAATTAGGCATTGGAAATACGCTATGTTTCTTTCAGAGAGATTGGTTGAGAGTCTCCGTTTGCCCCAAGTGCCGACTCTTCACTCTCAAGTGTTCCTGTTTTTCAGAGTGTTACTTTTAAGAATGTCTCCACAACATCTTACCTCACTCTGGCCTACCATGATCACGGAACTTGTAAGTTAATTTTATGAGGTTATAAATATAAACTGAAAAATTATGTGACTAATTTCCAAACATTTTTAAGGTGAAAACGAAAATCAATATTAGCAGTTCATGGCAATGTCTTAAGTTGAAAATAGTAAAAGCAAGTCAGATTCCATGTTCCTAACTATGTTATGCCTCAGATTGTGTAGATAACCAACTGCCTGTGAACCCTTACATATCTCATCTGGTTTAATACTTGGTCTCTTTGGCACATTTTTGGCTTTGTCACAGCCATCAGGCCCTGCAATCACCCCTAGTGAGAGACAGTTGAGCTGGATTGTTAGTCTGATGCAAGGCATATACTCTTCAAGTACAGCATGCATCCCAGCTAAGCTCACTTCAGAGCTTGAGAAGACTTCCTAAAGTAAACCCTCCCAAGCCCCACTTTCACCAGAGATATGGTGAAGATGACATACCCACCTGAAAGTGAACATGTCCTTCATGGTCTCCAGGTGCAGGTGTTCTTACTGATGGAGCAGGAGCTCACTGCTGATGAAGACATTTCTCGGTAATGTGTGCTTTTTGTTTCTGTGAGTTTCTGTGAGAATTTAGATACCCCACTATCCACACACTTCCATTATTTGGGGCTAGAGAGATGGCTCAATGGTGAAGAGCACTGACAACTCTCTCAGAGGACCTGGTTCAATTCCCATCACCCATATGAGACTGTCTATACCTACAGTTTCAAGGGAACTGACACATGGTGCACAGATAGAAATGTGAGCAGAACTCCCATACACATAAAAAATAAATCTTTAAAAAATGAATACTTCCATTATTTATGTTTAAATATAATTTTATTTAGTCAGGAGACATGATAAATTATCAGCATTTATGGATGTCAGCCTCTACACAAAGAATCCACCTAATATAAATCAGTGTTATTTCAACTACATTAGTCATGTTAGTCATGTTAGTTTTGGAAGTTTAGATCTAGTCTCTAAAACTTGGGATACATAATAAAACCAGTATGGCAGGTAACCTGTGACCAGGGTATCCATAGGTCTTCCAGAATGTTCCCAGTTGAATGTATAGTAGCTAGCTCAGTGTGTAATGCTTACCATGTGAGTGTGAGGACCTGAGTTCTATCCCTGAACACATGTAAAATATCTAGGTGTGCAAGCTAGAGAAATGACTGAGCAGTTAAGAACTCTTGTGCTCTTGCTGAAGACCAGGGTTCAGTTCCCAGCACTCACATGTCAGCTCACAGCCATCGTCACTCCAGTTCCAGGGGATCCAGTAACCTCTTTTGACTCCTATAAACACTAGAGATGTATAAGGTGTGTGTGTGTGTGTGTGTGTGTGTGTGTGTGTGTGTGTGTGTGTGCAGCCAAACACTCTTACACAGAGAATAAAAACAGAAAAAGATGGGAATGGTTCATGCATTTGCAATCATGCTCTGAGGAAGTAGACAAAGCTGCTCACTGGGATTTACTGTCCAGCCAACCTAGCCTACTTGGTAAGCTCCAAGCTAATGAGAAACCCTGCCTCATACAACAGGATATATAGTGCCTGAAGGGTAAAGTTTTTAAAATACGATGTAGTCGTGATCACTGTAATTCCTGGTCATCAGTGTGGCTGTGGAAGAGACAAGTTGGTCTTTAGCATTTCCAGGACTCCTGTGAGCCAAAGGTCCTGCTGATGACAGCACTGTCTGGTTACAGGACGTCGGGGCCATCTGCGGCTGGTCTAGAGACAACCTATACTGGAGGTAACGGCTTCTCCACATCATATAACAGCCAGAGGTGGCTAAACCTCTATCTCTCTGCTTGCAAGTTTTTGGATTTGGCTCTGGCACTGCCCTCTGAAAATCTTCCTCAGTTTCAGATGTAAGTAAAAGCAAGGATATTAAATGGATATTTCTCAAAATACATTTGGTCACTGATGTACAACCTAAAGTTCTTTGTGTCATTTGAATCATAAGTTTCCACTAAAACCTTTCTGTATTGGAAAGAGTGGAGCAGCAGTTACTAGCACTAAATGTTGCTGTGGATATGTTCCCAGACCACTCACTTAAAAGCTAGAGCAACCCCTAGATGTGGAGCAGTGGGGTTCAGACTCAGAAGCTGTAAGTTTAGTGGAGGGGACAGAGCCAAGCACATGAAGGATGTTATGATGAGCGCATGAGATTGCTGCCAACTTTGAGGTTCAGAGCAAGCCCAGAAAAGAGTTGTAAACAGAGATGGTGTAGAGTTAGAGGTTTACCTGAAGACAGGCAGACCTAGAGCATCTCTGAGTGTTGTGAAAAGATCTGTACTGCTGTAGTTTGGTGTTGAAAGGAGAGGCTACAGAGGGCCTCTACTATGGAAAGCATTGCAAACAGAGTATAGGTGCAGCCTAGGATGGTGTGACCCCACTGAAGCATTTAACACATTACATGATATTAGGCTTGCAGTTTAGAAAGTTTATCTTTGCTGTGTAGTGTGGAAGAAAGCATAATAAAAAATGATAAAAAGCTCCAAGATAGTTCAAACAGCAATTGTGCCTGCTTTTATTTTTGGTGGGATTGTCTTAGTACTGGAGATGGAGTCCAGGTTCTTCAGTATGCCAGACAAGCACTCTACCCTGGAGCTGTTGCACCCTTGTGTGACTTTGGTAGCGATTTGGTTTTGAAAGTCAGGGGGTTGAGTCCGTGAATATGTGCTTTTCTACGCATAAACTCTCTGGAAGGATGCATCCAGTACAAGAGTCTAGCAGCACTGGCGATTCCTGTAAAGGTGCGTCTTCCTTCTAGTATACTTTTACATGCTGGAATAGTCAACTTTGTTACAGTACAGACATAGCAGTTTCCTTTTGAGTTTCCTGCCTACCAGTCAGGAAGAGACTGGGACTGCAAGCTTGAGGCAGTCACTACAGCAACATAATATATTTTGTCTATTAGGTAAAGAGGAAATATCTTTTAATGCTGATTTTGCTAGTGAATAAAATGGTGATGAGTTAGCATACAGCTCTGCGACAGTTTTTGTTTTTTTTTTTGTGGGTTTTTTTTTTTGTTTTTTTTTTTTTTCAAGGTTTCTCTGTGTAGCCTTGGCTGTCCTGAAACTCTGTTTGTAGACCAGGCTGGCCTTGAACTCACAGAGATCCCCCTGCTTCTGCTCCCTCCCTCCCCCCGCTCACCCCCCCCACCCCCCACCCCCGGGCTGGGAGGATTAAAGATGTGTGCTGCCACCACCACTCAGCTTCAAATGGTGACTTCTACTTTACTGAGTAAAGCTTGGCTCAGCTGGTACTTGAGTTTGCATGTACCGGGGCCATGTTCTTTGTACTAAATGATGTAGCTTATCCTCAATGACACAAGTGTTGTGTTACTAATATAAGCATTCTCCCACTGGTAGGTACAGATGGGCCTTTATTCCTGAAGCTTCAGATGACTCAGGCTTAGAAGTCAGAAGGCAGGGCATACATCAGCGAGAATTTAAGCCATATGTGGTTCGACTAGCAAAACTTCTTCGGAAAAGAGCAAAGGTACCAAAGTTTAGGAGGGTTCTTATTATGTTATTGTTGTTTTCTGTTTCATTGTGTATTCTATAACTGTGCTAATATTAAATGCTGCATCCGTGCGTCGTTTACTAAATGTCTATTATGTAACTGCTATACTAAATGTTTCATTTGTAAATCGTTTACTAAATGTTGCTTTTAAAACTAAGAACTTTATCAACTTTATTTGGAAAATAAGTTCTTGGTTTTGAAATTTTATTTTTAAGAAAATATCTGTATATCATACTCAATTTTTTAAAAAAAAGATAATCTTTAATAACATTATTTTTAAATTTCTTACTTTCAAATTGAGTGAAACCACTGGAACCAATGCTTGTAAGTAATCCTGAGAGTTCAGTATGTTCAGAGTCAAGCTGATGCCATGATGAACATCAGATATGAGCTGACTGAGAGCAATGCTCAGGGGTGTTTGCAGAACAAACCTGTCAGACTAGCTTTAAAAAGGAACAATCAGAAAATGAAAAGATCAACATGTATTAAAGTTTTAACAAACTTGACAGAAATACCTCGTCAAAATTGAATTAGCTAGACTTCTTTAGTAGTATCTCCTAATATTTTCTATAACTCTTGTTATGCCATGTTTCAGTTTTGCATATCCACTCTACTCCTGCTCCCTGTAGTTTTAAAAACACTGCTGAGAATAAAGCCATCTACTAAATGTGACTACTCATTTGAGAGTTAGTGAAGGGACTCAAAAATACAAATGTCTAACTTTTTTTAAAAAAACCATCTATATGGAGGAAATCAAGAGAAAATGAGAATTACCAAAAACTGTCTTACAACTAAAGTATAGAAGTTAAATTCTGTAGTTTATAGCATGCCCTGAATCTTTTATAATTAAGTAAGGATCAGGCTAACCTGCCAGTCCTTGCCCTGAAGCAGAGGGGTAATGAAAATGGCATGTTTACCATTGGGCCTTTGTTAACACCTGTCATTTCCTCATGCAGAATCTTCCCAGTGCATACAGTTGAGGCTCATGTGATGGTTTTTTAGACCGGGTCTGTATGAGCTCACGGTTTTGTTTCAGCAGTAATGAAGCTGTATTTGATTCTCTACAGAGCAAAGGGGAAGGAAGCAATTAGGAGCTTTACTTAATGAACATGAGGAACTTGCTTGCTTCTTTAGGAGTCAATTAAAAGGACAGAGTTATGGACCAAAGTCCATCCAGGATTGACGGACAAAACTGTCCCTTTTCTCTCACAGGATTTGAGGAAGAAATGCAGAGGCAGTGAATATCATGGGGCTTTAGGCCCGTGCCCTCTGACACCCTCCAGAATGACCTACAGATAAGACGGCTGTTTGCACTAGAAAAGTGTCTTCCTGTCCCGACCCCTTTAAACAAGGCCTTCACGGCCAAACACACTTTCACTGGGACAAAGGCGATGAGTTCTCCTCTTTCCTTCCACAGGACGAGGAGGACTTTAAGATTTTGGAAGGATTGGAGATGGCCAAGTGTCAGGTGAGGGTGGCTATTGATGCATATGATAAGGCAGCAAAAGCTACGAGGGGCAAACAGGAAGGAAGGCACACTCCACTGTAGACTGTGACGTCAAACTACTGAAACCTGTGCTCTTCTTGGTTAAAAGCTCAGGGCCGTGAGAGGAGGTTCCCTCTTTTAAAGGAAAATCTCAATAGGAGTATAAAAAGTACTTTTACCAAAAAGTACTTTTTTCTGTTGTATTTCAGAGTTAGCTATAAAGGGTGTAAGCAGCGTTTACTTTCTTTCAGGATAAATTTATCTTTATCTGCCCTTTGCTTGACATTTAATTACAGTTTTGAGTTTTAGGAGACTCAGGCAGTGTGGTAGGCCAGGAGCTGTGACAGCATTTGGTGAGCATGGAAGTCGGTGCTTATCCTCTCATCTGATCGGAAGTTAAATCATTGCCTATAAATAAGCTAAGCAACGGCTGTTCCTCAGTTTGTTTATTTTATGTATGTGAGTTCACTGTGGCTGTCTTCAGACACTCCAGAAGACGGCATCAGATCCCTTTAGATGGTTGGGAGCCACCATCTGGCTGGTGGGAATTGAACTCAGGACCTCTGGAAGAGCAGTCAGTGCTCTAAACCGCTGAGCCATCTCTCCAGCCCACTATTTCTCATTTTTAAACCTCTTGCTTACTCATGGCACTTTCTACTCAAGACTGTTTTCCTTCAGCTTTTAAAGCAAGCAGGCTGACAGCTCAGGGTTAGCTGTCATTCTGAGACCATAGTAAAGAAATAGCCTTGGGGTCACCTTAGGAAACTGATAAAAAGAAAACAAGAGCAAGTCGATTTCTTAGCACTATCCAAGAGCGAGAGCATCACTGTGAATGGCTTGTCCTTCCTGGGCTTCCTATTCTCATTGTGATTCTCCAAGTGCAAACACCTTCAATTCATTCAGTCCTTTCTTTGGGTATCTCTTGGTTGAGTTCTTAAAGTATCCAAGAAACAGATATCATTTATTGCAGTTTCTGAGACAAGATCTTATACTCAAAGTTCTCCTGCCTTATCTTCCCAAGTGCTAGGATCATACAACGTGTGTTCCCACATCCAACTAAGTAACTCTGTCTTAATGTATAGAAATTATTGGTGTTGGTATTTAGTGGACAGTTTTTACATTCTTGACTTCCTGACGGCAAAAGAAAAGTTTTTGCCATGTTAGCACCAAGAGTGCTCTGTGTCTTGCCCAGGTGCAGCACAGTAAATAAAGAGCAGAACCTGTACATAGCACAGGTCCTGCCACTAAGGGCCAGCTTCCCTCCTGTGTCTAGGTCAACCCCTCGTCTCCCTGTGCTGAAGTGCTGACAGTAAGTATGCCCTCTAACCCTGTGACCACTTTATGGCAAATGTAGGCCATCCATAAATTGATTACTTTATCAGCAGTCAAGCGTATAAAGAGCTCTAGAGTCTGGACACCCTCAGCTTTCTTGAGTCTTTTTGTTTGTCTCGTATCATTTAAACTAAAGTTGCCTCTGCCATCTAGTCAAAGACTACTACAAAACAGTACTTAAGTGCCTTGATATGAAACTAGCAAATGGCACTGAAAGGCTTCAGAACCAGTGGATCTTAATCAAGTCTGGAATGGAGACTTGATACTGGCATTTGTATCCATTTCTCACGTAACATACACTACCTGTTAGTAACAACTCCCTTTATGTTCTTTTGCAGAAGAACCCAGAGGAAGACTGCTCGGGGAGGACACTGGGCTGGGAGCCAGGGAACTTGCTGCTTACCCTCTGCACCATGCGCAACATGGAGCAGCTTCTGCCTTTTTTCAATGTCCTCAGCCAAGTCTTCAATAGCAAAGTCACAAGCCGGTGTGGAGGACACTCAGGGAGCCCCATCCTCTACTCAAACTCCTTCCCAAACAAGGACATGAAACTGGAGAACTCCAAAGCATTTTCCAGCAAAGCCAGGCAAAAAATTGAAGAGATGATAGAAAAGGACTTCCTGGAAGGAGTCATAAAGACTTGACCACCACCAGTGGTTCCCCAGAGCCCCAACGGAAATGTAATACTTAAAACACTGCTGAGTTTCTTTTATATATATATATGTGTATATGTAACAAAGCATTATTCAGGTTGTATTTAATTTAAATATTTGTAAATAAGAGCTTATGTCTGAATGTGGCCTGATTCAAGTTTAAATATATAAGTGGCTCATACTGATGATGGTGCCTATGAGGTCTATATTTGCATATACCCATCGTTTCACTGTCTTGGGTTGTCTTAAACCTGCAAAATACACACCACGTTTTCTTTTTCCTGCTTGGTCTCAAGCCTCATTAAGTTGTTTTTCTTCTTTCTGTGGTTAATAATGTCCTAGTATCAGAATGCTCACTTCCTTGTCAGACTTCATGTATTAGATGGGGCTGTATCCCTTCCCTGAGCCCTAAAGAGTGGCTGAAGCCTGGACCACACTCTCGTGGGCACAGCACAGAGCTCTATCAGTGCAATGAAAGATGTGCCACCTGCCAGTTCTGATGCTGCTAAGCAAACAAGTCACTCATTTCTTCCTCACATTAAGATCTGCATGGGAAATCGGCGAATACAAAATCTCCCCATCTAAACCAGGTAGGTCAGTGCTGCAAAACATCTTGGTTAGGTAAGCAATCGCAAAGGCGCTGCAAAGAGTTAGTTGGTAATAAAGTTTAATTTCCCAATACCCTACATGAATTCACTGCATACCCTGTAAAATTAATGACACTTGAACTATTAAAATTTAATACAGACTGAAATCAGATATAAGCTTCATTCCCAAGTCTAAGATTTAGAGCTTCTAAAAACATTTTTTCATGGTAGCATTTAAAAACCGTATCTAGAAATAATTAACATTAATTAAATAATTAACATGCATGGCATGTTAATGTCATGATTATAAATGCCTTAGTACTGCCAGTATTATAAAGTGTTATAAAAACATTTTAGAAGTCCATTTCCCCAAAATATAAAATTTATCTTCAGAAAGTTGGTTGTGGTCTTTCTCCAATGCCTCCAGCCAGCTGAAACACCACCAAGCTCACTTCATAGGCAAGCCTATCTGCACTTTCCTGCAAATCACAATAAGATTAGGTGAGAGACACAGCCTACATCCATTACTGGCTGTTCTAGGGGATGCTCCCTGACTCTGTCTCACAGAAGTATTCAAATAACTACTTTCTCATCTTTCAGTACACGTTCCAAAGCCCACAATTAAATAGAAAGTGGGTTGGATTCTTCTAAAGACGATTTTCAGTTCTTGGGTTTATAAACTTATCCCAAAATTAAGTAACTTAAAACCAATCCTCCACAAGTAATTCTTAGAATTTACATCACATACTCATTGCCATGTAAAAAGTAACTGGTAATTATTTCCTGAGTCCGCATTCAACCAGAGTATGGATAAAGAGCAAATGATAAAACTGCAGAAAATATAAGTAGAGTAAGAATAAGAATGTCGATCATGATAAGCTGTCTCCAGAGAGGCTCAGGCAGAGCCTGACACATACAGAGGCAGATGCTCGCAGCAACCATTGGACTAAGCTTGGGGTCCCGGATAGAGGAGGTGGAGAAGGGACTGAAGGAGCTGAGGGAGTTGGCAGCCCCATGGAGGGGGCAACAGTGTCCACTGCTCTGACCTCCCAATGTTCCCGGAGACTGGATCACCAACCAAAGAATACACGTGGAGGGACCCATGGTGCTGGCCACATACGTGACAGAGGATGCCTTGTTGGCCATCAGTGGGAGGAGAGGGCCTTGGCCTGAGGGTGTTAGATGCCCTAGTGTAGGGCAATGCTAGAGAGGGAAGAGGGGAGTGGGTGGGGGAGCACCCTCATAGAGGCAGGGGGAGGGGAAATGGGAGACCTGGAAAGGGGAAAGCATTTGAAATGTAAATAAATATATTAAAATAAAATAAAAACAAAAGCTCCTTTGGAGATTTAAAAAGTAATTCAAAGGTCCAGAAAGAAAAGCAAGCATTACCAGTTGGTTTGGAAATACTAAAATTGGCTGTTTCCACAAACTATAGTTTTAAAGGGAAAAAAGAATCTATAATACATTAAAATTAGCATGTGTCAAACTAAACTAAGGATTTATTAGTTATTCCTGCACAGCCAGAACACACCCTCAAGAATCTGCACTAAAGAACACTGTCTGGGAACAAATGAAAGGGGTGTAAAACTGTTTACCATTTACTCCCTGTACTCACTACTCTTTCCATCTTCATATCCTGAAGGACTGTATTCTCAGATCTCAAAAGAAAAGCCACAGTGAGATCCAAACATAAATAGTCTTTTCTTCTTCCCTGTGCTCCTCCTTGATTCAAACTCTGTCAATAGATTGATCCCAGCTTACTTGTGAGTTGGCTTCTGCATATACTCGGACAATGTCTTCAGTGCCAGAGGGTCGTACAAAAGCTCGGGCAAGCTTGTATTTCTTCACCAGGTCATTGATTGCCTCTTGGAGTCCTGGTGGAGTGACTGCTTGTCTTTCAGCATCCGTGGTGCTAATAACTCTTCTGTCCGCAACCTGAACACAAACATGTCGTATGTGTTACTATGTTAGACTCACTTTCAAAAGCTTAACCTGTTCAACATAGTCTTGCCCACAGAGTAACAGACTGGCAACTCAGGTTACCATACTAACAGTGTGCAGCAGTGAAACACCAGAGCAGGTGAGGGGAAACTGCAATAATAAAATTTCCTGTTTTATTTTTAGTTTTTCGAGACAGTTTCTATCCCTGGCTGTCCTGGAACTTGCTCTAGAGAACTGGCTGGTTTTGAACTCAGAGATCCTCCTGCCTCTGCCTCCTGAGTGCTGGGATTAAAAGTGTGCCCAACCACTACTGGGTGTCATGCAGCTTTAAACATTTATACAACTAGTTAAAGAAAAATTCTTCAGTATACCAATATTACCTTTAGCTAAACAGAACATTTCCACATTCTGTCTCAGGGCTACCATTAAAATAATAGCCAACAACTACTGTCTGGCCCACAACGGATCAGAAAACTTCCATGCCTTGTAAGAAGCAGCAAGCTATTATAAGAGCTGTGGTAAGAAGCTCCTAAATATGCAAAAAGCAAACACTCAGCAGTCATTTCGCTCTGAACTCTGGCGTTCCTATTTCTAATTATCTCTCATCGAATTCTACTGAAGAATGTGTAGACTGATACAAATGAAATATGGGCTCATCTGAAGTGCTTTTAGAGAATTCTCTCCCTTAAGAGTATACAGATTCTGCTGCTGACACTAGCTCCACTCCTCAGCCAGGCCTACCTGGGCCTGCATGAGACCTAGTATCAAAAAAAAAAAAAAGGTAAAAGTTAATTCCAAAGCAACACTTTCAGTTGAAATAATAAGATTATTGATCTCAGTTTTGCTTCAAAATAGTATGGACTTGGATGTGAAAAAAATGAACAGGAAAGCAGAGACCTGTTTAAGCTGGTTACATAATTTTTGTGATTTTTGTTTGTTTAAATTTGTTTGTATATTTTAAGTGATGCGTATTCACACGTAATCCCTCCCATTCTGTAAAGTGGGAGTATAAAATAACTTTTTTTTTAAAAAGTGTGAGGAAAACATCTGTTATAAGGCCTTACTTCCTAAGTAGAACGTACACATAATAAAATATAACCCACTCAGGAAACACTTGGCCTGGGAAGACTGTTCAGAAAGCTGGTTTCACACTCTCTTCACCTTAACTTTGAGTTGTCTGTTGGGAAGATCGACATAAATAGCATCCCACTGCTGTACAGTCAGCCCCTTCAGAGCCAGGATAGCCTCAATCACCAACATGTCAGAAATAGCATCTCCAGCTGCCTGCAAGATTGGGAAACAAAGTATATAAGCCAGCCTTAAGTAAATCCTGTAATGAATACTGTCCACCTTGGAAAATCAAGCTGTGCATCATTAACCAGAGAGCAATAATAACATGAACACTAAGGGGATACACAGAACTATGGAAGATAACAATGACAGGTATCCAAAGATGATTAAACAAACTCATGAGTAACATATAGACTGGATAAAGGTTCAGTCCTGACATCCTATGATTCAAATACTTTAAGTAGATCTCTTCTTGATGGTACTAAGAGAGAAAATGAGTTTGGTTCAAGATATACTTGAGGTTAGACCAAATCTTGGCTTTTGTTTCATTTGTAAAATGGAAATGATAACCTTGCTTCCTGCATTCCTGCAATGATTATAAAGCAAGGTGGATAAAATGGCCAATCCAATCCAAACCAGACACTCAGATGTCATTGTCTTTCTGGACTTGGACATTGCTCTTCCATTGACTCATAAATGGACCTTGCTCAAACATGTAAATGTTACAGAATTTTCCCAAGGTTGTCTTTGAAAAGTTAGCAACACACATAATAGCTACTAATACTAATACTCAGTAGCTACAAAGTATACTTGAACTTTCAACATTTTCCTGATAAAATATCAAGAAAAGGAGGCATATAAAAATGTTCTATTTCTAGTCTAAGTCTCAACTGTAGGCAACACTGTTAGAAACAAACCACCAAGCCAGGACTTTTCCACTTTTTATATAATTCTTTGTTCCATGTCTTAATGTTAATTCATAGCCACCTCACCAGTTCTGACCTGGTTGAATAAGTCGATGATGTTCGCAAGAATCCGGGCTGCTTTTCCTTTTTCATCTTCTAGTTCTTGTGCTAGTCTTTTTATCTTCACTTCAACTGCTTCACTAAACAGTGCCTGTGGTGGAAGCATATGTCAGTCATAGACTCCAGATCACCTTTCATTCCTACAGAATCTGGAGAAACTGAATTAAAAATAATGGTCCTTTAATGCCTGCCATTAATACTAAGGTGAAATCAGAGCGCAAAGGGTATTACTAAGGAAACAGTTTATAAAACTAACTTAAAGGAGGGCACTACTACCTGACAGAAACTAAAACGTATGCGCTAACTGTGGTCTCCACTCTGACCTTGAACAATGTGTAGCAGGCACCTTAGAAGGATATGCAGTAGGCAACATCAGAAAGAGTTCACTGCACTTATCAGTACAGCACACAGTCAGATACTTATCCCATACACATTGTTCTGAAATGCCACAACCACCCTTTTGTAACCCTAAAAAGCCCAGTACTGAGTCAGCACACAGTGCTCAACCCTTTATGGAAATAGACATTTCTTGGTTTAAAAAAAAAAAAAAAAAAAGATGAGGGTGGCCTCCAGGTTTCTGTAAAGTTTTACTGAAAGACATATCCATTTTCTTAATAATGACTAAAGTTGAACTGGGACCTTATGGGCTTCCCCTTAAAAGCTGGTTATATTTTAGTTGCATTTTATAGAAACAAATTCTCTCTCACCTTATATTCCTGGCTCTTCCAAAAGCAAATTGGAAACAGTAAAGAGAATGGCTTAAACTACATTCAAATACTCTGATGTCTACCTCAAATCTATTCATGAAATGAGGCGATGAGTTATATTCTTTAAAATAGTGACTTTTAGAGTATGTGAATTATGTTTGTCTTCTTTTTTTTTTCCAGAATAGTCCTCTACTATGAAATGTTTATATATACTTTAGGCCCAATTAAACGTCCATTAGAAAGACGCACTGACTGGTAGGTGGTCCCCAGGGATGGCCTGTCTCTGCCTCTGCAGCACTTACCAAACTCCAGACCTCATGCCTGGTTACCCAGCTGAGCTCTCCCTAGCTACGCTCGTCATACAAGATCATTATAGTCTTAAAAAAGACATTTTACAGCTCAAAAAGTATACATTGATCATGTAGTTTACTCCTACCTAGACATTTAGCAAACTAGAACTCCTTTAAGAAGAACAGAGCCAACCAGGGCCAGCTGACATCTTTAAGAGAACTTACTGTGCCGTGCCCATTGGCTTCAAAATAAACTCCAATGTCAAACTCTTGAGCCTTGTGATGCAAATGTTTGACACCGGTTTTGGTGCAATACACAGGTACCTGCAACACATTAAAGAAAGACAATGGTTAATCAAACACTTATTATATCTATTATTCCAGAAATAAAGAACAAAACCTAGAACCTCCGGTGCCAAAGACAATGAAGGTTTAAGACCCCCACATGGAGAATGACTGCAAGTAGATGTGGCACCATCTGTCTTCAGAAGGCTGCCTGAGTTGTAGAATGGAATGGAGGATGGGGGGTCTGCTCCCCTTTCCTATGAAGGACCAGACGGTAAGTATCCTATCCGATACAGGCTGTGTTATGGTCCTGCACAAACATTCTGAAGTGTGCAGAGGCAGTCACACACCCCATGTAAATAAACACGCAGGATTCCAATATGGTTCAATTCCAATAGAACTTTTATAAACCATGGCAAGTTAGTCAGAGTCTGCAGATTATTTCTTGCCAACTATTTATTGGCTTAGAAAGTTAAGAAAGGCCAGTTGGGGATGGGTGTGGTGGCCACACTGTTGATCCCAGTGCTCCCTCAAAGGACAACCACAGAGTGAATTCCAAGACAACCAGGGCTAAACAGAGGAAACCCTGTCTTGAAAAATGAAAATAAAAAGAACAACAAAAGGCCAGTTAGACTTTCAAGACGGGTCATAGATAGTAATAAGTAACCCTGACTGGATCAGCAGCAGTAAATAGGCTATGAATGGTGGGCCCAACATATTTAGCAAAAATTCAGGGGCTGGAGAGATGGCTCAGTGGTTAAGAGCACTGACTGCTCTTCCAGAGGTCCTGAGTTCAATTCCCAGCAACCACATGGTGGTTCACAACCATCTATAATGAGATCTGGTGCCCTCTTCTGGCCTGCAGGCAGAAGGCTGTATGCAAAATAAATAAATCTTTAAAAAAAAAAAAAAAAAAGAGGGAAAAGAAAAACTCACTGACAGAAACAAAACTACAAGACAGACACAAATAAGGTCAGCATTTGTTGCTTGAGAAACCATAGGATGGTAAAATACTTAATCCAAAAGGAAAATGGGTTGAGAAGTAAATACTTTCTGATATGTAAATGAAATTTCCAGATGAAACAGTCCTGCAATACATTAATGACATCCTTCAAGGAGAGACAGTAGGTGCTGCAGTGGCACCAGAAGATCAAGTCTCCTCTTAATATCCTGGTCATCCTAGCTGAAGATACCATAGGTTCACACAATGACACTGACTCATGTCACATTACTGCACTTCTCAGAATATGTCCTAGTGTCAAGCACTAACTCATGAAAGACCCTGGAGTGAAGCTGCTATCACCATGTATCTAGAGTAGGCAGAAGTGAACAGCCTTGGTGACGTTTTGACCATCTACTATGCTCTTAAACTGCAGAAAATCCACATCAAACTTCATTTCTACTTCTTTAGAAGATTAACTGCAGTTGAGAGCAGCTGGCCCAGGCATCCTTTGCAGTCCTTCACCTGCTGTATTGATTCACTTTTCTGCAAGAATTCAAAGTGGTTTTCAAAAGGCTGGAAAAATTTAGCCACTAGTGGGATGGAGAAAACCAAACAGCTTCCAACTTGTCAATGAACCCGACTCTGAGCAGGCAGTGTGGTCAGACTGGTTCTCTGGCGGATGTTGGAAAAACAAGTAGACGCAAACTCCCCATCAACTCAGAAAGGCTCTCCTCCAAAGTGTAAGGGTAGAGGTCTGTGAACCAAGATCACGATGACCATGCCAGGATGCTAAGGAGAAGGCTGCAAGGACAGGAGACATTCTCCTTGCCTGCTCCAAGAGCCACGCAGACACATCCCATTTCATACATACATACATACATACACACACACACAACAGAGGGTTACTGATAAAGATTCTCACAATACCTAGACTCTGTCAGGCTCATCTGAGCACAACCACACATCAAGGGGGCCTTGAGGTGGGAAGCCTAGCCGAAGGAAGTCGGTCACTGGGAGACCCACTTTTCTACCTTTACTTCCTGAGTGACTCTATGTCTCCAGCTCTCTCACTACACCTTTCCCACTGGGCTATATGCCTTCACACTGAGGCAGAATCTGTCCTTCCTCCCAAAGGTGTTTTCCAAGTCTTTGATCAGAGCAATGAGAAACATCTAGGGGCAATAGTAGGTGTGTGTTTGAAAGAGGTATCTCCAGGCCCTTGAGTACCCATGAGTTACAAATATGACTCAATTAGCCTTTTAAAAGATTTGCATTCATTAGAAGTGCTTGGAATTCACAGGTTTTTGATATTACAGCAAATGCTCCAAGATGAACCCTCCTCCCTCTTGCACCAGAGATGTCAGAGTCTTTTGATCCTAATCACATCACCTGGACAGTGATCAGCTTTGTGCACTGATCACTTTGTGGTAACACTATTTTCCTCAGAGAATCATCTTACCGCACTATTCAGAAAAGACCCCAAACAGGATGATGGGTACCTTCATAACTTCCTCAAGGTACCGTGTGGAACTTCCATTTGCATACGCTGTCTGTACGACACCGATGTTCAGACATTCTCCGATCTAGAAGGAAACAGTGATGTTTAAGTCACAATCAAAGGCATAGGAGCCTCCGAGAGTGGTAAAGACGCCAGAATCAGCCAGTTCTGCCCTGGCTTGGTTTAGGCAGAAAATGGCATTCTAAATGGAACCATTTACTACTGGGAAAAAAAGTCTAAATTATCTGCAAGCACTGTTTTATTGTGAATCGTCTTTAAGACAATCTGAGATCTCTGTAAATTATTAATAAACCTTTTCCAGATTATAATTATATTATATTGTAATTATATATTATATTAATTATATTATATTATAATAATTCAGGAAGACTTCCAAAAGAGGAAAAAATAAACTTATAATAATAGTAATAATTATATCATTATTATATTAATAATTATATTATTATGTTATAATTTTATACTTTACAGTAATGATGGAATTCTCAGTAATGCATGAGTCATCAGTTTTAAAGAAACCAAAACTTCACAAAGCTCCATGATAAAGCCAAGCCAGTATAAAGAAAAGAAGCATGTATACAATCATCTAGAATATTCTCTTTACTACACTGAAAGCCAATGCTTCTATGTTGAAATGGCTGCAACTGCTACTCGTTTTTGTTTTCAGGCCACAAACATCAGGAACTCACCACACTGTGGTGCTGAGACAAATGGCTGCAATGCACAAGTGCTCCCCAGCCCCCCTCACCTCCAACAGTAGCTCTTTGAGGAAACTGCTAACTAACGTCGCTATCTTGTCTCCATCTATGAGATGAAAGTGACCAGCTGCATCGCAGTAGTAATAGACGATCCTGTCTGCATCCCCATCAAAGGAGCAGCATCTTTCACCAGACATCATTTCCATTCCTAGCACACAGGATTCAAAGTGCACTTCAGACAAAGAAATGAGAATAAAATTCCCTACATAAAATATAAGATTTTTCTCTAACACTCTTAACTATTTTTTGAAATATTGCAGATCAAAATTAATATTATATGCTACAGTACAGCACATCTACTATTTCAAGAGATGTTTTAAAAGATCCCTTCCAAATAACAAATCAATGCTCCAGTTTTAAATGCTAATGTCCACTTGGCCTACAGGTACTCTTTCTGAAGATAGATCTCACTGAGTAGCCCAGGCTGGCCTCGCAACTCAATAGCCAGCTGTCTCTGGGTGTTGGGATTAAAGGTGAATGCCACTTGCCAAGATACTGTCACTTTTTTGGCAGGTCAAATTCTTGCAAGGCAAACTGAAAAACAAAAATGGCTCTCGGATCTATTCATGCTGAAAAGTGCTATTGTACTAAAACAAATTTTTATTAATCAGTTGGTTTGACTAGGCAAGTTTCCCATATAATTTCTTGAAAGTTCCGGAGATTTCTAAACATAACTTAGAACCATGTTGTCCTTTATATATGGAAAAATAAAAACCAGAAATAAGTTATGAGGTTTGATTTAATTCTTTTTTGTTTTGTTTTTCGAAACAGGGTTTCTCTGTGTAGCCCTGGCTGCCCTGGAACTTGCTCTGTAGATCAGGCTAGCCTTGAACTCAGAGATCTGCCTGCCTCTGCCTCCTGAGTACTAGGACTAAAGGTGTGCACCACCACCACCAGCTGGTTTAATTCAAATAGATGTGCATTATCTGCTTATACTAACAAGAAATGCTAGTAAGTAGGACCACAGACTATAACTCCATGAGCTCACTGAGACTTCAACTGTTATATCAGAGTTGTCAGAAAATCTTGCTGTCCCTTAGCAACGCAGGACAGCAGCAGAAAGACAAAGACAACAGGAAGCAACTAGGAAACCTAAGAAGACCCTGTCAGCCTTGCTGCCTGAGGGTCCAAACACAGCCTGTTGGGGAGAGGGCTTGGGTCTCCATACACAGAGAAAGCCACAGAAGTAGAGACCTCAACAATCAGACGGATGAACGCCTAGAACTGAGGCAGGTAAAGTAATCAAACCAAGCACTACACTGGAAAGGCTGCATAAATTAAAATTCGTAATGCCTGCCACTGAGAGGCACAACAGTTCCCACAAGTGATGCAAATGCAGGACAACTGTAGAGTGGGGCTGCTGATTGGTAATGTGTGGGCATAAATGGTTGATGGTGTGGGGACAGGAATCCGTTATTCAACAGTCAAGTAAAAATCCAACTGAACACAGGATCTGCAGCCCAAACAAGCCAGGCCAGGTTAACAGAGAGCACCCTGGAGTCTGCAACAGGGCACTCCACTGCGTGACTACAGTTAAACCCTCAACGCTCTTCTTCCTGGTCTTCCTATGCAGGAAACACTGAGTCCGCTAATGGCTGCAAGGCAGCCTTGCACTCCCTTTCTAGGAAGTCCAGAGCAGACAAGAATGGTAAGCTACTTACCATTGCTGCCTTTGGATCAGGATTCTCAGTGTGCTCCCTGGACGTGAGCCACCGGCAAAGTCTGATGGGAATAGGAATTTCCATCCCAACGCAGCCCACCCTGGCCAGACTAAATGAGAAAGGGTGCAGGGGCCATCTGCGTGCTGACAAGGCCCTGGATCCTGATGAGGTCTCAGTTTTGGGAGCTGTTAGTCTAAAGTGCCATTTTCTGCCTGTCCTTTCTACAGGACCTAACCATGATTTGAATGGCACTCATGAAAGGGAAGATTTCTAAGTATCCAAAGGTGGCAGAGCCAGGCCGGTGGCTTGACTCTTCGGTCAGAGGCAGCTTAGCTTTTAAGTGACATACCCTGATGCTATGACATACCCTGTGGGGGTTTCTGTTGACTTTTCACAAAGTCAGCACCGCACAGGTGATTGAGCCGCCCTTTGGTCCCATCATTAAACAGCAGAACTGACAGTCCCTTGGAGAAGTAGTGTTCCATTTCTTTTAGCTTCAAGGCCCCTATGCCATTGGCACAGTCAACCTTAACCGATCTCTTTCCATCTCCACTGCAGGAAACCTTTAATAAAAAAAAAATAAAAAATTAAAAAAAAGGAAAACATCAAGTTGTCAAAGTGGATGCAAGCATGCATACATGTATGTAAATATGAAAATGTCCTCTGTTATTTCCATGTACATACAGTCAGGAATTACATAACACAAATAAACCTGAACAACACATCAGGAGTGTCCCTGAATGCACAACTCACAGAAAGGCAGCTGCACCTGAACTGAACCTCAGTGCAGTAGGACCCACTAAAGTATGCGTCCTTAACAGCCACTTAAGTGAGCGAGTGAGCACATGGGTGTCTGACTACACTAGGCAGTCTCTGCAAGGCACAGGATATCACCAGGCATATGTGGGGATATTTTGTTTTATAATTGTCAGTCTTTCACCAACCTCCACACCAAAACCTGAGTTCTAGGAGAACCAGTCAGTGGATCGCACCCTGCACATGTCTCCAGGGTAACAAGCCAGTCTACCTAAATAAAACAAAGTCCTTCTCACCAGGATTTTCTCAAGCCAGAGGCACCTACATTATCATCAGGTTCATCTGAGTGACCACTGATAACCACAAGCAGAAACACCAGGAGGTTTCCCAGGATACTCACCAGTACACACAGGTAAGACCCTGGGCTCTGACAGAAACGGGAGGTTTGGGGTTAGAAGTGGTAAACTATGTAAACTGGGCTGTTGACCAACAGAATTACTTTATTCACCTGTTGAAATTCCAGTCACAAAGGAAAAAGGTCTCACCTGTTTTGTAAGTTCTACAAAAGCCTTGGAGAGTTTCTGGCAGTAGCCTTCTACGGTGGCCTGTCCATACCGGCCTCCGGAATTCCGACAATACACCATGTAGTGCAGCTGAGGCGTGGTCAAGAGGCCGTAATCTGCCACACACGCAAGAGGCATTCCACTCATTCACTTCTTATGAACAAAAGCTCACATAAATTCATACCATAAGAATGTTAGACCTGCCGGGCAGCGGTGGCACACGCCTTTAATCCCAGCAGTTGGGAGGCAGAGGCAGGCGGATTTCTGAGTTCAAGGCCAGCCTGGTCTACAGAGTGAATTCCAGGACAGCCAGGGCTACACAGAGAAACCCTGTCTCAAAAAAAAAAAAAAAAAAAAAAGTTATACCCAACCAACCCCACACCACCACCCCCCAAAAAAGGTGGCAGTGCTGGTGACACCAACCTAAACAGGACTCTGGCCTTAACAGAAGACTATCATCGGATATCGAGTAAATGAGACCACAGGGTGGGGTCTGCTTACTACAAAGGCTGATCTCCTGAGGAGGAAGAGATTGCCAGGGACCTCCATTAACCCTCCCAGAGCCTGCCTTAACCTTCCATGAAGGTCAATTACCAGGGGCTCAGGCACCTAGTCCCAGCTTACTATAAACTCAGATCTCCACCCTACTGTTTGTAATACAAAATCCGCCTGCTTTTCCACCATTTTGCTCTTCTTTCTGTCCCCACCACCACCAATCCCAACCAACCTCTACCCCATCCCCAATAAACCTCTCTTCCTACCCACAAGTTTGCCGTTTCAATAGTGTGAACCATGGCTTATCCCAGAATCTCAGAAACAAAAACACAAAATTTTCAAAATATCCAGATGCACAAATATCCACTGATACTGTGATAGCTAATGTGTTTTTAGTTTTAATTACTGTGATTAAGAAATCTATGAAGCAAAACGCCTCTAACTTGTAAGTTCCTCATTCCCAAGGACAGATAACTTCCCAGAGTGCTAAGGGCTGTTCATGTAATTGGGTGGTGTCTTAGGCAGGGTTTTTATTCCTGCATAAACATCATGACCAAGATGCAAGTTGGGGACGAAAGGGTTTATTGAGCTTACACTTCCATGCTGCTGTTCATCACGAAAGGAAGTCAGGACTGGAACTCAAGTAGGTCAAGGAGCAGGAGCTGATGCAGAGGCCATGGAGGAATGCTGCTTACTGGCTTGCTTGCCTCTCCTGGCTTGCTCAGTTTGCTTTCTTATTAGATCCCAAGAATACCAGCCCATAGATGGTACCACCCACAAGGGGCCTTGATCACTAATTGAGAAAATGCCTTACTGCTGGATCTCATGGAGGCATTTTCTCAACTGAAGCTCCCTTCTCTGTGATAACTCCAGCTTGTGTTAGGTTGACACAAAACCAGCCAGTACACATGGTCTTATACAATTTTAATGAGACTGTTGTTCATGTAGGATATCAAACATTTCTGTACACAACCTTGCTTGTCCACAGCATGAAGGCAGGAAGTATGTGGCCTTGTGGGTTTTGCCTTTATAAACCGCCGACTAATGTATTTGGGTGCTACATCTTCGGAGTTGCAAATCTCAGGTATAGACCTGGTGCCAGTACATGAATAAAACTTCTTCTTTTCTTAAAATTTGTTCATGGTTAGGCTGACGAATCTCTGAACAACCCCAGACCCATAACAATATCATAAGGACATGTCCCCGACCTGCCTGATCAACCTAGAAACCTAAAAGTTATTTTTCATAGCTCTAGCCTTAACCAAATCCTGAAATCCTGTGAATTCAGAAGATTCTTACAGAACTTACTGCGCACACCAGAGTGGTCCCCCGGGTCTCTTTACCTCTGAATGTCCTTCTCTATACAACAGTCAGTGGAGGCTTGGGACAGTTTGTATATGCTTGGCCCAGGAAGTGGCACCATTAAGAGGTGTGGCCTTGTTGGAGTAGGTGTGTCACTGTGGGTTAGAGCTTTGATGATAATGGACTGGACCTCTGAACATGTAAACCAGCCCCAATTAAATGCTGTCCTTGGAAGAGTTGCCTTGGTCACGGTGTCTGTTCACAGCAGTAAAACCCTAACTAAGTCAAGGCTTAAAGTAAAACTGGCCACATTATTCTTGTGTATAAAATCCTTTAATGAGGCTCCACTGCTCATGGGGCAGAACAACCAAGGAGGCCGAGGGAGGGACAGCAATGCTCTACAGCAGTGGTTCTCAACCTTCCCAATGCTGGGACTACAGCCCCTCAGGTTGCGGTGACCCCAACTATCAAATTATCTCACTGCTACTTCATAACGGCAATTGTGGTACTGTGGTGAATCCTATCCTAATTATCTGTTTGCTGATGGTCTTAGATGACCCCCGTGAAAAGGTCACTAGATACCCCCACACACACCCACACACACCCCACACTCCTCACTTCACATCCCAGAAAAAAGTTTTGACCAGATTGAGAAACACTGATCTAGATGATCCAGCAATCTAAATTCAGGATGGTATAGGACACAGCATCTTGGATATAAAGAGAACCTCCTGTAACAGACTAAGGACTGACCAGGTGACCAATCAGAAGCAGCAAGCTGAGGGAACACAAAGCTCAAATCAGAACAGGATTTGCCAACATTTCTGAAATGGGCCTAAACATATATCTACTTAAACATACTTCTACTGGGCATGAAGGCAATGCAGCATTCTCAGAATTGGCAATAATCAAAAATCCATAAACTTGCCCGGCAATGGTGGCCCACGCCTTTAATCCCAGCAGTTGGGAGGCAGAGACAGGTGGATTTTTGAGTTCGAGGCCAGCCTGGTCTACAGAGTGAGTTCCAGGACAGCCAGGGCTACACAGAGAAACCCTGTCTCTAAAAACAAAAAAAAAAAAAAATCCATAAACTTTGGAAAATATTGTTGATGCTCCATGCCCTATAGAGTCAACGATGCGGCCAACACTGAGTTCTCCGTGTAAAAATAAATAAGCATACTCCTCTAATAAGTATGTGAATTTGCTTTCATCCTTAAACAATGTTAAGATTATATGTGTAAATAAGAATTGTTTTATAATAAGTTTCTTTATGATTTATGATTAATAAAATCTAACTTGTGATTTTTGATACCTGTATATCAGTCAAAAGGTGTGACAAGCAGAAAAGATTTAGTATGCTCTGCCTCATGGGTAAATTTGTAATATTTTGAAAGTTAGTTTATCTAGGAATTAATTTCTTAATTTTTACTGTTTTGTTACTTCCAAATTTTAAGTATGAGTTACTTTTGAAATTTAAAAACAACTTCTTAATGATTAACTTAAAACTACATACCATGGAATTGACCTCCTAAAACAGTCACACCATCTATTACAGACTGTGAAAGTTTCTCACTGCTGGGCCTGCGAAAGGAAAGAAAGAAAGCAGAGTTAGCATGAATGGAGAAAATGTGTGCTAAGAATTTCAAAATAAGAGCAGGTCCATTGTACCAGAAAGCCATCAACTCTGGCAAAACAAAACAAAACAAACAAACGGGTAAATTACAACATTTGCATAGGTGTCTTTGTATAGGTGATTCCTTCAAATTTACAAACTACAGAGAGTCAGTCAGGTATGATGATACAGACCTCTAATTGAAGCTGACCCAGGAGGATCCCTAGGTTTATAACCTACTTCCAATACAGAGTTCAAGGCCAGCCTGAGTAAATTTGTGAGACTGTATCAGAATTAAAAAGGGGCTAAGGATAGAGCTGAGTGACTGTGTTTTCCTAGGATATAAGAGGCCCTGAGTTTAATACCCAGTACTGGAAAGAAAGACAAAGGTGGGGGGAGTATAAAAGAGGGCTTGGAGAGATGGCTCAGTAGTTGAAAGTATATGCTGCTCTTGCAGAGGATCTAAGTTCAATTTCCAGCACCCACATAGGTCGTTCACAACTGCCTGTAACTCAAGCTCAAAGAAGTCTGATAAAACACCTGACCTTCTCTAGCAATACACACACACACACACACACACACACACACACACACACGTTAGCAACAATAAGAAGATTTTAAAAGATAGAAAGGATAGAACTTGTACCTAGTTTGACTGTAGCACTATGTATCTTAGGATACATACTGACTTAGCATTATGTAATAATAACAAACAATCAATACTGAATGTACACAGTGTAGGAATATGGGAGTCTTAAAACTATTGAGTGCATAGAGCCTAGTTTTCATTCTGTAAAGTCAGAACAAATTACTCATCTACCTGAAAGGTAAGCAAATCATTATATATGAGTGGACCTCAGTAATGGGATAATAAATGACCCAAGGACATAAATCACTTAGCATTTCTGCTGCCTATGGACCTAATGAGAGAGTGGTTTCTACAAAACCATCTGGTAACAAGACACTGGGTAAAAAACACAGTTCCAGCTACTATGAGAATAAGAAGGTACACCCTTTGAAGAAGACCTGGATGAAGCAGGAGCTTGTATAAAAGAGAAAACTATTGTTTGATGGTATAGGTTTAACCTAACATTGCAAAAAAAAGAAAAGTAGGCTTTTGTAAAGGTGCTAAACGTGACAAACACACAGACTAAAAATATCGTTTCCAGTGAATTCTGGAATGGAGAACTGACAGAACTTCTGAACCAGCAACAGATTACAAACAAAATCTTCACATGTGATTTATTAAAAACAATTATGTGCTCTGGCTCTGCAGAGGTGAAATAAACCTACAAGTGTCATGCTCATTACATGTTTCCAACATTCAAGGACACGGCTATTTTGCAGATTATTTCAGAGAACTCTCACAAAAATGGTGATTTTTCATCAACGTGCTTGAGGAGATGGACGCTCCCAATGACTACAAAACCTGCTCAGATTATGTGAACGTTAAGACTATGGGGACTCCAAACCCAAACATAGCCTCTATGTGCCACTTAAAAAGGAAGACAGAGCGGCTCGTGGCCTGGGCCTCTCTTCATCCTGCCTTCCCGCTGCTGTGACCCTTCAAGGAGGTTTGCACAGACAACTCTCATCATCACCTGGTGTCTCTGCCAATAACTATGAAGGCAGCCTGCTGCAGATCCACAGCTTCTCTCTCCACGATGGCAGCAAGCACTTTCGGCATGTCCTGCTCCTCAGCACTGGCCAGACAGGTGGCGTGCTCCTCCCAGGAAGGGGCCAACATTTCCCCCAAAGGATCAACCAATTTCACACCATTGTCTTCCTTAAAAGAGAAACAAACCTTAAGGGAGCACACAGTGGAGTGACTAGAGAACCTTTGCTGTCCTTCAGCTGGTGGTTGAGAACTGCCCTGGGTACTAGCTGGCACCAACGCCAAGTCTCCATGCATTGCCTCTTCAGTTCCTTGTGACGCTAACGTTACTGATAATGTCTCCATCCAAACTTGGAAGGACATTCTATTGTTTCTCTAATCTGGACACTCTCCAAGAAAAAGGCCTCATCTCATTCCCTGCACACCCATCTCAGTCTTGAGCTAGATGGCAGCAACAAGAGTTGTTTCAGACCCAAAGGTGCATACAAATAAGGAGACATACTCCCAGCATTAAAATGTAGACTTCGAGCCAGAGATGGTGGCACACACCTTTGATCCCAGCACTTGGGAGGTGGAAGCAGGAGGATCTTTGTGAATTCGAGGCCAGCCCTGGTCTACAGAGCAAGTCCTAGGAGAGCAGGGGCTACACAGAGAAACCTAGTCTCGAAGAGAAAGAGAGAGATCGAGAGGGAGAGGGAGGGAGCAAAGAGAATGTGTGTGGACTTTGGTTCAAGGTTCTCAGACACTGTAGCTTAGTCTTGTAAATAAAGACAGCACCTTATTACCTCAGGGTTGTGTGAGGCCGTAACCATGACTCCAATGGTAGATCTTGTCTGCTTTGACCTCAGGACAGCTAGCAATCCCATTCGAAACATGATATGATCAAGATGTTGGGCATTTGTCCGAAATCCAGCAGTCCCATACTGAAGAATGAGCCCCTGAGGCTTGGCATGGAATGCTGAGCGTTTAGAAACAGCCTCCAAATCCATGCCTACAAAAGTAAGAAATGTAATGAAGAAAAAGCTTTCAAGTAGCATCTGTTTACGAACTGCCAACTTGACGTAGTACATTTGTTTCACTGGGACCCTCTCCAGAGAACCGTGTTTGGGAGGGCAAAGAAGAGAAAACGGAGTCCACAGAGTTAGAATTACCTAGAAGCTCCTGCCTAAACTATACACTCCAGGACAGATTCGGGAGAGATGCCAGCTTGTCCGCTCCTCTTCCACTCTGCCTCCAGGATGAACTTTCCTAAAATAATGCCATCACATCTACAGTCAGAGACTCCTAGAAGATCAATGATCGTTTTATTTTACAAAAGGGTCAACTCAGGTGTGGACCTCAGTTAATACTATAAAGTCTGGTGTGTGGCCAGTGAAAGACAGAGGCTGAAGGTCGGATCCTCAAATCCGTGTGGCTCTTTTGCTATTCCTCCCAAGCTAGAAAGAAACAGTGCCAAAGGAAAAGCAAAGTGCAGTCATTTCCTCTGGTCTGAGACTTCCCAGATCAGCTAGGACATCTCACAGAAGACTCTCCAATCTTCATAAAGACGGGCATGGCAGCTTTCTAAAGTAATGTCTAAAACAACCCACATCTGTTAGGCTGCTTTTGACCTGCCATTTAAAAATAAATGAGTCCCCCTAATACTGTGGGATACCTCCAATTAATTCAACTCAGGTTTTCTACTTCAGCCAGCAGTGTACCTGCAGAGCCACACACTGCACTTCCTGGGTCAGCGCTATCCTAGTTTGCCCAGAGAGGGGGTGTTGTCCCTCCACTAACAGCGCCTCATCGTTTATTGTCCTTCCTTGCTTCAATACACAACACGTCCAGAAATGTTGGGAAATGTTCGCTTTTCTCCAGCTAGCTAATTTAGTGCACTCCAAAGTTATCAAACTTTTGTTCACAAGGACGAATATATTTTTGCAAAAAACTGACCAGTTGGTAATGTATCCCGATTATTCATAAGGGCGTCAACCACTCCTACGAAATCCAGAACTCTCCCAAAGGAAAATAACAGTCGTATAATAACAGCATGCTTCCACCCTTTAATGCATTTGGAGTTCTAGAAGTAATTTCAATTAGGTATGGAAATGCTTATTAAAGGTCCCAACAGTGTCCGCTTCTTTCATTCAAACTGCCATTCTTGGTGATGCATCCTGCTCCGAGCTCCCGATTACTCGCAGCTCCCCGCACTACAGCGTGAGGACCACAGGCACCTGGGCCGCGCGGAGCGGTGGATAGGTAGACCCAGCAGTCATCCCCAGCCTCGGCTGCCGAGGAACCCCCACCCACAGCTGCCCAGCATTCTTCATGCTCGCTCACCTAGATCTGGAACAAAAACGTTCTCTCCACAGGCGAGAGGCTGCCACGCAGCGCGCACCAAAACAGCTAACTCAGACTTCGCAGACGTGGCCCAGCCTGGCTTCCGGCCCGACGCCCCGCCCACACAAACCGGGACTGGGAAGGTCCGCTGGCCCCGCCCCTGCACCACAAGGCCCCTCCCCAGCCAATCGCGGCGGGTTGGTTTCTGTGGTCCCGCCCCGTGTGCCAAGCCCCGCCCCCAGCCATCCGCGCGCTGCTCGCGCCCGCCCGCGGGACTGCGGCTGCGGTTCGGAGCGGGTTCGGGGTCTGCTTGGCTTGAGTGAGCTGAAAGGGTGAGGCCGCGGCGGCTGAGGCGGGCCGAGGGTTACCTCCCGGGGTGGACAGCTGCGCCTTTCAGCCTGGGCCTCAGGGATCCGGGGTCCCTAAAGAACGGGAGCGTTGACGTCCTTCCGACCACCGAGATCACAGCCCAGACCCTGAAAGGCGAGGGCAGCGTCATCCCCGTGGGTCTTCACCCTCTTGGCCCTAGACGTCATTTTAAGTGGAAATGGCTGAGACCCCTCCCCCAGCCCCTGGCTCTGCCGTGGCGTCCCTGTGCACCTGCCCGAGTTGCTGCACCCCTCTGCAGTCCGGGGAGGCTGTCAACCAAGGGGCCTGCGGATGGTGGCTGGCGGGAGGGACGACCTAGAGCCCTCCCCTCCGCACTGCAGGCATCCTTCCTAGCTGTGTCTAGCTCCGCGCAGGCTTGAGATCCAAGTGGGATTCCTAGGCCGACCCTGCTTTTCCCAGGATTGAGGCTGACTGGGAATACAGGTGTTTGCAACCACTGGCCACGAAATCTATCACCCGAGCACCTGTTGAAAGCGCAGACTCCAGAATGGCCGGCAAGGGTGGAGAGGAGAGACTAGGAATCTGGGTTTTGACGGAGCATTTTAAAGGATGTTGTGCATACTAGATTTGGGGGCTTAGGAGAGAAATCTAAACAGTTTAAGTGTGCCCCTAGCTCTCTACAAAGAGCCGGACTGCATCCTAGAAAAGGGACCTTGGGATAATTTCCTGGACACCAGCTGTCATTTACAACCCCATTGTTTCTGGGCCTTTCCAGGTTTCCAAGCCGGTTGATTTGGAGACATGTCAGCGTCAATAAAAGAAAGCCTTCAGCTTCAGCTGCTGGAGATGGAAATGCTGTTTTCTATGTTTCCTAACCAAGGAGAAGTAAAACTTGAAGATGTAAATGCCCTAACAAACATAAAGAGGTATCTGGAAGGCACTAGAGAGGCGCTGCCACCCAACATCGAATTTGTGATCACCCTCCAAATTGAGGAGCCCAAGGTGGGTGTTTTTATTTGCCCTAAGTATTTCTTTCTAGGTACATATCGTGTTTTGTTTTTAATGTGTATGGGTGTTTTCCCCTCATGTATGTCTGTGTGTGCATCATGTGCCCTTGGAGGCCAGAACTGTTTGTGGGTACCTAGAATGGAACCTTTGAAGGAGCAGCCAGTGCTCTTAATGGCAGAGTCATCTCTAGCCCCTGATACCCACTTGTTAACTGGAGCTTCCCTGCCCAGGAAACAAACAATTTCAAATGCATATCCCAGTACATGTTTGGAAGGAAAATGTACCAAACATGAGATGGTCCATAAATTCTCTTAACTACCTTAACTTCATATAAGGTCACATCTTTTTAATGAGAAAGGATCTTACAGTCTTCCACTGTTCTTCTGTCCCCTCACTCAGTCTCTTACCAACCCAACTGTTAGAATAGACCTTCTAACATACCTAAATACTGCCTGTAACAAACAGGCTTGTGTGGAGTTAATGCATGTTTAGGATTCCATCTGTTTCAATGGCACTGAATGCACATAGCAACTACACATACAAAATCTAAATGTTAAATATAAACTTAGCTCCATCCTCTGGTCCCTTTAGCCCTAGGAATATTAGCATAGCATAGCATAGGTATCATGTGGACTGGACATTTGAGAAGAATGTTTTAGCTCTCCCCTGTGCATCCTTCAGTTGTTCTTCCCTCAGACCATTTTATCTCCTTGATTACACACTTCAGTGGAACCTTGAACTTCTTCCATAGTAGATATTGCCTCTCAAGCTGAAATGAAATTCTTGCTCTGTGTGGGCATGGTTTCATGCGTGTCTCCCTCACTAGGCTTCAGTCTAAGGCAGAAATCGTGTCTGACTTCATCAAGTCCTGCTCCAGCACAGGGTACCTGGCACATGTAGTTGATCAGCTGTGGTTAGGAAACTGCGTAAGTCGGTCTGTGGCAGGCACTTGCTAGTCTCCATGACTGTTCCTATAATAATCATGCAGTTACCATGATAAATTAGCTCGTGTGGTTTCGAGGTATTTAAATGTATGTGGTTTGTATTTTAAGGTGACAATTGACTTGCAAGTAACCATGCCTCACAGCTACCCATACGTAGCTTTGCAGCTGTTTGGACGGTCACCTGGGCTTGACAGACAGCAGCAGCTTCTTCTCAACCAAGGCCTCAGTGCTTATCTCGGAACTTTCGACCCAGGCGAGCTGTGTGTCTGTGCAGCCATCCAGTGGCTGCAGGATAACAGCTCATCCTACTTCCTCAACAGAAAGCTGTCGGATGAGCCACCGGCCCAAGCAAAGCCAGTCAAGAACACATTCCTCCGAATGTGGATCTACAGCCACCACATATATCAGCAGGACCTAAGGAAAAAGATTTTGGAAGTGGGGAAAAGGTTGGATGTGACGGGATTTTGCATGACAGGAAAGCCTGGTATAATCTGTGTGGAGGGCTTCAAGAGTCACTGTGAGGAATTCTGGCACACAATCAGATACCCCAACTGGAAACACATTTCCTGCAAGCATGCAGAAAGTGTGGAGACAGAGGGGGACGGTGAAGACCTGCGTCTCTTCCACTCTTTTGAAGAGCTACTCCTTGAGGCCCATGGTGACTATGGATTGCGGAATGATTATCACATGAACCTAGGCCAGTTCCTAGAGTTCCTCAGAAAACACAAAAGTGAGCATGTTTTTCAGATATTATTTGGTATTGAAAGCAAAAGTTCAGAGTCCTAGAACTCTATTAAGACATCTATGCTTGTAACTGCATTAAGTATTTATGTCACTAAGACCAAAACAAAAAGGCTAGTAACTATATAGAATTCTGGGTAAAAAACCTAGCTCCAGAATTTTCTTACTGCTAATGCTAATAGGCCTTTTTGCTTTCTACCAGTGTAACTGTGGTATTGTTTCCAGACTGCTGTGTAAAGTCACACTTGTTTACCATTTCATTACAAATCAATAAAATGATATATTTAACCAGAGCAACTTGTCTCAACAAGTCCAAAGCCAGGCTGGAGAGGTGGCTCAGAAGTTAAGCGCACTGGCTGCTCTTCCGGAGGACTCACCCAGAAGCTTACTGCCATCTGTAACCCTGGTACCAGTAGAATTGATGTCCTCTTTTGCGCTCCTCAGGTACCAGGCTCATATGTGATCCATAGGCATATGCACGAAAAACACTGATAACCACACACAATAAATAAATGAGCAAAGCAAGTCCTGAGCCCCATATTAATGTCAAATACCAGACTGCAGACACAAATTCATAAATTTAAGACATGTGTTTCATGACACTGGTACATCCGTGGCAGATCAGGTCATCATTGGACATGAATTCTAAACAGATATACTCAGCATGAAGAGCACCTGCTCACTGCATTTCTTACTTTAAAACCCTTATTTGAGGTGTTTTACCAAAACTAGATTCTAACAGCAACAGCAGATTACAGTAAGGTCTTAGTAGTCGTCCACACACCTGCACATACAGATTAACACATTTGTCTTTTTATTTAAACAAAAAAGCCATGACAGCAGTAAGAGCTCTGCTCTTCTTCCTCTATCATTTGGTTAAAAATCACCTCTGGTAGCAGTAGCAATATTCTTAGTTTAGTCATATCCATGAAAAAAAGCATGGCTTTGTTCTACCTCCACAGTTCTTAGCTATAAAACACTCTCTGGTATTCTCCAACTGCTTCCCATGTGCCCATACGCACTGAGACAGCAAAAGAGAGCGAGGGCTCACAGAGGAGGACACACCAAAGCCTGTAGGGGAGTCAAACTACATTTCATTAATGTCAGTGCTGTCTACTTTCAAAGACTAAAGTCCCATCGGCCCTTTTCAAAATGAGTGCAATCATTTTAAATACTAGGAAGGGGCTGGAGAGATAGATAGCTCAGTGATCAAGAGCACTGGCTGCGGGCTGGAGAGATGGCTCAGTGGCTAAGAGCACTGACTGCTCTTCCAAAGGTCCTGAGTTCAATTCCCAGCAACCACATGGTGGCTCACAACCATCTTTAATAGGATCTGATGCCCTCTTCTGGTGTGTGTGAGGACAGCTACAGTGTACTCGTATTTAAAAAAATAAATAAATCTTTAAAAAAAAAAAAAAAAAAAGCACTGACTGCTCTTCCAGAAGAGCTAGGTTCCGTTCCTAGTACCCATATAGTAGCTCACAGCTGTCTTTAACTCCAATTCCAAGGTATCTGATGCCCTCTTTGGCCTGAGGACACCAGGCACACATGTGGTACATAGACATACATGCAGAGTAAGCACTCATATACCTAAGAAATTGTGAAGACCCTTAGCAAAGTAGCTTTTGCCAATCATTTTATTGCTAAGAACCTAGCCTAAGAATTTCAGGACATCTCCTATGTGCTAGGGCACCTTCCTTCTCTCTGGTCTCAACCATCACACCCCTTTCCTGAGGAGAACTGTATTCTCCTGCTAGGTCTCAGGGGAATGACTTGATCCCTTCAGGATCAAACTATATGGGCAGGACTTGGTGACACACAGAGGAATACCCTTGTCCCCATGAAACATCACTGGCTGCCAATGTTGTATGCACTGAATCTTGTAAAAGCTCCTGGTGAGCCAATACTGTCGTGTCTGCTGTCTAGGATGGAAACGCAAGTGGCCTTGGTTAGGGAGAGGACTCTATGGCCTCATCAGATCCCTGTGTGGCCCATGAGGCTGTGGAGCTGACTTCACTGTGTAGCTCAGCATGAGTCTCTCCAGGGCACAAATCAGTCTGTGAAAGCTCTGGGCATGGCCTGTCTGGAAAGACATTTATGCCAATGGAACTCAAGCTGGGGAAGAAACAAGACTTGACATCACATCCTCAAATACTCTCCATGTTTGCCAAGACTGAAAACAGTGTAGTATACAAACCACCTTCATATAGATCCCTTAAACTATCAACATTAAACCAGCATTCACAGTTGTTAGCCCCATTTAACTCCACTAATCCTTTGTCCTTTGAAATGAAACTATGTGCTATATACAGTTAACCCACTGAGGATTTTTCTATGATTGTTAGTAGAAATGCCTCTAAAATATAGACAGCGTAAGGCCTAAACTATGGAACAAAACCGGAGTATTTCAGAATTGAATGAGCAGAATGCGTTCAAGTCTGCGAACTCATGGCTGCCTCTGGAGTTATTTCTAAGATTTTTTTTCAAAATTCTGCTTTAACATGCCCAGTACTAGTCCTGAACAGGACTTTTAGGTGTATTATCACAGACAGTTGTTAAAGAGGTTCTGATTTTTAAAACATCTCCTTGCATGTGTGTGCACATACCGACCTTCATGCATGCCTACATACATATGCTTTCATTCAAAGCTCAGCACCATATGCCCAGCATATTACTGCTTGTGTTTGCCCATCCCGACAAGAACACACACCACCCTCCCCAGTGCATACATGGCTTTGGGGAAGGGCCCCTTCTTCTGCGTGGTTCAGAGGAAGTAAGTAGAATCAGCCAGCCCCAGGTAGTACTCTAGAGTTCCTGCTACCAGTCCCCTGAATGCCCAGCTCCTCAGTACCTCCTCTAGGCTTCTGACCAATTTCCTTGGCTTATGAAGGTGTGTGGACCTACCTGGCCTTAGGGGACAAGCTGAGATGGAACACAGAGTTAGAGGAAAGCCAAAAACCTGTTGATCCCAGACCTTGTAACTCTTAACTGTACTGGGGACTGCTCTCTAACTCTCTGTGCTTTGTTAAACTTTATAATTCTCTGTGCTTTAACACTGGAGACTCAGTTCGTACTGTTCTGTGCTTAAACACTGAAAAACTTAACTCTTTATGCTTAAATAAGCTCTGAGGAAACAAACATCTCTTATGATCTATGCTTAAGTAAGCGCTAGTATCTGGTGATTAGCACATGCTCTTTAGCTGCAGGGAATTAAGTAAAAGGATGTACTGCTAGAGCTCCCTTCTCTGGAATCAGCCAGGAGCCCCTCGCTGGCCAGGCAAGAGGCGTGGAGCTCCTTAACTCTTTTTAAACCAGAGAGAAAAGAAAGGAAGGAAGCCACTTACAGGCAGCACACACACTAGGTGATGTGGAAAACAGCTACACCATCTTCCTTTATTGTCTTCTACCTGTTTATAGCTTGAAAAGTTCTCTATGTAAGAAAGAATTGCCTCATAGGTAAAACATTAATAGGGAAGTTACAGAAGAATATTAATACATTCAAAGCAGTCTTTCATACTGTAGTGCACACCTGTGGCTTCATCTTGGGACCTAATGTTGTTCCTTGAACACAAACTTGTCCAAAGCCTAGTTCTCTTTTTTTAGTGTAATTGTGAAAGTTCACTGTATTTTTTACTAGGCAGCCTTTACTTACTATTATGAGGAGTGGACACATTCCATTCTTGATTTTTAACTATTAAATCTCCCTAGTAAAACAACTAAAATCATCTCTATAATTTCTTCCTAAGATTATTTGAACCAAATCAGGAATTCTATAAAATCACTAATTCATCTGAACAGCATTAATTCTGAAAGTTCATCTTTATGTTGGTCTGCAGGAAGTCTGATCAATAGGGTGGGCTAATGCCCAGGAATCCTTAGGCTATGTAATAGTGACAGGAAAGGCATATCAGCTGCAAGAAGCAATCCTGGGGTGAAGTCTCTTGGAGCCTTGCCTCTCCAAGCTCACCCATTGCAGACCATGCAAAGATGGTAGGCCACCTCCAGGAAGACCACTTGCTAGCCTTAGCCCTTCCTAGATGGCTCCTGACATGAGGGTAGACGTGGCTGCTACTGAAAGGGCATGGCTTTGCTACACAACCCATGTTTTATGCAGAATCCTGATTTGTCACAGAAACTAGACCTTCATAAAGCGCGTGTGTAGGAACTCATTTCACTGCAGTGAGCCATTACCGGAGAAACCTCTCTGTCCAAATCCAGCTGAAGCTCTAACCAGCCATTCTCAACCTATGAGTCTTGAACCTTTTCATAGTGGTCTCCTAAGACCATCAGAAAACAAATTTACATCACAATTCATAACAGTAGTTAATGAAGTAGCAACAAAAAATGGTTGGGGTCACCAAGGCAAGAAGAATTATACTAAAGGGTCACAGCATTAGAAAGGTTGAGAGCCACTTCCCTAAAATCTTTAAATGACTATTTGGGACGAAGGCTTGTTCATAAAGATCAAGACCTCTTTGAAGTTTACTTAGGTAAGCATTTTCTCAAGTATACTCTTGTCTATCACTATCTATATACTAAATCTTCAGAAGACACTTGGGTGAGTGGCAAGGGGCACCTGAACTGGCAGGCCATGCTGAGGAAGCTTGGCAGTCCTGCTCCAAGGCAATCACTTGTGAGGAGATTGAGTTCCTCTCTAATTATGCGTGTACCACCTAGTCCTCTCAACACTCGAGGGGGCTTTAGGGTGCCCATGTAAGGGATTCAAGCAGTGCTTTTGATTGTTTTCTCACTAGCTTTTACTGCAAGTGCCCTATTAGTACGTTTAAAGAACAGATACATCCTGAAGGGGCATGGCTTTGCTACAAAACCTGTTTTATGCAGAGTCCTGATTTGTAATGGAAACTAGATCTTCCTATAAGGCCTGTGTGAAAGAACTCATTTCACTGCAGTGAGCCATCACTTGAGAGACCTCTCTCTGTCCACAAACCCAGTCATGGCTAGAGGCATCTGGACCAATCCATACATGGGTTTAAGCAATGTGCACATTTTTTTCTTAAGTCCATCAAAGAGCCATGAACAGGTCATTGGTCTATAGTTCTACAAGCCATGCAGAAAAAGAAGGATTCAAATCTGAAGTCAGCCTAGGCTACACAGCCAAATCCTGTCAAGAAAAGAATCCACCAAATACCGAGGGCCTTCCTTTCTAGTAAAAAGAATGAAGTAGACAACGTGTTCTTCACTATGGAGGAGACCTCCTCACGATCCCAGCATGGACCAGACTGTGGACTTCCACAAGACATGACTGAGCTGACAGGCTTTTCCTGTGTTCTCATAGCATCTATTTTCCCCACTCTGGCATGCTATATCTCACACCAGGCATCCAGGGAACCTAATGCTTCCAGTGTTTGGGGGCCCGTCAGCAGATCATCGCTGAGTATGCGATGGGGAACTGGTAAAGGTCCAGAATCAGAATGATGGCCTGATCCAGCCAGAGTTAATGTGGCCCTGGAGGTAGACATGTTACATAAGGCAAACTGCCCCAGGTGCTCTCTCCTACTGTGTAAGAGGGCAGACACACTGGCTAAATTAATGGCCACCTACCGATTAGCTCCCAGAAAAGGGTTGTCCACCAACAGCTGGGTAGGATCACCATCTAAATGTTCATGAACATACTGTCATTCTGGAAGACTAATCTGCCTCCTGCCTATGGCAATGGGTGTGCTGAATGGAGATACACTAATAATTATTTCTCTGAAAGCTCTTAAAAGTTGGCATCTATCTCTGCAAATCTCTTGGTACCTTCTATTTCTTTATGGGTCAGAGATTCAATGAAGGTCCATTGTTACAGAATACAAAGGTTTCAATTCTTAAATGATAAAACATAAAATTTTGTCAATTAAAAAAAATTGACTGGGCAGTGGTGGCGCATGCCTTTAATTCCATCACTCAGGAGGCAGAGGCAGGCAGATTTCTGAGTTCGAGGCCAGCCTGGTCTACAGAGTGAGTTCCAGGACAGCCAGGGATACACAGAGAAACCCTGTCTCCAAACAAAACAAAACAAGATTAATTGAAGGGTGTTAGAGGGTTTGTTCAGTGGTTAGGCGTGTATATTGCTCTTCCAGAGGACCCAAGCTTGGTTCCTGGCACCCACACTAGAGGGTTCACAACTATGTGACTCCAGCTCCAGGGGATCTCAAACTCTTCCCTGCTTCAGCACTCACCTGCTCATACCTATATACACATACACAAAATGTAATAAAATGCAACAAAAATTAAAACACAAAGTAATTTCAAAAACTAACTTCTTGTTGGAATAGCAACCAGAGGGAAAGGCACATCAGTGCCATCCAAAAGAACCCAGTGGTGTCAGAGCCCTCACGGCCCATACTCGGAGCCCCTGTCCTAATCACTTCGTGTCTGTTAACACATCACCCTAACAAACTAAAGCCCAGAAAATATTTTTGGAAATATATTTATAATAGTGCTACTAGGTTCACCCTAGAGGTTGTTCATTCTTCAGTGCTCGTTACCTGGCCCCACCCACTGCCCCATGTCAACAGTTCCGGTGTTAAAGGCTCGGTTCTGAGATGACAGCTGCATTGACAGGTGATCAGATCATGATGGTGCTAAACTTCATCAGATGACTAATCTATTAGTTCTTATTGAGCTGTTAATGAAGAAGTGGCTAATGGGGATGTGCTCTTTTGATTGGTTTTTGTTTAGCTAGGGTTTTTCTGTGTACCCCTGGCTATCCTGGAGGTCACTCTGTAGACCAGGCTAGACTTGAATTCGGAGATCTGCCTGCCTCTCTGCCTCTGAGTGCTGCAATTAGCAGCTTTGGATCATTTTAAGATAGGATCTCATTATGTGGCTCAGGCCAGCCTTGAATTCAGGTGCACTATGGTTACTGGGACACAGTGCCTTGAAGAACAAATCCTGTCCTCAAACCTTTGTCTGCCTCCTGACAGAATGAGCAGCCTCTTTGGGCACATGCTCCTCCGGCAATCACAGTGTTTTCTCTCACCACAGTCCCGCAGTGAGGAAAGCCAAGTGGCCCTGGGCTGACTCCCCTGAAACTGTGAGCCAAGAAAGTATTTGTCCTTTAAACTGATTTGCTTCACATTTTTATCACAGTTATTAAAGTAGACTAACAAGAGAGACTTTCATCTGTGTGTGACGTTTCTGTTGGCTCCTGTTGGAACACTGCTACTGTCCCTGTCAAGGAGTTCTATGTATGTTCTAAGCTGGGCTGTGCTCAGTGGCTAAGCACTCCCAAAGCAGCCATCTTTCTCAGGAAGCAGCCATGCTGCCTGATTGTGAATTTTCAGACATCAATTCACATCACCAGGCTGTGCAAAACTTCCTATAGGCAAAGCCATTCTCTTCAGACTGGGCCAACTTGAATTGGTAACAAATTCCACCTGTCTCCTATTAACAGCTGTAGAATACTGACGTTAAGTCATTTGGGGTTTTGGTTTGGTTTTTGGATTTGGCATTTGTTTCTTTGCCTGTCTTGCAGTATTGGCTGAGGATTGCACCCAAGGCCTTGTGCATGTGAGACTATCAGCTCCCATCTGGGTAATTTCTAATGACCAGTTTGAAGTTATTGATCTACTAATTGATGTTAAACCTCCAGTGAATCCTATTCCACATATTTTACTTTTTGAGATCTAGAATGTATATTTCTTTTAAAACAGTATTTTTTATTACTTTCTATATTTTTTCATATTCGCCCCACTCCTCCTAGATCCACCACCACCACCACCTGCCTATCCTGTTTGTCCCCTCCCCTCCCCTCCCCTCCCCAAGCCCAATTTGTGTTGCCCAAACACTCTTGGGTATAGAGCCTGCTCTGGAGAATGGCCGACCTAGCAGGTCACACCATTAAAGAAAACTGTCTCTTCCACTCCCAGCAGCTACCAAATGCCAGTAGCTCCTCCTCTAAGGGTGGACTCCAGAGCCACCCCTCCATCATGCTGGGATTTTGTCTGGCTTGATCCCCTGAATTCTTTATTCTCTATGATAAAACCTGTTTTGTCTTTCTCCTGAATCTTAATCACATTATAATAATAATAATTTTCAAAGCCTTGCATGACAATGCAAGGCAGATCTGACACTCTATCAAGGATGTTGTCCCTTCTCAGTAAGCCTCACACCTTTATGCTTTTCTTGATATTTTTCTTTTGTAATTGTACATTTAACTTTTTTTTTTTTCCAAAGAGAACTTTTTTCTTCTAAACATGAGTATGTCATGTCATTTCTTATAGAGTTGGGGTGGGAGACAGTGAAATTTCAGTAGAATTTACAGTGGGTCAGGGTTGGGTTACAGCTTAAGCTGGTGCAGGCACTGCTTATGAAAGCAGACATAATCTCGCGTGTTTCTGGAGTGGCCTTCTACTTTCTACACATACTAGTATGCATTTGCTCACTTCTTTATGAACCTCAAGCAAAAACTGGGTTTGTGGCAGTCAATACTACATGTTCATCTTATCTACTTCCTCTTGCAGCCCTTGGTGGGGGGAAAGAGCGAGAAAGGGAGAGGGAGAGAGGGAGAGAGGGAGAGGGAGAGGGAGGGAGGGGAAGAGGGAGAGGGAGAGGGAGAGGGAGAGGGAAGAAACTACAGCAGCTCCTCCTCCCATGCTGCAGCCCTGTATAGGGCTGAGTAACAGCCAGCAAAACATGAGGAGATACCCCCTCTCTCCTTCCCTCCTCCCCCCCCCCCGGTCCCCTGTCCCCCATTAATGCTCCAAGTCTTTTTGTCCCTTCGGTTACTTTGGGAGCCACAAGATAAAGACAGTAGCACTAAAAAATGAAATGGTGGGCTAGAGAAGAATGGTTCAGTGGTTAAGAGCACTTGGATGCTCTCGCAGAAGACTGGGGTTCAATTCCCAGCACCCACATGACAGCTCTTACATGTATGTAACTTCTGTTCCAGGGGATCCAACACCTTCATACAGATATGCATGCAAGCAAAACACCAATGTACATAAAAATAAAGATAAATAAAAAATTGTTTTCAATTTTAAAAATATGAAACGGCTCTGTCTCCTGAGAGCGTTAAGTGTAAGCTA
Organism: Rhynchomys soricoides; assembly: GCA_019843965.1. Lineage (NCBI taxonomy): Eukaryota > Metazoa > Chordata > Mammalia > Rodentia > Muridae > Rhynchomys > Rhynchomys soricoides. The sequence continues at coordinate 7,971,839 of JADRCH010000056.1, read as the reverse complement.
GCGGTATGTTTTCACAGTGTGACCCTTCCAATCAGCATCGTCTTACACATGTGGGATTGTACTGAATGAATGGATTGTTTCTAGGGTGAACTAACTTTCTATTAAGGAATTCCAATGAAGAGTTATTGTCTCCTGCTGGGTGTGACAGCACACAGTGGTGATCCCAGCACTTGTGTGGCTGAAGCAGCAGGCAGTAGGTACCTGAATCAAAGGCAGCCTGTGGCTGGGCTGAACTGACTAAAAATCAGTGTAGAGGAGTGCAGCCTTTGAAAGGTTTTGGTATCAACTTGACCAGACACTTCAATAATTTTTATATTAATTATATTTGAAATAACATTTTAGATATATTGGTTCAATTCAGAATTAACATGAATTCTCCTTTTTTAATGAAGCTACTAGAAAACTTAAGAACGCACTTGGGACGCTTCTGGCTAGTCTACAGTAGACTAGCAAAGGGAGAGACAGAATGAAGACAGGCAAACATGGACTTGGACCCTGCTGCCTTTGCTCTGTGGGCTTGACACATGACTTATCATATCAACCTCATGAGGTAACCACCAGGTTACCATGGATGAGATAATGGACTGCGATGCTTGGTGTATGGGGAGTAACTGATGCCTGCTGGGACATCTTTCCCTAAGAACAAGAGGTCATTCATAGTATCCAGCACATATACTTACGTACATATTAAGTGAAGTCTATACTGGAATAAGCAATTATTAGAATATTTTAAAACTTCATAATACCTTGGTATTGAAGACATGGCTCAAAGGTTAGACGCACTTGCTGCTCTTCCAGAGGATTCGAGTTCAGTTCCCAGCACCCACATCAGGGGGTTTACAACCACCTGTACCTCTAGCTCCAGGAGGTCTGACACCTGACCTCTGTGGACACCAGAGAAAACCAGAGCGAAAAAGCGCAAGCGCGCGCGCGCGCACGCACACACACACACACACACACACACACACACACACACACACTATTAAAAAAAAAAAAACCTTTTTTAAAAACGTAATAAGTTTTCATATGAGCTCTTAAAACTCAGCACTATTGTTGTCAAGTGTAGCGATGATGTCTTTAAAAAATGACAGTTATTTACAATGTTATTCATATTATCTAGGCTTTAATAAATCTTTTGCATAGGTAAATACATTCATTTACAACTACCTAACAACATGGAAACAGACAAGAATAGATAGAAATTCTGAATCTTTCCCAAATAACTACACTGAGGAAACTCTTAAGTCAAAAGTTGTCCTTAGAAAGTCTGTGCCCTTTTAACTCACACCTGGAAGAATCAGTATCTCCACATTCAAGGAGATCACTTTACAGAGGTGCCCACCATAAGCCCACACAGGCTTTAAAACAGCTTCAGAATCACAAGTGTCTCTAGATAGACAGAATGTTCTCGAACCTGAGCTTAGGAATTAAGGCTGTTTCTAGGCATGTCATTATCAACTTCTCTAGTAAATTAGTACAACCTGGGAAAGGCTTACTTTTTCCTCATAGAATGGTTTGGAATTAACATATTTTAATATCTGATAGAAAGATAGGCATTGGAGATGTATTTACTCATGCCATGAGCTCTGTCATCTGAACTAACCACAGGGACACTGGGGCAGGTGACCCTCACGGACTGGGAACCATGGTCTTGCATCTGACACCCTTGTCTCAGAGTGGGTCCTCAGGGGCCCCTTCTCAAGGGCCCTTCTTGCAGCCTTTCTCACTGCCCAGGCCACACTAACTGAAACACCAGTATCTCAGCAGGGCCAGGTGCTGGTCAGAGACGAGACAGGGTGTTTCTAAGGAGTGTTTGGGATTCAAAACCAAGGCAATGAGAGCTTTACTCTATGGATGTAACAATGACAGAAGACTATTATGATCTAAGGCTGTGCAAGGTACTGTAAACAGCAGTGAACTTTCTCAGAGCTGTTAAGAGTTCAGGTGTATGAAAAACCAAGCTAACAGAGGCCTGGAATAAAAGTCCTGAGAAGATTTTTCTCTAGGCAACAGAGTAGTGCTTCTGTTTAGTAAAAGTTCAGCTATGCCTAAGTTTGTGTTTATCTTTACTGTTTAAGAGGCCTTAAGAAAATAGTCAAGAAAGAACTGTAGGCATTTAATGGAATCAAGGTATACTATCTTAATTTATTACTAGTGTGGGTCTTCCATCAGCTTCCTACATATCAGTGAGGAGTTTCCCGGCAGCAGGTACAGTAGCTTTTAAACAGAATTTGTAAAGAGAGAAATCACAAGGGAAAACATAAATATCCACAGTGAGTGAAACAAAACTCTCTAGTGTGAAGTTTACCCTAATTTATCCTAATCTACCCCCATGAGTTTGTTATTAAACTAAAATCACCTTGTTCTAAGCACACTATGAATCACCATAAAAGATTCTGACCCTTAAAAATCATGAAAACTTCAAGATCTTATCAATAAAGTTAAAAATTCTAGCTGTTGTGTTACTGATTGACTTTGGTCTGTATTTTCTGGACTTCTTCAGGCCACGGATAACAGTCGGGTAGGATCTGGTCATAATTAGTGCTGTACATCTGGGAAGAGACAAATTCTTCTTTGTTTTGGGGCTCGGGATAAACAGAGGCCATCTTTTCTTTGTATGCATCTTGCACAATCTAAAAATAAGGAAGGCAAGTTATTATTTTCATAATCAGAAGATGATATTGAACACAATCGAATTTTTATCCATTTCAAAAGTTAATTTATAATTTGTACTAGAGAAAAAGCCACACACATGAACAAAGAAAAGGAAACTGTAGCTAGGAATTAGATGTATCAAGAGGAAGGACACCAGCCACAGGGAAGCTCGGGAGAGAGATTTCAGTGTGAACGTTGTCATTTTTCTCAGAAACGGCGACAGTCTTCAAAGTCTTGACAGGCCTGACTGCTAATCAACTTGGACTGAATACCCAGGTCTCCCTGTGAGCTCTCTTCTGTCTTCTGGACTCAGCAACAAAGTGTCCTCTGCCCTCACTTTCCTTCCCACGTTCAACCATGCCTACTGCTCCACCATAACACATGCCTTGTGTGTCTGTCACCTCTGTCTCCACGGCAGAATTAGATATCTGGATACACCCTGGTACCTCAGAGCTGCAACCGCTTAGAGCAGCTTCCTGCCTGACACTGGCTCTTCATCCTGAGTCCTTGGTCACAGTGTTCTAAGTAGGACAGACTCTGGAGTCCACAGTCCTTATTTCCTCTACTGCCCCTTGCCTTCTCACCTTCTCTTCTGTGTGTTAATTCATTTTCATTTACATTGTCAAAATAAGCTTAAAATAGTGTGCTATCCAGTACATAAGTAATGAAAACTAAAAACTGGCCAGTAGAAATCAGGATAAAATATCAGGATGTTTTCTCAAAGTACTGATTTTGAAGAATATACTTTCACTCAAGAGGATAAACATCAACACGTGAATGTTACATGGTGCCGTTTCAATAATCTTGGAATAGTGTAAACTACTGATATTAGAAGCAGGAAGTTTAGTCTGAAAGAAGACCTTCCACTGTCTTGCTGCCTTTTGACTGGTGAAACTGTAAGGCGCTACTGACCCCTTGTGGTCGGAGGCTGTAAATGCCAACAACAGACTACGGCCCAAACACCAAATGTCTAAGAGCAGAGACCCTGACCAATCACAGTTTAACCAAAACTGTTAGGGGTCAAGTCTGTGTTCCCCCACATATAATCATGCATGCTGGTGACCTCCCCAGTAGTACTTCAGAAGCTAAAATACAGCTTTTAGGATGGTCCTAATCCATGTCACATCTAAACAGCAAAAACATCAAGGAGGAGAAAAAGTCTAAGGACACAAGAAAGCAGCCCCAAGCCAAGGACACAGGCCTGAGGAGAAGACAAAGTCACTGATATACTGATCTTGATGTACAGCAGCCACAAAATTAAAAAAAAAATGTTTCATTGAAACCACCCAGAAAGAGGCACTTGGTTACAGCAACTGTGACAGACTAATGCTCCAAGACCATTAAAAGGCACAAGCAGGACACAGCTCAGCTGTGTTAGAGAAAGCCTCTCTGTCTTCGGTTGCACATCTGTCCCTGTTGCTGTCTGTCCTGTGGTAGGCAGCTATTAAGACATAAGCAGGCTCGAAGGTCATTCCCTATCTTCACAATCAGCTTTGATGCTCACCCTCTATGCCCCTGGTAAAGAGGGAAAAGCACCCTCTTAGAAATTGAAATATGACATGTGGTGGTTTAAATGACAATGCCCCCCACCCCCACAGCTGCTCATATGTTTAAATAAATACTCAGCCCCAAGTAGGTACAGCTGTCTGGGAAGGATTAAGAAATATGGCATTGTTACAGGAGAAGTGTTCCAGACAGGAAGACTCTCTGTGCCCTGCTTGTAAGTCAAGATGTTCCTGTCATCATGGACTCAGAAACTATAAGGCCAGTTAAACACTTTCTTTTATAAGCTGCCTTGGTCACAGTGTTTAGTCACAGAAGAAAAAAAAAAAAGCAACTAATACACCATAGTAAATTCTAATGGCTTAGTCAGGGACTGAAAACATCTTTTTGATAAAGATGCAGACAAGGCCAAGACCTCCTGTGCTGGTTAGCTTTATGTCAACTTGACACAGCTAGAGTCATCTAAGAGGAGGGAGTCTCAACTGAGAAACTGCTTCCATAAGAGTAGGGAAACCCAGAAGGCATTTTCTCAATTCACTAATTAAGTGGTGGGGGAGGGCCCAGTGCATTGTGGATGGTGTCAACCCTGGGCTGGTGGTACTGGATTCTCAGTAAGAAAGCAGCAGAACAAGCCATGGGGAGCAAGTCAGTAAGCATCAACCCTCCATGGCCTCTGTATCAGCTCTTGCCTACAGGTTCCTGCCTCTTCTTCCCTCAAAGTACTGTGACTTGGGATATGTAAACCAAATAAACCCTTTCATCCCCAAATTGGTTTTGGTCAGGTGTTTTATCACAGCAATAGTAATTCTGACTAAGATGTTTCCTGTCTCTCTGTTCATATGTAAATCTCTGTCTATAGCTATAAACCGTACTTTATAACCTCAAGAAAACAGCCTCATGCTAGAGAAGTGGCTCAGCAGTTAAGAGAATGCACTGTTCGTCCATAGGATGAGTTCAGTTCCCAGCACCAATGTCAGATAGCTCACGACCCTTGGTAAATCAGATCTGATGCTCATAAGCACCAGCACTGAAGTGAACACACATACAGGTACTCAATTTAAAAAATATAAAATAAATCTTAAAAGAAAAAACAAAACCCAGCATGAAGCCAGAAAGCGCAAATAAGCAAGACACAGCTAAAGAAAGCTTCATGAGAAGACTTGAGGTGATGGCACCTCGGACTGGTGAGCACTCACCCCGGTAGCCCCTCCCTCGCTGTAGCTACTCAGGGATTCACTGCTGAGCTGACCACCCTCTGAGTTCTGACTGGGATATCGACTGTTTCCTTCTCCCTTTTCTATCTCCTTATAAACTTGCCCTGACACTCAGGGCAAGAGGTTCTCAATCTGTGGGTCAAGCCATTGGAAAACACACATTTGCAATAGTCTTAGGATCCGAGACGCTGCTCCTCTACAACACTACAGTTATGAAGTAGCAACAAGAACAATCTTCTGATTGGGGTCCCCACAACATGAGGAACTGTATGAAAAGGTAGCAGCATCAGGATGGTTGAGAAGCACTGCTCTGCTCTAGCGCGCTCTCTCTCTCGCTCTCTCTCTCTCTCTCTCTCTCTCTCCCCCTCTCTCCCTCTCTCAGTTCCCCTCCAGTACACATACCACGCAACAGTTCACCAACTGCTGAGCTTGCCAGCTGTCTGAGCCCCAGCCTGGATGGCACGCCCTCCTCCCAGGACCCATTAAGATTCCCCACCCAGTTGTCTTTGCCACAAGCTCCAACCAAGTTGTCCTCCAGTCTCTTATGATTCAGACTGAATTCTTTTCTCTACAGGGTTAAGAACTTGCCCAGGGGGCCCTGAGTCCCCTGACACTGTCTCCTTTGTCCTCAGTCTGTCATAGTCAGAGATGTGGCAGGAGATTCCAGATGTAAATGTCACTCTAGTCAGTCTATGGAAGCTACATAAACAGCTCTACAGAACAACTGCAATACAGTGAACCTTGAGACACCTGACTAAAAGGAGTGAAATAAGTCACAGGAGAAAAATGGCCACCGAGCTCTCTACCTCGTCCCCATGCTTCCATCCTCTGAGGATAAAATGCAGCTCCCCAGCAGCCCCTGTCACTGTGCCTGGTTTCCCTGAGTCCTGGAAAATGAACGGACAAGCCAAGCAAGCACAGAAAATAGTAAAGACACATATTTAGCAAAAGGAAGGAAGGAAGGGAAGTAACGAGGCTGCATTGTCTTACCTTTACTGCAATTTTCAAGGAAACATCTCGAATGGTATTCAAAGGAGGGTAGAGCCGGCCTTCTGCTAGGTGTTTATCTGACACTTGCTGAGATATGACCTTAAAATGAGAAAACGAATAAAAAGGTTTATACATCACATGGTTAAGGGTGGCAATTATACAGATAACTAAAGCAATGGCCACAGACGGAAACTATTACATGAAAATGGCTGACTAGTATCATGGCCCTTTATCAACAGAAAAGCTGAGCCGCGGCAATTGCTGGGATCACACGAAGGGTGAGGCAGAGAAGAGAATCCAGGTTTCTTTTTGGTTGATGCCTTTACACTGAACAACTAAATACTGGATATTTCCTGGAGAACTGGTAAAAATAAAAGGGGTAAAGAAGTCATGGAAAGGGGCCTAGAAGCAGAGGGGGCAGACGTCAAGACAGACCCGCCCCGCCCGGCAAATGCAAGCAGGCAGTACACAGCAGGGGGCCAAGAGACCCTGCTCCGTCACACTTTTTAAGAAGAACTTAAATTTTATTCAGACTCTTGGCTATCTACTTACCTAACGAATCTCCCAATTAGCTCTCCCTATGCCATTCCCTAGCTCTGGACAGAGTTAATTTATTAAGTCACAAGGTAGGTCTAGGTCAGCATGTAACTGAGCCTTGAACAGAAAGGCTGGGCAGAAAGGAGACAGGAAACCTTCACTGGTGACATTTTGAGCAACCAAATAGTGTCTCTGTCTCTCCCTCCCCCCCAACCTGGGGCTTTGTGGATACTACTCTCCCACTGAGCTACATATCCAGCTCTGCCGGATTTTAATATTCTTTAATTGTTTTTTTTTTTCATTATTTATCCAGATTACTATTATAAAGACACAGGGAAAAAAGAAAAACAAGAAATAGAATATTTTGGGTGTGTCTTAACCTCTATGCATGTGACCTGAGATCAGGAAACCTAGAGACGGAGCTGCCATTCTTTTTGAGACAGGCTCACCTTGTAGCTCTGACCGGCCTACAACTGGTTGGTTAAATCAGGCTGATGTTAAATTCAGAGATTCACCTGTCTCTGCCTCGGGCAGTTATTTCAAAGATATGTGTGGTCCACCAGCATAACAATAAGACTGTGCTCTTGCACTGGTCCTGCCAGGGAGATCTCCAGGTTAGTGAGGTAACAGCCTAGAACAAAAGGAGACACTGCAGGAAGCAGCCTAGGTTGCAGGAGAAATGAATACTAATCAAGCCACTGTGATGGAGTCTAACAGGTGGGGTAGGCTTGACTGTGGGACTGAGAAGAAACTAGGAGACAGACAGGCAGGCGCGTGTTCACACACACACACACAGAGGCACACACACACACACACACACACACACACAAGGGAGGAAACACAGAGAGAAACACAGAGAGAGGGGGAAAAGAAACACACACACACTCTCTCACCCCAGACATCATGGAGACCCCCTTAAATGAACTGGAAACAAAGTGCCCTGAATCTGGGAGTAGAGAGCTTCTGTAGAGAAAAGAGAATGGCAGATTGTCAATGCCAAACACTGGCACTGTGGGTGGCTGAGAACTCTGACCAGGGACATCCAGGCAGGGCAAGGTGGAGAGAAGCATTAATCAACAGCATAACTAATTCTGGATTAGTGCGACTTCATTGTATAAAAATAATGGCCTAGTGTCGGGGTTTGAATAAGCGTTAAGATCCAGGTAACTGCTGCCTGTCTAGTAGTCATTTGTGCTGTCACTAATGTCATAAGGAAATTTTCTCATGTGCTGTCACTAGGAAACTTCCTCATGCCTGAGTTGACTGCATATTCTGTAATGTTCTGTGCTCTGGTGTTCTTGGAATCCAATCACAATAGCAGTCAGTGTTTAGCTAGCCACAATAAGCTTGAACCAATTGCCAGGGAGCACTTTCTATACCTGTGTATGACGGTTTTCACTTTTATAAGCTGCCCCTGGAATGGACCCCAACATAAGAGAGACACTTGCACCAATATAAAAAGCCATTTGGAATAAGACTTCCATTTGAGTAGGGGTCAAGGTTTATGTTCCCAAGACCTCTCTGGAAACTGACATCCTGTTTGGCAGAATAAGACATGTATGTGGGTAACTGACATCTAGTTGGCAAGTTAAGGCATGAAGTCAGGCGACAAGGCAAGACCCCTGCCAGAGTCGAATACCCCCAAACAATGGCAGCAGGATAAATGTACAGCAGACACAGGTTCCTAAGAAATCCCCTACCCCTAAATCCTGACTGGTAAAATAACTTGGCCCAGATTGCTTGTGGATTTTAAGGCTTAAAAGCTCCGTACTATCCTGGCTCATGATCGCATCCAGTTCCCGAGTATGGTCCAAGGCCCCATCCACCAGTCTGGGCAAATGCTCAATAAACTATTCCTGTCTGACTGAGATCAGTGTTCTCGTGATTTATGAGGCAACTCCTGGACCCCAACAATAAGAGTGACCCCAACAGGCTCAAATATTTGCATGTTTGGTCCTCAGCTGAAGAAATGTTTGGATGGATTGGAAAGTGGAGACTTGGTGGTGGAGGTGTCAATGGGCGAGAGCTTTGAGATTTCAAAAGCCCATGCCAGGCCTTGTGTCCCTGTTTCTGTCTATTATGTATATCTCTGTCTTTCCTCCCTCTCTCTCTTTTCCTCTTTCTCTCCCTCACCCTGTCTGTCTCTCTGCTCCTCAGCACCACGCCTACCTACATACTGCCATGCTCCCCACAGTGAAGTGATGGACTAACCCTCTGAAACTGCTAGCAAGCTCCTAATTCTATGCTTTCTTTTCTAAGAGTTGCCTTGGTCATGGTGTCTTTTCACAGCAACAGAACACTGAGTAAGACACCTAGACTTAGAGTATTGATCCTGATTATCTAATAAATTCATTTAACAAATAATTTCTTGCTTTTGTGACATGGTAGTAAACACAAGCTTTCCTTTGCCCCAGAAAGTGATCAGGGTTCCAAACTTTAAACATAGAGACATTAAATGTTTACTACTGAAGTTGGCATGCCATTTCCCCCAGAACAGAGGAGAGGGAGGAATCAGCCACTCACTGACAACTAACTCCTCCTCACCAGAGCTCAGGTAGGAACAGCTCACGAGCTGTGTGGGTTTTCCTCACTTATGGGTTTAAGGACTAGTGAGGAGTGTCAAGTAGTTCCTGATCTACAGATGAGACAAGAATGGAGCTGGGTGTCCTGGTAGACACCTTTAATCCCTACACTCAGGAGTCAGAGGCAGGTAACCTCTGTGAATTTGAAGCTAGCCTGGTCTGCACAGTGAGTTTCAGGCCAGCCACCTACACAGTGAGACCCCACCTCAAAGAACAGCAATTACCTTGGGGTTGCAGAGATGGCTCAGTGATTAAGAATACTGGCTGCTCTTTTAGAGGGCCAGAGTTGGATTCCTAACACCCGCATGGCAGCTTACAACTGTCTGTGACTCCAGTTCCAAGGTATCTGATGCACTCTTTTGGTCCATGAGCATAAAACACATACCTATATACATGCTGGGAAAACACGCAAACACGGGGAAATCTAAATCACTGAGAATGTAGGTACTCGCCCAAATAGGAGAGAAATAATGGAATTGCTGTCTCATCTTAGTGACGAACACCTGACACAGTATGTAAAAAGTACAACCATCAGGCTATTTTGCACACAATGATGCCACCCTATGTTATCTTTACTTATATTCATGTCTAAAGTGAAAGTATTGAATAGACAGAACTCAAACCTGTTGTGTTACGATGAAATTTTCAAATATTTGAAGAGAGCAAAAGGTTCCTGCCCATGTCAAGTCAGATGCATATTAGCACAAACACTCTGGTGGACTGTGTAACTGCACAGCCAAGGACACCGACTTGAGCTGCACTGCTGGTTATCACCCACAGTCCGAAACACTGGGACCAGCACCAGGGAAATTAAATAATTAAATAATTAAAATGAAGATTCAGGAACAGAGGCTGGAAAGATGATTTCCTTCACTAAAATGCCTGCTGCCCAACCATAGGAGTCAGAACACAGATCCTGGAGCCTGCATGAAAGCCCACTGTGCAGCACAGCTCCACAGTCAGCACTAGGAGGCAGAGACAGGGGCATCACCCACCCACACTGCTCTGTTCCTGGCTCCCTGGCCAGCCAGTCAAGCCAACAGGTGATCTCTGGACTAAGTGAGAGAGCCTGTCTCAAAAGACAACCAGTGTTACTCTCTGACCGTCACACACCTTCACACACATGCATTCACCTGTGCACAAGCGCATACACATGTACTACTCACACATAAAACAAAAAATAAAATTTAAGGGATCTGTGTCAGCAGCGTGAGTTGTTAATGACATTATGAAGAAGGCTCTTGAAGGGAGTGAACTCTTCAGTTACAGGGGCAGATTGATCTTTCTAAAATCCAAAGCTCTCAAGAACTAAACCAACTAGGGAGACTTCTCAGGGTTAGACTGTTGAAATGGGAGTGCCCGGAGGCAGCGTGCTTATCAGAGCATGAGGTCCTGAGGCGGGTCTCAGGATCCAGGGCTCGGGAGTAGGGCTCTGCAGCACACACTCCCAGTGTAGGCGGGGCAGACCTACACGTAGAACCCCGGGTCTTGCAGGTCAGTCAGCCCAGCCAAATCATGAGACTCAGGGTTAGTGAGGGACCTGCCTTAAGGAACTAGGTGGAAGGCAAAAAAAAAAAATACTCTAAATCAACCATGTGCGCACGCACGCGCGCGCGCGCGCACACACACACACACACACGCCCCAGATCTTCATCAAAAGAGATGAAAAAACAAGCAGGGGAGTGCTGTGTGTGAAAGGAGAGAGCTGTGAAGACGCAGCTGAGAGGAAACCAGCAGTGAGAAAGCCTAGTTGCCATGGCACCGTTTCCTTTTGCTTTATTTGGCTCTAGTGTTTCACTACACAGTACAAGCTGACCTGGAGCTCTCTGTGTAGCCGAGACTGGCCTTAACCTGAACTCCTACCTCTAGAATCACCCCCCAAAATGCTGGGATTATAGGTATGCATGAGTCACCACACCCAATGGTTTTTTTCTTCCGAAAAGAAAAAAAAAATTCGGGGGCTGGGGGATGGTGTGGGTGTCACCATGTAATTCTAGGTGACCTGAAACTTGCTGTGTACACCAGACTCTTCTTGAATTCACAGAGATCCACTTGGTCCTGCCTCCAGAGTGCTGAGATTAAAGCCCATGAACCTTTGGCAGTGATCACTAACTGCTATTTGTGAAATGAGAAATAGAACATATTTACTTGACATTGCCACTAGAGGGTGCTAGAGTTAAAGGAAGAAAACATGGGCTAAAGAATCAAGATCACTTTTCTGTTTTGTCCTAAAAGAAATAGTTGTACTTTTCTTTATGTAAAAACCTTAAAATGCTCTTAGAATTATATATATATATAAAATTATATAATATTATGTATACTATATATATAATTTGCCAATATTTTTTGAGCTAAAAAGAAACAAGCCAGACACATCAACTGTCATACTTCTAACACTGCAAAGAAAATGCCTTAAGAGCACTACAGCTTCCAGGCATCTTTCCCAGTCCCAGAGAGACGCAGGAGCTACCCAGGCTGTGCTCTTAGTCCCACAGCTGACTCTGGAATCTGCCCCTGTTCTTGGGATTCCTCTTCACAGTGAAAAGAACAGCATGTTTGCTAGAAAATGCAATCAGGCTTCATTTAGCTCAGTTCAGCTATTAATGTTAGACTATGTTTAATTTGTTAAGAAGAAATCAACAAGTTTCTGGCTCATAGATTGTATTCTGCCAAAATCTGGAACACAGTTACAACAGGATCAGCATGCTAGCTATCAGTTCACAGTTTACAGATATACGCCCACCCACTGTCACCATCTTGCTGAGGCTCAGGATGCAAAGGGTGATGACAACAACTGAAAGCTCACAGGATCTTTTGCAGCAGGAATAATGACACTCTTTGTCTCTGAGCTGGAGCTTCATGTTCTCTCCACCAGTGTCTATGAAGCTAAGGCTAATTTGTTAGATTGCAGCTGGGTAAAATCAATTCTCATCTATACATGACTTGGGGCAGATGGCTCTGTGACACCCTGAGGGACTTTCCTGAAATCCTACTTGAGAGCAGACTTCTACCAGTGGCTTCCTAAAACTAATTCTCATTACATTTTTATTTATTTGTGGGGGTGACACACACATGCCATGGCACACATGTAGAAATCAGAGACCAAGCTGCAGGGAGATTTTTCTTCTATACTGTGTAAGCCCTGCACACTGAATTCAGCTCATCAGTATTGGCAGCAAGCACCTCTACCCACTGAACCATCTCACCAGCCCCTTTAGTGAGCGTATAAACATACAGTGCCGTTTTAATCTCATTTCTGCTTAAAAACTAGTGTAGTCTTATCTTCTGTATGGAAACAGTAACGCCAGACACTTGTACTACACTGGGTCAGACGTCAAAACGCCATTATTTAGGAAGACTCGCAATGGAGAAATGTACTTATCAACATTTGGAAAAAAAAACTTTGAGTTGTTTCACTGATGTCCTAAAAGTTCATCAGTAGCGAAAGTCAAATAGAAGATTTCTCCTATGAAATGAAACCTAGTCACTACTGAGGAAGAACCCCACCAGTTATGCTTAGAAACCTGCTATCCACTCCTAGTCTCCACTTAGCATTCTTCACACTTGACAGACAGCTGTGACACTAAAACACTGAGCAAATCCAGCCTTGGCATGCACCAGCTCTCTACAGTACCTCAGCAGTGGTGAGGAAGACTGTATCAGCGATGTGTCTCAGTCCACAGGCCACTACCCCAAGAGCAACTCCAGGGAACACGTAGGAATTGTTGCCTTGGCCAGGAAACAGAGTCCGTCCATCCGGGAGAGTGACTGGATCAAAAGGACTGCCGCTGGCAAAGATTCCACGCCCCTGCAACACAGACACATGCACGGATGAGAAGAGAAGTGGGGTATCACAGACACACGCACCAATGAAAAGTGGGGTATCTGAGGAGAACTGTATCATAACAGAACCATCTGAAGGAGGCTCACGAGCGGCCAGAGCTTAACTTCTGGTGAGCCCGGGGGCTATGCTGTTGGAGCTGCCAAGGGGTCAGGACGGGGCTTTTTACTGTTCTCTGTATTAATCTGCCCAGGAATGGGCACACCACAGGATTCCCTAAGGCTGCCACTCTGTCCTCTGCAGTGGTCCAACCACAAGCCCGATAGCCACGTCTATAGAGGTTTCTAACTACAAACATCTGAAGATGAAGTCAAGAGGCTCCTAGACTTTTCGAGATGGTATGCTAGGTTAGAACTTAATGTCCAGTGTCCTGGCGACGCTCAATGTCTTACAATACAGAGCATTAGGTGAGATCTTAAGAGAGAGCTGAGGCCATCTATTTCCGACACACTGAACATTTAAAATACAGCTAGATAAGCTGAACCAGCGTTATGACTGTGTATGGCAGGAGCTCTAAGCTAACGAGGACTGTTGACATACACAAAAAGAAAACAATGAATTACACACTCGCTGATCTGGGGCCTCCTACGTGCAAGTACTGTACTATAATCCTGTTTCTGTTCAAAGGCTGTGTGTTCTCTCTTGCGGATTTAAAGCTATGGAAGAATTCGAAGAAAGCTCAATCTGAAGACGAGATAAAGATTAAAAGTACTCAGGATACTGATTGCCATCCTAGATAAGAGAGAAAAGATATGGAGTGGCTCCTTGTCAAAAACATCATTAGCCCCAGTGATGAACGTTTGAAACGCTGTTACAAAGGAGGGCCTTCAGGCTCTGGCTTGTACACAATATCACAACTTTGTGTTGTATTTACATTCTCTATTCTATATTTCCAAAATAAAAGTTTTAGATGCATAAAACTAAATTTCATTTTTGTTAAGATATTCTCAAGTCTTTGAGAAGAGCAAAAGGCCTTCTGCCAACCTATCAGTCAAATATATGTTAGTACAAACACAGTATAAAATTAACTTTTTATTTTTAAAACAGTGAAGAATTGAGTGCCGAGGATTCTATGCCAGTCTGGCTGGGTATCAGCATAGCTGCCCAGATCCACCCATGGCATCAAAATCCAAACCCAAAATTTAGCTAAGCAAAAATTAAACTGTGGTTTCATTTTGTATGCTTCAGTGCTTAGAAACAGCTAAAGATATCTTCATAACCACCCAAAGCTAAGTTCTTTCCCTTTAATTTTTTTATATTAAATCTTTCTTTCCAAGTCACTCAAGGAATGCTATCACAAAAACATATGAAATTGATTTATTTCCTGAAGATGAGAAAGGGAAGTCAACACTGAAGAAGAGTCTTTCAGTTCTGATGGAGTCAATCTGCTGTCACGAGCAGATGATCAATGCTTGGAGCATCCTAGGCTTCCTGTAATGACCGAGACTCCGCTGCTCACCTTGGTCACTTTATAGCACTGCTCTGCAGAACACTCAGCTTTGCTGGTGGGATTACTCAAAGCAAAGATGATGGGCCGCTCGTTGAAGTCAGCCATATCCTTGAGAATCTGTTCTGTGAAAGCACCACCAATTGCAGCAACTCCTATGGAGGAACCAAGAAATGGGAGACCAGAACAATCACTGGCTAGTTCTTCCAAAGGCCCAGGCCCCCAACAATAAGATATGGCAGCTCACTTCTAACAGTCCCTAAACAAAGTGCAGAATGTTCACATTGAAGTCTAGTGAGGAAGCACAGTGCTAAAGGCCAATGATCTGTAGGGTTACAAATCAACAAGTTCCTTTATCAGTCACAGATATGACATCGAACTCACAAATCAGAAGTCCTAGTCAGTCATTAGGAACTGTGATTACAAGCATTTCTATCAGGAAACTAAACCATGTCTAATACACTCTCTAAGCAACTTTGAGTGTGTCTGTGTAATGTGATTTAATTATTACCTCATTCCACTTCGAGGCTGAAATAATCACTCACTGGAAGCTATTCTGCTTTATTCTAAGCAACTAACATAAAAAGGGTGAAAGGTAGTAAGTTAACTGAAGAACTCACTGCATAAGACAACACTGACCGTTTTGTAAAGTTATTTTTGATTCTAGATCATTATCCTCAATATTATCAATGATTGCAGAAGTGCTTCTAAGATTAGCCTATAAGTGAAAGCAGACAGACACACACAGGAAGGGGACAACCTCATAGCTCCCTTCAAGATTTGAAGCACAGAATGTGAACACATTGAGCATGTTATGCTTTTGTAAAGCAGGGTCTCCTACAGCTCAGGCTGAGCTCCTGTCCTGTCCTCCTGACTCCACTTCCCTAAGCTGGAATGTGATGGGAGGCGTGCACAACATGCACAGCTACATACTGCACACCGTACTGTGCACACAAAGAACTACTTGAGAATCTGAGCAAGAATGGAATGACAAGTGAAGTGCGAGCCCTATCTTCGAGGAAGACAGAGGCTCTGGATCTCAGAGTGAGTGGTATACTGTGGACATGATTCCTCATGGCAAGGCCATCCTGTGCACCATAGGACTTTTTACCACTACTGCAGACCTCTACCCACTACAGTTGGCCTGGCCTCTCCTCTCCTCTCCTCTGTGCTTCTACAATCCCCTTCACACTGAAGACAACTAAAAGCCATCTCTAAGCACAGCCCAGTGTTCTGGGGGTGAGTTTCTGGCACATTCAGGAATGGCCTCTCCTCTCCTCTCCTCTGTGCTTCTACAATCCCCTTCACACTGAAGACAACTAAAAGCCATCTCTAGGCACAGCCCAGTGTTCTGGGGGTGAGTTTCTGGCACATTCAGGAAGGGCTGTCTACCTGCGTAATAAAGCCTGGAAAAGAACTTAACGTGGCAGATGTTAGCAGGCTGGCACAGACTGGTTCACGTTCAGATACGGAACACACACTAGGAAGACAGAACTGAATTACATCTCAGTGAGGACCTAGATACTTGAGTGTGTCCATTTTCTTTCTGAATTCCACAGGTTTAGAATTTTGAAAAAGCTAAACAATGCTAAGTAGGTCAAATTAGAGGAAAAAGAGTAGAAAAACATTTACCTATGAGGGCAGTTGGTTTTATCTTTTGAACAATGGCTTCTAGGTTCTTCATTTCTTCATGTTCATGGGCAAACACCTCTTTCTCTTCTGTGAGAGAAGCACGCCCCTGAGAAACAAATGGAAAGTTAAAATATTACACGTGTGTGGACCAAAGGCACAGCTAACGTTACACTCACCACCCTGTGTCCCAGGCACGCCATCTACTCGTGAAGCCCCTTGTCTAATGGCTACCATATTACTTTACTTGTCCCTTCTGGTTTTTCCAGACAGGGTTTCCCCAGATAGCTCTGGCTGTCCTGGAACTCACTCTGTAGACCAGGCTGGCCTCAAACTCACAGAGATCTGCCTGCCTTTGCCTCCCAAGTGCTGGGATTAAAGGAGCACTTCTCCACCAATGCCCAGCCTCTCTTGTCCTTTTAGCAAATATTCGCATGGCAGAAAGTGTCCCAGACAATGGTGACACAGCAGTGAGCAAAACAAATCCACTGAGAGATTTGAGATACAGGCCACATATACTAATTGTTATTTTACACACAAGGACACAGGTTCAGAGACTTTAAGTGATCCGACTTAAGACAGGAATTGTCTGCAGCTGCCTTTCCACTGCAGCACAGAATGCTCTGGAAGAGCAGTTTTCCAAATGCTGAACATTAGACTGAATGCAAACTGTCAGGCCTGCAGCCAGTGCAATCTCCTTGCTTTAAAGCATGTGTGCATGGGCATGCAGGCATATGCATGTTGTGTGCACATATAGTCATGTGCATGAGTTCATGCATAGAGTATGAACTAATAATTATGTATGGGGAGGTCAGAGACAGTCTTAGCTGCTGGTCCTCATCTTCTACCTTGTTTAAGACAGAGTCCCTCTTCACCACTGTGTACCCCATAAATCAGGCTAGCTGACTGCAAGCTTCCAGGAAATCTGTTTCCACTTCCCATCTTGCCGTAGGAGTTGCTAGAAATACAGACATGTGCTTTATGTGGGTTGTGGGGGTTTGAACTCAGGTCCTCAAGATTGTGTGGCAACCACTTTATCCACTGAGCCATCTCTGCAGCCTAATTTTATTTCCTTTTAAAAGCATATACAGAATCCTAGAAAATCTAAAACATATGAACTCTTTCTTCTGGTTTCCTTCTCTGTAAACAAGTAAAGCAGGAACCTACACCTCATCAGGTCACCAGGGGCTCAGGGAACGATAGAAACATGGAAAGCACTGGGAACATTATCAGCTCTGATAAACACTTCTGTGAAGGGGACGGAAGATAATTCCAAGCCTTTGTAATTTTGGGACATTTTATCCTAGTCTGCTACAAACTGCTATTTGTGTGCCATTGCTTTGCACTATAAATGTGACATTAGATTGGGTGGCTTCCCAAAAAAAGAGTACACCACTATCTAAAGCATTTCTATATCTAAAAAAAGCATTTTAATATCTAAAGCATTTCTAAAAGCCGTGTGAACTAAAATTCACAGTTAGTTTGAGTCTTACACAGTAAAATTTCCAGTAGAGATACCAAATAAATTTCTGGCTTGGGAAGGTATATTTCGGGGGAATAGTACTCAAGCATTCTAAACAAAACACGATACAATCTCGGCTTACTGTTCTCCACAGAAATGTACTCTCAGTTGCAGTTGTAAAATCAAGAAACCAGCCTATGTTCTTGGCCCTAGGAGACAAATGCTACAGAACTCCAAGTAGCTCTCAACCTGACCTCTATGCTCAAGGTCAAAGGCCAAGCTATATCCACAGCTTTCCTCAGCTGCATGTCTGTCCAGAGTGTCTGCATTCAACACACCAGTCGCTAAGTGGATGCACCCTCACTACAAATGGAAAGGCTATGAGGAATGCAGACAATGAAATGGCAGTCACAGGGCTCTTCTGGAAACACGTGGTCACAGTATTCTGGCTGAGATGGGCACAGCATGGAAGACCAGTGAGGAAGACCTACAAGAGATGTGTGCTAAGTACCAGGTGGCAACCAACCACTATGTAGGTCAACTCCCCTGTTTGTGGGTGAGACTGAGTCCTTGCACTGGCAGTGGGGACAGAGGCCTTTCCTAACACAAATCTGCATCACAAAAACTGTTCTCCAAAGCTCTGCATGAGCCTCCATCTCAGGGATTTGCCTTTTTGGCTGTCTCTATGGTTAAGGAACCTGTCTAACTGCACCACCTTCTCTAACAGAGAAAAACAGAGTCCTAAGCTGCAGCCAGGCTAGAGTGTTCTAGTCCTCAAGGATGCTAAGGAAATGGCGTCCGCTCAGAGAACTGAACCGTCTGCCCACTGGCACCTTCACATGCCAGTTTTAATATTTCTTCTGTAAAATGGAAATATTAAAATGTTTAGCAAAGCTTCTAGATTTTGAACCTATATATTGATTACATATTTACTTATTTAGTGCAGAACTAGGGGTGGACCTCAGGGCCTTAATATGCTGGGGAAATGCTGCCCCTCGATGTTTAGCCCATACCTATGTTGCATTACTTTATGTCCAAATACTG
The DNA here is from genome assembly GCA_019843965.1 of Rhynchomys soricoides. Taxonomy (NCBI): domain Eukaryota; kingdom Metazoa; phylum Chordata; class Mammalia; order Rodentia; family Muridae; genus Rhynchomys; species Rhynchomys soricoides. The sequence goes on along the minus strand of JADRCH010000056.1, from coordinate 7,952,935 downwards.
GAAACCTTCCTACAAGGTGGTAAAGAATTCTAACTGTCTATCAACACTCATTCTCCTGGACCTTGGGTTGTTTGGGGTTTTTGTTTTGGTTTTTTTTTTTTACTGTTTGTTTGTTTATATTTCTCATTTTTCATGACAGCATTTCCATTTAGTCTGTAATATATACAGGCTTTACCTTCTACGTAAAGGCTGCACTCACTAGTTCCTTTGCAGCCAGGAGTAACATCAGTACCTCTGGACAGATGGAAGGATGGAAACTGCTCAATTACTGAACTGTGTCCTTAATTAGCAGAGCCCGAGCACTTCCCTGACCCCTCAGCGGGCAGCAGAGGCAGCTGTGAAGCATCTTGCTCCCAGCACATCCACAGTCTGTCTATGTCTGTCTACATTGTCAGTTGATCCCCTTGCCTCTCCACCACCACGCCTGGAGGTCTCCTGGCACAGTTTCATTTCAAGTTTCTTCATTTGGATGAATGAAAACAACATCAAGGAGACTCTGTCCTGCCTGACAAGTGCTTATCTTTCAATAATAAAACATCTACAACCAAGAAGTGTCTGGATGGGCATGATGGAGCATGTCTGCCATCCCAGCATGCAGGAAGTTGGTGTCTAGCATGAGCTACACAGCCATACCCTGGTATGAACAACAACCAAACTCTGTCTACACTAAAAATTGGCAATAATGTAAATTCTACTGTTACTTTATTTATGTTATATTTTACATAATTCTTTATTCTCAAATTCTTTGTTGCAATTTTCTTGTTCAATATTGTATCATGACCTTAAATAATTTTTGTTTTTGTACATAAAAACAGATACTTAGTCATCAACCTTTCTCTTTCTCAGCGAGAAGCCGTGTGATTTTAATCTGTCTCCTGGGCCGATGCTTACTCCTTGCAGACAAGGAGCTCCAACTCTGACCACTCAGATGTCTTCATCCATTTTTTACCTGACAGGCAGTAGTACCTCAGCAAAGGCATGCAAACTGCTTCAGGTATATAGTTTTAGATAAGCTGCTAATGAATTAGGTAAAAATAGAAATTGATTCCTTTTCTTTTGATGACAAACCAAAAAGTAGCCATGCATATGTGAAAATAACACTAATATAAATTCTTAGAGGTGATTTTTGACAATAGCTAGATAGCTATACTCAGACTAGTATAAATTTTGTTATTGCTAAAAATTACATGTAAAAGAGTTGGGTTATACTAAATATGGACCAGAAGCCTGAAAAACGAAACTTGGGTAGCATAATGAACTACCTGAAATGACATGATCTAATGTAACGCACATCTTATAATGCAGCACAATATCCTAGGTTGTGCAATGTGGCAAAAGAAACATCTAGTTGTAGTTTATAGTACTGTTCTTGTCTCTATAAACTGCAGTCAATATGTTAACAGCTTGTGACAATTTGTTGTCTAGGGACATTACTAAAGAGCAAGATAGATTTTGATAAATGGTAAATTCCTGTTACTTTAAAAGTTTTTATAAGATTTAGGAGAAAGATATAGAAGACCTTTGAGCTCAGTAAAGATAGAACTGGGCTGTGGGTGCACCAGCCCCTCTACCCACTGCAGGACTTGTGAGCCCTTTCACTCTCTACCGCATCTTGCTTTCTCCACCTATGAGCTTCTGGATCACTGATGGCGGCCAAACAGATGAACTATATTTGAGCTTTTTCCAAAACTGAGAGAACACCAATAACCTAAGGAAAAATAGTCTCCTCAGCTTGGCTTCCAGGACTAATTCAATTCTAGCTCAAGCCCTGAGTGAGGACTCATGCGTCCTTTTCAAAACATTTTTAAGTATTAAGGAAACGGAGACACAGCTCCATGCTGTCACTCTTGGCAGCCTGATCAGGTCCTTTCATCTTTTAGGGACTCTTCAACTTGGACCAAACCAGGATTCATGGCATCGATATAGAAAGGAATTTCAGAACTAGTCAATTTGGAGCAAAATTGGAGATTTAATTTATAATAATAACAATTATTATTATTGTTGTTATTATTATTATTTATTATGTGTTGGGGGACGCTGGGGATTGAACTGGGGTTCCCAAACTTGCACTACAAGTGGTGTTACCTGCTGAGGCACCACACTGGCCCATACTTGGAAACATTATTGAAGATCTTTTATAAGCTTAAGCCTGAGTGCTGGGAGAACAGAGGGCTTGGAACGAAAGATACACCCAAGAGAAAGAGCACAATGAGGGGTTCCCCAAGAGAACCCGCAGACCGGAGCATGGGCTCCTAAGGGCAGAGTCACAGCTGCAATACAGTTAAGCATATAGACTCGTCCGGTGGCTCTCAAGTTACATTTTCATGTTCTCTCTCCCTTGATAAGTGAGGTTCTAGAGTGGTTCCAGGGCTGCCTTGGGCATGTGATAACCTGATCCAATAAAATCAGAAAGCTCTTGGGATAAACAACAAGTTCTGTATATGTCTTTTTCCTGTGAGTGGGTTTCTTGTAAGATTCCTAGAAAACTGAGGTTCAGTCAGGACAAGGCTTTAAGTAGCTCATCAGTGGGCTAGCGTTCTTGCTTGACCACTGGGAGAGGCTTCAGCTGGGTGCCTGGGCAGAGGCTTCTCTTCTGTCTGTCCCCAAGATTTCCCCTCTTTTTCTATCCTGCCTCAGCTTCCCTCCCAAGTGATGAGGAAAGACTTGCTGGTTTTGAGAATCAGTTTTCTAAATGATTACTCATAACCCTATCAGATACGCTTCTTCAAGACCTAAGTTTTTAGAAAAGTATAAAACGATGCGTTCAGACAAGAAGAAATGAACACATAAGTTTGCAATCACAGATTTCTGGTAATACTGTTGTGGAAACAACCCAAAATTAATGAAGACATTTATGTGCTTAGAACCTCTAATCCCCAGAATGGGAAGCAAATCGTAAGGAGTCGTCAGCACTGCACTGAACATCTCCAGACTGCTCAGTGTTTAGTTTTAAATAAGTCTGTCTCTTATCTTCATGAAAATGGAAAGATGTGTGCTTTCTTGCAGACATCTTACTTTATTAATCACAGAAAGCACTGGCAGGTCTAGGCCAAAGAAGCAGAACTTGGCAGAATGTACGCTAACTAGTAAGACACATCAATCTCCCGCAGCCCAGTCCTCACGGATTCTTTCCTGGTGTGACTTACAAATGCTGACTGAACACTGAGAGACAGCCAGGAGTCATGGAACAGTGATATTAGCATTGCTGGAGGGCTCTACTGGACACAAGCACAACCAAGAGACAAAAAGGAAACAAAAGGAACAGGGCAGCCATGTCTACTGCAGCTGTTGCCTGGAACTCCAAGTTCCTAAAGGTTTCCTCCTCCCCTCCCCCAAAACATAGTCCTATGCCAGTCACTTCACTTATATACACAAAAAGTCTCTTTTTCCCTTTTTCCCCTTCCTTACAGGCAGATAATGGAGTCTTGGGGGTTCCGGGGTTTCCAGGTTCTGAGTTGGTCCAAGGACACACAGATATGGTAGAAATAAGACAGTTGATTAATAAAGATAGCACTCCCCAGCAAGGAAGTGTGTGTGTGTGTGTGTGTGTGTGTGTGTGTGTGTGTATAATATATACTGTGTGAGTGCATACATGTGTAGTATATGTGTATATGTGCATGTGTGTATATATAATGTACAGCATGTAAGCACATACATGTGATATATGTCTGTGCACGTGTATGTATGTATGCATGCATGTGCCCAGTGCTGCCTGTGTCTGTGTTAAGCAGACTGAACTATCTATATTATGAAGGGCATTTTTTCTGCATATGTTGTTATAAGTCAGCCTTTGGTAGGAGGGGTTTCCAGTCTTTTACTGTCACTGGTTGCTTTTGCACATGTGCACATGTGTACACACGCACACTCGCATACATGTGCACACATGTGCACTCATGCACACACATGGACTCATGTCCTACTTACTCTCTTGCCACAACCCCATTTCTCCCATTTCAGGGACAGTGACTTTTTGCCTTCCTTCCCCAGATTTGGTAGCCTGCCTCCTTCCCTTTCTCCCTCCCTGCTCCCTCCCCTTCCTTTCTTCCTTCTGTCCTTGTGCCAAACATATTGGGAATACTTAGAAATTTGTCAGGTTGCCACCTCTCTAATTCCCCCTATTTTGTGCTGACTCTTATTACACAAAGATGTAATCAGAGTAAACATGCTTTTTCAAACACACCTAAGATATAAGATTGTAGGAAGTGAACTCCACCAATAATAATTCTGCATGTTAAATATCAATAGTCATTATTTTGTTTTAAAAATGCATATAATCAAAGAGTTATGAATACCTACAAATGCACAGATCATCTTTTATTTGAATTGAAAAGGGAGAAAGTAATCAAAAACTGGATACTTGTTTCTAAGCTACAAAGTCCCTCAGAGCATATGGAAAGTGTCACCACTGTTGAGTAGTACAGTGCCACTCTCAGATTCTGACAGAACGGGGAAGGAGAAACTTCACACAGCTTGGAGTTCCTAGCCCTAAACATTCTTTTTTTCAAAAAGAAACAATATTACCCCAACTACCACGATAGCACACAGCATGCCTGTGTTCACTGTCT
>JADRCH010000056.1:7907700-7948360 GCA_019843965.1 Rhynchomys soricoides | reverse complement strand
CTCCTGTCCACTCTGGCAACACTCAGCAGGCGACACTGTGAGAGACTGCTCAGTGGACAGGCCTGTCCCTCACATCATTTTTTCATTTTGTCATCTGGGAAAATTTTTATAGACATGTATATTTAGTAAGTGCTGACTTATACTAAAATGTATTAATTTTTGGTGATTAATCTGATAGCAATTAGTTTTTGCTATAAAATACTAAAGTGGGGTATTTGAAGATCATCAGTAGCCTAGTAATTGATCCCAATTATCCTAGTATTGATGAATTATACTATGTCATATTGTATATTACTGACATTCTACAGCATAAACTACTTTCGCACATATGGCTATAGGCAAATAGTAGGAAGGAGTTTCAAAAATATTCTATTTTAAATTTTATGATTCTTAAAAAAAATGTATGATTCTTCTAATATGTTATGAACAGGTCCATTATAAGCTAATAAAACTATTACTGCTTCTCAGAAGGTACGTAAAGACTAACTTAAGATGAAAACCAGCATGCAAAAGAATCGTATAAATTGGAAAGCAAAACTATGCTAACTTTCCAACTTGTCTCAAATTTATTAGTTTCCCAGCAAAAACCAATACAAGAATTTTAGCTGTTCAATGGCATGAAGCATTGATTAACTGAAACTTAGAATGTTTTACAGTAAATAGTGTACAGGCTAACTATTAAGTATACAACAGTCTTTTAAAACATTACTTTATGTTAGCAAGTACAATAAAACACACACACACACACACACACACACACACACACACACACACACACACCTTTTAACATTGGCAGGTCAAGGACATGAAGCAAACGCTGCTGACTGGGTCTCACCAACAACTGCAGCCATTCCTAGTGCTCCAATCATGGAACCTAGAGTTGCAGCTCAATAGACCTATGTTACAATTATGCTAAGAGCTACGCATGCTTGTGTGGATTTCACACTAAAATGTCACTCCTGAACTCCCACTAGGTGGGCCCTTGAATGTCATACATTCCTGAGACAACATGATTTATGCAGTTGCTTTATGTGGCCTCTAACAGTGGTCCCTACATTCCTCTTTCCAGCTCTGATCTTATCCTAAAGGTCAGTCCTGGATCTCCAAAGGATGACAGGATGCTTTCACTGTTGTCTCCACAGGTATCCTGAGCTTGTCATCTCACTGTGTCCCCTCTTTATGCTCTTACACCCAGCCATCTTGGAGTCCAGCATGACTGCTCTCTACGGTGCGCCCCCTTCCCACTTCCTAAGCTCTCGGTACACCAGCCTTCTTTGTAACCATCTGTGCAATCAAGCCTCTCTCACACCAACCTGACAGTTTCTGTGGATCATTGCAACAGCTCTGAACCCAGCTTCGTTTTCTCTCTGTACCTCCTCTCAAAGCATCCTCCACAATGCCATCTGGATGACTGAAAAGGCAAGTGTCTCTGCTCACTCTTCTTCAGGACTCACGTGTCACGTATCACCAGTGTCACCTGCCACATGCTTCCTTTCCACCCTAACACTCAAGTCTCTTAGAGCAGAGTACGGCACATGCCATGTCTTCACAAGAAAGCCACTCATTCATTCACTCAGCAAACTACTATCAGGTGTGAACTAGTTATGTGTGTGACTGAAGATCAGGAGGGGACACATGACCCTTCCTTCTGTCAGGACTCTTCATGGCCTGTCACCACACTTTCGGTTTCATGTCTGGGGAATTTCAAGTCTCCGGAGACTCCACAGTAATTCCAAACTCTTCCTTGTCAACTGAGCCTTAGAAAGGCCTGTGCTCTGGGGAATGCTTCAGTCTTCCCTCCGCGTCCCTCTCACGCACCATGACACTTCTGTAATAGCACTTTCCTATCACTCTGTAACTGGTAAGTTTTCCCCTTATGCTGTGAGTGGTTTTCCCCTTAAATCAAGTGCCTTATTATGGACTTACTAGAATCTAGAACATCTGATTACTGGAAACTTTTATTCAGTGAACATTATTTCCCAACTGTATTATCTGTCATGTCACCACAGTATACAATTGTTTATAAGCATGCTGATTCTTAAAAGCAACAAGTCCTAGTTGCCAGACGTGGTGTGCATGCCTTTAATCCCAGTGCTCAGGAGGCAGAGGCAGGCGGGTCTCTGGGAGTTGGAGGACGTCCTGATCAGCATAATGAGGTCCAGGCCATTGAGGGCTACAGAGTGACCCTAACTCAAAAAAGTAAGCTACACTCAACACTTTTAAATTGACAGCAATAAATACACTGTCTCTTCCTTTAAGACAAAATTTATCAATTATGCAAATTTTAAACCTTTTTTTTTTCTGGCTTTTAATAGTTACAATTGTTAAAAACTTGGAATATACAAAAAGGCCCTACAAACAAAGTGAGTTTTCGGAGCAAGGGGTATAGCTCAGTAGTGCAGCGTTTGCCTAGGATGAGTAAAGCCCTGGGCTCAGACACCAGCGGTAGAAAACAACTGCAATAAGAGCACTGTAAAGCCTAATGCAGTTGAGATCTGTCTTCTGTGTCTTTCAGACATCATATATTAAACCACATACTGTATAAAATATGCAGCTTCTTTTTATCTGACATGCTGAATCATTTGTTATTTAATGCTCTTTGAAAACAGTTTCAAACATTTTTATTAAACTTGTGGCTATTCCACAATCTATTTGACAATTATATTTTGAAAGTATAAAGATCACCACTAAAATTAATATATGATTAAACATCACTACTGCAAATATTATCTTAATAATATCCCCACATCTAAAACAATGTATACACGCTAATTCCCATCCCCACATCTAAAACAATGTATACACGCTAATTCCCGACAGACTTTCTAGAATGGAAACTATTGGCTCAGCAGCACAAACTTTCAAAGCTCTGGATACATCTGAGTCTCAGTCAGATCATTTCCATGCTGTGCTGCAGAAGACACAGCTATCTCTGGTCCATCATCACATAAAGGGGGTTAGGTGTACTTTACAGCAGTTTTAAAAAGAGTGATACGCCAGGCGTCAACAGTAATACAGCTGCCAGGTTACATACTAAGTTTTCACAAGAACTACACAAATGAGGCCTTTCTGTCACCATAAAGGCGAAACTGGGGCTCATTTCAACAGCCCATGGACGAAAGTCTCTCCCATGAAAATCTCTTGTAAGCCTTCAAGAACTGAGGCAGAGTAGCAGGTAAGTGCTCAGCCCTCTCTCCCCTTCCCTCCTAATTCGCTGAGTACCAGACAGCTCTTCCCAGAGTGTGCTGTGTCAGTGTCTGCATCCAGCTTCCTCCATGAGAAACTGAATCAGTTTTAGTAGACAGATGCCCGAGTTGTGAGGATTCTAATCATAAATGGAGGGCATGTCTCAGACAGTTTTCTTCTTCATCCAGGAGCATTATTAGGAAATCTGAATGGCAAAGTTTATGCATGTATGTGCATGTGCGTGCGTGCGTGCGCGTGCATGTGCATGCATGAGCGTGCGTGTGCGTGTGTGTGTGTGTGTGTGTGTGTGTGTACATGCGCAGGTATGCAGGTGCATGTATAATATTGTAAAGGTTTACGTAGCAGTCAAAGGACAACTCCAGAAGTGCTCCTTACCAACCATCTACCGTTTCCTTGTCTCACACAGGTTCTCTTACTGACCTATAGACACTTAGTAGGTTATACTAGCTGGCCCAAGAACTCCAGGGATCCACTGGCCTCGGCCTCCTTAGCACTAGAATTCCAAGCTTGAGCCACTGTGCTTGGCTTTTTGAAATTTAGGTTTTGGGGCCTGAACACAGGCTTGTCCTATATAGTCAGTGCATTACTAACTGATCTCTCCAACCCACGAATGCTAATCTTTTAACACAGCATCTTAAAGGGACACTGAGAACAATGGGCAGTCTGTGGAACAGTCACTAGGACAGGCATACACGGTGACTTTTTCCTTACCTTAACTATTAAACCTTTCGAGTCAACCAACCATATCTTTTCTCTAGCTTTCTCCTTCGATAAACCTTCCTTCTCCATCGCCATAACAATCAGGTGAGCAATCCCCAAGGCAGCCTGAAAAGAAGGTATAAAAATAAAGACTTTAAAGCTTATTCTCCATGTCTTATCAAGGGTTACTCGTCACCCCATTTTGTCCATTAGTAAGGAACTGCAAACCAGCTCTGTCCACTGAGTTTCAGAGCTTTAGCCATTAATTTGTATAAGGAGCTAAGCATTCTTGTCACATTCGGCTGTGCAAAATGACCACCATTAACTCCTTTTAATTACCACACAACTGCTCTAACAGTTTGCTAGTCGGCACACCCATGCCAGTGACACCCCAAATGTCAGTATATCTGATCCTAGTTATACAGTCAAGACTGTCACAACAAGAAACAGTACCTTTAACACAATCAAACCAGTCAGGCTGGCTCACTGGAGTGTACGGCTCACTGTCAGGACTAAAGAAGCTTGTTCATCTGGATGGGATCTTGACCAGTTAGACAACAGCGTAAAACTGAAAAAATATATGCTGCCCAGCATTTGTTCACTCTCTTCATTTAGGCAAAGTATTGCAGAATTCCTCCCAGTATTAAGGAAACCATCTTATGTGGAATTTGATGAAGTCTGCAATAATCTGGGACATGCCTCAGACCTCACGTTTTCTGGAACAAACCAAGGCCCATGAGTCAGCTAACCAAAAATATTGCTCTTCCTGCTGAGAATCAAGAACTGACCTGTGTCATTCACCAGAAACTTCTGGAAATATAGAAGGCCTTACCAGAATAAAAGCAGCAAGCAACAATCAGAAAACGATGCCTTACATATCAGGACTGTTAGGTAGGCTGGGCTGTAATCTGTTTGAAAGTGAATCTGTGATTTCATTCTGAATGCTTTAACATACTCACTGTAGTTCTAGGTCATGTATTTAAATGAAAACACAGAATACACATTTCTATCCACAGAACATCTTGTTTTGTTTATAAGGATATTAAATTTCATTTCTTTTTCTCAAAATGACTGTCTAAGCATAGTATTTTCTCAATTTTAAATTCTGTAACTCTAGAAAGACTTGAGAGTTTTCTCACAAAAATTTAACATTTTATTCTGTTTGGAAAGTGAGTTAGCTTTCTTCTTTTTAACGAGTATTAACAAAGGTTTCAAGAAACTATATAATTTGGCCTTCTACAATTTTTCATACAATGACTTCAAATGTCTTGGTTATAATGTTGAATAGCTTTGATGCATTATGTATCTTCAATTCAAAATGATTTTTCTTAAAACACTTATATCTGTACGGGTTGGACTGTGTGTGTCTATGAATACTTTGGACTATGACAGTGGTGGACAGGAATATTAACTTAAATGCACTGAGGTTGTCATATACAACACACATTGGAAACGTCATTCTGCATCAATCCTTAAACACGAATAACAAAGTCGAGGGTAATCTCTTGAATTTAAAACTGTGAAAATGTTTTTACATTTCCAAAGTCTTCCACACTGATGTAAGATGCCGTAAAACTTAGAGAATCTTCAGTCTATAGCTGTACTATAACTCTGAGTCACCTGAGACCTGGTACGAGTACTGGGCTAAAGCTAGCTGCACGTTAGTTAAGATGCAGTAAACAGTACACAGGGCAGATACCTCGCCAGCTCCCTGGAACAGCACTGTCTGATCAGAGAGCTTGTTCTTGGTTATTCGAAGAGCTGCAAGGAGACCCGCAACCGCGACAGACGCTGTTCCTAAAACAAGTGATAAATATCCTTGAGCAATCCTCAGTTGGATGCTGCCACGTTCTCAGCCTTTATTCCCATCTTCAAATCATTCCAGGACAGAGTAACAAGGACAGAAAGAGAACCCGTGTTTAACTGTCCCCATGCTAGCATATGGAAGGGACATCAGTATTTTAGGACAGTGGCTTAAACCCTTGAAAACTCTTCAGAAAGGAGACCCCGGGGCTCATTTTGAGAGGGTAACAGCATGAGTTTGAGTTCTGCTTGCTTTTCATTTTAGTTTGAGATTTTTAGGGCAGCATCTCATGTAGTCCTCAAACCTGCAACCATACGGCCTCAGCCTCCCGAGTGCTGGGATTATAGACATATGTCACCACACCTGGACTGACTTTGGATATGATGTGGATTTCAGTTCATCTGCTTACTAGATAGAAGAATTTAGAGAAATAATTTTGCACATCTGTTTTGCTCATTTGTAAAATGATTTTATTGTATGACACAGAGAGAAATTCATGTTATTGAATTTTTCTACCTAAATATTCTTGAGGCTTTGACATCCACACAAAGGAGGCACATAGGAAATGCTTGCTACCGATGAGATGGAGGCAATGTTTTTAGACATATTTGGAATTGAATGTTTAAATTTGAACATTAACCATTAAAAGCAATTGAAATCTGTTTTCTTCTGTAGTCTTTAACTGCCATTCGACCTCTACTTCCTCTCTGGGCCCTCATTACTAACTGAATGCGTGTGAAGAAGGTAAGGTTGTTCTCATGACACCACAGGTATAGAAGTGGCGCCCGTTCTAATCACATGACTTCGGTGTGTTTGCAGACCATGCAGCACTGTTCTTGCTCTGAACATGATTACACCACTCAGTCTCTTCAAGGTTCATTCCAGAAATATAACTGCACTTTCTTGCAATGCCTTCCACTTATATAGACATTTTACCTCCAAAATAACACTCTACTGTTTCAGTATCACCCAGGTGAGCAGCAAAGTCTAGCCAAACTTTAAATACTTTTACTCAGGTAAAACACAAATCTGAATAGACACAAGTAAGACCACTGCAATGCTAATGAACTGTGGTAAGTCATATTTTTACACAAACACACAGTTTTGTCCATAATCTAAAAAGAAAATCTTAAAGAGCTGAAGATGTGACTCAGTGTTGAATGTTTGTCTAGTGCATATAAGGCCCGAGTTAAATCCCCAAAACCACACAAAAAAAGAAATTCTGTACAAAATATGGCTGACTTATCTAAGAAATATGCCGTGATGCCTGTGTCATGCACCCAGCTAGTCCTGAGAACTGTTACAGATGGAGCTGAGAAGGCACAGACATATAGTTATGGTAAGTAGTTACTCACATGAAGCAGCTCTGGCTAGCTGTCCTGGCCTCTTTTGATGAAAATGGGTCCAAACTTAAGATGTAAGAAACTGTAAGCTCACTTCCAACTCTCAGACCATATGATCCCAAGATATCTACTGACTGTCCCAGGGTCACAAGATTTAAATAGCTGAAGAATCAATTTTGGAAAATTACCAGCATCACTATACTTTGGTATTGTTATCCTTCCTTCCTTCCTTTCTTTTTTCTTTTTTTTTTTTTTTTTTAATGGAACTGGACATTTGGAGACAGACACGGAGATTTTGCTATTGTCTAATTACAATGTGCCATTGCTGTGCGGCAATGCTAGCTCATTGTACTAAAATTCAAAATGCTTTACTGCAGACCTAATTTATGCTTATCATAAATTAGGCGAAATGAGTTGCTTCTCGCTGTATCGGATGGATATCTAGTCATTATATGTGTATTCTACAGCATTTCCTAATGACATAATGGAAAGTCGAGTTTCTTTATAGCATCAGTTTATAAGATCAGAAAAATAGGTTAGCACTTCCAAAAAATTGAATGTAAATATGATACTGTAAATTTCTTTATAGAGAAACAATTGCAGAAAATTAAACTTTTATAAAAGTGTATTTGCAAAATAAATTACATAATTGTTTAAATTGTTATGTGAAAATTAAACTCAAGAAACCAGACAGTGGGGAGGTCTGTCCTTGGTCTTCTGGTCTTAAAGAGAATTAAAGATAGTTAACAATACTGAAAAGATGGAATCTCACGATTTTAAACATGTATAGGTTGAATGTCTTTAATATAAAATTCTCATTTTTTTTCAGATTCTCAAAATTTTAAAAACTACTTTCTAAGTTCTATGAATGTGCATATGAACGCGTGTGCATCTGAGTGCAGGTGCCTGCAGAGGCTAGAAGATGGCATTGCATGGACGCTGGGATTTGAACTTTGGCCCTACATAAGAATAATAAATGTTATTACTGTGGAGCCCTCCCTCCAAGCTCTCAGGTTTCTGAGCCCTGACATGACACCAGACATTCTGCACCTGATCATGAACGATGAGCTACAGCTAGAATGCAAGTTCTGACATGCTGTGTGACATCATTTGTGACCTACACATATATGATACACCCTGGACACAAAGGAACCTTGTGTTTAGAGTTAGATCCCAGTCTCAAAATGTCTCATTGTGTGTGTGAGTATGTGTTTGTGTGTGTGTGTATAATAAATATTGATATAGATGTATAAATATAATACATATATATAAATATATAAATACATATTCTAAAATAATGAAAAACATGAAATTCAAAATTCTCTGCTACCAAATATGGTAGACAAGGGCTACTCAATCAATTCATACCCAGTATGAATTTGCACATGTGTCTTTACCATCACAGAAGTTAAGTGTTTTGCTGTGCTTCTGCTGTGGTTATAAATCTCTCTAATCTTTTGCCAAAGAATGACCTCAACTGTGGGCATGATAATCTCAGTTTATGGCTGGATGATCAAAAGTTCATGGCCAGCCTATTTCAAAACAACAGCAATGATATCAGACCTCTACTGATACCCTGGTGCAGATTTGTTAAATCTAGTAAATTAAAAATAAATTTTTTTTTGTATGTGAGTACACTGTCGCTCCCTTCAGACACACTAGAAGAGGACCCTGGATATCCCATTACTGATGACTGTGAGCCAACATATGGTTTTTCACCATATGGGAATTGAACTTAGAACCTCAGGAAGAGCAGTCAGTGCTCTTTAACTGATGAGCTATCTCTCCACCCCTGAAATCAATTTTTAATGAAATAAACTCTCATGTGCTATTGAAAGATCAGATGCCACAAGAAGTGTTGAGGAAGAGGGTGAATTTACACAGGCCGAGCTGAAGGTTAGAGCATGCACCACCTGCTCCCAGCAGTGCAGACCATTCGAGATGCCCACAGCCTTGGGTGGGAGGACACAGACCAATTGAAGCAAGTGCAAGACACACAGGCAGGGATGGTTCCCTGTGGAAAGTGGGAGAAAGTACACACAACTGGTAGTCTTTTCCCCCTACAAACTGCACTAAAGCAGCAGAAAAACAGATTTAAAAACAAACAAACAAGCAGAGATACGGACCAGAAGCATCAGGTTAGTGGGAGGCAGGGAAGAATGCTATACTGAAGAAAATGAAGCGACATTTATTTACTCAATATGGAGGAGCACACACATGCAAGCTTCTTTTTAACAAAGAGTACTAGGAGAAAGTGACTGCCAGCAGACAGTGGACCAGAACCTCCACGGAGTAAGAGAACGGCAAAAGAATAGGAAACTCCCCGAGGACATGGCCTAAAGTGTGAAATGCCACTAAAGCAAGCTCAACATCACTTAGCATTATTTTATATTATGGGTAGAGTTAGCACGTTATTCTTTAATCAAATACTTTTCATAAAGAGTATCATTAAATAACACATCTGTTTCAAAAGAAGGAAGAGAAGAAAGTCCCTTCAAGAACAGGATGTAAGCACTTATATATACATTGCAGGACTGAGACAGTTACAGAATTGTTTTCATTGACAACATCCATGGACATAATGGGGAAAACATAGGGTTCAAAAGACAGATATGTGGAGAAACCCTGTCACAGAGACACAACTCTGAAGTGGCTCAGGGTGGTTTACTCATGTCTAGTCAAAACTCTGGGACTTTCCATAGGCTTGCTCTAAGGGATTCGATGCATTTTTCTCAAACCTGTATTTTCCCTTCTGAGGGTAGCATTATTTTGAAATTCCTGTGAGGAAATAGGGAAGCATTATGTGTACAGGCAACGAGGGCAGAAACCTAGCAATCTCACTGCCTTCACACTGGCAAGCCTGGTGTGTTCTCCAGCATCTTCAGCACACCTCACAGGCTTCTCTGGACCTCAACTTGATTTGTAGGCTCCACTTCTGATGTACCCAGCCCTTAACCTTAATTAATGGCCCTAAGAGACAGAAACTATCACTCAAATTCCTGGTTTGGTGATTTAGCCTTCTTAAACTTAACTGGTTCTCATTCATTCTGAATAATGATTCTCAATCATATAACACTGGTCTTAACATTCTTACACATATTTCTGTGATAACCACAAAAATGCAAAGGTAAAAAATACTGTAGGGGAAGGAGATGTAGGTGTGTTGTTATTTTTGAAATGCTGGGAATAAATTATGGGCATTATATGTGCTAGGCAAGTGTTCATCGCTTATAGACTTCCCCGGGCCTTGAAAGGAATAGGCATTCTACAGGTCACTGGAGGCTGCTACAGAAACCACCTCAGAATGAACTGATGGGTGACTTATGATATTACCCTGCACTGTGTGCATTAAAGCCACTCTGTCATTGTACAGGGTACCCTAGAGTCAGGGCTCCCACGTATTAAAACCAGACTTCCTTTCTATAGCTCACATGGACACTTAATACTTGGAAATTCTCCATTTCCTTCTGAAATCCCCTACATACTTGATTCCAAGAAATCTGTAGCTGTCTGTAAAGTAACTATCCAGGAACTATGTACCATGAAGAAGCAAGAGTACACAAGGATAGGCTTCTCAGAAAACATCAGCAACACATAATGAAACCAATGGAAGACACCAATTTTTATGATATGAAATCAGGGTTATCTAGTGATGGGAAGCACTTGGCTGGAGTTCACTGAGAAGAGAGCAAGGGAGACGGTCAGGCTAGGGAGGAAATGGATTTGCTTTGGAATGGTTTCAGAATGAGGTAACGTTGAGATATCCAAGAAGAGCTGTTAATAAACAGATGAACATGGTGCCCTAGAGTTCAAAGAAATCTCAAATGCAGAAATAAACCTGAAAGCTGAATGCCATGGTACGGAATATGACCTCAGAGGGTGGTATGAAAGCAAGAAAAGGCCTGAAACTCTGTCATGTGCCAGTCAGAGGGAAGGGGTGAACAGCCAACACAGTGGGAAGAGGTCAGCAAGTCAGTGCCCAGGCAACAGCAGTGTTCAGGCCAGCACGAGTGACAGGGCTGTGGGCTGCAGACATTAAGACAACAAAAGCCATCTGGGCTCTCAGGCTGCTAGAACTAAGTAAGTCCTCCCTGTGTTTGTCCTTTATCTATGGTAAAATACGGCCTAATGAAATGGGTTCCTAAGGTTTTCATACAAGACCTGATGCTGAGGGAAGAGGACAGAGTGGGATGGGAAATCAGAGCTTGCACAGAAAACCACAAGCAGCTCACACAAAGGTCCCCAGCCGAAGCATGTGTCTGAAATACCAACTAGAATGCAGCAGACTATGCATATGCCAGCCTGGTGCTCATGTGATTGACTTAAAAACCAGAGATACAGCCCTCACTGGAGTGAGGCCTAGAGACTGTGGCTGAGACGTAGATGTATTTATGCCCTTAAACAACAAGTAGTCTGTTTTCACAGATTTCCTTCTTTATTATGTCATAATAGCTGGGAATTTTATCAGATTTCTAGGAGCTCATATATAAATCTTGTACAATCTATGGTGTTTTTTTCAAATGTGAAAAACTAGAATTATGACTAAAATCATCCAATATAAATCCTGGTTTTTAACAGAAACCTAACATCTACTGGATTTGAATAAAAAACTGTGAACTAATTTCAGATATTTTTCATATGTTTATTTTGTTAAGTTTCTATATATGTGCTTTTTATACGTGTATATATATGCATAGGTACATGATTCTATAAAATTCTAAAAAATAATAAAATGTTGCTGTTTATTTCAGCTTTAATTCATTATTTTATTACTAACAGAATTTATATCTAATGGGAAAAATTATTTGTTTAATATAGATGATATTTAAAGCATAAATTATCTCAATATCTCTAATCAGCCTTCCAGAGATTATAATAATTTTAAAACAGAAAATTAGTTTTGAAAATTACTGGTGTCCCAAAGTTCTGACACCATGTAAGTTTCTGGTTTAAAAGAGGGTGTATGGTGTATATATAGTCTGTCACACCCCTAACACGCACCTTCTCCGCTCAATGCTTCCCTCTCTCTCACGATGCTCCCTTCACCCCTCATACAAACTCACCCTCTTGGGTCACTGTAATCATGTTTTAATCACCTCCAACCTCAGTCCTTCAGTTTATTCATATTATGGTGGTTTTTATAATAGTCACCTGGGGTGACATTCAGGCTTTACCTTTCCTCCTCCTTTTCTGATGTATATCGAGGAGTAGGGATGGGGTCCTCAAACAACCTAGAGCTGCATGCCGAGCTCCTGTGTGTCTTGCCCTGTGTGTCTTGCATGTCTAAATCACTCTGTGACGTGATTCTTCCCTATGACCTTTCTTGCCTTTGATTGCACAGGTCATTGCATTTCTCTCTTGTCTGACCAGGAAGTATCATGCTATTCTTGATCCATACACAATATAATGTGATTACCTTGAATATCATCGTTGAATGTGCAATACTTGTTTCGATACTTGTTCAGGAGACGAAATGCGTTCAGATTGGCAAAATCTTCAAACTGAATAAGGCAATTCATGCCATATCTGTGAGGTAAAAATATGCATTTTAGACATCAGTGAAATAACATTTTAAGTAGACAGTTAAGACTAGCTCATAGAAAAGACACAACAGTTTCTTTTTACAGTCCCATCTAGATGCTTAGCATAAATGTTTAACACATTATCAGCAAGGATTGACATCAAGCTTACCACAAAAAAGGGGCTGGGTTGGTACTATTGAATAACGCCAAATGACAAAAACTCAGACCAAAATATGATCCAGAGCCTCAAGAGATTTAAAACTCAGTAGAATAAGATCTTCTGAGTTAAAGGTATATATAAATAATAAATAAAGGTAATAGAAAGGCTATGTATGAACAACGGACCACAGTCATTCAGAAAACAGCTTCTAGCTACACATAGAAGCCAACTGACAAACTAATGAGGCCTTAATTATTTTGAAAGCTGAGATGCAAGGTTTATAAATCAAGACAAAGTAGAAGCAAAACAAAAAGGTGGAAAGAAAACCCCCGCTGGAAACTGTCAAGCTCACTAATGGCTGGTAGTGCAGAGTGTGTGCGATCTGACCCTTTTGATCCCTCTAACTCAGCTGGTCCACTCCACCTATGCAAGACAAAGGCAGTTATCTAACAACTGGACTACCTGGTCCATTTGCTGTTTCTGACTCTGAATACTCACATACTCTACCAAGAGAACAGATAAATCCAGCGATAAGGCCTGGCCATCATCACAGATTTCCTATTTGTTTCCATGTTTGTGTGGACATTAACACAAACCCAAAAGTCTTATTCTTAGTCATGCTATACTGTTAAAGAAAAATGTCTTGCCTGGGTCACACATAAACAGAACAGTCTAAATCTCAGTTCTGGAGGCTTGGGTTCAAGGGCAAGGTGGCTATAGATACTATCTGGGGAGGACCATCTCCCAATAGACAGCATCTCTTCTTTGCTGTGTGCTTGCAAGCACATGTCTTCCCTTTAGCCTCTTTCACATGGGCACTAATCCCAATCATGATGGCTCACCCTCAAAAGGCCCTCTTCTTCAGAGTTTCATATTGGGGGTTAGTTATAGACAAGCATTCAGATCAAACAGCTTCAACAACCTGATGCTCTCCTTGTCTACAAGTGCTCAATCCCTTAGCAGGCTTTTGACCTCATTCAAGAGTGGAAACAGCTTTCCTTCCTTACGTCTATTCTCTCTGGACCTTACTCCATCAGATTTACGTCTCTATACAGTAGCTTTAATGCCCCCTTCTCAGTGGCTCACTCCTGTCCATAAGAATTCTTGGAACTCAGAAATCTTAAAACCTCCTCACATGGTGACAAAGCCAAAGCTACAACTTCTTTCATCCTCATAGTGTCAAAGCTGTCACTACAGAGTACTAAACTCTGTCCTCTTTTCTATTTCTTTGCCACAGACAGCTGTAGACCCCACTCCCCAACATCACAATGAAGATGAAGTCTGTCGGAGCTCTCTCCAGCCCCACCTTTCTACCACCATAACTAACAAAGATCTTCCCAAGTCCATCATTCTGTTATATTTACTCATATACGAATATCATGTATTTGTCCTTAATAATCTCTTTAAAATTACGATAACCTTCATAGGTGAAACTGAGACTGAATCAACTTTTCCTCCCTCCCTTCCTCTATAAAGTTTTTGTTATATACAGGAAGGAAGGACTCAGTACTTTCTGGGACTGACTTTCCTCACAGCAGCCTGGATACCAATGGGCTCCTCTTGTTTCCTCCTGAGAAGATGCACTTCCTCACCCATGCACTGATAAACTCAAAAGCCTGGAGAGCTGGAGCAGTTTCCTCATCCCACACTGATCTGATGTTTGGTAAGCTGCCCACTACTGTGGCTGCATCTCACCTGGACAGAGCCTTGGTCACCTGTGGCCTTAAGACCCTGGCGAAGGGATGTCACAAAGATCTGGCTGCTGCTCTTCAATGGCTGCTAAGGTAGGAGACTGGGGGAGGGGGGTTCTCACTTTCAATTACTAATGAAACTTAACATTGTTTTCTGTTTCATTGGCTCTTTCTAGATCTTGGTCATTTTAAATTCTTTTAGGAAAACAGTGTCTTCTTTGATTCATTTTTGTTGGTGGAGCTTTCATTTATCATTTTAATAAGAAGTCGTTCATTTTCAGGACAGTACCTTCTATCTTAGACTCTACAAACGGCTTTCCTAACCTTATATGGTGTCTGTCCTAGTCAGCTTTGCTTGTCAACCCCACATAGTCTAAGATCATCTGAGAGAAGGCTCTCAATTGAGGAATTGCTTGGATTAGTGGCCTGTGAGCATGTCTGTGGGGGAGCGTCTTGACTGTTAAGTGATGTAGGACAGCCCAGCTCACTGTGGGCAGCAGAAGCTCTAGGCAGTTGGTATGAACTGTATACAAAAGCCAGCTCAGTATAAGCTGTTCTGTGAGCCCGCAGCCAGCATCCTCAATGGTTCCTTTTGTATTTGTCTGGCTGTGAAATGAGTTCCCTGGTCAGAGATAATGCTGTGTGGAATAGCAAGTAGGCCTGCCTTGAATTCCTGCCTTGACTTCTCTCAATAATGGAACGTGACCTGGAACTGTGAGCCAAATAAACCCTTTCCTCTCCCAGACTGATTTTGGTTAAGAGTTTTTTGTTTTGTTTCGTCCCCGTGACAGAAATAAAACTAGAAGAGTGTTTCTGTTGGTTTGACCACAGAAATGTTAGGGTTTTAAAGAGATTACCTGAAGATTTTGCATATGGACTCACCTTTGGACAATATGCCTATGACAGCCTTTGCATGTGCATCCGTCTACAGTCCAAACCTTCTTCTAAGAGCATCATGGGTTTGACCATACAGCTGTAATGAAGAAGTATCTATTCTCTACATTATCTGCCCGGCTACATTAGTACCATTTATTTAGCACACCATCCTCTCCCTTCGGCTCATACACCATGGGGTACAGAGGAGAGCCAGCTCTTCTTTTTCTGTTTCACTACACTACTGCTAATGACAGCAAATATGTTTTGCCACTTCTAAGATATAAGGCACACAATTACTCTTCACAACCACACTAAGGACTACCATCATGATTTTCATCTTACAGATATGGACACAGATACACAGGATAAGGCATAACCATGACAACTGGATAGTAACGATTAGTCTGCTAATATGTGTATCCTTGCTTTCACCAATACTGCTCTCAAATGACTATAATATTGAATATAGCTGGTTACATCTTTGTTCTTTCTATAATTAGGCTGTAAGAATGGTTCTGGGTTGCAGGCTATAGAGTCAGAGTTCCCACATTGAAATCTATGCAGATGAAGATACTATGTATTCAACATTCCTGTGCCTGTGTTTTCCATCAAGAAAGATGTGAATACTGTCCACATCTGTCACAGATCTGTTATGTGGCCTGTCTGAAATGTTAAGTGTGTTTAGCGCGGAGATTAACAATAAGTACTTTATAGTCAAGAGTTTCAAACATATTTAACGGTAGCAAAAGAATCTATTATATGTGAGATAATGTCCTCAAAGACTAGAGAAGATCACTGTCATCCTATTTAGTACTGTTTGAAAGCTACTCTCCAGGAATGAGGCTAAAACAAGATAGTTTAGATAAAGCTACTAAAGGAACTTCAAAGAGTATCCTCACAAAGAAAATAATTCAAATAATAAAAGCTCTTTACCACTTAATAAATGGTGGAATACATATAAATACAAGCATATTTTGTCAGATGACTTAGTAATGACAGACATAAATACTTCCAGCCTGACCGAGTGAAGCTGACTGATCAGATCTTCAAAAGCAGATTTTAGAGCAGCTGTTTGCTGCTGTAGAATCTACTGAGAGCAGAAAGGAGGAAAGGGTTGAGAGGAAACTGGGAGAGTGGAGACAAATCACGAACAATACCACTCCACTCATACTCATGGCACCATTTCTCATATACCAAGGAAGCTTTCCATAAAATTACAAAAATGTTATAAAGAACTGAAAAGAAGCATTTCCATAATTATAAATTGTCACTTTTGAAAAGGTCAGCAGAGAAGTAATCTTTGTGGTAGCAACTAAGTGCCCCAAACACAGATGTCAGGCAGCAACCACCCGATGGTTGTGATGGCTACTTTCCAATTTTCTTGTTTCTAAGAAGCCTTCAGAAACCAAAATCTGCATATCGTTGGACAATGCCCTCATACAGCTTCCTCCTGGTGTGTCATATTCTGGGGAATAACAGCAGCAGATGCTCTGTCATTATGTTCAGAAGCAGCCTGTGGTCTGTGAGGAGGCATCAGAGCCTTCTCAACTCTATTCCCGGATCTACTACTTACTCAGTCTGGTGGTTTGGGGCTTGTTACAAGTTCTCTGTGGTTGAAATGGAGTCCCTCCAGTGTGGTTTGCCTTCGTGTTCAGGACACGGTGTAGTGAAGCTATAAATCTACAGTGTTTCCACAGTGTAATCTGGGAACAGTCTTAGGTAGAAAATCGGTACACAGGGCCCCTTATCATTTTCATATGCCTGTTTTAGATGCATGCTCGGGAAGATGCCACACACTCATTTTAATTTTGTGACATTCCCTACCTGGTAGTTAGCTCTGATCACTCCTAGAGATTTAGAAAGAGGCTTTTGGAATTCATCTTGCAATGTGTGTATCTTACACCATGTAATAAAGAGAAAGTCACAGAAGGGATAGTTTGTTCTAGCTTCAAGCTGCTAGATTATATGGAATAAAAAGCAATGGAATGCTTAGGAATTAAGCCAGTTTACCTCTACATAACTGTGAAAAGAATCTATTTTATAATCAAAATTTGGCATAAAATAGCAAGCACATATAGTTTTAAAAGCTAACAAAATACCCCAAAATTGACATGTAAAAATTCTGGAGCTTGTGTTCTCTGTGGTGTGTTAAGTCTGGAAACCACCTTCCTTCAGTGACTAACCGCTGTGGCCAGAACTGACTAAGCACCAGACGGTATGGTCCACATTTCAGAGGGATTATCTAATTGAATTCTCTCAGCAATTCAGCAAGGAAGAAAGGTACTGCACTGTCATTACATTTTACAGATGAAGGAACTAGAGTTCCTTATGAGCAAAGACCGAGCATTTAGTGAGCTCACACTGCTCAGTGCGGTATGATATGGGCTGACAGCAAGCCAGGGGAACTCATGTGCTAGGCAAACACTCTGACACTGAGCCACATCCAAAATTTTATCATGAAACCAGCAAGATGGCACTTGTATGCATTCAACACACCAGGTACCTCACAACTAGCATACATGGACAAATACATGGACAGTAGTTTTTCTTTGATCTTAAAATACTGAGGGTTCATGTAACTAAAACTTGATCATGCATGTTCTTCCTGAAAGACAGGGTAAAATCTTGTTTGGGGATGTGTTGTGTGTATGGCTCTACACCATGTCCGAGAGCTACAGTACTTCATATCTGATTAATTCCTCAGCGGAGATTTATTGCAAATGACTCATTCATTTTGCTAATATACTGAGAAAGATATTTTATAAATTTAGCAGCAAACATAAATATGAATTTTGCCCTTAAAATGCTGACTGGGAAATAGACTTATTAGATAGACAAAGCATATGAACAAAACAAACCTTAAAAGAGGTTTAGATTAAAAGTAACCAATGGGGCTGAGAATAGCTCAGTGTAGAGAAGCTAAGTACTTCCTTAGGTAGCATGCACTGGTTCTGGGTTTAATCCGCAGCACCATAAAAACCCAAGTTAAGTCGAAATTGATAGCACACAGAGAGCCCAGGGAAAGCTGTGAGGAAAACAGCCATCGAGTGAGGGAGACTTAAGTTTGGCCCTAGGGAAGACTCAGGTTAGAAGTGAGGGTAGCAGAGTCTCTACTAGGAGATGCTAATAATATCACTTTGAAGAAGTTCAGAAGATGAGCAGTGCTTGTACGATTTCAGAATACAACAGGTCTGGAGGCACGGCTCAGCAAAGAAAGGTATTTGCCACCAAGCCTAATGACCTGAATTCAATCCCAGCCCCTGGCAGGAAAAGGACCCATACTTGCAAGTTATCCTTTGATCTCTATACATGTACTGTCACAAGTACACCCCTCCCAAGACAAAAATAGTAAATAATAAAGTGTAATAACGTTCCATTTCAGATTATGAGTAGTCTTGAATGCTAGCATGGGTGATCTTAAAGTGACTCGAGTTCTCTCCAGCCATGCACCCTTTGCATCCCCTGCACCCTAGCATGTAAGAACAGAGCCCTGTTCACTTCTTACACATCCACCAGGAAGTGCCTCTAGTTGCAGCTCTTGTATTGTTTCACGGGTAGATAGTCCTGTCACTGTCTTGTCATTCTTTCAATAATATTATACTGTTACTTCTTGATGCTTCTGGGTGAGCAGACACAGTATAAAGGTTACATTGTAACTATCCATTGTGTCCCTCATGCGTCCACTTTCAATGATCCAATGTCTCTCCTTAAGGATCCAGTAGCCGAATGCAATGAAATGTTTTCCCTCCTTATTGAGAACATGTTGCATTAAATCCTAATTATCTTTCTTAAAAGTGGGCTCTTTTAATAGTAAGAACTTACCTATTTCCTGTTATTCCCCAAAAGAAACCTTGCCTTTCTTTTTTCCCTTATTTGTCAAATGTCCTCTAAGCAGCTGCTACATGCTCCTGCCCCCCTTAGAGCACATAGTGACAGAGAACTTCAATGTGACATGTGTGCGTGCCACCTTTGGGGAAATGGCAGAGCACCAAGGCACGAGAGCATCAAAAGGCCTCAGAAGGCTGCTGAGTTCTGAGCCGGGGGAGAGTTCTAAGAGAAAGGAGAATTCTAGAGGCAGAGGAACCATGTTTAATGCTAGAATAAACTAAGTCTATGGCACATTCTAGGAAGTGAAGTACATTAACGATGACTGAAAGCATGCAATTTGGAAGGAAACAAAGCAGGAATTAAGAATAGAAGGTAAATAGGATTGGATCATGTTGTGCCTTTAATTTGTGTTAAAGAAGTTCGTGCTTGATCCCCGAGGGAGTGAATGAAGCAGAAATATGCTGAGACTAATTAGTACCAACACTAGGGCATTGTAATCAGGGTATGGGTGGACCAAAGAGTGGCAAAAGTAGATGCAGGGGGGTTCCTCAGGAGGTGGATGCTGGATCCCAACTCTCTATCTTGAAATGAGAATACAGACAGAGAGAAACAGATGGGTCTGAGAAATGTTCAGAAGACAAAATAGGCAACAGTAGGTGACGAGAAGTAGATGAGATAGGGGAGCAAAGTAAACTGTCATGAGCAGTTAGAATGTATGAGTTCAGAGTTGTTTCAGAGCTAGCCCAGCCAGATGGAGGTGAAGCTCATGATGTAGTCCTGAGGAATATGCTATCATTGATCTAGAGATGAAAATGTTGGAGCAAACAAGGCCAAGAGTTATCACTTATATCTTATTTATCACCCAGAGCTGGTGTGGTACATACGCACATATATGCACTCAAAATACCCATAACACATAGGTAGATAAATAATCCCAATTAAAAAAAAAAGAATAAGATAAAAAGGCATGCCCCATTCTTTTCAAATGCTATTCTATACCCGCAAACAGTATAGCATCGCTTTTTAAGCTCTACATATGTGGGTAACTTACACAGAGAAGATGGGTGGTGAATGACATCCAATTTTTATGGTGCTATTATTAAGAACTTAAGATGAGCAGTTGAGATGTCTTTTGTGGTGTTTTCCTTAATCCTGAGTCTTAGATATACCCAAGGGATGATATGAAGCACTAGCTCTGTGCTACAATATTACAATGTGCGGCCATTTATTCAGACCAGTCGCCTGTTCAGGTCAATTTAAACTATTGCCAGCGTTTATTCTATAAACAATGCTGCTGTGAAATGTCTGCTCATGTCTTCTTGAGGAGTTTCCCTGGGTACAAAGTGCTGCGCTAGTAACCTCACTGTAATCCTACAGTGATTCATGGATGTATCCTCCTAAAAGCACTGTGTAAAATTGGCTCTTGCATCCTCAGCATCTGTGTCATCTGCCTTTACTTTCTGGAAATCTGGTGGATGTAATCGGCATCTGGTATCTGTGAACAGCACTAAGATGTGGGCAGCCTCAGGATGCCCTTCATCAAAGAACTTACCATGGAGTGTATCAGACCCTTACCTCAGGCTATATGGCATTCTCTTGTATTTGTTTTGTTTTTGAGATGTGGTGTCATGTGTCTTAGGCTGATCTCAAACTCATTACATAGCTAGAACGACCCTGAATTGATCCTCCTGCCTCCATTTCTCATGTTGTGATGCATGTAAGTAAGATCTGTGGTCACATTCCAGCCCCAGCCATCTTCTTGAGGAGTCTTCAAGCAGTAATTAGGCCCAGCACTGGGAATGGAGCCAGCAGTCATTCCTACACAGCATGGGATTCATTTATGGAACCTCTTTTTGGTCAAGAATTCTCTACTGTGCTGTCTGAAATCTGTCACATACATATATCACGGTTTGAGGCCCTCCCTGCCAGTTTTCTCCTCCAAATGTTCAATGCTGGCTGAAGTCAACCCACACTTGTTCTTTCACTGCAGTTACCATCAATATCTGTCTGTCTGTCTGTCTCTCTCTTTCAGTTTGTTTGTTTTTCTTTCTCTTTTCCTTTGTTTTTGTTTGTTTGTTTATTTTTCATTTGTTTGTTTGCTTGCTTTTGAACACGGTTTCTCTATGTAGCCCTGGCTGTCCTGGAACTTACTCTGTAGACCAGGCTGGCCTCAAACTCAGAAATCCACCTGCCTCTGTCTCTGCTTCCCAAGTGCTGGAATTCATGGTCCAGCCTCTACCAATGTCTCTCTTAAAGGACAACTCTCAGCAGGCTTGATGAAAACACCCATAGAGATCAGAGTAACCTTGTTACAGTCTAACCCTCTACTTGAACTGCTTCAGATGGTACCCCAGCTCTACTTCTCACTGTTACACAACACGGGCAGTTACTCAACTTCCCGGTCCTTTGGTTTTGTCTCTAAAGTAAAACTATTACTGGTACTGCATCACAGGTTTGAGAGATCTCAACACCCCTGACACATAAATATCATTATTGTTTGCTCAGTGTGCTCATGTTATTCATCCTGAGAGTTGTGATTAAGTGTGGTGATATATGAAACCATGACCTGTCATGTTTACTGTCATGTCCCTCTAGGTGGGCATGCATC
Source organism: Rhynchomys soricoides (assembly GCA_019843965.1). Classification (NCBI taxonomy): domain Eukaryota; kingdom Metazoa; phylum Chordata; class Mammalia; order Rodentia; family Muridae; genus Rhynchomys; species Rhynchomys soricoides. The sequence continues at coordinate 7,926,622 of JADRCH010000056.1, read as the reverse complement.
CCAAGAGGTGTTACCCCAGTACGTGGGAAAAGGCAGTGATTCCAAATAAAACACTCAGTGGTAACAAGTTGCTCCAGTGTGATTACTTTTCAGTTGCTAATCAGCCTCTACTCTAAAATCTTTTGTCTCCATAATTTGTATTTTCTTCTGTTTGTTTATAATATTCTATAAATAAAATTCTGTACATATATTAAAGAATCTTAACTGTAACACTTGAGTTCTCTGTAGGTTTTAGAAAAATATCTTGTGTAGTTCAGCACACACAAAGATTTCACAGCCTGCAACAGAAGAGAAAAAAAACTCCATCCTGTCTTCCCAGTCCAAAGAGAGCCACCACCACATGTTAACTCAGAAGCCCAGAGCGTCTACTTTAGAACACAGTCCTCCTGCGAGCTCATCTGCTTTTACTTACTGTGAATTCTGATCAGCACCCTTCATTCTTTCCCATAGCTGTCAGCTAGCTAATACTCCAGAACACAGCAGCCGGCCCCCAGCTTTTGGACTAAATAAATGATCTACTATATTTCAAGATCCTTCTTTTCTCTAAGGTCCCTCCTGAAATAAGCAAAAGCTTGATAGTTATGGAAGGCAAATTCTATTCTATTTCTGTTCCCCTGGCCAGTGATAGCTCTATCCTTCAGTGACTAGAAACAGCTGAGGAAATGGGTCCCCAGAACTGTGTGCTACAGCACATTAAGTAGGATTCTGAAAAACAAGCAATACTGACCAAGTGGTATATGAAGCTCCCAGCAAAACAAGACACAATTCTCTGCTCGGCATTTGAGTTCTCAGGACTCTGAACATGCTCATCTAAACCAGGAGCCCCTGACAGAGGAGGGATGATATGTGCCCTCTCTCATTCTTATTTAGAAAGCACCTTTTGAGGTCCCAAAAAGTTGAAAAGACCCCAGTCATGCAACTCTTGAAATAGAGCTGGGGTACTAAATTGTTCAGTAGTTTAAAATAAAGGCAATGGAACGGAGAAGGGTCCGTTACAGTTGCCTGCTACTAAGGAAAGCACGTATGTCACCAAACTGCATCCGTGTATCACAAAAGCCAGAAGTTTTCATCTCAAAAGAGTAGATGCTGTGGTTAGGCTAAGAGGAAAAGTACAGCCAAGACATCTAACTGGAGGTCCCACACCACACAACAGACTTCTTAACATCAGTACAGACTAAAACCCAGAGAAGGAACGGCCTGACGTGGAGACAGTCTCACTTGAGAGGTCTCATTAGCTACAACTCTCTTCTCAACAGTCAACTTATTACATGCTAATGCCACAGGCTCCTCAAAATTCAAAAATGGACAGTTATTGTTCTCCATTATCTTTCTTTTTAAAAAATATAACGTTAGATGACACTGACAGACAACTTCATGAGTGAACCAGGCTCCCTTTTCCTACAGCCCTGTAGAGAGAGGACTCCTTCCTTGAGGTTTACTAGAAGGAGGAGCAAACGCAGCAAGAGCTTGTCTGCATGGAGGCTGCACTGGGTTCCCTGCAGGTCAGCAGCTCTTTGGTCAGCAGCCTATGGTGCGAGGAGAATCCTCTTCCTCTACATTGGTTACTTGATTTGCCCATGAGCTGACACCAATAACATTTTGTAGAGTCTGTGGTGCAGGAACAAGGGTAGGATTTATACTTTCATGCCCCACATTAGGAATAAACTTGGCAATGAAAGAACTTTCTGCATGATCCGGGTCACATATCAAAATACCAGATATAAAAACATTCCACACTCTCTACATATCAAGGAATTCAAAGACAATCCTAAGAATGGAGAAAGTTTAATAAAAACTTACTAGACATACTAAAAGATCCTAAACATGTGATATACCTTGAAAAAGCTACCAAATAAATAAATAAATAAGAAAAGCCATAAAAGTTTACTTCCAAATAGCAGACACAAACCAGGATTCCCTGTCATGGAATCCTAACAGACAGCAGTATTTTTTCTTAAACATAATATGCTATCTTGATGTTTGATTTTACTATTATTAACTTTTAAATGACACCAATTTCAAGGATTTAGGAAATAACTTATTTAGAACATATTTTAACTAGATGTAAACACAATCTATTGGACCTTAACTTTTCTTGCGGCAGACTTTTAAGAACTGTCTGAAATAGAAAATGAAACCAAACTATTATTATCATTGAAGCTGGGGAGAGATGCATTATGCTTTCAAATACCCCATGGTTCTGCACAGGATGATTAGTGTGGCAGTGCAGTGAGCTACTCCCTCCAAGTCCCAGGTCTAAATTCAAACAATGAAAGCAAGACAAAGCTTTCCTCTTAAACTGCACCAACATCCTATCTGTAGAACATGGCATCTTGGGCATATATGCACATCATTTTATATGCATATAGAATCAGTTCACGTTGCCTTTGCATACATATTTATGGAATTAATCCTTATACCAATTCTATAAAAGCAACTAATAGCTCTTCAGAATAAAGACCAAAAATCAAGTATAAAGCAATGATGTTAGCCTCTAACATGAGAGCTTCAACATATTCTTTTTAAGAGGGGGGCGCAGAATAAGGTCCAGGTCTCGGTAAAGCATGGAAATAAAGTGAGGAAATATGCAAGTATAAGTCCAGGAGCAGAGACATCCAATGGCTGAGCTTTGTCTTCTACTGTAAAGTGTGTTTCTAAAAAGGGCAAAGCTGGCTTTCCCTTGGACTCTTTTTGGTTTTTGTTTGTTTGTTTGTTTGTTTTTCGAGACAGGGTTTCTCTGTGTAGCCCTGGCTGTCCTGGAACTCACTCTGTAGACCAGGCTGGCCTCGAACTCAGAAATCCGCCTGCCTCTGCCTCCCAAGTGCTGGGATTAAAGGCGTGCGCCACCACTGCCCGGCTTCCCTTGGACTCTTGAGAGAAAATTATCCTAATATATTTAGGTTAATGATTTCTATGGTGGCACGTACATAAAGTCACTACTGCTTTGAAAGAACCCTTTAAATCAGATGACATGAATGTATTTCAGGTTGTGGTTATTATTTAAAAGATATATGGTACCATGTCTGCTGTTCCTGGTAGCTTCTTACTCTGTGACATCGTCCCAACAGCCTAATATGTCTGCCTACACCTTGTTATTTATTGATAAATGTCTGTGAAATATTGAAAATGTTTCACTCATTGAGTGTCTGATCCACTCAATTATAATAAAATACTGAGTTCCAGGGAATCTTACTTTATAGTTTTTACATTCATTTATTTAAGGAAGGGGGATGTGCCTTGACTCCTATGGAGCTCAGAAGACAACTTATGGAGTTGGTTTTCTCTTCCCACTGTGTGGGTCTCAGGTTTGATGGCAAGTGCTTTACCAAGTGAGCCATCTCATTGGCCCAATGGAAACTTAAATCCTTATCTTGCTTGTTGTGCACAGGATGTGTGTGTGTGTATGTGTGTCCCCTAATAACAAATTTAACTGTTCAGCTTCACTGCCACCTTTCCAAAACCTAGCTTCTTCCTCTTGTGAGACTAAAGCTCAGGTATTTAATGAGATGAATGTGTAAGACAACACTCATTCACAAGAAAGTATGCCACACTCATTATTTACAATATAATTTTAAAAATATTTTGTGAACCAAATAGTTAAAATAAGCCCTGTTATCTAGATATATATTATATTAACTTTTTTATAACACCATTTATGCTTGTATTTTCACATCTAGCTACAATAAGGTACAATAACTAATAATGGCCCTGAACTACCAGTGTTTTGTACACTATATGGACTCTTCTGCCATCAATTCCCTAGCGGTCCTGGCTTCAGCCTCCTGTTTAATCAGATAATAACTTTATGATTAAAGAAGCCACTCCTGTAAAACAGCAGCCACAGGTCCACTCTGAGGTAGACATTTAATTGGGGCTTGCTTATAGGTTCAGAGGTTCAGTCCATTATCATCAAGGTGGCAGCATGGCAGCATCCAGGCAGGTATGGTGCAGGAGGAGCTGAGAGCTCTGCATCTTCATCTGAAGGCCGCTAGAGAAGACTGACTCCCATGTGGTTAGGAGGGTCTCAAAGCCCACGCCCACAGCGACACACCCACTCCAACAAGGCCATACCTCCTAATAGTGCCACTCCCTGGGCCAAGCATATTCAAACCACCACAAACTCATCGAGTAGTCAGTCACAGGCCAGTGAAGATCAGAGGCTTAGCTGGGTTTAAAGCACAATAGTTGGGGCATCACGTGGTCTAACACAACACAGCATGGGAATGATTCATACAGGGCACAACACGGCAAAGGCTTATCTTAGATGATGAAGCTAAACCTTGGAACAAAGGTAAGATTTAGAATTCAACTCAGGATACCATGAGACTTCTGAATTTTGAATTCCAGGCTACTGAATTGAGGGCCAGAGCTGCCAATTCTGACAGGCAAAATCCCTGAAACCAGTCGCTCTCACTGTCATACAGAAAATCCCAAGCAATCAGGACTATCAACTCCTCCTAAGCTCATGCCACACCGTGTTGTCTAAACTGAAAGGAAAGGTAAGCCAGAGGAAAGCCAGGAGCAGAGCGCAGCAGCTGGGGCCAAAGGTGGGAACACTTCCGACTTAACTGAATTGCAGGAGACAACTGCAGGGGCCTTACCTTCAGCCACACTTTCATCAGTAGGAGTTTACTGTGAAGATCTGAGAAAAGTCCCTAGGACCTTCAGAGGAGGAAGTGGAAAGTGCCTGTTTTCATAAGGTCTTACCTCCGGACACTTCTTTTCATCTGACATATTTACTGAGGCTTTACCAAAACCTAAGCAATCTGAGGGATGAGAAATATTCACTTGTAGCCTTCTCAAGCTCAAAAAATGGGCAAGAAAATACCCAGCTAAAGTCCACTAAAACACTAACACCTAATCACAGGGCTAGACTGCATGGGCCCTGCCCAGCACCTCATCAGGGCTCCAGAATAATAGGAGATAATAGCTCCATCACCTTCAAACTCTGTACGTAAATTCTTGAGGAAAACCCAAAGACAGACAGTGAGGGAGAAAAAGACAAAAGCACCGCCGGAACAGTAAACAACCTGATGAAGCCAGATGAACACAGCTGTCAGCTCAAGATCAGCTGCATCTCAATCCTATCACCCCAAACGCCATCAGCTTTCAACAGAATCACAACAAATGATTTAAGATGTGCAGGCCCATGAGACAGGCAAAACAGCAAAACCAGATGTTCAGCAGTTTTGGAACAATCAGACCATGAACTTAAAATGACTATGACTCAGTTACAAAGAGCTTACTTTGAAAAAACTAGAGACCATGCAGGAACATATGGGTAACATACGGAGACACTGAGACTCTAAGACTCAAGAGGAAATTCTGGAAATCAAAGTCATAACGCTGAACACTGACACAGCAGAGGAAAGAATAAGTAACCCTGAAAGATTGCCAGTAGAAGGCCTGAACATCAGAACACAACAAGAAAAGGCAAGGAATAAAAGGAAGCAATAGTCAAGAACTGCCAGACAGTTACAAAGCTGTGCCGTGTGCACATGGGGAAGGAAGAAAGGAAGAGGGTGAGAGAGCATTTGAAGCAACAGTGGGGCAGAAGCAATATAAAGTTAATGATGGACATCAATCCTCAGATCTAAGAAGTGCAGGAACCACACAGAAATGAGGACAAATAGGTTTTTAATTCCTATATAAGCATATTAAAGTCAAACTGCCTCAGATTAACGACAACGAGCAAATCTTGAATGAAGTTGTGGGGAACCTCACCTTCCCACACCAGAAGGACAAAGGTTACACTAGACTTCCCTTCTGAAATCACGTAAGCTAGAGAATAAAGAGAAATATTTTTTAAAATATGTACTATTTAGCAATAATTAATTAATGCAATTATTCTCCTTCAAAAGCATAGCATAAGTAAGCCTATCTTAGACACAGAAATGAGGGAATTTATTAAAACGTTAGGGGTTTTCCATAGAGAAGGAAGATATGTAAGTAGAAGACGTAACACTGAAACCATATAAAACAGTGGGTCTCATCCTGTAGGTCACAACCCCTTTGGGCGGGGGTGGGGGATGTCAAACAACCCTTTCACAGGGATTGCGAACCAGATATTCTACATATCAGATATTACAATTCATAATATTAGCAAAATTACAGTTATGAAGTAGCAACAAAATAGCTTATGGTTGGAGTCACCACAGCATGAGGAACTATATTAAAAGTCACAGCATTAGGAAGGTTGAGAACCACTGATACAAAGAAAGAATGAACATTGGACAAGAAATAAGTAAGGTGAAATAAAACCTTTTTCTTTTCCTCAGCTGACGTAATAGTTAAGTTTGTTTAAGATAACACAGTATGCTGTAGAAAGGTGTGGTGACTGGATAAGGAAAGCTGGGAGGTCTGGGAATGCTTAAGGAGACAGCTGGCCTTCCTATGGAGCCGTTCTGTGTCATCTGAAAGTGGACAGGAATAAGCTATGTTAAAAATTTGCTGTTTATTGCCAACTCTTGAGGCAACCACTAAAAATTTTCTTAATGAAAGTTATAACTGGTAGGCCAAAACATGAGAGAAAATGAATTTATGGTTTTTAATTTTTCTTTCCCCAATTAACGTTCTAGTCTTCCTTTCCCACAGTTTACCTAAATTTGTTTGGGAGTTATCAAAGCTTTAATCATAGTTGACTATAAACCACAGATAAACCCAATATAAAACTTACTGTTCACTGGGACCCAACCTCAGGAAGATACAATGGTAATTAAACAGTAAATTATTAGATTTTCATTATATTTATATGTGATATACTAAGTATTATAAAACATCATATAAAGCATCATATGAGTAATCTATAATGTACGGAAGAATAAAGCATAAAGGAAGTAGTCTGAGGTGTACAATCTTAGAACAGGAAGTTACAAAGAAGGCTCAGCTACAGAGGTAACTAACATGTGAGTGTGGGCTTGCGGAGGGAGAGGGTAGGAGAAGTGAAAGTATGCAGATGTCTAAAGAGAATTCATGTTCAACCGCAAACACAGGCTGTAGGTGGGAACCGACAATTTCTTACTGTGCTAAAAAGTATGTAGTATTAACCTTAGCGCCAAGCCGGTCCAACGGTGTTAATTACACTTGCAGTGCTGTCTTAACAGAGCCAACAGCTTTCCCCTCGCCTGGACCTGGAACTCTGCATCTGCCAACCACAAGTCCCTTCTCTTCTCTCCCCAGCCGTTAGCCTCCGCCTTTCTTTCTGTTCCCACTCTTTCTATGCATGGGACGCTGACAGATATATCAAAATGGAATCACACACTAACATCTTCTTAAGGGGAGAATTTTACATATCATGTTCTACTCTAAGTGTGGATTTGATAGAGATGGAAAACCTTAATGTGAACAAAAAATGTATATTTTAAAATAAACTAAACAATACAAATGTCTGCCTGCTGCACACATCCGAGAAGGTGGAAGCAGGTAAGATGGCCTGGGGAAGAAGATACAGCATCGGGGGCTGTTTACTGTCCTTGTCTCCTTCATCATCATGCCCAATTCTACTTCCAAATATCTCTACAGTCACATTCTCTAGCTCTACTTTTATCACAAACATCACCAAATGAACTAGCTCCGTGTTAATTCTTCTCTTGTAGTTAGTTACACATTGTATACACTTTATACATACATGGCTTATAAATACCACTAGGCAGTGAGTGTAACTAAGCATCATCTGGAATTTAACAAAACTAAAAATTAAATTAGCATTATTCATTGCTTCTCATCTTTACTTGCGACAAGACAAAAATACTTGCAGATTAAATTACATGTTAAGTCTAAGACATATATAAGGCTGATCTTTGATATTTTCTGTGTAGTGAGTGATTTTACTATGAAATCATATCTTTGCCCAAAATTACTGAAAAATAGTTTGATATTTTTGTTGATTTATGAAGAACTGTCAGTTTTACTGTGTGTAAAGCCATGGAGAACAGAAGCATTGTCTCAGCATCCTAATTCATGTCAAGTAGTCTCTGATGTACCCTTGGCAACCAGAAACAGGTTGTTTCTAAGCAGCATAAAGGGATACATGGAAGGATGCAGGGCGACATGACAGGAAGGTTTAGGCCTTGAGCCAGGCCAGAGAGGGATGGACACACACACACACACACACACACACACACACACACACACGCACTAATGCAGGGATAAAGGTAAGTCTATATATAAATACTTATTAAGATGGCACTAAAGACAGTTGCTGAGGTGGTGACAGATATAAAATGTCAAGATGGGCTGAGGTCATGGAGTTGGGTTGCAATTGTGGAAATGGGTGGGGAAAGCACAGTAGAACTATAAAAAAGGACTCAGTAAGAGCATAACTTACAGTACAGCAAGGAGAACGGAAGATGCCGTAGATTTGTATCTTTGCTTACATGTGTGTTGGCATCGATGTGTTAGTGAAGAAGAGAGGGGCTCTTTGTCAGGATAGTGCTCAGTACACCTGCCTCCAGTGACAGAGAAGCAAGAACTGGTGCAGATGACTTCACAGACACACCTTTTAACCTTCTCAAAACTCAATAGTTTATTCATTCGTTCGTTCATTCATTCATTCATTCATTCATTCACTTTTTTTCCAAGATAGGGTCTTTCTGTGTAGCCCTGGCTGTCCTGGAACTCACTCTGTAGACCAGGCTGGCCTCAAACTCAAAGATCTGCCTTCCTCTGCCTCCTGATTGCTGGGATTAAAGGTGTGCATCACCGGCTTCTCAAAAGTTTTATAAAATATGTATTGTGGGTTTTGTTTTGTTTCTTAATTCCAAAAGTAATTTCTAGTACTGCAGATGGGGAGGTAGGCTAACTGCAGCTCTCCACCTCTTCCTCCTCTTCTCCACACCCAATCCCCAGTCTCATCCTCAGTTTTGTAGCAGACTACTTGCTGCAGCCTCCCCCCACACAGTAGATTACACAGATCTTCTGTTGAGGTTTGGTCTTTTGCTATATATTGTAATACTAAATACTGGTATTCAAGGCCTGGTTGCCCCCAGGGTCAAGAGAATCTGCAAGCACACCAAGTGATGCTATGTGACCTTGCTCCTTAATTTAAAACTATTGGTTGAATAAAGATGCTGATAGCCTATACCTAGGCAGAAGAGAGAGAGGGGGAGTTTCAGTTCCTAGGCTTGGGAGTCGGAGGCAGGAGACCACAGGTGAAGAGAGAAGAAAGTAGAGAGAGGAGAAGACACTTTAGGGTAGGTGAGTCATGAAAACATGGAGATGAAGGCTGGCCAACTGGAGTTAAGACAGCTCAGATGGACATGGTAAGTTATATCTCAAGGTTAATGGCAAGGAATATTACGACAATAGCTTAGAAGATAGCTATCTGCCCAGCTCGAGTACATTAAAATTTTATTAAAAATCTAAAAGTTGTGTGTCTTTTATCTGGGAATTGAATGATCAAGGTGAGGTAGAAACCCCCACAGGGATTAAATACATACTACATCACCTGCCCCTCCAAACCTCCCTCCCCACTCATCTCATTAGCCCAGCCCCCAACTCCAGAAGGCACTACCTGGGAACCTGCCAGCCAGGCCTGCAAGAGATGCAAGCAGGCCAGTCTTTCTTTATTACTGCTTAAAAAAGTTTAGTAGCTGAACAGCATAATAGTAGAAAATCTCAGAAGTCAGGCGGTTGAGACAGAAGGACTGTGAGTCTGAGGCCAGTCGGGGCTAGAGTGAAACCCTGTCTAAAGAACAAAAAGAGTACGAGACCGTTAAGGCCTCTTTTCCCTTCAGGCAACCTTTCTTTTTTACTCATTTAACTAATAATCTTCAGAGAAATTCCCATGTGCAGAACATAAAAGAGATGCAGTTGTCACTACTTTTCTAACTAGTTTTCTGGGAAAAGAGACATGATAAGAAATATAGTCACAAAACAAAATCAAAACAGAAAGATTCATATCTGTGTTGATTTTAATATAACCTTAGCAGTGTACATAGATTGTGGGAGCACTTTATTATTTCTTAAGTCACATGAAAAGGCTATTTGAACATATCAGAATTTCTCCATTCATAGCTTTACAGTTATATGAATGAAATAAATTCTATCATCTATCCCACAAATTGAGTACTTAATGACATACCAGATAATGGCTAAGAAACTGATGGGCAGTGAAGGAAAGAGGAGGTATTCTGTTTTCATGAGCACATTGGTGTGTGGATCTATGCAAAGCACACAAGGTTGAATATAAAAAAATCTAGCACTGTTCAGTGCAGAGAAAGAAAAAAAAAATGAGTTGAAGGTAACATTTTAAAGCACATTGGTCAAGGCGAGCTTCACTGAGCAAACCAGATCTCTGGAAATTTCAAAGATGAGACACTAGCCTAACGGAAAACCAGGCAGAGACAACAGAGGATGTTAAACATCTAAACAGATGACACAGCACACCACTAACACCTCACTTCAGTTAGAATAGAACAGCAGGCCATGATTTCAAAGGTGAGGTCAAACAGTAACAGTGTCAGGAAGGTACCAGGAAGCCAGGTGGCACAGAGACTTTCCTGTTAGTACGAAGCCCCTTTTCACTCTGAATGAGTGGTGAGGACTGCCAAATTCTGAGCAGAGAAACTACTCAACATCGAATCATCTTGGCCTCTGTGTTAAGAACACACTGGAGAACAAGTGGGGAGGTAGTGAAGCCAGTTAGGAAACTACAATAACCCACACACACAGATGAACTGACACACAATGGTTAAGCCACGCACATATTAAAGATTCGAAAGCCTTGCAGATAAGCTGTGTTCAGAGTGATAATAATTCTTGTTCTTAGAGCAGCAAGAATGAGCTTTCATATAATGAGATGGAAAATGTGCAACAGGAGCTGGCTTAGGGGTGGGTGCAAGAGCAGGTAGCCACAATTATATATACATATTAAGTCATATATAGCTAAACTATATAATATGTCTGATCTCTATATTGGTTCACTACAGACTCAAATAGAAGCGCCAATAAGGAGACTGGTTACACAGTTCTGCAGCTGAGAGAAGACCTCCAAGCTAGAAGTACAGACTTAAGAGTGACAAATACAAAGATCTCTGAGCAGATGAGATCACCAAGAATCAGAGAGGAAGAGCTTAGAGAGGTTTCAGAATGTAAAGAAAAAGGCCATGGGCAGCCCTAGTGGGCAATGCGGAGGGAATTCTGTCACAGACACTCTCTGAACAGTTTCCTTTATATTCTGAGTACGTGATTTTTAAACCCATGCACTCAGATATAAAATTATTGAGGCCATAGATAAAACTGGTGAACAGGCAAGTGTTTTTTTTTTTTAAGTATTGATTTATTTTTACTTTAGGTGCATTGGAGTTTTGCCTGCAAGTGTATCTGACAGTGTTGGATCCCTTGGAACTGGCGCTGCAGATAGTTGTGAGCTGCCATGTGGTTGCTGGGAAGTGAATCTGAGTACTCTCGAAGAGCAGCCAGTGCTCTTAACCACTAAGCTACCTCTCCAACAGCAACCAAGCAAGTATTAAAGTAGATATGTGCTACACTACTAAAGAAGCTAATTAACACTCCTGAATTCAGTCACAGCACTAGAGACAGGAGATGATACCCAGATTGCCCACTGTTATCCCAGGGATCACCTTAGCCTCAGAGAAACACTTCACCACAGACCAAGGCCTATTCTTTCCCAGAATGACCTATATCCATTTACTGGTACAGAAACATACAGATTGACTAGGCCAGCCCATAGAGCAACAATGGTAGGCACCAGAGTTCTCTATGGGCAGTGAGTAGAGGCAGTCATGCCTGGAGAATCACACAACCTCCTCTGCACACACCTGTGTCCTCCTCCCCCAGGAGTTACTCTCAAGAGCACTTCTGAAAGAATCCTTAAGCACTGAGCATCATTTCAGGATATGCCTCCAAGGTAACCTAGTCTACGACATCCAGTACCAGGATTGGTCTGGAAAAGCAGGTGTTAAAATGGGTCCTTTGACCTAGGTCAGTCACTGATAACTATAAGGATTCTGTGATTGACAATAATTAGACCTCAGCACAAGGTGGCAGCTATTAAAATTCTCTCCTGAGGTGACCTGCTCAGTATATCAGTAAAAGAGAATGTTAACTGGAATGCTGTTTCAGAGTTTTTGAGAAATCATACTAAGAGGGTAATAGAAAAAAAACACACGACTTGTGGGCGAATAACCTTTAACATGAGGGCCAAAGACCTCACTTGTACAGACTTTCAGATTCCATGGATCCTTTAGCAGAAGACCCCGATGGCAAGAACAGGATGTGTACCCATCAGTGACCCTCCAAGATTCCCAAGCAACTCATATTTGCTCCATCAGAATCTTGGTAGAGTGAGTGGACGCTTGCTACATGGAGAGGGATATCTGGTTTCATCTTCCCAAATTTTAAATTCTCAGAGTCAACACCATTTTATGACCTAACAGAAGCAGTTTTTTTTTTTTCCTCTTTTCACTGTGATGAAGTTAGTTTTCCTCCAGGAGACGGTACGCATGCCTCTAAACCTGTCGATCCCTTAATCCCCTTCAGATACCCACTCGGGCCTATAATAGCATCTGTCACATCAGAAGCCACATGGGCCATGCTACAGCTTAAGAAAGAAGAGAGCTACTATATCCCAACGGAACAGATTTAGACAGCTTGTGTTAGCCAAGAGCAGTCCAAGTGAGCTTAATTCTGAGGGTTTTTGATCAGATCCTGGACCCTAATATTAGGTAGTGATTTTCAGACAGCTTCTTAAGATGTAGAATTTTAACAACTGGCAAGAATCCCCAGAGATGACACAAAGTGACTATTAAAATAATTGCTAGATGCTTACCCAAACCAATGGCTCACACTAAATAAGGCTGGCTTCCAGAAACATTGCCATGGATGGGAGAACCTAGAATTTCTGGGCTCGGAGAAAGGCATTCTGGGATATACAAGCTATATATAGAACCCCCCCCCCCCAAAAAAAAAATCAGATGACTATTTTCTAAAACAATGACAGAAAGCCACATGGAATTCGCTGGTGAGAAGCCTCCAAACCATTGAAAAGCTTATTTCTGGCTCTCAGAAGACCAGGATGGACAGAAGACAAGGTTGATGTGTAACCAGGCTTACCGATTAGCAGTAAGAGGAATGACAGGACTCAAGAAAGAAGCCTGACAGGTGCAGTTATCTTTAGAGGGGCCACAGCGGTGTGTGAGAGACAATGGCCCACAGTCATGAGAGAGAACAGACATAGCTTTTCCTAGTCTGCCACTTGGTGTTTGCTACCAAAAGAAATCAAAGACAAATGGCTACACAATTGAAAGCAGTTAACGCAATAAAGTTGCAATTGCTTGTACAATTTCCAAACTTGAGCTAATCTTTTACCCAGGACTCAGAGAAAGAAGAGGTCTGGTTTCCAGAAGGCAAGACTTCGCAATACATTTGGCAAGGGTAGTCGGCAATAATTCTCCCCGCTCTTCAGAGGAATCTACAAAGCTTAATCAGGTAGCCAGGTAGTGACACTGGGGGAAGGCCTAAAAGGGCTCAGATCTTTAGAGGATCCTGCCCACAGAGTCTGCAGTGATATCTGGAGTCTTGAAACATCAAGCAGATGCTCCTGCTCCTCCCCTTGATAGAAGCAATGTGAAGGGGAGTAATAAGTGAGGCCCCAACCAGGAGCTCATGAAAGTCGGAATGAGACCACAGATCTATACTGTGTGGGATTTCTCAACAGAGATATTCTGATTTCATACTAAGCGTGTCACAATATCCACAAGTCTTTGGCCTATACAATAAGAGCTATTAGAGAACAAAGAAAGAGAGATGACTTTACCTCATCACCCACCCCATCTTTGCCAATACAGTAAGTTGAACAGTTTGGGTGGTTGGAACTTGGCAAAAACAAGTGGATACTAACAATCTCAGTAGCACAAGGAGTGATCCCAAATGCTATTACCCAAGTGTGCCTGCCCATGCTGCAGCACAGCTTCTGCCTCTGTCTGCTCCGAGTTCCTCCTTCTCCCCCCTACAAGGGCTGTTCCCAAGAGCACTGAATGCATTCCATTTCAGAAACTCCAACTGCAAAAGTCACTCCTCAATCATGAATCGAAGTCATATTTCCTTTTAAAATGAATTTCTCTTTATTACCCTAACTGGATAATGCTTGGTTTTACTCCTAGTCAGCTTCTGAAAAAACAATATCAAAACAATATATTTTGAAGTCTCTGCAATTTTTCTCTAGGAAGGGCCTAGAATAACTCCTCCTTTTCATCATTTTTGTTTTTGAGCAGAGTCTCATTGTATAACACAGGATAAACTGGAGCTCACAGTAATCCTCCTGCTTCAGTTCCCAAATTCCTAGGATTATAGACATGAGCAAACATGCTTAGCTATAGATGTTTCATGCATTAAAAATCACTGTTGAGTCTTTTAATCCCCATTTTCTTTTCATATATCTTAAGTAATCCCCCAATTTAATATCTAAAATGTAAGTTGTTTTCTGATCCTGCAAGGAAAAAGACCTTTCCAACTTGGTTCCGATCTCCAGTTCTCCAGAAAGCTGCTCATGGTTTACATAAGGATTTTCCTTTCGTCATCGTCATTTAGTGCTTAGACTGGGCTTTACAAATTCCCTGTAAACATCATGAATTTGTCTTATTTAGGTAGATTTTAAACTCATGAACTGACAGTGAAGCTAAACACGTGGCAAGTGTCATTTCCTTTTCTATCTTCATGGCACTACTAAATCAATCTCTTGATTATTCTTTTATTTAGGAAGTTGATAATCACAATTTTATCAAGTTTTTTTTATGGTAAAGCCTTTAAAATTATATGTGAATTATAAGTACAAATGAATGGCATCACATAATTCTGAACTTAAACTAAAGTTTCTCAACTATTTCTATGAGTAAATATAGCTTAATGTATAAGTAAGATAATAACAAATTAATCAAACACGTTCTTTTTAAATTAGTCCAGAGTGATTTAAAAGTATACTCTGGGGCTGGAGAGATGGCTCAGCAGTTAAGAGCACTGACTGCTCTTCTGAAGGTCCTGAATTCAAATCCCAACTACCACACGGTGGCTCACAACCATCTGTAATGAGATCTGATGCCCCCTTCTGGGGTGTATGAAGACAGCTACAGCAAGTGGGGCCAGAGCGAGTGAAGAGAGAAGAAAAAGTGTCCGAAGACAGCTACAGTGTACTTACATATAATAAATAAATAAATAAATAAATCTTTAAAAAAAAGTATATACTACATTAAATCCCATGATGTACAATTCAATGTATTTAAATCCTGTGCAAACTGATGAGGAAACTGTTTTTTTTTTCCTCTTGATTATAACTTTAAATTATAAGAAACAAAAGAGCATCTTAGTTACATGAAATACCAGTGATAAAGTTACACGCAAACAACAAAGTACAACCACCAAAGTACAAATGTATTTTAAAACAATAATGGTTTTGTGGCTGCACACTAACAAAATGAATGACTGTCAGTTGGCATGACAGAATTCCCTCAGAATATATTACTAAAATTATCACAGAATCTCCTTCTTATAGAAAAAAGTTGGAAAGTCTTATAGTACCAGAAGGCCCACAATCCAACGCTTACTACATTATATGAAAACACAGTGGTACATTTAATCAAATACTGTTGATTTAAGCAGAGATGCATAAACTTCAATCAATACCTGGTTCTCCCCCATTATAGCTCTCGGATCCTATAGCTCACACTCAGTCTCCACCTCTTCCTTCTCCCACCACAAAAGGGTCCAATATCAGCCACAAACATGAACGAAGAGCAGATCTTACCGGAGCCAAAAAAGAAGTGCCAAAAATGTAAAAGAGGAAAAGGCTTCCTTGTTCTATTTACTGTCATTGGCCAGTTCCCTACTTCCCATGAGCATGCATTTCAAATAAGATCTGTGGGTTTAGTGTGGTAAAGCTGGAGACCGTGGCCTATTTCAATGGCAACAATGATGCTTCTAAGAACAATGCTCCTTTGGGGATAGGAACAGACATAGCTTGGAGGATAGATACATGATGCTACCATCTGGCCAGTGAAAGCTATAAGGAGGGAGAGAGAGGGGGAAAAAGGGAGGGGGAGAGATGGGGGAGAGGAAGAAGAGGAGAGACAGGGGAGGAAGAAGACCGGAAGAAGGAAAGAGGGAGAGAACGGGAGAATTCATTCATTATTAGGTCTAATTGTTAAACCATACCAAATCAAATGGGAGCTTTTCGTATGTATGTAGTTAGGGTTTAGGTTTGTGAAATTCAACTCAAATACAGATAGAGATTGTACATACTTGGAAGACGCTGCCTCCATGAATTCGTCCAGAAATGCATCATACTCAGGACCTCTCACTCGCCTATGCCGCAGTCCAATGTACAGTGGGTCTTTAAGTAACTCCTAGTGTTAAAAAGCAGTTTCCATAAAAAGAATTAGCAATGAGAAAGTCATTTACCTTTCCTTAGTCTGTTTGATCATCTCTATATAAGAGATAGAAACAAAAACAAAATCTTGACATACTGATTCACAGTAGCCCACAGTCACTAGTTACTTAATACATAGTATATAAGTACTACACTGTATAGAGTACATCCATACTATTCACAAACCAAATAAAAAATAATTACTAAACGTTAAAACATTCTAAGCTAGTCCTGGGGAAAAGAAAAGTAATTAAAACATGTCAGTGGTGCTCATTGGAAGAGCTCCGCTAAGATTGTATAGGTAAAATTTACCACACATGGAAATAATGTTAAGTTTTTAAAATTCACAACTTATGAATGGAAAATAACATTTTTCATAGATTTATTTCTATTTCCAAAATCTTCAAACATTTTGGGTATATCTGTTGTATGACTATTAATGTACTTAATAGAGAATATTTTTAGCATTGACCAAGTTTTTCTTAAGCTTTTTAAACTTTCTAATCAACTATGTCTTTTTTAAAAAAATAAAATAAAAATAAAATAATTTATTTATGTATACAGCATTCTGCCTGCAGGCCAGGAGAGGGCACCAGATCTCATTATAGATGGTTTTGAGCCATCATGTGGTTGCTGGGAATTGAACTCAGGACCTTTGGAAGAGCAGACAGTGCTCTTAACCTCTGAGCCATCTCTCCAGCCCTAGTTTCCTATTTCTTAAACAGACAGATGTGAGATACCATTATTCTACTAAAGTATTGGCATACATAACACTTAACATTATTTTAATAAATCAATTTTTAAACTGAAGTATAATGTAGATAGTGTAAAACATGCCCATTAGTACCAAAGTTCTCAGTAAATTAAGAATATCTGTGGAAAAAAAAACCATAGCTAATGGCATATTTTACAGTGAAAGACTAAATTATGTTCAGATTCCAAACAGAACAAGAATATCTGTCCTTATCACTTTTCTTCATCATTATACCAGTGAAACTAGCCATTACAATAAAGCAGGAAAAAGACAAGCACAGACTGCAAAAGGAAGAGCTAACACTTTGTATTTGCATATACATGATTATGTAAATAAAATGCCACTATGAATGTATATTAATTTAATGTAGTCATAGGATATAAGAATAATATACAAAAAACAAGTATATCTCTACATAGTTGTAGTGGACAGTTGAAATAAGATACAATTCCATTTTATAACATAATCCAAAACAAAATTCACAGAGAAATATTTACCAACACATATATAAAACTTGAACACTAGAAACTACAAACAGTGCTTTTTTTTTAAACCTCTAAATGGTTTTAATGCAGACTGTAACAAATTGTTATGAAAATGGAGGGGTATCTCAGAGGGCAGAATCAACAGGAGGGCAAAGGCCTGAAAACAATGTGCTACAGAAATCCTCAAAACCCGGCCATGGAGGGTGGGGGGTACTTGATTGATGCCCACAGAGGTTTTACGGGCTGTGGACCTTCTAGAACGGAGGACTCCTATTCCTCCAATTTTGACTATGAAGGTTGTTGTCATCGTTCGGTCCCTGACTTGTCACTGTAAGTTTGGTCTGTGAGAACGTATAAAAAGAGGCCCAGTTGGAAGCAGAGAGCAAGCCTCATCTGCATCTAGACCTAAGCTGGATCAGAGGACACTAACTTCGGACTCACCCCTCCCTGTTGTTGGAAGCGTTAGAGTCTGTGATGGAAATCCTTGTATTGTGTAGGTGAAATGTAAACAATTTATGAAGACTGAGAACTTCAGAGAAAAGCACGCTTGTCTCAGCCATCCAAGCTTTCCTATCACCAGACAAAACCCACAGGGCCATGAACCTTAATGAAACAGAAATTGTTTACTGGGTTTGGAGACACTTCAAGATGGACAGATCTGTTCTTTAGGTGCACTGTGGTTGGTAAGGTGGTTCAACTACCTGAATCTTCCGAAGTAAAGTTTACTTAAAGTCAATAGAAACCATGGCCAAGAGCATACCTGTTGTCCTGGTGTAATTATTAATAGCACGCTCTCTCTCTCTCATTGTAAAATCCCCTTGGTTTGACCAATATATCTAACTTGCAATGTACTGCTTAACAAGTAGGTAAGGTTTTTTGCTCATTGGAAGCTAACATGTTAAGTCACATAAATGTAAAATATAAAATCTCAAACTAAGAACTGTTGTAAAGTCCAGCTATTCCTTAAGGCACTCTTTAAACAAGTCATTGGCAGGCTTCTGGGCAGCTGAGCTAAAACTGCCAATGTGCTACTAATGGCTGCCAATATTAAAATATGTTCTCCAAGTCTGGAATATATTTAGCCTCTGAATATGAGATTTAGAAAAGGAGGGGGGGTGACACAGCTGAGAAAACTGTGCCCTTCTCTCTTTCCCCTGTTCTTTATTTCCCACACTGCCCTTCTCTCTTTCCCCTGTGCTTTCTTTCCCACACTGCCCTTCTCTCTCTCTTCCCCTGTTCTTTCCCACACTGCCCTTCTCTCTCTTTCCCCTGTTCTTTCTTTCCCACACTGCCCTTCTCTCT
>JADRCH010000056.1:7853035-7907690 GCA_019843965.1 Rhynchomys soricoides | reverse complement strand
TCTCTCTCTTTCCCCTGTTCTTTCTTTCCCACACTGCCCTTCTCTCTTTCCCCTGTGCTTTCCTTCCCACACTGATAGCTGACAGACATAGATAAAGAAGAATAGCTGAAGCAGTCCAGCAGGCAAGGGCATTTTCCACTAAGCCAGATGTCCTGAGTTCAATTTCCAGAACTCATAGGGTAGAAGGAAAGAGCCAACCCCCACAGGTTGTCCTCTTACACACACACACACACACACACACACACACACACACACACACAAATATGCAGAAAAGGAGAGAAAAATGAATATAATAGTTGACTTTAAGATTTATGAAAAAGATAGTTTCAAAATTAGAATGCTATATAATTTTCTTATAACAATGTACATGAAATTGTTATAAACTTTTAATTAATAAAATTAATACTTGAAAGGGTAGCACATTTTTACTGCTTTGACTGCCAAATTGTATACAAAATACAATTTAAAAGGGAAGCAGCCAGAGGAGAGGAGGGTGACGTGGGGGGACAGTGGTGGAGAGCAACAGTTGAGAGCAAGCTATGATGTCATATACGTATGGAGATACAGTAATGGAAACTATCACTCTGTATCCTAACCTAAAAAAGAAAAACAGGACTGAAGATTATTCTAATTTATAAGCTGTCACAAAAGGAAGTAACATGAATACTCTGCATTATGAAAACCTTATTGTGACTAGCCACCCAATTTAATTTCTGATTTCCACATGCACATACACACACGGCCATCTACACACATGTACTCCCACACACATAAACACAGATACACACATGCATATCACAGCCATATACACATGCAAAAATAAAAATACAATACTTTGGACACAGAAGGACAAATTTGGAGGTAAATAGTGAAAACTGGATGACAGGTAGCATTCTCCAATATAATGTGATTTGTTTGAAAAGGCAGACAGGGTAAAAAATACAAGGTAATCAGTCAGCTTGACAATTCTAACACCCACCTTCATGAAACCATTTGATTCTGATAATTCATGCAACCTATCAATGTAAGAACCTACTGCAGATAACAGTGATCAAGTTTCTCTATGTCCACATAATATTGATAACCTTGCAAAAGAGGCCCAGGCAAGGACTGGAGAAATGGCTCTTTTGGTTAAAGCACTGACTGCTCCTGAAGGTGAGCTGAGTCAGTTCCCAGCACCTACATGTGGCTCAAAACCATCTGTAATGCCAGTTCCAGGGGATCTTACACCTACTTCTAAACATGAACACCAGGCACATGAATGGTGCAAACACATTCATCTAAACAAAATGCACATAAAAATGAGTAAAATTAAAAGAATAATTTTAAAGGCCCAGGTTTAAAACTGTTCAAATTATTATATGCTTATTTCATAGTTTCAATAACCCCTAGAACTTTCAAGACACACCAAAGATCTTGTAGGTTTTATTTTACTTAATTTCCATATATCATCTCAGCTTGTTTAAAAACATAAAAACTAGGGCTAGAGAGATGGCTCAGCAGTTATGAGCACTAGCTGCTCTTCCAGAGGTCCTCAGTTCAATTCCCAGTAAATCACATGGTGGCTCACAACCATCTATAATGTGATCTGATGACCTCTTCTGGCATGAAGGTGTGCATGCAGAAAGAGCACTCATATACACTAAATAAATAAATCTTTAAAAGTAACAGTTACTTTGACATTATAAGCAGATATTAGCCCAAAAGTTCAGAACACCCATGATTCAATTCACAGCAACTGTTGGACTGAGCATGGGGTCCCAGATGGAGGAGTTGGAGAAGGGACTGAAGGAGCTGAGGGAGTTTGCAGCCCCATGGGGAGGGAGCAACAGTGTCAACTGGTCAGGCCCCCCAGTGTTCCCAGAGACTGGACCACCAACCAAAGAATGCATATGGAGGGACCCATGGTGCTGGCCACATATGTGGCGGAGGAGGGCCCCATTGGCCATCAGGAGGAGGAGAGGCCCTTGGGTCTGAGAGTGTTAGATGCCCCAGTATAGGGGAATGCCAGGGAGGGAAGAAGGGAGTGGGTGTGTGGGGGAATACCCTCATAGAGGCAGGGGAGGGAGGATGGGATAGGGAGTTTCCATAGGGGAGACCTGGAAAGGGGAAAACATTTGAAATGTAAATAAAGCATCAAAAAAAAATAAAAAATAAAAATAAAGATTTTTCTCAATGTCAATATTACATATAATTTTAAAATAGTATTTTAAAACAGGCTAGGTTTTATAACTAAGTCATTTCCATTAGTATTGAAGAAGAAAATATCAGAAGTCATATTTTAAATCAAAATATTTCCTTGAATAAAGGTTAAATAAGCATCTGTGTACAGAAGCTAAACATGATTTTGTTTGCATATGATAAAAACATACCAACTGTTCATTTAAATTACTGATGGCTGAACTCTGAATCATCTCCCCCAGGATCAATACAGACTTTTAGGATCATAAGATCTCAATGATAATAAGATTAAGTTTAACAAGACCTATGAAATTAGAGCCTGTACAATGTAAAGGGAGTTAGAAATTATGGCATCTCGGGGTAATTAATGTGCTTCAAATAATAGCGGCACTAATACTTATTCAAAGGATTTGAGACCACTAAGGTGGGTGAACCTCAAATTGTTTACAGAGATGAGAAAATAGCAGAAACAGCGGGAGTGGGGTAACCTATGAAGCACAATCTCAAAATGCAAAATCTGGCACCATTTTTAAAGACAGCTAGCAGTTTTGTACACTTGAAATGTTTACCGCATTTTCTGTTCCCACGTCCAAAGTGATGGGTAGACACTGTTGTGGATTCACCCCTCCACATGCTGTGTACAGGGCCAGTTTACCCACAGGGATGCCCATCCCATTACATCCAAGGTCTCCCAAGCCAAGGATACGCTCTCCATCAGTTACCACAATAGCCTAGAAAAAAAGAAAAAGACAAAAAGGCTGTTCATTCCTGGTCTCTAGTCCTAAAGGTCATGCCTTCCAATTAAACACTGAGCTACGAGAAAGCATACATTAAATGTACATAAGCCAAATATTTAATTGTAGCCATTAGGGAAAAATGGGGAGGAGAAATGGGTTTGATCTATATATGCTAAGCATTATATAAAATTATATGCATATTATTTATTTAATTATATCACTGTAAAAAGAAAAGAGGGCATGAAACAGCAATTCAAACAACACAAATAGTTTACTCTCCAATCAGAGGGCAAATAGAAAACTAGAGCTCAAACTGCAAAGAACAAACCTAGCCAGTGCCCCTCAGGGCAATCAGAGGAGGGTCTGTAATGCCACACTGCAGAAGCGCTAAGTGTATGAGGCAGTCACGCTTCTGCCCCAGGATACTCTGACTCCGTAGTCCCAGAAGCACCCGGCACTGTGCATGCCCAGGACAGTCTGCTATACTAGTTATATTCAGACCTTTCCCTAGCACTGATGAATTTTGCGTGTCTTATTTCTCTTTAATTAATAATCATACATGTTATTCATATAGAGGGTTTAGTTTACAGAATTTAATATCATCATTAGAAAGCATCGTTAGAATTAATGCACTCAATGTCTTCACTTTATGATTCATGTTCACAAAATGAATTAAAACAAACCTAATTTATTAGATAATATATAAAGTGATACATTCAAAATATCCACAGAATAGCAGTTATTTGACCCTAGATAAAGCAATGAACTTAAGCTTCTATTTCTTCCTTATTTTTTCACTTATTTTATGTGTGTGGGTGTTTCACCTGCTTGTTAGTCAATGTATCACATGTATGCTTGATGCCCATAGAGGCCAGAAAAGGATGTTGGATTCCCTTGGATTGGATGTTTGTGAGTGCTAGGAATCAAGCTGAGGGTCTTGAGAATAGCAGCCAGTTATTCTAACTGCTAAGCCATCATTCCAGCCCCTTCTATTTCTTCGTTTGAAAAGAAGCATAATGCATGTGCTTTCAGAGTGGCTTTATTTGCTCACTACTATGACCCCAGCATCTGGTACAACATTTTCACTCAGTAAACAGTCAGTAAGTCAGTCCTAGGTAAATCTACCAATACATAAAGTGAAATCATGACATATAAAGAACTAATAATACTTTCATTTCACATTCTAAATAAATGTAGTTGTTCACATCCTCAGAAAGTCACAGCACTGTGACTTTAATGGGGGTCTAGAGTATACTTGTGTCCCTCTTCTTTACAATCATGAAATGTAGTATCAGAAAACTAAACTCCCTTGGCCTAAACGAATCTCCTAGGCAGTCCCAAAGAGCATCAGCTGGGTCTACTCTCAGCATGGTGCTCTCTCTACCATACTGTTCTGCCAGCTATGCTTTAAAATACATTGCTGAGATGCTGAGATGTGTTGTCTTCAATTTTTGTGTACTGTGAAATACAACTATTGAGAATTGGTTAAAAGTAAATACATTTAAAAGAGAGATGAAATTATTTATGCACACTCCATCTTTGAAAACTGTTCTCTGTTAATTTCAAGGGGACATAATTCCCCCTAACTGCAACTGGTCAATATATCCATGCTCTTATAGAGGTGACCACATATCATGTTTAATGCAGCTCTAATTTCTAGTAACACACACACACATATGCTATTACTGAGCACTATAACTCTGTTTTAAGTTTATAACCATTTCTTCAGTGTCCAAATAACTCAGATGTGTATTTTGTAGACATGACTGTATTGAATGTGCTGTCACAGATGGAGGCACTTATATGCACTGCTGATGATACACACTCACTTAGAAATGTTTTAATGGTATATTCTACAAGGATAATAAATTTATTATATAATTACCTATAACAGAAATAATTTATGGAATGCTTTCCAGGTCATTAAAAGCACAGAAGCTATATAATTGTCAAAAGTTGCAATTTTTTGAAAAGAGGGTTTTAAATAGTACACACTGTGGTTCACTTGAGAGCACATCTATGTTAAATGAAGTATGTCTTAAATATGAAGAGTTTTAAGGCATGTTGTTGTTGTTGTTGCTGTTGTTGCTGTTGTTGCTGTTGTTGTTGTTGTTGCTGTTGTTGTTGTACTTAACATTTGTTCCCTAGGCTCCTACCCCACGGAGTATCCTTAACTGATTAAATTATAATCACATACTGAGACTTTTTAAAAAATCTTGAGATATCTATATCTTAGTTTAGTTTATGCCTTATTGAAAATTTTTCAACATTAAAGGGTCTTAACAGGGCAAAATGTTCTATCCTAAAAATGTATTCAGAATGAGCAAACAGAGCATCTACACACTTACATTTTATCTAATAAATCACCTTTGTTCTGTCTTCAGTGTGCTATTGCAACCAAGTGTTGACTAGTGTCACTGCCTAAGGCCTAGCTGTTACAGTGGCAAAGACAAAGTAGTGATTAGAGCTCCACTCCAGAACAATTTTTCTGAACTACCTTGTTGACTCTTAAAATCTTCTCCAAAGTTCTGGTTAAGGGAAAATATCAAGCCACGTAGGTAAAAATACTTGCCAAGAAGTCTGGCCAGAGTTAGGATCCCACAACCAAGGTTGTGGAGTGAACACAACACACACAAACACACACACACACACACACACACACACGCATGAAGTATGCACACAGGTACACACAACCACACCCTCAGGAATTATTACTTTAAATTTCATTAACTCACAGCTCCTTAAGGACATAATGATAGAACGAATGATTTACCAGGTATCCTCTGCCTACCCTGAACTTGGTGGCTCATCAAAAACAACAAATACAATAAAGGAGTTTGCTTAAAGAAACTATATGCACTACATGTTCAACATGTGTGTGTGTGTGTGTGTGTGTGCGCGCGCGCGCGCATGTGTGTATTACAATGACTTTATGAAGAATGAAACACTAATAAATTAGAAATAACAGGGAAATGTAGAGAGAATCTCTTGTGTAATGTATGGAAGCACCACCTGTTAGTATAGCCTATTAGCTTAGGCAGGAAACAGGAGGTGGGAGCTCCAGCAGAGAGTGGGGATTCTGGGATAGAGTCGGGTGCAGGAAAAGATTTGCCCTGACCACTGATAGAGATGGTTGCATGAACTTGAGGATAGGGTAACGAGCCATGCAGCACTCGCAGAATAGAATAACTGGGTTAATCAAGTTATAAGCTAGTCAGGGAATAAGCCCCAGCTTATGGCCTAGGCATTTATTCAGAAATAATTCAGTCTCAGAGTCGTCATTCTGGGGAACAAAAAGACCAGGTAGAAAAGCTTGCAGTTATAGGGAGTCTCTAAGTAGCTTTATAATAAAATCAATATACAATAGAGAAATCAGAACTATTAATTAGGTGACAGTCAATGTTGCTCACAGCAAATGAGATTGTGACTATGATATAAACTGTTTCATGGGTCATAAAAAAACAAACTACCTCAGTGCAAAATCACTGATAACTTACCTTGACAACATCTTCTGGCCATGCATTAAGAACTGAAGCAATATGCCCTTTGTCGTGGATACTAATAAAGAGGCCTCTAGTAGGAAAAAAAAAATGTAATTTACTTCAAATCTGTTAAACAACTGTGAACATTAACAAAAACTTAAACTGATTAATATATTTCCATTTTTATTACATTACTAAAAATGTCCTTTCTTAAAAAAAATGGCTAGAAATCCTGTAAATAAGAAGCTGAGATATAGCTCAATTGGCAGAGGGCCTGTCTGTCAGGCATGAAGCCCTGGGCTTGATATCCTACACTGCACAAAACTAGACATGGCACTGGAGTAGTGATGGAGAAAAACAGATCCCTGAAGCTCACTGGCCAGTCACACAAGGCAAATCGGTGAGCTTTAGACTCCATGAAAGACCTTTCTTTGTAAAAGTATCTTTTCTTCGCCTAAAGTAATTGTTGTCCTTGATGCTTACTGCCTCTGTCTGCTAACCTAGGCCTTGTCCTGGAAGCTTTTACTCTGCTTAAAATCTACTCTAGGCCTAGAATGTTTTCAGCCTCTAAGACTTGCTGCTGAAAAAGATCATCCCTTCCTGGTCCTTTCTGAACTCTGGCTGGCTAGCTCAACTCAGTTGTTCTGGTTTAAACTTGTCTCCAAGCTGACTGACTTGATCTGACTTCTCTCAGCTTCTCCTGGATTGCTCTGCTTGGTTTCATGGCAATAACTATGGCAATTGTTATAATGTTCTGGCTCCTCATCCTCTGGCTTTTTCTCTCTTCAACTGGTCTCTGTAAAATTTCTCTCTCTCTCTCTCTCTCTCTCTCTCTCTCTCTCTCTCTCTCTCTCCACCTCTCTCTCTCTCTCTCCACTGCTCCCTCTTATAGCTTCCCTTTCTTCTCTCTTCTCCTGAGAATTGGACATATCCAATTCTGTCAAATCTTTCTCTGAATCATCTCTTTGTCTGCCACTCGACATCACTTTCAAACATGGCTGCTTCCTTCTACAAACTAACTTTACCTTCACTGTCTGGGATTGAAGGTGTAAACTAAGGGTGTGTCTATATTCCAGTCAGAGGGATTAAAGGTATGTTATGGTTGAGCCATACCACAACTCTAGACAGGTTTTTCTAGTAAACAACACAATCTCGGGGTTCATAGTGTGATCAAATATCCTGCAACACTTCTTCAAGGGTAAAGAGTAATTGAGGAAGATAACCAACATTGACCTCTGGACTCTGCAAGTATGTGCCGACATGTGCACACATATAAGCATGCATACACTCACACAGAAATATACATACACTACACTAAGAAAAAAACATTATTTTAACCTGAAGATATAGCTCAGTAGTTAGGAGCATGTACTATTCTTGCAGGGGAGCCATATTTGGTTCCCAGTACCCATGACAGGCAACCCACAACTGCCTGGAATTCCAGCTCCAAGGAATCTGATGTTCTCTTCTGGCCATTGAAAGAAGCTGGGTTCATGTGCATACTCCCTGACAAAGACATACAGTTTAAAAAAAAAAACACAAAAAAACAAAGAAAACTTAAAAGGGAAGTACCTGGAATCCATTTAGTTTTTAACTAAATAAGAAATGTGTAAAAGCATGTTAGAAATGACAAAACAACACGGGCATTTCAGGTGTGGATTCCACCTCATTTCCACACGGGAGGATGAGAAGACACATCAGAGTCAGCCAAGTGACTAAGGCTGAACACTTGTTTTCTGTGGCAGTCACCAGACTATTTGATTGCTGTTTGGATCTGTTGTTTTAACTGGAGCCTTTGAAGTGTCTACCTTACCACATTTCCTATGAAAGTTTAACAAGTGGCTTCACACATTAAAGTAATAAAATTGGGATGGAGGAAATACTTTGTCTTCATTTAAAATTTTTTGCTTTAGTATTATCATAACTCAAAACAGACAGCCACACACAAGTATAATTTAATGACCAAGAAAACCACCATCCTACATAGTATCTATTAAAGTGAGAATCTTGCTATTTTGAAGTCATCTGTTTCATAAAAACAAAAACAAAACAAAACAAAAAAACCTGTCTTCCCTTATAAGAGCTGTCCTCTTGACTTTTGTGGTATTGTTTACTTTTGAATTAATTTATAAAGTGTGTGTGCATGTGTGTGCATAGGTGGACATGGCCCTGTATATATAGGTGCATACATACCTAGGTATGCATGTGGAAGCCAGAAGACAACTCCAGGAACCATTCCTTCTGTACTAGCTACCTTCCAGATATCCTACCAGTATTGGGGTCACAAGCACGTGCAGCCGTGCCTGCCATTTATGTAGGTGCTGAAGCTCAAACGCAGGTCCTCATGCTTACACAGCAAGCACTTGACCAAGTGAACATCTTCCCAAACACTACAACCTCATTTATTAAAATCACAGAAAACATGAAACAAATCTACATGTACACTAGACTGACTTAGTAAGTAAGTAACCAAAAAATTATGGCAGTAATTCTATAGAAAAAAATTTCCATGATTGGTTTAAAAATATTGATTAAACTATACTGTTCATGTGTACAAAATTTTCAAAGAATAAAAAAATAACTGTATACCAAATTATATCCTTTCCTGGTTTTCTTATTGTCTCACATGACGTTGCAAAGTCTCCAAAATAGTGAAAAGCTCTTCATAAGTTACATGCATTTTTAGATCCCAATGTAATCAGCATGTCAATAAAGAACTGTAAATTAAAATGAGATATTTGGGCCTAAGTAAGGAATTTATATTAAATTGTATAAGATACTCTTGGCAACACAGTATTAAATGATATTTCCTTGTAGACTGTACTTTGGCCAAGATTTTCAAATAATAATATTCTTAGGAAGCTTAATCATTTAAACTAAAGAGCAATGAATGATACCAAAATTAACACCAATCAAATATCAAGTTTTATTATGTGCAGATCTGGGTTCAGCTTCTAAAGAAGAGCCTTTCGGCCACCCAAGACCTATTGCACTAAGTAGAGATTCATTCACAAAAAAAAAAAAAAAAAAAAAAAATGCTTGCTCTAGGACGTGGCTTAGTAAGTCAAAGATCTGTAATGTTCTACCAAAGCCAAGCATCTTAAGAGCTCTTGGTAATCCTTCCTGGAAGGTTCCCATGATTAGAAATCTACTGAGATATCCAAAGGGATTTCAGCACATTAGTAACTCATACTTCCTGGCATACAGCTGAACATGAAACATTAATCCTACAAACAACACACACGCACACGCACACACACGCACGCACACACACGCGCACATGCGCTCACACACACGCACGCATGCACACACACGCACGCACACACACGCATGCACGCACACACACGCACACACACACACACGCATGCACGCACACACACGCACATGCGCGCGCACACGCACACACACACACTCACACACGAAGGATGGGGAGACAAAAAAAAAAAAAAACAGAAGGGAAGGAGAGAGGGGGGGAGTCAGAAAGGAAGGAGAAGGGGAGGAGTTTTGATGAGTCATTTAGAGCCATTTGGAGCCATTTGGAGCCATTGCAACAGAGAACTTCTGGTGTTCTGGGAAATAAACCAGAGCCTTGTGCATGCTATACAAACTCCTACTACTGAGCTACATGTCAGCCTTAAAAACTCTTGCTATCTCTATTCTTGCCAATTGATTTCTTAAAAATTACCGAGTTCTGGTCAATGTGTGTTAAACAGGCCAACTGAAGATACATTTTGGAATCTACTTCGTGTCAGAACTGAGGCAACGTTAAATGAAGACTCTTTATACACATAGTTCAAACTTTTCCCATAATCTCTAATGCTGTACATATTCTACTCTCAACACAAATCTGGAAGGCAAGATAATATTCTCCATGTTATTGAATGATATCCCCATGGAACTGCATATCAAATGGAATTCACTTCATAACATGCAACTTTCTATTATAACAACTTATATTTTCTTTGGAAAATAGTTTATAGGCCTGTTTCTGAGCCAACTGAAATTTCTTTCAATTCTGAAACTTTTTATAATAATGCCTCTTTACATCTGTTATTTCTTGAAATAATAAAGTTATATTCCACTTTCTACAAAATGTGAACATACATTACCAAAGCTGAGTTGTACAACAGGCCCACAAGAGATGGAGAAAGCAGTACAGACTGTCTAGACCTAAAGGTGTGTGTTACAGTTTCTTGACTTTGTAACAGTCGGGAGGCAGTATACACTCATTAAGAACCCTACTCTGAATTTGACCTTTGACTGACTGGTTCCTAGAATAGTGAAATATGACACAACAGTCTCTTGATGAGCTGGGCAGCTGTAGAGCCATTGCTGCCAGTCAGCCATAGCTTCACAAGCAATATGCTATCGTCAGTTTGTGGCTAAGAGAGCATGCCCAGAAGGTTAGATGCAGTAAGTGCATCTTTCCCTCTCTGCATGCTGCAGATGGGCCCAAGGACACACTATTAAGCACGCTACCACTGAGTCTCATCCCCAATACAATGAATGCATATTTTCACTTATAATTTTAAACTTACAATGAATTTAACAGGGCATAAACTCATTGTAATTGAGGATCATTCATACTTAAGAAAGCTAAGTTTGGATAAAATGTAGGCCTATAAAAACCAGGAGATAAAACCGAATAAAAATACAAAGCCGGAAGTCTGGAGTTGAAAGTATTAGAAGAAATGATTAAAGGACAAAGAAGAGATGGCCGAGGAGAGCACACAGAAATTAGCACCACACAGTTAAAGAACGGGTGACGAAGAGGGGCCTCATGAACACAGTGATCCTGTAGGCAGGCTAGCTAGCACAGCTGAAGCCAAAGAAAATCCAAAGGAAAGCTGGGCATGCTAACATATACCTACAACCTCAGCACTTGGGAATCAGAGCCAGAGAGCTAGTCATGAGTTCAAGGTGAGCCTGGTCTGCACAGTGAAAGCTACAACATGAGAGCCTGTCTCAAAACCACCTTTTAAAAAAGATGACACCAACAGAAAAACATTAAGAAGGTATGATCAATACAATCCTATCTGAAAGCATTAAAGTATATTACAAGGAATCCTATTTCCTGAAACACAGCCAAAATGATGCAGCATCACTAGCAACTAGTTAATGCATTTCCAACAAAGAAAAATATTCTTCAAAATTATACCTAGACAATCAATACTTATTCATCACTGCCATTTGGTCCTGAGACATCAGCACTTTACTAACCACCCCACTGATGCCCTATATAATAAAAGAGCCCACTTCAAAACCCAGGAGAGCACTTGTCTCTTTGGTCTCATACACTTTGGACTCAGTATTTCCTTAATTTTCCTAGTCTTAATTTTTCCAAGTTCCAACTAAGATTTTAAAGGTATCTGCATGTCTGAGAGTAGATATGCATGCATGAGTACCCATGGAGGCCAGAAGTTCTGGGTCCCCTGGAGCTGGAATTTCAAGCAGTTGTGAGATGTCTGAGTGGGTAGTGAAAGCCAAACAGGTCCTCAGGAAGAAAGGCACTGACTTCTACCATGAACCATCTCTGCAACCCTCCAAGCATGCTTTTATATAACATGTGGTCTAGCCTGAGCTTATGTGATGCTCCACTGTGACTAGATCAGAGCTCACACATCTTCTAAAAAAATCACAGAAATGTGTGGCTTTTATGATCAGTGACACCACTCCCAGTTTGTCATTACCAAGATTATTCATTCTGATAAATTATTTAAGGTAAAATCACTTCGGTTGTTTCACCCCAAAATCACTTCTTTTTCTTTTGACAAATAACATGCATTCAAAATTATATATTTGATGCTTCTTTGTTCAATTAGCAATTTATTCTCATCTATATATTTTACTCAATAGGGTTGAACCTGTTACAAATATAATACACTGAACGCCCAAAAGTTCCCAGACATGTGTAATGGGAGTATTCAATTTGGTTTCTGAGTCCATTTTTCAGGTCAGATACTGTTGAGATGAGGAATTGCTAAATTGCTCAGACTGGTCTCCAGTTCATGGCTCTCTGCCATCAAACGTTAACTCTCTTAGATTATTTTACTTATTTCTATCACACCCTTTCTGCAAACCTCAGAATCCAAATCAGCACATCTGTTCTCTCTTTTCTTCAACTTCTATACAGTTTCATAAAAGTTTCATAAAAGTACTCACCCATGTCTGTCAGATGAATCTACACCTTCTAGTCTCTACCATCACCGAGAGACTTGCAACTCAGCCTACCTTCCTCAAGTACCTCCAGTGTCTCTTGTACTCTCCACAAAGAGCAGCTGCTTACCTCTGTCCCTCACTCTCACCCTCTAGCTTCTTGTTAGATTAGCACACAGCTGTGACTATCTGATCCACTATAGCGTCCTTCCAACTGAGCCTACTACTCATTATAGTATTAGGGAGTGTCCATATCCTGTCCTCCAGTCCCATGAGCTCTGATGCTGTCCCAGTCTTCTTCAGTGCCCTTGGTTCCTACTCGGCTTTAGATGCTGGGATTTGTTGTGGTTTTGTCTAATGCTTGTATTATGTTAATTGGGTACCCAAAACTGTATGAGAATCTGCATCTCCACAGGAAGGCACTGAGGGTCCTTGCCCAAAGTTGGTTTTGATTGGTAAATAAAGCCGCTGGCAGCCAATGGCTGGCCAGGGAGACAGAGGTGGGACTTTTAGGATTCCTGGCAAGGGACCAAGGGAGGAGGAAGGCTATAGCCACCATGCTGGGGAGAAAGAGACACCAGGCCTGAGAGGTGCAGAAGAGAGAGCACAGCCATCATGTAAGAGTCAGGGATCGTGGCCCAGGGGACTGCAGGTCTGGATCCAGGGCAGCCAAAATGGAATATAGGTTTTAGCAAGTGATGAGTTGGGATTGTCAGAAAGGACATCAGTCACGTGGAGGTTAGAAAGTAGCCCAATCATTGAGCTGTTTAAGACATATTAAAATATAGAGGCTGCATATGTGAGTCTTTTATTTGGGAACCCAGAACATTGAGGAAGGTAGCGAGGAACACGCCACCACCTCCACCGCAGCCTGGACGATTTGAGTAGCAATACTTGGGTCTGCTACAGGTTTTCTGTGTCCAATCCCTCAAGCTTCTCGCACTCTAACGAACATCTAAGACCTAGGAAAACTGCTTTATGCCAGCCCCTTGGACTCACTTTTAAAGCCCACTTTGTCTATGCTCCTGCTGTTTCTGATGCTTTGCCTCTGGCTTTATCTCCTGCTCTGGGTCTCATCCTTGCTCTTGACATCTGATCAACTGATTCTGCCTGAGAACCACATCATTTCCAACTTTCAGTGATTTTTTTCAAGGATTCTGTCAGGCACCCTTCCAGTCCCTCCAGCTCCTCTTTACTGCCAGACCAGCTCCCAATCACTCATCACAGGCAGTGCAAGTGTCAGCTTCTCTCAAAAACATTTTCTGAATCACATTCCCAAGCTAAATCCAGCATTCCATACAAACTGGCTGTTTCTCGCTACTTAACACACTCTCACAAAAAAGTTCACTTCCTTGCATGTTTTCCAACTAGATTAGAAACTCTACAGCTCAGTAATTTGTATTTCTTACAAAAATCAAAGAAGGAAATGAAGTAGTGGAAAGAATAAGGAAAGCACTGCTGGCGAGGTGGCTTAGCGGTCAGGAGCACGCATCTCTCTTACAACGGACCTGGCTGCTTCCCAGCACCAGAGTAGCTGGCTCATTAGTGCCTTTAACTCAACCTCCAGGGGGATCAGACACACTCTTCTGGTCTCTGGGGGTACTGCACTCTTTTGTACATACTTTCACACAACACACACGCAAACCCCTAACTAAAAATAAAATTAAATCTTAAGGAAGATAGATTTACTGATAATTAAAATGTGACAAGAAAAAAAAATTGGAGAACATTTCAGGAGAAATGTGATCCATGCGTACAATTTTGGAGCATCTTTTAAAAATGGACAGGTATCAAAGGCCTAGATAAGAAAAGTCAGTTTTTGCCACAAAACCCCAGAAAAGAACAGCAAGAATTAAGTTAAGAGTCAATGCTACTTTTAGGACTGGGGACCATGCAATTGGTAATTTGATATCTCAGTGCTGCCACTGTTGTGAAAAATCTCAGTGATAGCCAGGAACTGAGAAACCATGACTAGACAACCAGAGAACCGTCCAGTATCTTCAGAACTGTACACTAGGAGAGAAGTGTGGATTACAACATCATACCAGCTTTGGGAGAAAGATAACCAAAATATTCTAAGTCTTCAAACTGCAGTCTTAGACATTTTAGAAATAAAGGAGATGGATAGGGGCTTGGGGGAAGGCGCATGGTAAAAATAATTTTTACCTAGGGTGTTAGTCAGAGGCAGATGCCCTACCCCTCTGTCACCCATTTCCAAAAGTCAATTCTCTTTAAATAAGCTAGGGTTTCCCTGTTGCTTGGGATTGTTTTCTTTTGTTTAAGATGAGGTCTTGCTGTGTTACCCTGACTGGACTGGAGCTCAGAGCAATCTTCCTACTCTCAGTGCTGAGATTAGAGATGTGCCACCGCACCTGGACAAAAGTAATTTTTAAGAAAATGGTTTATTAGTCTATAGGTATCTTAGTTACTTTTCTATTGTTGTGAAGAGACAACAAGACCAAGGCAAGTTATAAAAGAAAGCACTTCATTGGGGGAACGCTTACAGTTTAAAAGGGTTATTAGTCCATCATCATCACGGTGAGAAACATGGTAACAGGCAGGCAGGCATGATGCTGGAACAGTAACTGAGAGCTTACATCTGAAACACAAGTTGGAGGCAGGAAGAGAGACTGGGCCTGGCGTGGACTTTCGCCACCAAAGCCTACTGCCAGTGACACACTTCCTACAATAAAGCCACATTACCTATTCCTTCTCAAAATGGTTCCACTAGCTAAGGATAAAGCATGCAAATACATTAGCCCATGGAGGCCAAAATCATTTAAACTACCACAGCAGGCTATACCAACCACTGTGAATGATAAATGACAAGTATCCTTTATAGAGATGATGTCTATCATTTAATAATATGTACGTTTCCTACTTGCTATTACTTGAGAAATATATGCATACATGTGTGCCTTATTTTTAACAATCTTTAACTTCTATGAACAAAGTAAACATCTCCAGTGACAACAGATTAAAGATAAATAAATTCAATTTTTAATATAGTGAAAAAAGATGTTCATAAAGCCAGCCTGGGCTACTTAAAGAGCTTCTGTCTCACCACACGCTTTGGTCACAGTATATGGAGAAACCAAGTTGATACTGAACAAGAAGCTTACTCCCTGTCAATAATACTGGAAGGTGCTATGAAGGTTGTAGGCATTATCATCACCATCATAAATAATCAACAATGTAACTCAGCTGTGAACCCTGTGAGTTACAATAATGATCATCATAAATGTTATGGAGGTAACCAACCACTTTCTGATTAGATTAAAGGCCCACTCCACAAGAGGAAGCACATGTCTGGTACAGTAAATCTGGCCAAGAACTTATGACTGGGAAACTCACAGAGCCCACAGATGAACCTGCTACTATTTTCCTGATCAGTGGACATAGTACCAAACTGTCCTGTAAATTCATACCTCTATTCATAGATTCCTATAGCTCTCAACTTCCTCAGAGAAGTTTCTTTGTGCAATAAACAGTGAGTAACTCAGAAACTCATGATTTCTCAAAGTACAGAGAGTATGTGTGGCGTGCTCATCCACAAGTAGGCCATTTATATCACACCTCTTCCCTAAAGGCATAGCAACCATCATGGAAGAGGCAGTGAAAAGAAGGTTAGGGACACAGGAGTTCACGGTAGTTACAGCTGCTTGAACAAGATCAAACCAGTCTAAGTTCCAGCATGGACAGGTAAGGGGTAAGGGACTTACAAGCCTCTACGCCTAGCAGGGGCACTAATGAGAGTTTGTGGCTTCTGAGGAAGAAGAGTCAATTTTCTTTAAGGGTGTGTTCCCTGTAGGTAGGTAGCCCATGCTCCAGTGGAAAGACCAACGTCCATGAGTATATGGACAACACAAATTGGGCTTACTTGGTGATTTTTGACAGAGAAGACAAACTATACAATAGAAAACTGAAAGGATCTTCAACAAAGGTTACTGGTCTAACTGGATCTCTGCATATAGAAGAATGTAAATAAATCATTTATCACCTTACACAAAACTCAAGAACAAGTGGATCAAAGACCGTAACATAAAACCAGATACACTAAATCTGACAAAAGCGAAAATGGGGAATGGCCTTGAGTGCATAGACTTTCCTAACAGGCAACTTCTTAAACAGAACAACAATAGTTCAGGCACTAAGAACAATTAATAAATGGGACCTCAAGTAACTGAAAAGATTCTGTAAGGCAAAGGACATTGTCAATAGGACAAAACAGAAGCCTACAGAATGGGAAAAGATCTTCACCAACCCTATATCTGACAGAGGGCTGATATCTAAAATATATAAAGAATTCAAGAAATTATATACCAACAAACCAAACAAACCAATTGAAAAATGGGGTACAGAGATAAACAGAGAATTCTTGACAGAAGAATTTCTAATGGCTTGGGAAGCACTTAAAGAAATGTTCAACATCCTTAGCCATCAGGAAAATGCAAATCAAAACAACCCTGAGATTCCATCTTACACCTGTCAGAATGGCTAAGATAAAAAACCCAAGTGACAGCTCATGCTGGTGTGGATGTGGAGCAAGGGGAACACTCCTCCATTGCTGGTGGGAGCACAAACTTGTATAACCACTTTGGAAATCAATTTGGCAGTTTTTCAGGAACTTGGCAATAGTTCTACCTCAAGACCCAGCTATAAAACTCCTAGGCATACACCCAAAAGATGCTCCACCATCCCACAAGGACATGTGTAAATTATGTTCATAGCAGCTTTATTCATAATAGTCAGGAACTGGAAACAACCTATATGTCCCTCAACCAAAGACTGAATACAGAAAATGTGGTTCATTTACACAATAGAGTACTACACAGCTACTAAAAACAAGGACATCATAAAATTCTTAGGCAAATGGACAGAACTAGAAAACATCCTGAGTGAGGTAGCCCAGACCCCAAAAGACACACGTTATATACCCACTTATAAGTGGACATTAGTCATAAAGTGCAGGATAATTATGCAATAATCCACAGACCACAAGAAGCTAAATAACAAGGAGGACCTAGGGGAAGATGCTCAACTTTCACTGAGAAGGAGAAATAAAATAGATATTGGGAGGGAGAGAGTTAGGAGTGGGCTGGAGAGGGGAACAGAAGGGGTTAAGTGCGGGAAGGACAGAGGGAGTGAGAACTGGGATGGGGCATCTCTGGGGCGTGCTAGAAAGTCTAGGACAAGGGAAACTCCCAGGAACATATGAGGGTGATCCTTGCTAAGACTCCTAGCAGTAAACCTAGTGGAACCTAAAATGGCCACTTCCCATAACCAGGAAAGACTTTCAATGGAGGGATGGGGACACCAACCCACCTTTGACCTATGATTTGTCCTGCCTACAAGATGTGCAGGGATAAAGTTGGAGCAGAAATTGAGGGAATAGTGAACCAATGACTGGCCCAACTTAGACCCAAGACATGAGATAGAGCCTACTATTATTGATATTCTCCTATACACTTCTCAAGAGTCCCCAGAAATATCTAATAAGACAGACTGAAATGTGGGGCTAGAGAGGTGGCTCGGTGAATTCAGAGCACTTGCTGCTCTTGCAGAGGACCTGGGCTCAGTTCCCAGTACCCACATGGCGGCTCACAACTGTCTGTAATTCCAGTTCTAGATCTGATGTTCCTCTTTTGACTCAACAGTATAGTATATACACAGTACACTTACATGCACACAAGAGAAAATACCCAGTGCACATAAAATAAAAGTCCATTAAAAAACACATACTGAAAAATTTCAAGCATGACAGTATAGAGAGAAAAATAAAAATACTCACAGCTATGAGGCAGTACTAAAAATGAAACAATGAGACCAAAAAAAAAAAGTGGAGAAATAGCCACATACGGTAGATACCTACACAAAAACAATTGTACAGGCACCAACTACTTGTCAAGCATCCATCCTGCACTTCCAGTTTGAGTCTCCAAATCCTACCTAAATAGCATCCTTACTTAGTGCCATTTTGAGGCTGATAGCTTAGGTTTCCTTGCAAAAATTACAAATAATAAGGAAATACAGAAGAAGAAAAGTAACTCTCACTTTCAAGGGAAAGCACATACATCCTATCTGACATTTATTGGCAACGCAAAGAAAACAACGTGTCAGTTACTCGATGGCTATGGAATGCAAATCCGATGGAAGGCCAATATAAACTACCAACTGGGAACACGACAGGAAATTGCAGAGACAATGATGGAAGTGTGCGGCTTCCATCTGAGCAGTGCCACTATTTGTATGCAGAAGTCAAAGGTTCTCCAGATAAGAAAGGACAGTGGGGAAAGGCTACAAAAGAATTACACTTGAGCTACAGCACTTATTAGCTCATTAGGATTTGCCCAAATGTCCACATGAAACCTGACCACACTGGCTCAAGATTCCAACTTCCAAATCGGGGAATCTCTGAAACAATGTAACAACTTTCATCAGTCACACTGCCCCTGCTGTAAGCTGCTGGGGTTAACTCCACTGCTACATTCAAGCCGGGGACAAGCAGCATCCTCAGAGAGCAAGTGCTTTTCAGAGTTGAAGCTCTGTTTTCCTGATCCTTTCACGTTATAGAATGACATAACCTCAACAGTCTTAACTCTGGGCCTTTACTTTAAAAATTCCTTTTGCTGGTCTTTACTTTGTCACTGTGTTCCTAAAAGATAATTGATCTAAACTCAATACTAAATGATCAAACTATTCCATCAGTAAGTCTCACTTCCTTTTCTAGTGTTTCAGACAACTGACAGAAATCCATGTACATGTGCTGATAATTATGGAAACAGGCCCTTATCAACTGAAAGGGGAAAGCCTTGGTTTTGTTTTGGTTGTATTTTGTTTGTGGGTTTTTTTTTCCCTGTATTTTTCTTTTTAGAGGAAAAAAATTCATCTAATAAAAAGAAGGGAGAGGGTAGACCCAGCAATACATAAATATAAATCACGTGGACAAACTTGACAAGCCTCTGACATGAGCCAATTTTCCAAATGATTTTCTGGGGGTCACTGTTATTGCTGACTGATCACTCCAATCCTGTTCCATAAACCAACTGACCATCCTTGTCCTTCCAAAGTTCAAATCTCTACTACCACCAGGAATGTATCAGTAGTCTTTTGTTTTAAGGGACTTGGAGGAGGTAGTAATAGAGTGGGAGGGAGATGAGAGAGGGTGACAACACTCAGAATTCTCTCTCTCTCTCTCTCTCTCTCTGTGGGTGTGTGTGTGTGAGAAAGAGAGAGAACATGTGTGTGAGTGTGTGTGTAAGTGTATCCATTGCTGGGGAGCTCCCTACATGAAGCCTGCATGTGAAGGTCAGAGGACAGCCTTCAGGAGTGGATCCTCATCTTGCCACCTTGCTCAAGACAGGGTCTCTCTGCTGTTGCTTAAGCCAGACTAGCCCCCACAAGAACTTCTGGTGATTCTCCTGCCTCTGCCTCCCATCTCCCCATCTGGGAATTGAGCAGTAACCATAGGTGAGATGGGGTAGAGATGCTGACTTGGAAGTTCTGGGTTACAAGTAAGAGAATGTTCAGAATGGAGACCATGACCTTGAATAAAACATGCACAACACTGACATTTGTGTGGGTGGAGTGGCTCACCAGACTCAGCTGCATGGACTAAGAAAGGAATGTATTTTATTGACAAGGGACATAGATTTAGTTCATGAAAAATAAAATGTTGAGCCAATGAATTCATCAGGGATATGGAGAGGAATATATGAGATGAAGCTACAGAATGTTTACATTCTTATGACCCCAGAATAGCCAGCCAAAATCAGCCGAAGCTAAACTCCTCGGAGCAGAAGGTTCAGAAGTCGACTACAGTGCTGCTCCACACCCATAGTAATAATATTTAAATTTAAAATAGGTGCACAGAAATGAAGTGGAAAAGATTTGGTGTTGGGATAACACATGGTCTAGCTGACTCTTCCTTGGCTCAGGATAGGCTTGTGTGGTGAACAGAGAACAAGATCAGAAGGGAAGGGTCTTAGGTTACAAATCAAATAACCTGTACCAAGTCTGCAAACTCAGACTTCTTAAATCCAGCAGAGCCTCTGACCTTCAGCTGAGGTACCAGAGTATAAATACACTAGTGTTATATATCAGTGTCACCTCACCTACTTAAGGCCACTACAGTAGAACTATCAACAAACT
Source organism: Rhynchomys soricoides (assembly GCA_019843965.1). Lineage (NCBI taxonomy): Eukaryota > Metazoa > Chordata > Mammalia > Rodentia > Muridae > Rhynchomys > Rhynchomys soricoides. The sequence continues at coordinate 7,886,983 of JADRCH010000056.1, read as the reverse complement.
GCCATTGTTGGCAACTGTGTGAGTTTGCAGCCTTGCTTGATCACCTTACTCCAAAGCCTAAGAGGATTAAGTCTATTCAAAGCAATTAGGTGATGCAAACAGTCAGTACTGCAAGTCTCACTGGTCTTGCCATTCCACCGCAGCCTTTTGTCCCTGTGAAAGTCAGCGCAATCGTCTTAAACTATAATTGGAGGTTACTGTCCCTGGTTTCAAATACTTGGTAGGCTGCAGTAGGACAAAGGACTACAAAGAAACCGCACCTCAACCGTGCCTCATGCCTACCGTGCCACCCTGCTCCATGTCAGAGCTTTGGACAATACAATCTGCTTGGCCTCAGCCCCTTTTGCTTTCTTTTGTAGTTTACAAACTGTCACCTCATCCTGCATATAGAAACTATGCGTCATAAAAGGGACCATCCTTTATAACCGTCATGTACCTCTTTGTTCACATGAAGATCATAAGTTAATTCTTGTCCACAAGGACAAGACCTATATTCTTATGAGTCACTGCTTACCAAAGTGCCTAACATGACGGACATGCTCATGGAACTCCTGGTACTGGAAAGGAGAGAAGAAATAACGAACACAGAGAACCCACAAAAAGCTTCTGAAGACATGGCAGAGCTGGGAAGAAACAGTGAGAACTTTGCAGGAAACCAAGTGCTACACGTTACTTGACAATTCATAAAACTGGATTTAAATATCAAACTACTGTCATTAAAAGTTAGAACCCTTAGAAAAGGAGACAGGCTGCAGCGATGGCTGCCAAGCCTGACAACCTGATCCACGTGTGAAGGGAGAGAACCAGCTCATACAAGCTGTCCTCTCTTGCCTGAATACTCAGTACCACACACATGCACAAAATCAATTAACTAATTAATTTAAAAAATTAATGAAACAATCGTAGAGTGACATTCTCATAAAATACCTATTAGAATTCTGCTGTTTGGGGAAGCAAACGTATGATAAGCCCTATGAAGACTCTGTATTTTATAGAATAATGTTCATTAACAAATGCATCACTTTAACTTTTGAAAATAGTACCTAAGGAAATGTTCAAGACGCTTCTCTGAAGAACTTAGACCCAAGATAGAAAACTTAGTCCAAACTAAGTAGGCTCAGCATAGTTTGGAGAGAATATGCTAGCTAATTTCATGTGAACCTTGGCTAGCACCATTCTAGATGTGTCCACAAAGGTCATTTTGTTTGTTTGTTTGTTCTGTTTTGTTTATGACAGGGTCTCTCTACATAGCCCTGGCTATCCTGGAACTCACTATGTAGACAAGGCTAGACTGCCCTTGAATTTACATAGGTCAGGCTGGCCTTGAACTCACAGAGCTCGGCCTGTAGGGATTAGAAGCATGTACCAACACACCCAGCTACAAAGGTCATTTTTAAATAAGATGAACATTTGCTATGTAGGCCTTAAATACTCTCCATAATGCTGGCTCATTTCGAGGGGTTGAAACTCCTGCTAGAGAAGAGGTCCTCCCAAAGAGGAGGACCGTGTGCCACAGGCCGACTATGTGCCACCGGCTGACTTCAGGCCTCACTGGGCTGTAGCAGCAGCCCTTCTCTGGCTCTTGAGCAGCTCTGGTGCAGCCACTTACTCCCAGGGCCAGTTTCTTAGATAGCTCTCTCCCTCTGTTCTCATTCACACTCATTCATATTCTCATTCATATCTTCCTCCCTCCCTCCCTCCCTCCCTCTATGAAATTAGGCCATTAACATCTTGGTGATACTTTTCTTGATTACTTGAAACAGGAATGACTGTTTTCAAATTATAAAATAAACATTTTAAAAAATAAACCTAACTAAACATTACTGACTCCATCTTTACATAAATACTATTTCCAAATAAGGGTGAACTCAAAGGATATACAAAATGATTTAAAATTCCTTTTTCATACTCATTTTAAAAATAGATGTGTGCCCACCTGATTAACTACATATCAGCATACTGTTCTGATGACCTTCAGCGTACCTTCTATAGTCTAAACAACTGCTGAGAAGCCTATGGGGACACTGACCCCATCATATAGATACATACATTCGGCAAACGTCAAAAAAATTAACTGTTTTGACTAAAGGGTTGTACATGTACACACACACATACAGACTTTGAGCTTTTAAAACAAATCATCTCATTATAATGCTAATGTTTTAATTCACATAATTTTAAATTTATAAAATATGGTACATTTCAAATTATTGTGCACACCATTCACTCATCTGCCAATCATATTGAAGACTTTTAAAAGGGAAACTTCTTTAGTTAAAAAGATATAAAATTCAGTAACTTTTATAAATTGGATAATTAGATAATTTGGAATCTTATCAACTATTTTACAAAGTTTACTAATGTGAATATAAACTAATGAAATATTCAATACAATAGTATTGAGCTAAAACTGTTGAGTTCAATTTTACTTTTGCTTCTAAACCTTCACAATCACATTTTGAAAGACAGGTAACCTCTCTGGAGATATTAAATGGAGATTATTTTGTCCTGCGGTGTCTGGGCGGCACTCGGGGAAGGGCAGCAAGGATGACTGATTACAAATGCCAACCCTGCTGTCCTTTCCACTGCCACCTCAGGTGCAGGGTCATGGCGGAGGGACGAGCACTGCCCCGAAAATGCTTCCTAATGCTCTTGCAGCTGATACCTACAACCTGTTAGGGAGACCACATGACAGAGGGAAAGCATGCCAACACCAAGAGCCCGAAAGAGACCCAGAACTGACATCCAAGGAGCACAACTATTCAGACCAAGTGAGAAAATACCAACAGTCTGCTTTAGCCATTCAAGTACTATAGCCAGGTCACAAGTGAGTAAAATTACATGCTTGTTGTAGTCAAAAGTTTGTTAGAGGATACAGTAAGAATTTTAATCAATCAACTCCTTAAATAATTGAATTCCTCTTGTTTAAAAGTATACTATTTTTGATAAATCTCAAAATTGTAATGAAAGTTATAACTGAACTCCTTCAACGTTTTGTTTGTTTTGGGTTTTAGGACCATGTTTCTCTGGGTAGCCTTAGTTGTTCTAGAACTCAGTCTGTAGACCAGGCTGGCCTTGAATTAAGATCTACCTGCCTCTGCCTCCTGAGTGCTGGATTAAAGGTGTGCACCACCACGCCCAGCCCTTCAGCATTATGTAACTGATATGTTAAGTTACTTCACAACAGGTTCCAAATCCCAGAAAGTAAAGATTCATAAGCCACTTTTAAAAACATGCACAGAACTTTAAACAAAAACTAACCATCTCTCCTCATGAAGTGGCCTGAGGCGATCTGTGAAAACAGTTCCTTATTCTCTTGACCCAGAAAAAACCCACAAAATCATGCAAATGAAGAGATTTAAATCTTTGCATTCCCTAAGAACATGTGTGACACTGCCCAGGTCAGCTGGGATATACATATTTTAAAAGCTAACAAGTTATCTCAAAAGATGTCACTTTAAAGAAGCAAGGTATGCTACACTGGTGTGGCCTGCACTGGTGTGACCTGCACTGGTGTACAGTGAAGGAGTTACTATGTGTACCCAGGCCAGACAGTGGCACTAGACAAAACCCTGGCTGCACATGCAGAAAGCAACACTGAACTTATGGGTTGAGATGTGAATTCTCTCATCACTGGCCATTTCCAGGTGAACAAGCTTCACAAAGTGCACCACTGAACTTCCAGAGCTCATGGTCAGAGTAACCCACACATGAGCCACCTTGACATGGTCCTCACTGAGCAAGAACACAAACAATTCCTAAGCCAGAAGCGGAGGCTGCACAGAAGAAAAGGAAGAAACAGAACCTTCTGGCATCAGAATAAATTCAGCACAAAATAAATGAAAAGTGACCTTAGAATTCAATGGTTCACAATAAACCAACTGCTAGGACCTCATTCAGAGCAGGTATCACCAACGATTATCCCAAAGCACTCCACTACTTCCTGTTTTGAAGGTGAAGAAAGCGTTTTACAATGCCGGTCAGAAAAGCTCTGGAAGGTACTGTACCCTGCACAGATGTGCACCCAGCAACTGCGGTTCTCCATCCTCTGGCTATCCTATGAGAAGGGTGCTGCCTCCTACACAAAAGACTTGGAAGTAAGTGAACACTTAAGGCCTGTAGGCTTGGGTCTCTTACTTCTCTAGTTTACTCTCACATGACCAGTTTTAGTAACTGTTACTACTACAGTCACCTTTGGCCAATATGTCAGTAACCCATCAAAACCATGGTTATCTAATAAATATAGTACTCCAAGTATGAGAAGGTAAGACACAAAATGATCTAAGAATCATTGCTTTTCAATTTCCTTTTTATTTTTAGTAATGAAGACTGAGGTTTAGAATTCTCATTTAAAATGCATGCATTCTTGTAAGTGGGAAAGTAACTAAATGTGTCTTCATGAGTCCTACCTGAGATAAAACTTGGCAAACTATTTCCGAATTCTCCATATGTTACTCGTAAACTTAAATCAAAACACCTGGAAGTGCCACACAGACTGTAGCAAAATTATTTTTGGACCTGAAACTTAAATTTCCACTCAGGTTTTCCACATGTGCAGTCTCTAGATGGAATGGAGACTCAATGAGCTGTTACTGTATTTCTAAAGGCTTTTTACAGTAGAAGATAAGTCTCACTGCCCTGCCAAAGAGATTTATACGTCTATGCATAAATTTGGCTGACCATTAGATCTTGATGTAAAGAACTGATGTTTGAATCATGTCTACATTTTTTCCATTCTCCACATTTTTCCTAATTAAGGCAATGCTTAAGAGAGAATATACTTTGTAATTCTAAACTCCTTCTGGGCACACACTGAATTCCTAGTAGCTGTGGTGGCAGAGACTTGACTTCACTCCTATTTAGTAAACCTCTCTCTCTCTCTCTCTCTCTCTCTCTCTCTCTCTCTCTCTGTCTCTGTCTCTCTGTCTCTCTCTCTCTCTCTCTCTCTCTCTCACACACACACACACACACACATTGTCATAAATGAAGCACTTGTCCTGCTAAGGAAAAAAAATGATCTGAACTTGTAATTACTGAGATCATCACCGCCTGCATCTCCACTGTCCGAGACAAGCAGCTTTTTCAAACAATTGCTCAAAAGCCCACTGAAGCAACAGTTAAAAACCAACTCATTCTAGTTTGTTTCAGAGCTTTAAAGAGCATCCACTGTAGCACTCTCTAAAAACATTAAAGCACGACCAATGCAAAAAACAAAAAAACAAAAACACAACCAGTGCACATTCTGAGCTTATTTTAAAGGCAACAAAACAAATGAACAGGAGCACTAAACTATAGAACCTGTATAAATAAAAGCCAAAGGTGCTACTACAAGTGAACAGCAAAAGTTTATCAGCAAGTAACAATCATATCACTCTTCTAAAAGCATTAAAAACAAAGTCAGTGATTTGATATTTAACAGAATCTCTAAAGTTCACAGACTAAGCGAGAGGTGTAAGGTTACTATCCTTCCTGGTTCTAAAAAGTCATCTTAATATGTCTAATTTTATTTTTACAGGCTCTCACTATGTCTTGCTTGGTGACCAAGGACTCACTGGGTAGATAAAGCTGGCTTCACCCAGAGACCCACCTGCCTCTGCCTCCTGAGCACTGAGATTAAAGGTGTGCGCCGCCACCACAGCCACCTTGTGTCTGACCATTCTAATGTGGCTTAAATCAAGAAAACCAAATTCAAATAAGCACAGCCTTGGCTCGCCTGGGCAGCTCTGCTAGCCAGCAACACTTGAATCCAGAAGGACCCTTCCCATAAATACCCATCGGGCCCATTTTCTCAAAGTCAGCTCCACCTGCCTCTGACAGGAGCCCCGGGACCTCTGGGCTGCACTGCCTAGAGGTTTACATTTTGTCTCAGGAGTAAGTAGAATAATGTTAAACTACGGAGGTGGCCGTGAGACACTGAAGCTGCATTCTCTAAATGTAACTGCTCACACCTCAATCCCAGTTATGGCGTGAAGAGGCAGGGCCTTTCACAGGTGATCAGGTCAAGGAGCCCGTAAGATCAATATTTCAGAGGCTGAGCATATGGCCTGCACTTATTCAAACTGCCCATGAAACCACCCATACTTACTTTACAATCAGTTTCTGAGCTACTAAAGTAGTTCTAACTTAAGTAAAATTAGGATCATACACCTATACGGCACATTTGGACAATTTGAAAGTTGAAATTCAATTTGAAATGAAATTAACCGTTCATTTCATGATTAATACCCCATGTTCCCCACTATGTAACAGAGACATTATTTGGTTGAAGGAATGTCAGCTGCAGGAATTTTTTTTAAAATATTATTTTAAGCCTTTTTTCTTATTGCTATTTCACAAATCAAGTGTCAATTAAAAAGGACACCCTCATCTTGAGATTCTGGACATATTCAGACCATATTTTCATTTAAACATTTAGACTCATAAATGTAACCACCTAGAGATGGGTTCAAACCCACGTCATAATGGTGTCTGTATTTACCACATATTCTTCCTAATAACAAATTAATAAGTGCAGTTACTGTTGACTAATGACTACTCAAAGAATGTTTTGGAATTCTGAAGGAAACTGGTACATAAACACTAATGTAGCAAAAGGCATTTTACTGTTTTACTGTAGTGCATCTTAACAGTTCCTTATAAACTGTACTGGCTGGTTTTGTGTCAACTTGACACAAGCTGGAGTTATCATAGAGAAAGGAGTTTCAGTTGAGAAAATGCCTCCATGAGATCCAGCGGTAAGGCATTTTCTCAATTAGTGATCAAGGAGGGAGGGCCCCTTGTAGGTGGTACCATTTGCGGGCTGGTAGTCTTGGGTTCTATAAGAAAGCCAGCTGAGCAAGCCAGGAGAAGCAGGCCAGTAAGGAACATCCCTCCATGGCCTCTGCATCAGTTCCTGCTTCCTGACCTGCTTGAGTTCCAATCCTGACTTCCTTTAGTGATGAACAGCAATGTGAAAGTGTAAGCTGAATAAAGCCTTTCCTCCCCAACTTGCTTCTTGGTCATGATGTTTGTGCAGGAATAGAAACCCTGACTCAGACATATACATTTCTTTAGGAACTTTCCAGAAGGCTAGGGATGGTGTCACATGTCCCAGCACCTGGGAGGCAGATGGGTTCTGTAAGTTCCAGGCCAGCCTGTTCTACATAGTTACTCCTAGGACAGCCAGGGCTACACAGACCCTGTCTCAACACCCCCTACATTCCCCCAAAAGAGTTTTCCAGGAGGAGTTGAGGGTGGAAGAGCACTTGTTTAGTATATGCAAGGCCCTGGGTTCAACTCTAGGCACTGAAAAGAAAAAGACTTTCTGGGCAAAAATAAAACAAAACCTAGAAGTGCTAATAACTATATCTCTTCAACAATTAGCATTGATACTCTTAATCACTGTCAAAATTAAACAGATATAATCATAGCATATGTAATGTGCAAACTAAAATATGAGAAGTTTTACAGTAAGAATTCTATGAAATACATAGATTGAGGTGTTTCTGACCCCACCCCTCACTTAGGAGCTATTAGCAGTTGACAGTTACTACAGCGCTGTTATAGAGTGGCTTTATCTAAGAATTAAACCTCTCATTTTGAAAGAAATTTCTTAAGACATAGGATGTTAGGTGGGGAGTTGAAACAGTCAATCCTGCAGGAAGTGGGTAAGACATTAAGACTTGACGTGAACAACCTCACAGCTTCAGGAAGTCCCCAGACTGACCAGCTTCACTAGACTCCTCCTTCCCCAAGTTCCAGCTTCCGTAATTTGTCACCCATGCTGGGCTGATTGGTTTAGTGAAGCTACCACTTGATCCCTGGGAAAATGGCTATCCTTAAGATGATGAGAGACATGTTGGCTAGGGTAAGAATGATACAGAATCAGACTTAATTTTTGTAGCAAATGAGTTAATGAAGATATACACACAATGTTATACTATTCTGCCTTAAAGAAGGAGTGTATACTCTCACTATAAAACCCTGGGTTAACTTGGAGGAAATATATTAAGTGAAACAAGCCAAACACAGAAAGGGAGGTACTACATCGTATCTCACTGATAATAGTCAAACTCATAATGCAAACAACAGAATAGTAGTTAGCAGGGGCTGGAAGATTTGTTGCATAATTAGGAGATGCATATCAAATAATGCAGAATTTCAACTAGATAAGAAGAAATTACAGAGACCTACTGTATACCACAGTGACTACAGATAATAAAACCGTATTTTAATTATTTAATTACTTAAATACTTCAGATTTAAGTATGAATGCATATATGAACATGAATGCAGTTGTCCTGCCCAAAGAAGCCAGAAGAGAGTGTTGAAAACCCCCCCCCCCACCATGCACTGAAATTACAGGCAGTTGTGAGCTGCTCAGTGTGGGCGCTGAGAACTGAACTCAAACTCAGGTCCTTTGGAGAGCAGTGCAAGCCAGCCCTCCATGCACCAACATACTAGATTCTTGGACTTGCTAGGAGACTGGTTTCAGTGTTCTTGCCAAAAATCACTGATAATATCTACTTTAATTGGCTTGAATAATACTGCCAAATATAACTGATAATCTACACATTAATTAGCTCAATTTAGCCATTTCATGATTTACATATGTTCCGTATGATAGATGAATACAACTCCTGTCAATTACAAAAATTTTTAAAATTTACAAAAAGATAAAATGCTAATTGTATTTAAAATAAAAGTTTCATACCTTGGCTTCCGGAATGCCAAACTGTATTGCTGGCATGCGAGACCCACGGTGGGAGTATAAACAATAGGCATGAACTTTTCAACATCAGACATGAGCACACTATAAAAGAGCTTCTCATTTCTATCTTGCAGATCCATTAACAGAAGATACCTGTGGAAATGAGACACAGTTAGATCTACATCCAACAGTCAAAATGGCTATTAGAATCTAATTTCAACAAGTACACAACACATCTTTAGTCAAGTAGTGAGCATGTATAATCAGGCCAGGTATGGAGGCATGTGCCTCTAACCCTAATCCTCAAGCAACTCAGGCAAGATTGACTATGAGGACAGACTGGGTTACATAGTAAGACCCTGTCTTACAAAAGAAATAGCAAACATTTTTAGAAATATCCTTCAAGGGGCTAGGGAGCTGGCTCCATGGGAGAAGAGCCTGACAAACACAAGGATCTGATTTTGGATCCCTGGAATCAATGCAAAACCTGAGCTCAGTGGTCCACATCTATATCCCAGTGCAGGGTTACAGACAAGTGGACCCCAGATCTCATTAGGTTGTCCATCAATATGCTCTGGGTTCAGTGAGAGACTCTGTCTCTGAAAATAAGGTGGAGAACCACAGAGGAAGAGAGCCAACATCAACTCCTAGCCTCCACAACTGCATGCATGTGCATGCACACAGACATATATATACATGTGCACACATACACAGATGTATACATGCAAAAAAACCTCAAGATCTCAAAAAATGAGGATACACAAATTTGATTTCTATCATTCAAACATTACTATTATTGCTGAAGTAACAATTCTGTTCAGTATTTGGACAGACATAGTCCCTATTTTATAGTTAAAGAGATAAAATATTACAACAGAGTTAAATCCCTAACTTAGGCAAGCTAATGGCTCTTTCCTTCTTTCCTTCCTTTCTTTTTTGAGAGTCTCACTATGCAGTCCTGGCTGGCATAGAACTCACAGAGATCCACCTGCCTCTGCTCCCTGAGTGCTGGGACTAAATGAATGCACCATCACCCCCAGCTGTTAATTGTCTTTCTCTGGGTAGAGGCATTTCTCGCCTGGTTACCTTTCTAGGATACATACTCTTTTTGTATTATCTGTAACCTTCAAAGAAACTCAAAGTACTTTGTACAACTGAAAAACTTGTTCAATAACAAAACTAGGCCTTTTGGAGTAATTTCTGTGTGTGAACTTTAGTATATGAACAAGTGCAGAAAACCTGGTCTCCTCCAAAGTGCTGATTGGAAAGGTGCTGGGAAATTCAAGACGTGACATTAGCAGAGGTGGTTAGGTGACTGGGAAGGCTATCCTTAGGAGGGAATAGCAGTTCCCACAAAAGTTTCCTTCAGAGGAACTTACTTGATAAGTATGGCTGCCCCTTCCTGCCATCAGATCCCACCCTGCTGTACCGTGGATGAAACTCACACCCATGTAGGAAGCACTACCAAGGCCCAGAATGTGCAGGACTGAAAGTCTGCATCACTACACCAGAATAGGCCAATTATAAACACCAGCCAGACCAGTGATCAATTTTAGAAATGAAGACAGCATCCAGGCAGTGGTGGCACACACCTTTAATCCCAGCACTTGAGAGGCAGAGGCAGGTGGATTTCTGAGTTTGAGGCCAGCCTGGTCTACAGAGTGAGTTCCAGGACAGCCAGGACTACACAGAGAAATCCTGTCTCGAAAAACCAAAAAAAAAAAAGAAAGAAAAGAAAAAGAAATGAAGACAGCAATTTTCATGGTTATTTCTTCCTTCTTTTGTTAAGAATGTTTATGTTTACATATAAATAAATAACATGTTAAGTAAATATGGGCAAATATCATTTTCTCCTAGAAAAATTACCTTGAGAAAGATAAACTAAGATTAGATTATAAAAAAATACTTCATTCAAATAATCCTAAAGTAAATGCTTTAAAAAAAATCACTGTATCTGCAAACAAATTCTCCTCAAAGTTAACTATGCATTCCAAATCCTGTAATAGCTCAACTTTCTTCACAAAAGACAATAGGAGCATTCCATAAGAGGAAAATGTTCACAAATGTGATACCTGTCAAAGTCAGAGCTCAGACGCTCTAAATTCTTAATTACTCTAAGGACCTGGATCTCCTGGTTGACGATGCAGGGCGGTAACAATCCATGAATGTTCAGCTGTTGTCTCTCTTCCAGAGTAAAAGCCAAATCCTACAATGAAAAGGAAAAACACTGATGTGGAGAAGAAGACAAACAGCACACGGACTCCTGGAAGTGCAGGGTCTAACGCTGCTGGAAGCACAGCCAGCCAACTGTGCATTAACCATCTGCTTCCTTATCTACAGACACTCAGATGAGAGTGGAGAATGGACAGAAGCAAATGATCTAAAAGCACAAAAATGAGAGGCCTGGGAGATAGAGAGCTCAGCCAATAAAGTGTCCACTGTGCAAGCACCAGGACCTGAGCTGTGATGCCCAGCACTCACACAGAAGTCTGGCCTGGGCTTAGGGCAGGGGAGACAGGCAGGCCTTCAGCTGCCCAGCCAGTCACTAAGCTCTGGTGTCAGTGAGCAACCCTGTGTCAAAAAAATAAGTTTGAAAGTGATCAAGAAACACACCTAGTCTATCTCTAACCTCCCCGTGCATATGCACACATGTGCATGCAAATCCACACAATACACAAGCACACATGTACATATAGCACACATACTACATGCATGTGCACACAAAAATGAAAGATGCAATCATTAATGCTAGAAAATTAAAAATGAATAGTTGCCTATTTTTAAGTGTGAGTAGAGGTAGGTCAGCTGACACCTGCTGCACTTCCAACTCTGAACTAGGTCAGGAAGTAAACTGCAGGACTCTCAGGGACCCGACCCAACTCTCGGTCTCAGGTTATCTCTCACCATCCTTATACAATCTTGGTTATGCTAATTTCCCCCGAAAGCCCAAACGCACCATGTTTTTATTCTTCTATGTATGCCCTCTTTATTAAGAATGTTCTTGACACCAGGCACTTTAGACATAAAACCCAGTAGTGACCACGATGGTATGATATCCCTAAGGGTATCTTGTCACACAAACCTGGTCAGTAACCAACAGCTCTGTAATTGGATTTAAGGCCCACTTAACTGGAAGGAAATCATATCTAATACTAGAAATCAAGCCAATTGCTGGGGGATAGTGAGGTCACGGATCGTATAAAGAACCTACAACTGCAACTTTACCAAACCATGATAAGTCCTAACTGAATTCTAAATATTTATCCTTCTACCCATAGGTAAGTGTAGGAAATATTTGTCCTTCTACCCACAGGTAAGTGTAGTTCTTACCACTTACCAAAGAAACTTCCCTTTGCCACAGATGGACCATTTCAGAAACCAGTCAAATGCAGGGAACAAGCGATCTCAAGAGTACCCGGCCCCAACTAATCCATCTGTAACACAATTCCTACACCTAAGGCTCAGAGATCATCATGAAAAAGGGGAGGGGGGGGCTCAGAGCCAGGGAATAGGAACTTGGACTTTTTTTCTAACAATAGAAAGAGAGAGAAAGAGAGAGAATGAAAATGAATGTACTAACATGAGCTCCTTCCTCGAGGACCAGTGGCACGCAGCCGCCTTTACTCAGACCTTTTACTTAGGTTTTCCTGCATCTGCTCTGAGCTATACACCAAGTAAATGAGAACGCCATGTGGAAAGCGCCCCATAGTCTTTGATGTTTAGTAACTGCAGACTCCTATGGTGTTTGCCAAATACAGACCCACCAGAGCACCAACTCAACTGTTTAAAAAAAAAAAAAAAAATAGGGCTTAGTAATCTGGGAAAATGGACCAAGTTAAAAGGAAAGAGAAGGTCCCATTGGGTTCATATCATTTTGTGGTCCTTTAGAAAGTGCAAGTGGTAGCAGGAGTAGCAGCAGCAAACAACAAAAACAGATGAAGACTAAGGAAACAATCTTAGAATCCCTGAAACTTAATAATGAATGATAAAAAAAGAAAAAAACTTTAAAAAGTTAAAAAAAAAAAAAAAGTTTAAAACTTTAAAAACTTTTTTTTAAAGTTTTTTTAAACTTTATCTTAAAGTCATTTAAGATAATAAATGACTTTAGTTAGCCATAGCTTTTATTTACCGTATTAGCAGAGGCATCATTTAAATACCATTTTACAGATAAACAAGTCAGCCATGTCTAGAACCTGGCAATGAAGCGTTTCAATGAAGTTGTATGTTCATGTTACCTGTAAAACAAACAATGACCTCAGCACACACATACAGGGTCTAACTTGCATCTGACTTCTGGCAAACGTGTCAAGTAGTTGGAAGGTTAAGTGTCCACACAGGAACCGAGGTTTTCTGGCCCCTGCAGCGCTCACCATCTCAGAGGATCCTCACACTCTAGTCCAATCTGAGGGATTTTCCTCTCTTCTTCTCTTACTCCTTCAAGACTCTGGCACCACTAAACAGCAGAAGTGCACTGTTTTACTCAAAGGGCAGCAAACAAAGTGATCCTTGTTCTCCCTTCCCCATAGCTTCCTGAGTAATCTAAGCCTGCTATGCAGAAATGCTAGCAGGAGGGGCTTGTATTAGCAGCTCTGTGCGAACACCACTGCTGAAGGATCTGCAGGAGTGATTCACTGACTCAGCAGAAACAAATCAGAAACCAAATGCATCTTGTCTTCTGCAATGACCTGGTCTAATGTTCCTAGGGAACTTAGATGGTTTGGATTCACTCGTCTCATAGCTATAACTAAAACTAAACCAAGCAGAATCATGTAACAACAGGACTCAGTAAGGTGTTTAAGAGCACTGAAATAGGAGAGCAAACATGGTTTTGTTTATCCAGTGTCTAGAATACTACCACTTGACACTTAACAGGAAATCCACAAATTGTGAATTAATTCAACAATTTTCTGTAACTACATACTATTTTTTTCTTTCATGGAAAAGAAATATTACAAACCAGAAAAGCAAGTGAAAGGTAACAATCACAAAGAAACTTCAACCTAAAGGGAATTCCAGTGCTGAGATGAACAAGGTGCCTCTGTGCCCTAGAGTACTAACCAATTACACACTCAGGAAAACAAGTAAGGTAGCTCCTAACACTGGAACATCCGTACCCATGAAGACAAGATAGCTCCAGACCCTGCAGCATTCATCACACAGACAAGGTGCCTCCATCCCTCTAGATTTATGTTACTGCAAATAATTTGACAAATCAATCTTTTAAAAAATTGTTTCCCCGTGTTTAAAATACTTTAGAATTTTGGAAAATTTTATCGACATACATATGTAAGAGGGGAATTTATATTTTTATTAGTTATTATTCTAAATCAAATAAATGAAATTGAAGTGGGGCTGGAGAGATGGCTCAGCAGTTAAGAGCACTGGCTGCTCCTCTAGAGGTCCTGAGTTCAATTCCCAGCAACCACATGGTGGCTCACAACCATCTGTAATGTGATCTGATGCCCTCTTCTGGCATGTAGGTGTACATGCAGATAGAGCACTCACATACATAAAATAAACAAATAAAAATCTTTTTTAAAAAAATGAAATTGAAGCTAGGCACATGTCTCTAAATCCAGCATCAGAGAAGCCAAGACAGGAGAATTGTAAAGTCAAGGCTTGCAGAGACTACATAACAAGACCCTGTTTTAAAACAAGTAAAAAATTTTGAGAGGAGGTAAAACTGAGCTTTAATTTTTATTGTCATATTTTGAATTTACCAACATAATTCACACACATATTTTATATCTACAAAAAGAGAAGCATTCATCTCTCCAAAGTTTTTAGAGTCCCCTAAATTATTAAATTGCTTTTCTAATTCTAATTAAAATATAATATTTTAATTTTTTTCCTAGTGGTGTACAATTTTACTTCTTGTTTACATGTTGGCATGTGTATGTATGGGGTGTGCAGGTGTGTGCAGATGCATGTGCATAAAGAACATAGACCCACAAGATTATTTTGTTTAGTCGCTCTCGTCCGCCTTATTTTTTGAGACAGTCTCTCACTAATCTGGAACTTATCAATTCAGCTAAGATGGCTGGGATTTTCCTGTCTCTACCTCCACTCAGTGCTAAGGTTAGAGCCATGCACCAATACGCTCAACATTTTTACATGGGTACTGAAGAATCAAACTTACACCTTCACACTTGTACACTGGGCACCTAACTGAACATCTCCCCTGACCCCTCAATTTCCTCCGTTCTTAGGGTTTTTTCAAGGGTGGGGAGGATGAGTAAGGACTTCGGGGATGGAGCCCATGCAGGTAGTTCCAGCCACAGAGAGACTAAATCGGTAAGAAGTCAAGGACCAACTTGGTTGCGGTGTTTCATGACTTTCCAGGCAGAGGAAGATGGATCTCTGTGACTTCAAGGTCAGCCTGATCTACAGATAGTTCTATCCAATCCAGATAGGGATACACAGTGATATCCGATCTTTAAAAATAAATAAATAAATAAATAAATAAATAAATAAATAAATAAGAAAAGTATTCAAAGCCAGTCTGAGCTACATAGACTCAGTCTCAAAAAAATAAAAACCTCCCAAATTGCAAAAATTTGTTAAGGTAAGGTCTAGCCTAACCAGCACACTGCAGATCAGTAAAAGGCTTTGTCTCAAAAAGAAGTGGGTGACTCCTGAGGTTCTCCTCTGACCTCCAGATCCATGTCCCACCCCCTCAGACCTCCAGATCTATGTCCTCTCCTTCTCTCTCTCTCTCTCTCTCTCTCTCACACACACACACACACACACACACACACACAAAGTCTTGAGCCAGACCTAGTCAGACATGTTCACACTTCAGCTACTAGACCTGAAAGAACAAAATAGTAAGATCTCTAAAAAGAAGCAAATGTCTTTAATAAACATATCTTGTATCACATGTTTTTAAGTATTTTCAAGATTTTCAATATAATTAGTTTTATTCGTAATGTGTGCACTGTTTATTTTAAACAGTGGTTTTAAAAACCGTAAAGGGGCCTCTGGCTTTCACCAAGAACTGCTACAGAGAACGATGCTGAAGATCTTAAGGCACACATACCTCTGACATGAAAACCCAGAAATTCTACAAGCAGCTTCCTCCACAGCTGACAAGTGTAGAAACTGTCTCTGACTGTACTTAACTACTTAATTGAGCTCATGAAGCTGTATTAGTCTGAGTTCATCAGAAATGCCATACATACATACATACATACATACATACATATGCATGGACACATATTTGTATTAATTATAAGAGAACTATAATTAGCCCACATGACTCCCAGGGCAGAAAAGCCACAGTGCTACTTCTAGCAAGGGGCAGACCAGGGGAGTCAGTGGTACAGTATCTGCCAGAAAAGCAAAAAGGGCAAGATCCTTGAAATCTTTCAGTTTGAGTTTAAAGGATAAGGAAAGAAGAAAAGAAAAGAAAAGGCTGATGTCCTAACTCAAAGACAGGCAGAGGAGGTTCTTCCAACCTGGCCTTTATTCCATTCAGACCTTTGGCTGATTAAAAGACGTTCACCCACGCCAGAAAGGAGAAATCTGCTTTACTCAATTCACAGATTAATCTCATCTAGAAACACCCTCTGAAGCACTCCTAAGAATCCTGACTGACCAAATGTCTGGGGACCCCTGTGGCCCAGGCGCCCAGTTAATTGTCACACTCGGCTAATAGTTTCCAACAAGCTATCTGTTGAACTCCTGCTTGCAATGCTGTGCTTGTTATATTTGCTGCTGCTATAAAACCATATAAACATAAGCAACTTGGGAAGAAAAGGTCTATCTTACATCTAATGGCCAAGGCAGGAAGTCAAGGCAATAACCGGAGGCAGGAACTGAAGGGCACTCCGTGGAATGCTGCTTACCAGCTTGCTTCCTCTGGCTTGCTCAGTTACCCCATAGATACCAGGCCCACCTGCTCAGGAACAGCGCCTCCATCAATTAGTAATCAAGAAAATGCCCCATAGACATGCCCCAGCCTGACGGAAGCAATTCCCTACTAGAGGTTCTCTTCTCAGGTATGCCAAATTGGCAGCCAAGATTAGCTAGAACAAATGATTACGTGCAAAATACCAATAGCACGTGAGGTATGGGCCACAACATTACAATTAAGGGAACCGAATGGGATCTTTTACTAACAAGTACACACATTACACTAAAATAACAAATGTGGTACCTTCAGGTGTGTTAGGCTTTCTGTTGCTGTGATCAAACAACATAACCATAAACAACTTGGGGAGGAAAGGGTTTATTCAGCTTACAACTGCAAGGTCATACTCCATTGATGAGGGAAGTCAGGACAGGAACTCAGACAGGGATGGAACTTGGAGGCAGGAGCTGATGCAGAGGCCATGGAGAAGTAGCTTTCTCAGCCTACTTTCTTATAACACTCAGGACCACCAAGCAAGAGTGGCACCACCCACAATCAGCTGGGCTCTCCCATGTCAATGATCAATCTAGAAAATTCACCACTGGCTTGTCACCAGGCCAATCTGGTGGGGGCATTTTCTCAACCAAAGATTTGAAATCTTTCTTCCAAAACAACTCTAGCTTGTGTCAAGTTGATACAAAACCCAGCTAGCACAGGGTGGAAACAAGTTAGCCTTGATTAAGGGGAAAATTGTGCTGAGCAGTGACATTAAAATGAGCTGTAAATGATAACTGAGAGAGAAGCTGATGCCCGAGGTGAAGGCTGGATGGGGATGCAGGACACAGCATGGCCATGAACTTAGTGCAGAAAGACGAGGCTTCTTGAGGCAGAAAATGAAAGGAAGGTGCATTGGCAACAGGAAGCAGACCCTGCTAGGTGGGAGACAGAAGTAGGAGACACATCTGTCACTTTAAAAAAAAAAATGTTTATATAATGAATCTATAATGCTACTATAAAAATATTTAGAGCCATTAGTTATTATGTCATTATCAAATATAAGAGCAAATCCCTTTAAATAAGTATAAAGTATCAGCAAAGAAATAAATGCAAATGCAAGTTTTAGAAGTAACTCAGTAACTCAAAGTATTCACAGGGTGGGCTCAAGAGCGCAGATGAAATGGAGTGAGAAAAGTCATGGATGTCCATGATGGACCAATACAAGTTACCTAGCCATACAAACAAATGAAATAAAAGACTAAGAGGCCTTTTAATATTGTTCTGCATTTAGCCCTTACGTCATCAGCCTTAAAATGATAGAGGGCTGTGAGTTGGCTCATTTGATAACAGTGCTTGCCATGCATAAGGACCTCATTTCAGATCCCAGCACTCTTGTAAGTAAAAGCCAGACGTGGTGGCAAGCTTTTTAATCCTTGAATTGGGGAGGCAGAGACAGGTATCCCTGAAGTTCACTGGTCAGCCTGACGAGCCAATCAGTGATCTCCAGGTTCAGAGAATGAACGTGTCTCAAAGAACAAAGTGAAGAGCAAATGAAGACATCCACCACAAGTATCTGGCCTCCACACATACATGTGTGTACATGTATATGTACACTCAGAGAAACACACCAAAAGGAGAAAAAAAAAAAAAAAAAGACTTGAAAATGTTTTAAAATTCATTTAAAAAAAAAAATCGCAAAAAGATGTAAGATTATTGAATTGTGCAATTTAACAAAGCTAAGAAGCTTAACAAAAAAATTCTAATTCCAAAAGCATTTATATTCAAGATTTTGAAAATAAAAACCAAGCTCTACCATCCAAAGTAAAGTGATATACATACACATAATTACCTAAGTGACTACAGCTTTCTCATAGCAAACAAAGGAGACCAGAAAGCAGGGAGACAATGTTTGTTAATACTGAGGAAGAGAACTGATAACAGATAATTCCATACCCAGTGAAAATATGCTTCAGAAATGAGGGTAAAATAAGAACATTCTCAAAGAAAGGGAATCAAGACAGCTGGTCTCCTGCAGACCTATTCTAAATAAATTTCTTGAGATGGAAGGAAAATGTCTCCTAAGGAAAACTTGGAACATCAGCAATCAAAAGTAAAGACAGAAGCTGTAAATATCTGGGAACTGTATCAGATTCTCCACTCCCTCCTAAACTCTTTAAAATATGTGTGAAAATTTAAAAGGACTTAAAGTTTTCTGTTCTACCCAAACATAAAAATGTGCTTTGGTGCAACGCATATTCAAAGAGATATTGTCATAAGCTAAATAGACAGACTAAAATATGATAAACATTAAAACAATGGAAAAGAAGAAATCCCAGAGTAAATATCAGAGAGGACAAACATCTAATAAAATGGTAGACATAAATCCAATCATAACAATTACATTAAATGTAAATGGTCTAAACAAAAGAATTAAAAGATACTATTATAAACTAGCAATGACTGATGAGATCATCCCAGCTTCTTACTAGTGTAGTTTTGCTAGGCTTTAAGAACCAACATTCCAGATGGAATCATTTCTTGAAATTGTAACTTGATATCTGTGGATCCCTTAAAGCCAGCAATACCCTCATGTTACGTGTTAATTCTCAGAGAAGACGTTGTTTTCCATTTTCATGATCTAACAACTCAATTTTTCTGATGGTTTGGAAAAGCATAAATTGCCTGAGAAATCTGAGAATGTTATTTGTCTGATATGTCATGCACTATGAAGTTTAAAGTTTTCTACTTTAAGATACAAGATATCAGATTTCTCCTACATGTCATATACATTCTAAGGTTTTTAAACTTAAATTTAAAAGATAAAATTTAGTTTTAAAAATTTTAAATTTGAAAACAAAAATTAATGCATTTATTATGTATATTTGGGGAAGTATATACATTGCAAAATAGATAAACTAATTAACATATACATTACCCCACACTTTTTTTTGTGATAAGAACATTTAGAATTTAGGAAGATGTACTTAATATGAAGGTGGCTGTATGCTACTTGGCTTATATTCATAACCATTATAACTTTATTTAAAATTGACTCATTATGAAGAATTCCTTCTCTCATTTATGCCTTGTTTTTTACTTGGGGGGCCAGTGCTAACTGGTTTTTTCGATCGTTTTTGGTGGTGCTTCTCGGTATAATCCAGGTTGATGTACAACTTACCATGCAGTTCAGGTGGAGTTACAACTTCAACACAAGAGTTCTGGAGAAATGTAACTCTCAGCACATAAGGACCTTTATAACATAGATGTATGTGTGTGAATTATTTTATAATATTGATGTACTATGTCACAATCAAGTTGGAAAATACCTTTGGAGACTGAATAATTTAAAGATATCGTGATCTATTCTAAGTTTAAGGAGCCTACTCGTCATACTACACTGGAGTCTTAGGACCCTTCAACCCTCAGATTCCTCCCTGGGACTACTCACAACGGAATCACAATCACAAGCACACAAGCACTCGTGCTGACATTCTTAATCAGTGAAAAATGATGTCGGTGACCTTTTAGTATAAAAGCTCTAGAACTTCTAGTCTCATATTTTTGAAAACATTTTTTATTATTTTACTCCAAAGTTACCAGATTAGCATAGTGAAGACTAAAGTCTGTCTTCTGTCTTCAAATTCAAAGGCTTCAGGTGTCTGGAAACAGGAGGGTTGATGGTTGACTCAAATTATAACTCCATCAGCATGGCCTCAGGAAAAATAGTGATTCTCAATATTCTCTGTACTATTCAAATCAATTATCATTTGTCTTAAACTGCAGAGTCTTCTGTTCCTAACCACAGGATCTGTTTGTTCCTCTTTTCCCCGGAACACAGCAAACCAGGTCTTGATATGCTGGGAAGCAAGCAGCTATGAAGCAAATTTCAGAAACTTGCCTTTTAGATTTCAAAGTTAATAAGGAGGACCAAATTAAATTCTTAGGAGAAACCGTCACTAGCTACAACTGGATAAAAATGCAAAGAGGGGTAGCATTAGGAGACTTATAGAAACAATTACCTGTGACAAAGCTATCAATTAGCGATTTCCTACCACTGCATAAACAAAGTGAAAAATAATGGGAACAATTCTTTTTATTGCTCATACAATTTTAATTTTTGTACAGCAGTTTATAAAGCATGACTACTGCCCATATAAAAATTCTGAAAACATAGAATTACAAGTCATCTAAGTCAGAGGATATCCAAAAATGAAAAATTTTAAATTACATATATATACAGTAGGCACAGATAAACATCTTAAAACAGCTCAGGCTGTGCGGTATGGTGGTTCACACCTGCAACTGTAGCACCCAGAAGGCTGAGGCAGGAGAACTGCTTTGAGTTCAAGGCCAGCCTAGTCTACATAATGAGTTCTAGCCCAGCCTCAACTACACCAAGTGAGATTCTGTCTCAAAATTTATATATATGTATATATAATTGTGTATATGTATATGTATAGTGAGTATGTATATATGTATAAATATATGTATATATGCTATGTCCATAAACACAGTAAATCCCCTACGTATGAGGTAGAAGTACTTCCCAACAGCTCTGACAGAACCAGTCTGAAATGGTACACACTTGACTACTAGCAAGTAGTAAGGTTTAGAATTCTGTATAAATTATGAAGATCCTATGTCTCTTGGGTTTGGTTGTTGTTGTTGTTATTGTTGTTGTTGTTGACTTCATATCTACTGTTAAGTTTGACTTTTACCAATTTTTACTTCCTTAAGATTATCCAACAAGTAGTTAAAATTTCACAGATTATAAAAGCCAAATTCTAACATTTTGAACTATATCCCATTAAACAACTTAATGACAGACTCAAAGGAACTTTAGACTTCTGTGTAAATGTGTGTTAATTAGAGATTAATGAACTAATGAGATAGTTAAATTAATGGGTGTTACTGTCTTAGGATATTGCAGGAACCAACACTTTGAAAGCTCCCTGCAGTTGCTGGGGTGGTGCATGCCTTTAATCTGAGCACTAGGAGGCAGAGGCATGCAGGCAGATCTCTGTGAGTACAAGGTCAACCTGGTCTACATAGTCAATTCCACCCAGGCTAGCCAAAGCTACACAATCAGAACTTGACTAAATAAATTAATAAAAACTGACAAAGCGATAAATATAAAATAATATGGAGCAGTTGAGTGTGTAAGTGCAAGCACTAAATGACAGTGAGAATAAGATAATTAAGAAAGGCCTCCCTAGGGAAATGATTACTAAATCAATTAATATCACTTTGTCTGTGGGTGCCTTGGGTCCTGAGAACTGAACCCGGTGTCCTCTGCAAGAGCAGCAAGCATTCTTAACCACTGAGCACTTTCCTCAGCCACAAAAGATGTTTCACCCACACCTTTATGTAAAGACAGAATACTAACAAAGTGTCTCAGTCGCCCCAAGGTAGGAGCATAAAATTCTTTCTTAGAGTGACTAAACAAGTCTTCCTATAGCGGATGACAGGCTAGACTAGGCTGTTAGGAGAAATTTACAGAGCACTGTTAAGTTTAGCATCCCTTTGGAGTCAGGTCATCTCCAACAAAAAATTAATTAAATTTAAAATCCTGTCCTAGAAACAAAGACAGAGGACTCTTGAGTGTATGGCAGATCAAGAAAATCCCAGTTACCCGCTTTCAATGATGTTACTTCCACAGGGCATCACACTGATCCCAGGGTTGGGTAAATAAAATAAAGTTCATTCTACTGATTGTCCCAGGATGACCCAGATTTGTAATCCAATTTTATACACTACAGGTAAAATGTGTGCACACATTAATACTGCACTTTTCTACCTTTGGTGTAAGATCTTTGTGACAAGTGTTCTTCTAAAGTTGGTATCAACTGTTACAGGTTAGCAGGAGGTTCCAAACTCAGTGAAGCATACCTTTGCATGGGATGGCCTGGCCAGACTACCCACTCTTAACAAACATTTCAACCTTGACTTAAGAAAATCAAACAGGTTATACTACTCCTGTGATCTTGTCAAGGCAACCCATAATTTCATCATAAATCAGGGCAGGCAGGTAACACGTGAAAGCCCCAAATGGTTTTGTCACACCAAAGTTTTACCTTTGGTCTAGTAAAAATAGATCTCGACCTACAGAATAATAAAGGAAGGAAAAAAAGAATTCAAACTAGCAATTACATTTATTTTGAGGGAAAAATAAGTAGGAAAACTTAAAAATTTACACTATATAACTATAAATATCAAATAATCAAGGATTTGTAGAAGTCACTACAAAAAAAATCACAAACTCAAACAAACTATAATGCATAAAAATAATCACAAGTGTTTAAGTTATTAATAATGAACACAAGTCATCCACAACATGCCTAGAGAGGAATGCTGAAGGTCCACTTCTTAACAAAAAAGGAGGTTCACTAAAGTGATGCCCTAAAAGACTTAACAGGCCTCCAGGCTGACACTCATGTCACGCTCCACATACTGAATAATGAATAGGAAATCAGATATGAGCACACACACAGATACTCGCGAACACACGCACACATGCATGCACACGCACGCACACACACACACACACACACACACACACCAATCTAACGACCATCCACACTGTTAAATAAGACCTAGCTACTTACAAGAGCAAACTGATTATTGCTAAGATGTTCTCATTTTGGAGAGATCATGGGTATGAGGTGGGAGGAGAGATATCACAGCTTTAGAAAAGGAACGCTGAATTGGGGCATATATTGAGTTGCTTTGCAATAAAAAATACATTAATTTTTTTTAAAAAAGACAGGTTAAAAAAATAACTTTCCAAAAGTCAGAATTTAGAAAGAAAAATAAATAATAAATGACTGTCCCACCGTATCGTGTAAGTTTTCCCACCTAGGCATGCATGTAGGGTCAACAAGAATCCACCCACCATGCATCCTCAGCCTCTTAACCATGTCACCCCAGAAGCCAAGAGGCTCTTGAGCCCCACATCTTGTGGATGGGTTCCCAGGCACTCAGAGCCCGGCAGGACCGGTAGGACCACTTGTCTCCACAGCAGCCTCCAGTCATTGCCAGTCCAGTCACCTGGACCGGGAAGGCACTTCGAGGCTGACCTGGCCGCCCACCTGCCACCCTCCCGGAAAACGCTCGGTTCCCACACTGGTCCACACTGCCCTTCCCGGGATGGGAGAAGGGCAGACAAAGAAGTACGGGCCACAAGTTACATCGCTCCCGGTGGCGCCGCATGGGGATGCTGAGGGGCGCGGGCGCCGGCTCCGCAGTGACCTCCCCGGTGGGACCGTCTCCTCGGTGGGACGCAGGTCCCCGCGGCTCAGCGGCCGGCGGCGGGCACAGGGCGGCTCTCGGGGCCGCGGGCTCACCTTGTTGAGATGCGGGTCCCGCGTCAGCAGGTAGCCGCGCTGGTGGGTGTGTCGGCGGCGGAGGGCTCTGGGCTCCATGGCTGGCACGGTGGCGGGGCAGACGCGAAGTGCGGCGGGCGGCGGCCGTGCGACGGAAGGCCCCACGGCCGGGGGCGGGCGTGGGTGGCGAGAGAGGGTGGCGAGGCGGGAGGAGCCCGCGCCTAGCCGCCGCGGCGGCCGGGCGGCCCGCGAGAAGCGCTGAGTCACGGCGGCATCGGCCGAGCCGCCGTGCGAGGAGGCGGGGGCGGGGCGCCGGCCAGGCTGCTGAGCGCCGAGCGTGCGACCTGGGCCCCGACGGGTTAGGGGCGGGCCGCCTCGCTTCCTCTGCCCGTCCACTCTCCTTCCCTAACCCCAACGTCCTGGATGGCAGCCATGCCCCCGGGGCCTGATGCAGGAGGGGATCAACTTTGACCCAGAAAGCCCAGGCCTCGATGGCACTGGGCGAGAGGGGGACTCCTCGCCTGTTTCTGAATAGTATGTGAGGGGAATTTTATTTGAACGTGGTAAGACGAAAGGTGTTAGAGGACACGGGTCCAGTGAACAGTCCTATTGAGCTTAAGAACAATCTTCCTGAGCGTTCTGGAAACCAAGATGTTCATTTTTGCAAGACTATGGTTTCTTCTTTGATGAAAGTGGGTCAGAATAAAAGGTATCGAAACCCTGTGGTTGTATTATTGATATTTATACTTGAAGATCCAAGGACTAGATAAGTAAGTCCCACGCCACTCAGGGATGTCTGATTAAAACAAAACAGAACAACCAAGCAGCCTTCAGACACCAAAGCCCTTTCTTTTCAGTTAAGTCTTATGACCAGATTCTATGGTGTTCACCTAGACACAGTTATGGGGTTATATATTGACTAGATACCTGAGAAATGATTTCTAATTATTTTACTTGACCCCCACCAGAACAGTGATAGCTTTTGGGCCATGCTTAAATTCAGAAGTTTCTTTGGCTCGGTTTTTAAATTATCTAGACTCAAGTCATTTTATAGAGAGTATTATATTAGCATTGCATAGTTCTTCAAAAACATTTCTTGCACTTAACATGACACCTCTCATTGTGAATTTTATAACCCATAAATAATTTACCTCATAACATCTGAGAAGAAGGTGTACTTTACAAAACTCCCTCCCCTAAATTAGACGAGTCACATTACAATAATAGTGCTGTGTGTGAGTCAAAAACAGTTTAACAGCAGACCTGCTAGATACAAATTTCCATGAGAAACAAATGCCAACAGTTTTAGTAGAATGTAGTAGTAGCTTTTAAGATTTAAATTTAGAGATGTTTCGTATTCATTCCCGATGGACATAAGGCCCATAGCCAGGAACACCAATATAGAATAAACCCAAAGAGCATATGGCCTCTTCCACCAAGCCAACATTACAAAGGGATTAACGAACCCTCCAAGACCTGTAAAGCTTCTATCTCTTACTTGTATGTTTACTTGCTCTTTGACAGTTCCAGTCATCTTGAATGGTGAGCAGCCCAAGGAGCTATTTTTTACAGTCATACACACTTCCAAAAACAAGTCTAAAAAGAAGCTATTTCCCAAATAATGACTAGAACACCAAACTTTTCACTCTTTCTAATAGTTTGTAAAATTAGATCTTATTGCCAAAAACATAGAAACACAAGTACATAGGTTTTTTTTGTTTTGTTTTGTTTTGTTTTAAATCAACCTCCTTTGCTTTCATTACCTTGTAAGAAACTGGGGGTTCAACGTCACCCTGTAAATAATTGATAACGTAAAGAAGGTTAAAATCAGGGAGGAGGTGCCAAAGAGATAGTTCAGCAGCTAAAAACACTTGATGATCTGCTGCAGAAGCACTTGTTTAAGCATGAGTAAGCTTGGTTTGCCCTCCAGTACATTCATTTATCCCTTGATATATTCAAGATTGTTTTCTGAATACAAACCATATACTAAACTTCAGACAGGGTTACCAGCACATAAACGTTAGCTTGAGGGGGGAGTTGATATACATGAAAAGATATAGATAATCACAACATCTAAACTGTGGAAAAAGAACAGAGTGTATTCCAGCAATTAGCAATAGTCTCCTTTGTTTGTTTTGTGGTGTTTGGTTGGTTGGTTGATTAGTTGGTTGGTTTAGTTTTTGTTTTGTCAACACAGGCTTTCTCTATGTAGTCCTGGCTGTACTAGAACTCTCTGAAAACCAGGCTGGCCTCAAACTCAAAAGATCTGCCTGCTTCCTCCCCTCCCACCACCACCACCAAGTGCTAGGATTAGAGACATATGCCACTGGCCAGCTACAAAGTCTCATTTTTAAATATGCTTTTAATAATTTTTAACACCATGTTTTCTATTTAAGTACTTAAAAATATCTCTGGTGGAAGCATTTTCTTACTTAACTCAAAAAACAAACAAACAAACAAAAACAACCAATAATGCCTCACTTCACTTTGCAAATCTATATGTATAGCAAACCTGCCCCACTGAGGCAGTCCTAGAAATATTCCATCAACATGGAATTGGAAGCCGGGCAGTAGTGGCACACGCCTTTAATCCCAGCACTTGGGAGGCAGAGACAGGCGGATTTCTGAGTTCAAGGCCAGCCTGGTCTACAGAGTAAGTTCCAGGACAGCCAAGGCTACACAGAGAAACCCTGTCTCAAAAAAACAAAACAACAACAACAAAAACCAACAACAAAACAAAAACATGGAATTGGAAACTACTCGGTTAGATAGGTAAATAGCTGACATGCTTGTATAAAAATGCATTAAAACTGTTAGTTCAGAATCCAAACTCTGCAATCAGATTTCCTTGGCTTATTCCAGCTTATTGTGCCCTTCCTGTCTCCCCTCGGATGCTTTACTTTCTTCAATAGTAAGAACTATGCATTTGACAATTGAAAATAAATCAGGCATATTGCTCTAGTTTTCTAATCTGCCCCCCTCACCCCATCCTCCCAGGCCCCACTTGCTGTCACCATGTAGTTGAGTTTCCCTCATTTGGGTTGGCACACTGGGACTGGAAAAGATGGCCCCTGGGAAAACTGCTTTCACAGTCATGGTATCTACCCTGCCAGGTAAGTCTTTAATCTAACTTTAAAAAAGAAAACATCATCATCATCACCTGCCACTACAAAAAGAAAATTACTTTGAGTGTTATGTATGCTTTGCTTCATTTTCCTAATATAGTAGTCTCCCTGAATAGCCCACGTTGGCCTGGAACTTGTGACCCTTCTGCCACCTCTCAAGTATTGGGGTTACAGGTGTAAACCACCATGCCTGGTTGCTAAATATGGATTAGGAACACCAATTTTTCTTACAGTTTTAGGAGTTAGAGCCCTTCATGTTATAAAGCAGGATTAACTGACTTAATAAGGTTAAATATTAACCTTATATGATTGATAATATTATTCTCAATTCTTCTGTTTATATTAAATTCTCTCTTATAATAAACTAAGTGGTTTTGAAAATAATTTTTTGCATTTTTTTTTCTAATTGGAAGAGAAAGGTGCTTGAAAAAAGATCAGAGGAAAGGTTTTTTGGTTTGGTTTGGTTTGGTTTTAGCAGATATCACAAAGCTTCTCCAGCATATCTATCTAGGTCTAAGGTCAGCTATCTATGAACTGTATGCTGAAATTGGCCTTTCTCATTGCCTTCTCTAGGTTGAAGAGCATGAGATCTGATCTGTCTACAGGAATGAGAAAGTGTCTCTCTTCAATACGGAAAAGTGGGAAAGCACACTGAGTAACCCAATGGCATACAGAACATGCTTTACTGCTATGCAACAACCCCTCAAGATTTAAACAGCAGTCACGACATGCTCTCTGTTTCTGTGCATGACTAATTGGAGAGTGGTCTGGCTTCTTTCTGCTGGCCCAAGGTTTCTCACATGGCTACAGTGGGAGTGGTTGGCATGCCTGTATAGTCCCAGCTACTCAGAAGGCAATATTGCTTGAAGCAGGAGTTAGCCAGCCAGCCTAGGGAACAGAGTGAGAAAGAGATTATCTCAAGAAAGAGCAGAAGGAAGACAGAAGAGGAGGAGGGGGGAATCAGAAGGAGTTGGGTCCAATCTGGGTTTGACATAAAGCATATCTTGGGGGCATTTGAGACCTTTCCAGGTATATACACTTATATACCCTATTTATCTCTGTATCTGTCTTCAGAGAGTCTCAGGGTCACTTCATACATGGCTCCTCCTTATGGGTTGATTCACACATTATTGGTCCTCAAGCATTAACAAGCAATTGAAATGGAACCTGGCCTGTATTCGTGAAGGACAAGTATTCCTGAGTACAGGCTAGACAGTGCTTTTCCCCAGGATGACCTAACCTTGGCAGCCATGGATTTTCAGTTCTTTCTTAATTCAAACTGTCACAGAAAGCCACTCCAATGGGAAGAAATTCAAACTCACGTTGTAAGATTAGCATGTTTGTTGGGGAAGCTATTGAAGCTGCTTTAAAAATACTATCTTCCACTCAGAACTATGAAGTGCTCTTTAACCTTTCCCATCACTAGCTCACTTAATATATGTAGTGGGTGATATGCTTGCCATAGATCACAGACAAGAATATAAAATGTGTATAAGTAAACAAGTTGAGAAGAGCGTAGTTCAGTAAACTGACTCAAAGTGCATATATCAGGCTGGTAACATGCCAGTGCTCACAAGGACCTCAGTCAATTCCTAAAAGCCAGACTTGGAGCATGCCCTTGTAATCCCAGCACTAGGACAGCAGAAATGAGTGAGCCTCCTGGGATCCCTGGACAGCTAGCTTAAGCCTAGCCAACAAGTCCCAGGCCACTGAGTCTTGTCTTAACAAGGTGGACAGCTCCTGAAGAACGACATACAAGGTAACCTCTGCTCTCCACACTTATATACATGTATACTATGAACACACACGAAGTATATTATCATAACTCAGTTCAGATTCAGACTTATGGATATCTTCAGTATATCTGTTGCCATAGTTACTACTGATAACTGTGACTAGAAGGAAGTTTCAGAGTGCCTTCCAAATTGCTTTTATTGTGGATTAGTTAGATATGTTTTCTTTAAATGTTTTTTGAAAAGTAGGACTCTCTTAGAATATGTTAAGACTCAGCTACCACATTAGATTAGCCAGTATACAGTGTTCTGCAATGTGCCTTAAGTATCAGAGTTAGATTACTACATTATGCTAGTTTCATAGAAGGTTAACAAGAAACCATGAAAGAATTACATATTTGAAACAAAATATATCTGGGGACCAAGTCTTACTTAGCTGTGAGAACAGTATAACAATTAACAATATTAAAAATGAAGCCAGAAGCTGAATGATAATGGGTAGAGAACTTTTTTTTTAATTTATAAAAATATGCCACAAGAATTTCAACAGTATATTTCATTTTATAATTCCTCAATGTTTGAGGCTCACATAAAAGGCATGTATTATTTTATATGCAGGAAAAACATCTGTAGCATACTTGGTACTGGAGCTTTGATCAATGTATTATTCTGTAAGGTTTTAGGGACAACAGCCCTGTCTCTCTCGTTTCTGAGATGGTTGAGGTTGTGGATCAGCAGTATGTTTCATCAACATCGTGGGTAGTGAAAACTCCTGGCAGCTTGGCAGCAGGCACTAAACCCAGTCACATAATGTTAGTCTGAGATGGACTGGATACATTTCACAACGCCTTTCTGTGCCAAATACCTGTACAGAACCACCCTGCTCTCCTTACTGTGAGGTAACTAGATTAAAAACAAACACAAATGATCTCAAGATAACAACTTGAAGCGAAAGAACATTGTAGAAATGTTAAACTTTTCAAAATAAGCAATATAGATCAAACTTACCATTTAACCTTGATTCATCTAAGAAACAGATTACCATGTGATTGAATTAATTAATATACAATTGACTTTCAAATACAACATGATATTAATCTCTAAATAATCATTTTTTGTAGATTTTTACTTCTTTGTATGTCTGTATTCTGAACATCTTAACATTAGAGAAAGTCCACATATGACTTCTTTTCAAGTCAAGGTTTCAAAAAACACAAAAACTTGCTAAAGTTTTAAAATTTCTTCGTGGAACAAGAAGCAAATTATTGTTTTTAAACTGCCATTCTTTTTTTTTTATTTTTTCACCCTTGTGACCAATATTTGCCTTCTTATTTTAAGAAGTTTCTTTTTCTTATTAATCAGAAAAAATCTTCAAGGACAGAAGAGTCTTATTAAATTACTTTATTTAGTTTGAATAATCTTAACAGACAGAATGTTTTCTCTTTTGGAAGCCAACTCATAACATAAACTCAATTAACTCAGAGCCCAGGGGTTATATCTAGTGGTTAGCATCCAAGGGCCCACAGAAATAGAAGTAAGCCAGTATTAAGTACCCGCTCCCCCTCTGTAATGCCACCAAAAGCTTACTTAGCTTTCAAGTGGAGTCCTAAGCAGGCTATTCCGGTGTGACTGACTGCAGAGCTCCAGACCTTCTGGCTTCTGGCAGGGGCAGCCAGTTGAGAAAAGTTGTGCTGGGAAGGTTATACAAGAGATTCATTCACTCACTCATGGTAAATGAAGAGACCTGAGAGACAGCAAGTAGGCCAGAGGAGAAATGGGGAGTGTTAAAATAAATTTTGCCATAGTGAAAACAGCAGGGTCAAGCTATTCTTTTGAAGACAAACTTTTTAAAGGGGAACTTAGAAATCTTAGACGGGGGATGGGGGGTGGGGGGGAGTCAATTTTAATTGGTAAGAAAGTTATTAAGTTTTTTTGTGGTTTTGAAATAACCAGGCTTGGGTCCTTGCTTTCTGTAAGAATCCATTTAGTCTTTCAAGACTTCCCAAGAAGCCTGTAATTTAAAAAGATAGAGGAATCTTTATGTGTAATTGTTTACAGACAGCCTATTTATACAGAGATTTGAAGATATGTATTCTTTGCCTGATGCCAGAAAAACTGGAGTCAGTAATACCTACTCTGCGCTCCCCCTCTCTCACCCACCCCACCCAGCGGGCTGTTTACCTACTCTGGCTAATGGAGAGAGAGGGGAAGTTCCCAGTGCATTTTTCTCCCTCAAGCTGCTCAGTCATACAGATAATGAGGCTAATGAGGCTGAGAGGACAGAGACCCTGATGTGACACTGCCACCCCACCACCATGGTCTTACAGTGATGACAGGAACTGAGTTTTATCCCTACTCACTGACTTTTCATCTCTTTCCTTTCTTTACTTTAGCACATAACCCTGGTACAAGGGTGTGCATGCGTGTTATACAAATAGTGTGTTCAAAATTCTCAAGGTCTTAAAAACCAGCTCTGTAACAGCTCTAGATTTGCCAGAGAAAACTTGAAGGTTTTACAGGTCAAAGGTGGCCATAGCAGCACACACCTTTGATCCCTACGTTGAGGAGCCAGACGCAGGCAGATCTCTATGAGCTTAAAACCAACCTGGTCTAAAAATGAGTTTCAGACCAGCCAGGGCTACACAATGAAACCCTGTCTCAAAAATTAATTAATTAATTAATTAATTAATTAAAAACAAAAGGTTTACAGGTCAAATCCTATAGACTTTAATTCATGTTTTCCTCATTCATATTCACCCTCACTAGCTACAGAGAAACCGATAGGTAATTATTTAAAAGTAAATGTACCTGGACATAATTCTATGTTTTTATGGAAATCTTACTCTAATACCTGTTAAAGAGATATTACACATAACTCACAAAGCAAAAGTACTGGCCGAGTCAACTTGACACAGGCTGGAGTTATCACAGAGAAAGGAGCTTCAGTTGAGAAAATGCCTCCATGAGATGCAGTGGTAAGGCATTTTCTCAATTAGTGATAAAGGGGGAAGGGCCTAGTCCATTGTGGGTGGTGTCATCCCTGGGCTGGTAGTCCTGGGTTCTATAAGAAAGCAGGCTGAGCAAGCCAGGGGAAGCAAGCCAATAAGTAATATCCCTCCATGGCCTCTGCTTCAGCTCCTGCTTCCTGACCTGCTTGAGTTCCAGTCCTGACTTCCTTTGGTGATGAACAGCAGTGTGAAAGTGTAAGCTGAATAAACCCTTTCCTCCCCAACTCGCTTCTTGGTCATGATGTTTTATACAGGAATATAAACCCTGACTTATATTAATAGACCCACACAGACAAAAAGGTAAAAGAAAATAAAGAATTAAGGCACAGGACTTCCATAGGGGTTTCTGGGCAACCCACCCTAATGGTCCTGTCTCTGCATGTACCCTGTTCCAGGGCTCTCCCCTCTGTGATGAAAATATATACCTATTTTTCTAGAATTCAATGCTTTTAAAACCTAAAACACATTGTCAAGGTGTTTCTTTCCTCAGTGACACAGTTTAGTTGGATTTAAATTCCTTTTGTTTCTTAGTTCTGCTAAAATTTTAGAGTCTATAATTTCATACAGAAGGAAGAACCTTCGGCAAGCTATACCACAAACTGAAATCTCCCCAGAGGTTCCCTTTACGAATGGATAAACAACTGCCCCAGAGGCTTTGCAGGTGTGGCTACTGTGCCCGTGTGTGTCCTTAGGTGGCAGAGAGGAGGAAGGCTACCTCTATGCTTGGTGTTCTGACCTGTAAACATCAGAATGATTAGTAGCTGTCTTAGGGTTTTACTGCTGTGAACAGACACCATGACCAAGGCAACTCATAAAGGACAACATTTAATTGGGACTGGCTTAAAGGTTCAGAGTTTCAGTCCATTAGCATCAAGGCAGGAGCATGGCAGCATCCAAGCAGGCATGGTGCAGGAGGAGCTGAGAGTTCTACATCTTGTTTTGAAAGCCAACAGAAGACTAACTTTCAGGGAGCTAGGATAAGGGTCTTAAAGCCCATGCCTACAGTGACACACTTCCTCCAAGGTCACACCTCCTAATAGTGCCACTCCCTGGTCCAACCATATTCAAGCCACCACAGTAACCTAACATACCCTGAAAAAAGCAAGCCTGAGATGACCACCAGTCCAGTGCCAGGGGGCCAGACAGGGAGCTAACCTGAGACAACTACCACAGTCTGGTGCCGTGCAGATTCTGGGCTGGAGTGAGCCTGAGACAGGCTGGCCTGTGCAGGAGCAAGCCGGAGGGGTCCAGACAGGGAACTAGCCTGAGATGACTACAAGTCTGGCATCATATAAGCCTGGGAGGGATGATCATGCCTGAGATGACCTCTACCCAGTGCCATAATGTACAAACTGGGCATAGCACACCTGAGATCATTCCTGAGATGACCACAGACATACAGAGACCCTGGGCACCACTAGAGGATCAAGTAAGTGGTAGAGAAATGGAAGAGAAAGAAACAGAAGAACGTGCGTACAATGAAGAGAGGCAGAACTGGAGACTCAAGGGTAGTGAGGAACAGTCTGATATGAGTAGTCTGTGATGTCATGTGGAATCATGGTGGGGTCCTGGCCTCTGCTGCCACTGGGGACACAGCTAGGTAGGTACATGGTTATGCAACAGGATCGGGGGTCTGTTACTACCAAAGGCCAGGCAGACATCCCTAGTCTGGGCTGCTGCCTGGGAACATGTTAACATCTGAGTGCTGTGCTGAACTGACCCTATCCTTACCTGGGCATCATGGGAAAGCTGGCCCTGGGGGCTTAAGAGCAGGAGAGTTGACCCTGGCCCTAGCCAACTGTAGTACTTGGGAGAATGGCCCAGTACATTGCAGAAGTTGCAGGTGAGCCAGCCCCAAAGGGATTAGCTGGCCCTGCCACTCATCTCCTATGTGGTGACATAGACAAGAGAGACTCCCTCCTCTCCACTTGCACCTTTGGCAGGCAGGAGACTTGGCCCTGGGGTCATGAGAGAAGGAGAGATGGCCTTACCCCTTACCAGCTATAATACTCTGGAGAGTGAGCAAGCAGGCCCCAAGACATGAGCATGGGAGAACTGGCCTCATTACTTGTTGCTATGCAGTGACAGGGTGAGAAAGTGCTGCTCCTCTCGTCCCTTGCAACCTATATCAGGCAGGAGAACGGGGGGGGGGGGGGGGGGGCTGACCCTGCCCCTCACCTACTGCAGCACTTTTTGAGGGAAGGCTCTGTACCTCATCTGTG
>JADRCH010000056.1:7820950-7852935 GCA_019843965.1 Rhynchomys soricoides | reverse complement strand
GGGGGGGGGGGGGGAGAGCTGACCCTGCCCCTCACCTACTGCAGCACTTTGGAGAGAAGGCTCTGTACCTCATCTGTGCAGCATAATAGAGCTAGTCCTGGATGTGGAGGCTGCAGGTGTGCTGACCCTGAGGGTGTGAGCATGGGAGAGATGGCCTTGCCTCTTACTCTGCAGTGGCATCAGTGAGGGAAAGATTCTCTAACTCCCTTTTGCCTTGCCCCCCATGGCAGGCAGGAGACTCTAAGGGGCCATGAGAGCAGTTGACTTGGTCCTGCTCCTATCTACTGCAGCACTCGGGAGAGCTGGACCTGCACCTTGCACGGGCAGCACAGTAGAGCTGACCCTTGCCATGGAGGTTGCTGGTGAGCCTGCCCCAAAGGGCTGAACACAGGAAAGCCAGCCATGCTTCGTGACTGCCAAGGGAAGATCCTCCTCCCCTCCCTGGATCTCTGGCTCCAAGATGGACATATCTCTATTTCATTTGTCTCTTTCCTACTTTGTTATGAACTCACTAAAAGAAAAACCTGAATCTCAGGTGCTATTGAGAGTTCATTATGTGGCTGTTGACTCTGTGTAGATAGGCTAACTGAGAAGACCATGCATCTCCTATGGTCTTCTCTAACCAAAACTAAATAGCAAGAAATAAACTAACTAGAATTTCCCTCTCTTTTAGGTCTAGTATTGGTTACTTTACGAATTATTGTGACACAATCCTGACAGAAGCAATTTAGGTAAGCAGGGGTACTTTGTCTCATGATGGTATAGTTCATCATGAGGTAGAAGACAGAGGCATGAGGCAGCTGATCACATGGAGTCTGCCATCAGATGGCAGAAAGCAATGGATGTGATGAAGGCTGGTGCTCAGCTGGCTTTCTCTTTCTACTCCAGGACCAGCCCATGGAACATTTCCATCCACATTCAGGGACTATATTCCCACCTCAACCAAGCCACCCTAGAAACACTCTCACAAATGTCCCCGGAAGTTTGTCGCCTTGGTGATTATAGATGTGGAGTTTTCCTTAGCCATCACAGAGATTTTTTCAAGTTGACAATATAACCGGCTCAGGTCGCCATCAGAATCAATAAGTGTTGTTAGCATGAGATCTGATCTGATGTTAAGGAATGGCTTCATCATGTCTGTTCTTTGGAAGGCAAACTACTTGGCATTTTATCAGCCAAGAATCATTCTTCTCAAACCTCTCCCTTTTCCCGACTTGAGTATCTGCCAGCACCCACCCTGATATGCTCTAGTTTTCAGGATACCCACAGAGAGCTTGGAAATAGAGAAAAGGGCACTCTTATTAAGGACCCTTGCTTTTGCCCGCTTTGCTGGCAAATTTTAGAGAAAAAAAAAACCCACACAGATTAAGTTTTAAACTAAGTCTCAGTCTCTCCCTCACTCATTCACCAAGGAAATAAAGGGACAGATAAAAAATTAAAGTTGATGCGAGCATCCCAAGGTCAATGTGTTCTATGGTTGTACTTTATCCTGATAATTATATCATGGAACGTTTCCCCTCTGAACAAGGACTAATTGTCTGCCCACACCCAGTGACATTTGGCTGCGATGGAGGAGGTGGGGTGTTCTCAATTTCTCTCAAAGGCAAATGCTTTCCCACACTTAGAAATGCATCATTGGTGCTCTGAGTATTGGTTTTATGCCAATATTCAAAGTTTTCATCCTAAACACTTTTATTTAGTTTGCCCATTTTGCAGTCATATAAAATAATAGCTGAAGTTATGAATCACAGAGACCGATCAAATAGCTAGTACAATAGAGGAAAGAATTAAATTAGAAACTTCCCACAGACTATTGAAACTAACATGATAAATTATAACAACAGTAGAAAGAAAACTATGATCAGAAAACACATGTGTTCATAGAGCAATTCTTGTGGAAAATGCCAGGTCTTTAGTTGATGACCACTTACTTGGTATTGGTCTTCAACCTCTAAATGAGCTCATGTCCCATTCATTAAGAATGGAGTTCAGATGAAGGGACAGGTGCAGTCACCCTGTTCTATGTGGCTAGAGCTACATCTATTGTTTTCAGTGAAAGATATGTTTAAAGACTAAGACAAAACGGGAATCTTCCTAGTTGAAACGTTTCCTGAAATTGTGTTATATAAGAAATACCCAAAGGGATGTTCATCATGAAGAATAATTTCAAAGATGACCAAGTTAGCTCCCTTCCCCAATCTGCAAGACTTGTACTTGGAGACTGGTACTCTCTCTACAGAACACAATGAGGACCAAAGGATAGAACTGCCCATTGGTTGCAGCCTCGGCAGCATCATGCCTGACTCAGCTCTCACCTTGCTTTACTACAGACAACACTATCTATTCACTTAACTTTTCTCCTTTAAACGCTACTCACCTATTGTCTGTTGAAGGGTTGTTCTCACCAGTCCATAACTTTCCTAAGAGTAAGTTCCCATCTGTCTCACTGAGAGTTCCATAAACAGTCTCCCTATAAATATTTATTGTATGAAATAATTTGTAGGGAGGCACATTTGAGACTAATAGGAAAAGACATTTCTTTCTGGGTAGAGAGAGGAGGCTATCAAGTGTTGCACATGTCTTACATGAACTAGTTTTATCTTCTTACAGTTTGTCATCGGCTCTTTTGAACACTTCCATGCCAGAAAAGGCAAGGAAGACAAGGCTTGGGTAAGGGAAATAGCTCTGGCTGGAATCCATGCTGCTAGAATCTGAATGCTAATTCATCCTGTGTCAATCGCCAGTGGCTTTCTACTATGCCGTAAATGGACTTTATGAAGATAAATGTTCCCATCACAAGTAGACTTTAAGCCAAGACTAGCTGGTCATCCATAGTGTGCTAACTTATTCTAAGGAACACATTCTTGAATCGAGAGGGATGTTGGACAAGATCCAAGTCTAAGACTATGATTCCATGACAGAAGCAGCCCACTCATGATAGGAACAGCCAAAATGTTTTTTTGTTTCTTTTTTTTAAAAGTATCAACATGGTGGAATCAAGACCAGACTTGTATCATTCTGCTTTTTGTTGAATGTTCTCTGTTCCAAACTCTTAAATCAGAAAAAGCAATTTGTTCAAAATGAGTCTTTCACTTAAACATTCTGGTCAAGTTATAAAACTTTTATCATCTCCTGGGGCAAATGATCACTACACAATTCTCAAAATGAACTCTGAGATGGAACTTATAAATACAAGTGAAAAATACATAATTGCATTTAACAGCAGAGAACAGGCCAAATCAGAAGAAAGGGACAGCATAGTCCCTGAGAGACAGCAGCTCTGTGTCCACAGCTAGAAACTGGAGTCTCTGCAGACTGGAATTACAGTCTCCATATCCTGAGATTTTGCTCAAGCACGTTCGCCAAAACATTTCGCTTTCCTCTCTTATATATGCTATTTTGTGTCTCCCTCTGTGTGTCCCACTTTCTCAAATACATAGTTCCCTGCCAAGAGAAGAGTTCATCTTCTTAAAAACACATAATTTATAAAACCATGCCTTTACAGCAAAGAATCCCCAGAGTATAATCTTTTCATGTAAAAAGATAATATAAAGAATTTTATAAGGTTTTTATGAAGGCTTTTGTTTGTTTGTTTTTAATTCTTCCAAGGGAAAAACTGCATCAGGAGCCTCTTGCAACTCTGCATTATTACCAAATGTCTTGAGAGTAACCCAAATGGTCACAATTTCTTACTCCTAGGGTTGGCATCTTTGTCTGAGTCAATATAAAGCAAGTGATTGTTTCCAAGATCAAGTAATTTCCTTGATCACAACCAGCCAGGGCATCTAAGCCTGTAACTGTGAGGGACAGTAACACCCTGCTGTTGGGACATCCATACCACCCAGCCTCTGGTGTCACATTCTAGACTTTGGAAACTCTGCCAAGGCTCATGATGGGCTAGAAGGCCATTGAGAAGGAATCAGTATTTCTGAGTACTATATGTTTAACCAGACATTCTGCTAGGCATATTTGTTCGGATACTTTTGACTCAGGTAATTGTGTCTTAGTTCCTTTTCCTATTGCTGTGACAAAATAATTCAAAGGAACAGGATTCAGTTCAAGAGTCCAGTCCATCCTGGCAGAGAAGCCAAGGTATCGGGAGCTTGAAAGAGCTGGTCACATGATGTCCACAATCAGGCTGCTGAAAGTAATGAGTGCTTTTGCTCAGCTCACCTTGTCCTTCTCATAGAGCCAAGGAGCCAGTTCAGGAGAGAGTACTGCCCACTTTTTCATCAGCCTCTCCGCCTCATTTAACCTCATCACAATAATCCCTAGCAGGAAAGTCTACAAGCTGAGCCTGGAGGCTTATCTCCTTAGATGGTGTTAGATCTTGTCAAACTGACAGAGTATACTAACCATCACCTACAGAGGTGATCAGCCTGTTCACAGGAGTCACCTAGGACCATCAGAAAACACAGATATTTGCATTACAATTCATAACACTGGCAAAATTACAGATATGAA
The DNA here is from genome assembly GCA_019843965.1 of Rhynchomys soricoides. NCBI lineage: Eukaryota > Metazoa > Chordata > Mammalia > Rodentia > Muridae > Rhynchomys > Rhynchomys soricoides. The sequence goes on along the minus strand of JADRCH010000056.1, from coordinate 7,848,471 downwards.
GTAGCAACAAAAATAACTTTATGGCTGAGGTCGCCAGAGCACGAGGAACTCTATTAAAGCATCGCAGCATAAGGGAAATTGACAACAACTGATTTATAATGTCCACAAACCTCACTCACAATTTCCCATTGAAGAATGACCCAAATCATAGACATTACATTCAGTAGCAACAATTTACCTGCAGATAAAATGATGGTTCTATAACTTTGGAGACTAACTTGAAACAATAGGGTATCCGCCCAGCATATTTTTAATTTGTAGTTTAATTCTAGCTACAATTGTCACATTTCAGCTGCTTAGTAGCCATGTGTGGCTAATGGTTCTGGTGCTGGGCAGTGCGGGTTATAAAGCAGTTTCATCATTGCCGAATGTCCTACTGGACAGTGTGCTACCTGGCGGTGTGAATAACCAGAAAAGATGACATCTTCATTGGAGAGAGCCAGGGTAGAGTTGGATGGGCTATATAATAGTTAGACTGAGCAATAAGACCTTTAATATTAAATAACAATCAATTCTGTAATCAATGACCACAATAGACTTAGGATCCTCTTTTTGGAGGGAAGTTAAAAACCTATTTACACAGCTTTCTTCTAGGTCCCTGACCTCTCTTCTCTGGAGTAATTTCTTTAGAGAACTAGTAAATTCTTTTTCTCCTTAGAGGTATATGTAACCCTTCTTTTAAAGTCTTTTGCCAGTTTTACAATCTAGTAATCTCTCCCTCTTGGGCCTGGGAGCCATCCCTTTGAAATGCAATCATCAAAAGAGACAGTGCTGTCTTAAGTTCCTGTGGGTTCAGCTTCAGTGGGCACCTTGTTCCAGGTAGTGAAGCTCTTGTTGTGAAGATGTGACAGCCAGAGTTGCCCTTTGTAGAAAGCCAGTTAGCAAACAGATGGTTTGTGACTTCACCCAAATGTCTTGCAATATGTTCATGTTTTTACCAGCTTTCCTCAGCCCTAAGAAGAAAAAAAGAGCCCAAGTCCCTCTGCCTTGCTCTCTGCTGCAAGGGCTTTGAATAAGATCTTCTTCACCTGCTTAGCTCAGAGGAAGCCTTGTCTTCCACCAGTTTTCAGAAAAAGAAAATAGCAATTCAAGATAGTATAATTTTAAAACTGTTTCATTAATTCTTTAGGGGAGACACTGACAATAGAATCCTTGATCTTGAGCATCCTTCCACTGAGCCACCTTCCAGACCCTTGACGTATTCTTTGTTAGCATTTCCTCTAGGCTATGCCTGACAGTTAATGGCCAGGTGAGCCAGTAGCCAGTCATATAAGGACTGTTCAGGCTTCTCCTTTCCTCCCCTCTCCTCCCTTCTCCTCCCCTCCTCCCCCCCCCTCTCCTCTCCTCTTCTCTTTCTCTCTCTCTCTCCCCACATGGTGGCCTCTTTCCTTATTTCTCTCTCCTCTCTCTTTCCATCTTTCTCTATCTCCTTTCTTTCTCTACTTCTACTCCCTTCTCCAGATCCCCTTCCCATGTCCCAAATAAACTTTTTAAACTAGGCTTGTCATGTGGCTGATACTTGGGGGGGGGGGGGGGGGGGATGGCTCAGCATGGGCCCGCTAAGGCACCTCTCCTGCCACATCATACCGTGTTTTATAAAACATATCATTCTTACAATAAATGGTCTAACGGGATAATCATTTGATAATGACAAAGTCAAATGATTTGATTTCTAGGATTTGAAGAAATGGCGTTACAATGAGTGACATGTAGCTCTACCTGGCTCCAACTACTCTACCATGGAAACATGGAGAAGAGAAGCCACCCTCAGCTAAACCCTCAGCTGATTTTCCTCTAGCCAAATGCAGAAGAGTCCAGCTAGGTTCACTGGAGGGTCCTCCTAGCAATGTCCCCATTGCTTCTGAGACCCAGCTGTGACCACACCCAAGTAGAAACTAGACTTCCAGGTTGTCCTGGACTTTTACTTTCAGCATATCTCAGTGAGTTGATTATTACATCTTGCAATTTCTCAGTGTTTGTCAAAGTCCAATTACTATTAATAAAAGAATAGTTTTTTTTTTCTCAGCAAATAGACAGTTCTTTATGGTATTATCTTTTTCAGGGGATTTACCTCTGTTATCTTCTGAGTACCAGAAAAGATAAAGACTGTTGGCTTTATTCCTTGTCCGTGCACTTTTTTAAGGGCATATTTTTTAAAAGATGGCTCTTGGTGTTGGCTGAGAAGATATAGGAAGAATCACAGACTTTGACTAGAACTACAAATAATACACAGATGTAATTGACATATTTCTAATGCTTTATACATTTTAGAAGACTCTCATGTCAATTGCTAATCTTGCCAACAGTTGTAGAATATATGTCCTATTTATATGTCAATGGTATGCTATGTTAATGTATGTCCTATTTCACCAAGACTAACATAACCCTAGGAAGCATAGATTAATGTCAACCCTTGCTGTCCTCACTTGTGTGTTTGGAAGCTGTGGACACTTATGCTCTGGCTTCCCCACTTGACTAAAGCCACTTCCATTGAGCTCTCCCACAGTTCCTTTGTGGGAACCTTCTCCTGCTCATCTACTCAGACAGAGTACCATAGCAACTGACTTTGATGACCACACCTCCCCTTGGTCTCTAAGCTCATTGGTTTCTTGAAGTGGAAATTTCTGATTGTGTCATGTAATGCAGACTCACGTGATATTGTGATATTTTGCTGAAGTAGACTCACATGATGTTTTGCTGAGGCAAGACCCACGGGAGGACACATGATGTATAGAGACAGTATAAGTAATACTCAGTGGACAGTGACAGTGCACTTGCATAGCTAGCTGCGCAGTATGTCATTGGTCTCATCTTTACTTTGCTGACCTTCACTTCTTTGAGAGAGCCACAGCAGAGAACTCCTGGCATTGCTGCTGGTCCTGGTTCCTCCCAGTGACTCATACTAATTCGGTGGAGACCTTGAGGTTTCTGTTGGATTGTGCTGCCATTGCTGAGTCATGTTTGGAGACACTTTTGCACTGGACTGTTGGTATCCTGACATTACTGAACTGGACTTCTGGTATCCTGAAAAATAGAGATTGGAATTGCCCCCAAAAAACTACTTCTGAACAGGTCTGAAACCCTTGTCCTATTTACCATCTTTTCTCCCCTACCTTTGGATGGTGGTTAGAAGGTGGGGTGGAGGAGGGCACCAAAGTGTTTGAAAGCCCTTATTAAAGTAGGTTTTGAAAAATCTAAGCCTACGGGACCTGGCTTCTGTTGTCTCAGAGCTCCTTAATAAGCACAAAGGAAAGAGAGGTGGGGAGAGAGACAGACAGACTGGGTCACTCAGATGAGAACTGGAAGCACAGGACTTCCCAGCTGATGGTTGTCCGGAGAAGCATTTTTTTAAAATTCTGTGTTCCCACATAGGTCACTTGAGAAGAGTGAGTCTACAAGTATGCCTCTCTCTTTCCCACCATTGGAGTGAACAAGTGGCTCTGCTGAGTGACTCTAGGGGAGGCCCCAAGAAGCAAGCACCCAGATGGAAGTGTGGCTGATGGTGATGAGCAAGCCAGACAGATGTTCCTTCCCACAGGAGATGGAAGCAGATGATCAAATTGTGTTTTCAAAGATCTCAGTGCTAATTATACTGTTTGTACTGCTTAGCATAACTGCAGTATGATTATCCTAATGATGTATGTTGGCTCAGCAAGAACATTTTCTCTTGGATTCAAAATCTATTCTCATTTTTACAAGGAATTGGCAGTTAAATTTGTCACAGAAAAAAATTAATTGCTTGCTTCACAAAAGATTTATTATATGTATATGAATGTTTTGCCTGCATATGTGTGTATGTACCATGTGTATGCCTGGTGCTAGTAGAGGTCAGAACAGGGTATCAGACCCCCAAACTATAATCATGGATGGCTGTGGACCATGTAGGTGCAGGGAACTGATCCCAGTTCTCTGCAATAGCCACAAGCATTTCTAATCACCAAGCCATCTCTCCAGCCCTATAACTGAAGGTTTATAGGAATATTCTTACTTTTTATTTACTAATTTGATATTTCTCACAAATGATAATCACATATATAATTTGAAAATATTAATTTAAGCATAACCTGATATTAATCATCTTAAATATAAAATTCAGTATTTAACACCTACTACTTTCTATTTGTTTTTTCATCATAGTTTTAGAGTATAAAAGAAATACTGTAAAGGGAATTTCACCTACTAAAGGGGAAACAGGACTGATGTCTTAACCCCTGGTACTTTAGACCAAGACCTTCTCAGGAAATAAGGTCATTACCTGACAAGGTCATACTATCCTTCTATCACACTAATCCAATGGGACTTGGACCTCTATAAACGGCACAGCCATGTGACAACATAGTTGAATGAAAATGAAAATGAAACGGGAAAAAAAACCCAACCCATGACTGATCCTAGGTCTGGTGGAGCAGAAAGCTTATTGTAGATAAAAGGGAGAGAACAGCCGGGCAGTGGTGGTGCATGCCTTTAATCCCAGCACTCGGGAGGCAGAGGCAGGCGGATTTCTGAGTTTGAGGCCAGCCTGGTCTACAGACTGAGTTCCAGGACAGCCAGGGCTGTACAGAGAAACCCTGTCTCAAAAAAAAAAAAAAAAAAAAAAAAAAAAAAAAAAAAAAAAAAAAAAAGGAGCAGCCTGGCTCAAGAGTAGATGAAAGGACCAGGTAACCAAACTGTCTGGGTTATGTAGGGAAGGGCAGCCAGGGGAAGGGCAGCCCAGCCCCTGGGCTAGAAAAGTTTAGGGTGGAGGGTGGGGTTTGCCAGCTAGAAAGTCCCTGTAACAGGTAGGGAGCCACAGTCTGCTTTAATATGTTAAACAGGTACTTCAGGGGATTTTACCCCTAATTTGAGACCTAACAAGAATAACACATGGGGAGGACTCTGTGTGGCCAAAAAGCAGAAGGTAACAGTGAAACGCTGTAACCCAAGAAATGCCCGAGATCATCAGCAAAACACCATAAGGAAGGAGATTCTCTTGCAGGTTTCTGTGATAAAATACCTTGGTTTTAGACGTCTACCCTCCACCACTATGAGGCAGTGTTTCTGTGTTTAAAGACTATCACCCTGGTTGTGGTACTTTGTGACATCAACCTAGGAAAGAACACAGAAAGTAAAGAAAGCTTGGCCCTACCCCCTTGTGAACCCCCCACATCTCCTCCAACTCACCCTTTGTGTACTGTGGGATGTAAAAGAGTTGAGAAGTGTGGCCTTCACCTTCTGGGACAACATTGCATTTCCTAGAAGTCTTTTCTTGGTTTCCAGCACTTCTCAAACTCAACCCATTCTTGACGGACAATCTTACTAAGCATTTTTATACAAGAACTTCAAATTTGTGTCTCCAAATTCATGTGTTTTTCCCAAGTCCCAGACCCTATAGCGAACTGCCTGTTAGTTTTGGAGGTTCCATAGTCTGGAGACTGCATGACACATTTGGGATAACTAAAAGAATTTTAGGTGTCTTGAATTCATGTTGTTAAGGAGGACTTGGATGCAATCCCAGTACTCTGGAGGCTGTGTAGGAGGGCCCTGTGGTCCAGACCAGCTTTGAACAAACAAACCAAAAACCAAGGACTGAGAATGTAGTTCAGTGGTGCACAGCACTTGCCTAGAATATGTAAAGCCCTTGCTTGAGCCTCTCCACAGGAAGGAAAGAAAGAAGGGAGGGAGGGAGGGAGGGAGGGAGGGAGAAAGTATGGATGGATCAAAGTCTGGACATCACTTTATCATTTTCTTCTGATTTAGACAGAGCTCCATCTTTCAGACTTGCCCCAAGTTTATCTTCTAGCAAAGCAAAGAGAGTGTGAAAAACATTCCAGAAGAATATCATCTCTGAGGAGGCTGAAATGCCGGCTGACTGTGGTAGAGTCTGTGGGAATTCTCCCACACGGCAGCTGAGCCAAGTATACTGTGCATGGTCGGTTCCTGAACTAGCTTTTGTTGTTAAAGTGAAGACTATCCGTCCACACTCATTAAAGTGACAACTCGGGCTTCATTTAAGCTAGGACAAGAGAAAGAGACACTTTGGTACAGAACTAAATGCAAATATGCTTTTAAAACGTATGTGTGTGCTAAGGGAAAACACTGAGGGAGCTAGCTTGTTCGGTGTCATTAGATGCATGTCTGTGACTGGCACTTATAGAATTTAGGACCCTATTCTCTCACAGAGACTGAGTGGGGCGAGACTTTCTTTCTTGCTGATTACATTTTAAAGGATGGCTCCCAGGTCCTTGAGAAAGAAATTCCTGGAATGCAGAAGATAACTCTCAAAGAGAAAATAAATTTATAACTTGAAGTTTTATAACAAAAATGCTTTAAGAAAAAAGAGGTCAAGCGCCCCCCCCCCCAGGTCTTAACTGGACAGATGAGTACATTCTTTGAACAGCCTCCTGCTTTCTCCAGCAGCGTTTTAAGGAGTCTGGTGGTGTCACGCTATGAACACAGCCTTGAACAGACAGAAACTAGGTTAGTGTTTATTCAGCTTCTTCAGGGTTGCAGTAGCGGGGAGCAAAGAAACTGTTTTCTTATCAGCTCTTATAGGCCAAGGTTGCTCAGGGGAGGCTCACATTAATCAAGGAGGGAATCTGCCAGTGTCTTTGGAATGGACGTGAAGTTCCTCACATCATATGGGGCTTATCAAAGAACAAAGGGAAGCCTGCAATCCTGCAAGCAGGAGGCCGAGATGAGATGATTGTGGGGCAAGGGCATCTTGGGTTCCATAGAGAGACTCCATCTTAGAATAAACTAGAAAACAGAGCAGGGCCTCAATAGCTCACGTTTGTAATCCCAGCACTTGGGAAGCTGACGTAGGAGGACTGACTTCTAACAGTCTGGGTTTTGAGCTACATAGCTAGTTCAAGGCCTGGGTTAATTAGTAAGACTGTTTCAACCCATGCTCCCAACAACCAGAGAGACAGGGAGGGAGGCAAGAAATGCTATATTTTACTTTTATTTATTTATTTATTTTTTTACTGCCAAGAGGCCAAGATGTAGCTTACATTAGTGGTCAATAGTGGATTAAATGAGAAATGTCTCCCCTATGCTCCTGTCTTAGTTAGGGTTTTACTACTGTGAACAGACACTATGACCAAGGCAACTCTTATAAGGACAACATTTAACTGGGGCTGGTTAACAGATTCAGAGATTCAGTCCATTATCATCAAGGTGGGAGCATGGCAGCATCCAGGCAGGCATGGTGCAGGAGGAGCTGAGAATTCTACATCTTCATCCGAAGGCTGCTAGTGGAAGACCGACTTCCAGGTAGCTAGGACTAGGGTATTAAAGCCATGCCCACAGTGACACACCTACTCCAACAAGGCCACACCTCCTAATAGTGCCACTCCCTGACCCAAGTATATACAAACCATCACAGTTCCCACATCTAAACACTCGATCCCCAGTTGGTGGTGCTATTTGAGGAGGTTTAGGAGGAGTGGCCTTGCTGGAGGAAGTGTGTAGCTGGGGGTAGGATTTGGGTTTTTTTTTGTTTTTGTTCTTTTTAAATCATTTCATTTATTTACATTCCAAAAGTTGCCCCCTTTCTGGTTCTCCTTCCCTGAGTTCTTTACCCCCTGGCCAACACCTCAGAGAGGGTGCTCCCCCACCCCCCCACCCCCACCTCAACCTCACCGATATCCCTCTTCCCTGGGGCATCAACTTTCCACAGGATTAAGTGTATCCTCTCCCACTGAGGCTAGACAAGGCGGTCCTCTGCTACTCTTGTGCCTGGAGCCCTGAAGCAGCCCATGTATGCTCCTTGGTTGGTGGCTTAGTCTCTGGGAGCTCTGAGGGGTCCAGGTTAGTTGACACTGTTGTTCTTCCTATGGGGTTGCCATCCCCTTCTGCTCCTGCAGTCCTTTCTATAACTCTTCCACATGGGTCCCTGACCTCAGTCCAATGGTTTGCTGTAAGTATCTGCATTTGTCTCAGTTGGTTGCCTGTAGAGCCTCTCAGAGGACAGCTATGCCAGGTTCCTGACTGCAAGCACAATATGGCATCAATAATAGCTTCTGGGTTTGTGTGGGGCGTAGGATGGATCCCAAGTTGGGCTGGTCACTGGGAGACCTTTCTTTCGGTCTCTGCTCCATTTTTGTCCCTAAATTTCCTTTAGACAGGAACAATTCTGGGTTAAAAAATTTTGAAGATGGGTGGATGCCCCCTGCCTCAACTTGGGGCCATGTCTATCTGCTGGAGGTGGTCTATTCAGGTTCCATCTCCCCACTGTTGGGCATTTTGGATAATGTCATCCCCATTGAGTCCTGGTAGCCTCTCACATCCCAGGTCTCTGGGACGTTCTAGAGGGTCCTCTTACCCCTACCCCACTGCTATGTATTTCTATTCATTCTCCTGTCTGCCCTATACGTGATCTTGCTCCCCCTTTCCCCTTTCCCCTCAAGTTCCTCCCTCCCTCTGCCTCCTATGATTTTTGTTCCTCTTCTAAGTGGGATTGAAGTACCCACACTTGGGCCTTCCTTCTTGTTAAGCTTCCTACTGTCTGTGATTTGTATCACGGGTACTCTGAACTTTTTGGCTAATATCCACTTATCAGTGAGTACATACTATGCATGCTTTGAAAGCTTAAGGCCCAGTCCCGCTTCCTGGAAAGCTTGCTCCCTCCTTTCGTTTCATACCTGCATTGAAGATGTGACATCTCCTGCTGCTTCCTGTTCCTGTCAGCATCCCTGCTGCCTGCCGCCATGCTTCCCCTGTGATGCACTCCTGTCCCTCTGGAACCATAAGCCCAAATAAATGCCTCTTCTCTAAGTTGCTTTTGACCATAGTGTTCTATCACAGCCACAGAAAAGTAAACAATTCACGTATCCCTGGGGCTGCACCCTCTACAAAAGCAAACGGTATCCTGCCTCAAAAAAAAAAAAAAAAAAAAAGAAAGAAAGAAAGAAAGAAAGAAGCTTCGTTCTTTCTCTATGCACTAAGTATTTTTGCAGGCACAGAACAGGGGTGAACATTCTTCTTTGATGTCTGCCCGAAGAGAATGATGCCCATTCTGACAATAGAGACATAATGAGCAGAGAAGATCATCTCAGAATGCTTTGTGGGAAATTACTACAACCCAATAGAGATGGAGGATGATAGAGGAAGCGATGGAAAGGGGGATTTATACGAATTAAGGGCATCATGATGATGGAAAGATTTTACTTTGGATTTTTTTTTATATTTGTGTGGTGGGTGGTATATGGGTGGGTGGAAGTGCAGGCATGTGTTTTGTCATACACATTGAGGACAACTTCAGGTGTTATTCCTTTGTCTGTGGAAGTCAGAGACCCTCTCTGAACAGGCTCCAAGAGAAGTATCTTCCAGGCAGAGGACACACAAATACATAAAAGAAATATAATCGGGGGAAACCTTTCTAGCATGTTTTATGGTGGTGTAACTCCCTGAAGTAGAAAGGGATATATTGATTTCTCGAATCAGCTTGCTGCCAATGCTGGTAAGAGCAGAATGTTGTGGCTTGGTGTAAAGGCAGGGAGCAGACACATGGACCTTTCCTCCTGGTGCATTCCTGCCTTATTCACAAAAGCTGTTAAATGTAATCATGCTCTGTTGTCACTCTATTTGGACCCAGGAGGGTGGAACAGAAGAGCTCCCAGGGCCCATCTGAAGCCATCCTCCCTTGTTCACTAAGGACTGTGATTGTAGTCAATGTCTCATGGCACAGTCCCAGGGAGAGTTGGTTGGGCTTGTAGCAGTCAGTAGCAAACTGGTTTGTTAAATTCCGAAACTCCATTCTCTCTCACACAGATAAAGACTCTGCTTTGATGAGATCATGTATTATCCTTCATCAAGCCAGGCTACTCTAGAATTCAGAACGTCCTTAGAGGAGGTCATCTGGAAAGGTGTCATGTTGGTTAACTTAGTGTTCAGCTGCAAGGGGAGCCACACCCTTCAGGTTCTCTTAGCATTATCTTAGTTTCTTTCATAAACACTACTGTGTCCACAATGATTAACAAGCAGTAAGGGAGTTACTATGGAAAATGTTAGTCCCTGTTTATTTCTTTATCTTTGTAGGGTGTGTGTCCATCACAATGTGCAAGCACAGGCATACATGTGTCTCATAATACATGTGGAGGTCAGCAGACAATTTCAGATGATATTCCTACCTTCCACCTTCTTTGAGACATAGTCTCTTCTTTACTGATCAGGCTAACCAGCTCATGAGCTTCTGAGGATTCCCCATATCTGTCTACCACCTCACTCCAGGAGAGCTGGGTTTACAGATGTGTGCTACTACATCCAGCTCTACACAGGCTCTGGGGGAGGGGATTCCAGCCCTTGCTCTGATGCAACACATGCTTTACCTTTTGTGCCATTCTCCTTAGCCCATGCTTCTGGTTCATGAGGTAACCAGAACAAAGGATTATTTCCTTCAAGCTTTGATTCCTCTATTTCTTTTAAATGAATACTGCTTATTCAACCTAATAGAAGCTAGCTCAGTGGCTATCTGGGCTTGCTTAAATATTTCTAGTGATCTAGGATTTTCAACTCAAAGACGGCTAAGGTGCTTTACTGGTCTTCGTGGTGTGCTCAGTCATGGTGGGTGTATCTAAGACTAGATATGAACTCACAAGGCTTTCGTCAGGGAAGTGGACTTAGATCTTATTCCTTTTTTGAAAGACTTACATTATTGGAGACATTAACTTTTACATTCATCATGTACAGGGCGTGGCTAAAAGTTTTTTTACAAACACTTCCTTTAGGACAACAGCCAGCCATACTGATCAGCAGGAAGTGCTTGTGAGATCCACCGTTTTTTGTCATATTTGAAGACTCTCCCTTACAACTCTCTCCCACGTCTCTCACCTGTCAGGGGCTAAGAAATATAATCTAAAGTTTCCATTACTTCAAAAGGGAGATGTCAAGTAAACCACCCTCAAATTCTTCAAGAAAGATCTAGATGAATAAGTGGCCCATTTCCTTTGTATCCTGCCTCTACTCTGAATTCACAAGGGTCCTATAGAGTGAAGGCAGTGAGAGCTGTGAATTAATGAAGAAGAAAGGGTTTAAATGTTGTCTGGGCCTTGCCTACCCTGGCCCCTACTGAGAAGCTCTATCAGCAAGGTCTGCTAGAAGGAGCTGAGAAGAGGAGTCTAATTTGCACCTCTTTGGCTCAGCCTTGTGCTCTAGAGTCAGGCTGGGCCCGAAGGAAGCCTTTGTTTCACCACAGTAACACACGTTTGTGATGGGTGGTACTGTACTGACTCCAGGGTGAGGTTTCATCCTACACTAGAGGAACTTGAAAGGGCCCTAGATGGACCAATCTGGATAAAAAACATCATGTGCATTGTATTGTGTGCTCCCCTTTCACAGCCCTGGGAACCAATGGGTTCCAAAGAAAATTCCCCAGGCTACCATTATGCTCTAGGAACTAGGAACCACAGACAATGAAGGAATGTATTATTAAACCAAAGGCTGAAGACAGCTTTCTCTACAGAGTACTTCAGCAGCTGAACAAGGTCAGGGAGCAGCAAGGTCATCTTTGCTGACTTGAGAATGGTCCAAACACAACTCTGAATATTAGGAGACCTTGGCAGGCCTTCAGACTGAGGTTTAAAGTATGGTGTGGGAACCCTACAGATGCCAGTATAGAAGGCAGGCTGACCACACACGAGGACTGGCTTGGTCCAACACTGAAGAAGACACCAGCATGGAACAGGAATGGAAGTCCTTGAGAGGACAAGGGGTTTTGTCAGTACTCTTCTCTGGCATGATAACACATAGGCATTCCAATAAGACTGTAAAAAGCACAAGAAACAAAGGATAAGACAGCATGGATTAGATCAATAATTCTTAACCTCCCTAATGCTGTGACCCTTTAATACAATTCCTCATTTGTGACCACCCTAGTCATCAAATTGTTTAATTGCTACTTTATAACTGTCATTTTGCTGCTGCTGCAAATCATAATGTAAACATCTGATATGTAGGATATCTGATATGCAACACCCTCCCAAAGGGGTCTCAACCCAAAGGTTAAGAAATCCTTTCCTCTATGTCAAGATGGAGCCATCACCTATTTCTATATTTTCTTTTCTAAATATGTTATTTACCAAGACTTGTACTTAAAATGGTATGCTTTTATCGATCTCACAGTTTCTGTGAGTGGGAAATCTTAGTAAGTTTATCTCTGCTTGGAGTCTTATGAAGCTGGAATCAGGATTGCCCAGGGCTATGAGTTCACTTGAGGTTTCATCCACTTCCAAGTTCAATCAGGTTGCTAGGAGAGTCCATTTCTTTGCAGCTGTTCACCTAAGGCCTCATTTGCTTGCTGACTGTTGAGTGGAAGCCACCCTCAGCTCAGAGGCCAGCTACAGGTCCCTGGGTTCTTCAATATGTTGGTAACCTCTTCAGAATCAGCAAGAGAAAGATGTGTAACAGTCATGTGCATGCAATCAAGTATATGTAACCACACACATATCCAATCACTTGTGTTAAAAGGCAGATCACAGACTGGGCCCACAGTCAATTGGGAAGTGAGGACAGGAACCAGAAGGATCAGAAAGCTGGGAGACTCAGGGAACATCCTAAGGGTCTGCTGAAGCATAATAGCTCATCTCGGAATCAAACCTCAAAGACTAGGGCTAAGTACTGAACTGGTCTAATATAATAATACACAGCATTTTTCCTGCAGCTGAGAACTTGAGATAAAATCTGATAGAAAGAAGAGCATGATGGTTCACATTTTTAATCCCAGCAGGATGAGACAGGAGAATCCTAAGTTGGAGACAGCCTGGGATACACAGCAAGATCTTATATTAATGAATAAACAAAATTAAAAGGTGATACAGAAAAAAATCAAATTATATTTTGTCCGACCCTAGTATGTACATTAAATTTCTCCTTAGCCATAGAAGCTATGATATTTATTTATTTAGGTAGGACCTTGCTCTAAAACCCTGTGTCACTTTGAATTTATGACTATCCTGCCTCAGTCTCTCTACTGGGAATACAGGTGTGAGCCACTATGCTCAATAAAAGAGATATCTAAAGTATCTGTTTGTTCTAATCTCTACTCAGTAGTCATATTTCTCCATACTAGTGCCTCGGAAGTACAATTTGTCTTCATCTAACAGTTGTTTAAATATTTTAATATGAAAATATTATACTTCGCATTTCCTCCAGGTTAGGTTTTCTAGGCTTGGCAATCATTTCACAACATGGTCCTAGACTCTTCTATCTCAGCTCTTATTATCTATACATACTTAAGTCCCTCAAATATTACCTTCCAAGAGCTGTTATGAAATTTTAAAATTAATTTATTATTAATAGTGTCTATATCAGTATGTGTGTGTGTGTGTGTGTATGTGTGTGTCCACATGTGCATGCATGGCACATGTGTAAGTCAGAGTAAAACATCTGGGAGTTGGTTTCCTCCTTCCACCATGGGTTCTGGGTACTGAACTCAGGTTGTCATACCTACATGGCAAATGTTTTTCCTCTTAAGTCTTCTTGCCATCCCTGAGTTTTCCACATAGAATCCTGAACAGTTAAATAGTGTTAAAACAATGGGTATCACTTACAAACAAACAAAAATTAAGCACACTCCAGCAACAACTCTGAGATGTACTAGAAACCTTTTCAATTATTTCAATGAATTTTTCTCTCATTTTGAGCTTTGCCATCTTTACAGCTCTCCATAAATACTAACATTTACTGCCATTATTATAAAATAGCAGCGATTGTCAGTAGGAAAAGCCATCTAGTAAAACATCTGCATTTATGGGTTTTAGTTAATGAAAAGCAAATTTATCGAAACGAATTAGCCAGCGTCTCCTGTGTCTTTTTGAAGAAGGTTACAGCATGTCCCTAGGATGCAGTAAACATGGCAAATGGCTCAAGTATCAGCAAGATCCAAGCGGGAAATCAGCTTCCTAACATGAACAATAGTTCTGCAAGCATTTTGGATTTCCCACTTCCTTCTTGCAATGACTTTTGTTTTTTGGCAGAAATTGGTGGAGTCTTGTCAGGCAGCACATTAGTGCTGTGACTTGGTGCATTTACAGCCTCTACTGGTGCAACCATCTTTCCAGATTTTCTGGTCTCCTTGGAAGTTTATAAACTGGCTTCCTGCTGCTGCTGCTGCTCTGGCTAAGAATAGCTGGATGAAGGTCATGAGGATCCTGCACATGAGGTTCCTACAGATAACTTAAGAATGGGCAGTTGTGGCTAGGGGATCCAGGGCCCCAGGTTGCTCTGTTTTTGGCCTTGAAGTATACCGTCTAGTTCAACATATTAGTCATCATGGCTTTCTGGGCAAAGCTGGGGAAGAGATCAACATTTACAGAGTTCATTTTTGCTCCTACGGCATATTTCTGGGCAATCAAAACACAAAAAGAGAACATACAGCATATTTGCATCAGCAAAATTCATTTGCAAAAGCTTTCCTGTTCAGTTAAGAAACAGTGACGTTTTACAATTTCTACTTGGCTGAGCTGGGTGTGGTGCTGCATCTGGGGAAGCTGAGGCAGGAGGACTGAAAGTTCAAAGACTTCCTGGACTACAGAGTCAGTTCAAGGCCAGGTTGGGCATTCTAGTGAGACCCTGCCACAAAAGCACCTTTTAAAAAGGATTGAGCTTCTAACTCACTCGCCTAATAGGATGCACACCTAGCGTATGCAAGGCCCTGGGATCAACTCCAAGCACGGAAAATAAAAATTTCACCCAATTAAATAAGAAAAAAAAAAATCCAGCTCTCCACCTCATGTACCTCTCTGTTACCTTCAAAGCTATTTTTGTTGGTTACCTCGTGTGTGTGTGTGTGTGTGTGTGTGTGTGTGTGTGTGTGTGCGTGTGTCTCACTGAACCTGCTAACCTTGCTGCCATCAAGCCTCAGTGATCTTCCTGTCTCTACTCCACACCTAGGGTAGGCAGGCATAGCCACACCCAGCTTTTTTACATGAGTGTTGGGGGTTTGAACTCAGGCCCCCATGCTTCTTACTGAGAAACTCATCTCCTGCTATTTGTGTTTTTATTTCTGTAAACTATACCTGACTCATGCTTGTTATCTTAGCCATTATTTCTTTCTGAGATAGGGTCTCGTGCAGCCCTGGCTGGTCTTGAACTTGCTAAGTACCTTGGAATGACCTTGAAGTCTTTATCTTCTGGCCTCTTCCCTAAAACTGTTAGAACTGGCATTTTGAGTTACCACTCCCAGTGTATTTGATGCTGGGGATCAAAGACAGAGCCTTTGGAATGCTAGGTAAGCACTCGACCAACTGAGCTACATCCCCAGCCCCTGGTTACTTTAAAGTCTATAGTTCAGAATGTTAAGTTCATCCATACTGTGTGTAACGAGTCTCTGGAACTCTTCTCATCTTGAAACCTGAGATTCTTGCATCCCATTGTATTGTCTCCTCCGACCTCACCCCCTCTCTCCCAGCCTTGGCCACCTCCACTCTGTTTCTGCCTTTATAAATCTGGCTTTTCTGAGGACCTCGTGTAGATGTAATCATGCAACATTTTTCTCTGGGTTATTTGCTTATTTCACTTAGAATGTGTTTGTATGTGCTTCCTTCTTGGTTATGAGCAATTTGGCTTGGGGTTCTCAACAGGAAAAGAGAGCGTGATTCTTTGAGGATGGAGGTAGGAGTGTTGGTTGTCATAATAAAGACACCGTTACCAGCATTTAATGGGCAGGTACTAGGAAGGCTGAGCAAGCTGCAGAGTGAGGATTGGTCCCACAGCACAAAGAATTCTCCTGCTCAGTTAGTAGTCATGAAGATGGCAGAAACTGCACATTGGCAGGCTCTTTGTCTGTAAAATAAGCATGTGGGCTAGATGGATGACAATCCCCCCCCACCCCCCCCAGCTCTAAGAATCTTTTGTTCTGTCACTTCCCTTACAATGACTTAGAAGCATCATGTTGCTTTCTTCCTCTGTCTCTAATTACAGCTTTGGTGAGCCCAAGTCATTTTCATTTAGACAATCCAATGGGACCAGTCACAGAGATTAACCATAAATCCATATCACTCCCTGTTAAATATAACTTGCCTGCTTGGGTTAAAACTCAAAGCGCTCTTTAGTCAATTACGAGGCTGATACATAAAGCAGTCTGGAAGCAGTCAGCAAAGGCTTTCAGACTAGTAATTAAAGGCCACCATTGTGCTGTCAGGTTTTAGCTGAATGGCTTCTTCCTTATCCTCACATCTAGCTGAAGAACTTTCTGGATAAGCATAAAAACAGGGACACTGGTGGGGGGGGGATGTAGTTCTCTTGCAGCTGCTTTCTACTGTCTCTAAAGAGAAAACCCCACTCCATTTGGGGAGTCATAAGCAAGGCTGGCAGAACCCAACAACACTGAGAATTGATCGCACCCATGGAGGAACTGGATACGCACACCCCTCTTGTGAGTGGAATAACCATCGAAAAGGAAAAGCTGAACTCATTGGTACTTATTCCACTGTACTTCTCTCAGGACAAAGAAGAATATGCATTGACCAGGTGAACTTCCTGGATGAAAGGTGGAGTCTGTTCTGCGATCCCATAACTGGGATAATCCCGTAACTGGGATTTTTCCATGAAGCTATTCTCGACACATACTACAAGTTAAAAAACAAAGGACTGGGGAGATGGCTTAGTGTGTGGATTCTTTGCTGCTTAAACATGAAGATCTAAACTCAGGTCCCAGCACACATATAAAAAGACAGGTCTGAAACTGATGGTAAGGTAACTGTTGAAGACAATGCTTACATAGCTCATTGAACATGGAGAAGTTGAGCTGGTGCCTAACCAGAGCCTAACTTCACCCCTACTGACTAATGCTCATGGTACTGGAAAGGTACTCTACATGTCACCAGAGGAGAAAGATAAACACCAATTGAGCTAAAAACCCTGTTATCTACAATGTGATCTGCCTGCATGTCACAATGGTGTAGTAGTGACACAAAAGTTGTAGAAGTAACCAACCATTATCTGACTGGGTTTAAGCCCTATTTCATGAGATGGATCCCATGCCTGACACTGCTTAGGTGGCCAAGAACCTAAAATTAGCTAGACCACAGACCTGGGAGAAAACCAAATACTATTGCTCTGCTGAAGAAACAAAGCAATAAAACGACTCCTAATTACATGCTGCTATACCATAGATCAGTGTCTTACTCAGCCATCATCAGAGATTCTTCCTCCTGCAGGAGATGAGAAAAAAATACAGAGACCCATAACTGAACAGAGAGTGAGAGACTTTGAAACAGTCCTAAATGGGATGTCTTCATCAAACCCCTCACCTCAGAGGCCAGGGAACTATAGAGAACAGAAGGCAGAAAGAATGTCAGAGTAAGGGGGGATGGATAACACCAAGAAAGTAATGTCTTTCAGATACAACAGGACTAATGTACATATGAATTCACAGACTGTGGCTGCACACATTTAAGGGCCTGCACAGGTTTAAGTCAGACAAGGTCCCAGTGTTGAAAGGAGGAAGAAGACATGACTCCTATCCCTAACCAAGAAGCTGTCTCCAACTGATAACTTCCTGTAAAGAAAAAAAATTAGTTTTCTCCAATAGAGTCCCACTGGGCATATAAATCACATTTAAGAGTAGGCCTCATGCCCAACAACAGTAGACAATCCATACAAAATAAACACAATGGTACTCTTGGAGGTTTTTTTCCTCATCTTGCTTTCTTTGGGCATTTTAAAAAATCATTGTGTTTTATGTGCATGTTTTATTATATGTCTGTGTATCATGTACGTGTCTGGTGTATGTTGAGGCCAGAAGTAAGTGTCTGATCCCATGGAACTGGAGGTAACAGACGATTGTGAACCACCATTTGGTGCTCTTAACCACTGAGCCATTGCTCCAGCCCCATGTTTGGGCATTTTTTATCTTACTGATTTTTTGCTTGTATATTATGGTTTTCCAATATTGTGTTTTAATGGGCTTTGTTTTTGTGTGTCTGTGTATGCATGTGTCTCTTGTCTTGTCTTTTTTTGTTGTTTTGTTTGTTTGCTTGTTTGAATAGGTAGCAAGGATCCAGGCAGAAATGAAAAGATGGGAACCATGATCATATTTAATGAAAAAATATTTTCAATTAAAAAAAAAGACAGGTGTGGCATTGCATACTCAGAGCTGTGAGGTGAGGAGGAGAGGATTCTAGGGCCTTGTCTAATTGGTGAGCTCCAGTGAGAGACCTTGTCTCAAAAAGGACCTCCATAAGAGCCACATCCAGCATACACACCCATCTGCCAACCCCTATATTCAAGTGTTAAGAAATTAAGTCAAAGCAAGCAATCCTCTTGATCAGCACAGGAAAGGAGAAAGCAACTCCTGAGGATTCTCTTTTCTAAGATTATTATTCTGTGTAGCAATACCTGGCAGGGCACTACTGGCTGTGTTTTCCAGCTTCAGGAATTAATGGTGTAGAATTAATGATGTAGAGGAAAGCAGTTGCTTTTGATCGCTGGCAATCGCAACCTTCCTCTGCTTACAGCTGTCAAGGGGTGGCTACTTCATTAAGTCAACACCAGAGCCAGTATGATGGGCAGACTGCAGCCCTGCCTGAGCCCTAGGTTCTAAGTTAATCAGCAGCACAGCAATGGGGGTGACCCTCATAAAGTCCTGATAACAGTATAAAATTGGCCTTTCATGAAGTTGTAAAAGAAGTTAATTTACAAAGACAGTTACAAACTAGAAATGCTTGCATTAACCTTGTATTTTAACATAAAATGCATAGATGCATGTGAGTTGTCAGCCCCTTCCTAAAATCTTTTCTTTGAATCTGCTATTTTCTAGGGAAATTCTATGATGGCATTTTTGTAATCTCTAATTGGTTTGTTCTAGTATCTGCTTCATGGTCTTTGTGGTGTTATAAATCATCCTAGGTTCCTGCACATGTTAGATAAGCTCTTGACCATTGAGCTGCAAAGCACACTGAAGATTAAAGGTATCTGTATGAGACAAAACCCTGGTTTTCTACTTACTGTTTTCTAGTCTTTTATAGTTGTCTGCTGTTTTGACAGTTTTTGAATTATTCTAAATAATTGTCTGGTTTTCACAAGAACAATAACTTTTTTTGTTTTCACAGCATATTTACATGTATCCTGGTTAAACAAGTTTAAATTGCATAACTATAATAACAGGTTTGACTGGAACTAGTCTAGCAGTCAACATGGCTGACTCTTGATAAGCTTGCAGCTCAACACGTGGGAACAGTTGTATGGGCAGCTCAGGAGCTGACACCTCATTGGTGCCTAGCTATGCCTTTTGAAGAGACAATGGGGAGCACCCACCACCCTAGAAAACCAGTTAAGTGGAGATACTTAAGTAGCTAGCTAGTGTGAACTGAGTGATATGTCCTCAAAATTTATACATAGCAAGAAATCCACCCTTCTGAGTGCTGCCAGTCACTTCTGGGCTTGGTGGCATGTACCTGTAATCCCAGTAATCCTAGTATACAGGAGGTAGACATAGAAGGATCAGGAGTTTCAGGCCAGCCTTAGCTACCTGAGAACCTATAAACACAGGCCAGCCTTAACTACCTGAGATCCTATAAACAATCCAAGAACAGGCTTTGAATTTTGAAGATTTGGGATTTTATGAGGCAGCTTTTTCCAGGACAGTATGTTCTGGAAGAGTATTTTGAACAGCACACATTATAAAATGTCAAGGCCTGCTAGTGCTGTATGTAACAGGAGAATATGCTTTCTTAATTCTGAACATTTTCACTGAGTTTAGTACTTACTAAGTGCCAAAAGCATGCTTTCCTGGGGACACCAAGAGAACTGCTCATTTCTAGAGCAAACTTTCTTCTTTAAAATATCTGCAAAAACATATAATTTTTTATGCATTTTAAATATGAATGGGACACAGTATGAAAATTTGAACCATCCTAATCCAATGGTTAGTAGCCAGTCTTAGTGAGAACAAATTTCATGGAGTTATTTCTCAAGTTCTTCTCCGAGGTGGTTTCATCATAGCACTAAGCAAACCCCTTGCTGATCATAATCCCCACACATGCACAGACTTGCATCATACCTGTGTGTCATGAGCCCAAGTCACAGCAATCAAAGGAAACCAAGCAGCCTACCCAAGACCTCTCATAAAACGACTCTTCTCTGTATCTTTCCAAAGTTTAGACACATTACCAGGAAGGGGGGGGGTGTATTTCCTTAAGATGTTAAATGGATGGGGGGCTGTAATTAGGGAGGGAGGAGATAAACACAGAAGAACGAGGGAGGAGATAAAATAACAGCAAGTATGGAAAAGTCATAAGAAATCATATTATTCATTATCTACCTACAAATACATGGAAGTCATTGTATATCATAGATAGTTTGAATGAGAATTTCCCATCTGGACTAACAATGCTCCCCCCAAGAGCAAAAGAACAGTAACAAAACCCCCAACACCAAGAATGAGAAGCCCTCTTTTGTGTTGTTGGTCAGAGTTGTCCAAAAGACTCCCCAAAACCTTACAGGCTACTGCTATTGCCCTTGGTTGCCCCTCAGAGGTAGAAGGTAAGTCCCTACTGCTGAAGACACCACATACTTCAGACATATGGGCCAGAGGCCTATGAGCTGAAACTGACCTAAAAACCTCCTCCCTCTTCCTCCCCTTCTCTCCTACCCCTTCTACTCTTCCTCCTTCTCCTCCCCCTCCTCCTCCTCCCCCTCCTCCTCCTCCTCCTCCTCCTCCTTCTCCTCCTCAAAGAAAGGCTCCATGTAAGCTTCCAAAGGAGGGAAGCAACCAATAGTCCTATTATACGGGATGCCTGTGAACCACAACAACCACCATGGCATGATAACCCGAAGGATGACACAGTGACATACACACCTTGGCCGTAACCAACAACTTTCTAATTGAACTGAAGACCTACTCAACAAGAGGGAAACCATGCCTAGTACTGGATAGCTAGACAATTATGCAAACCCAAGGCTAGTGAAGTCATGAATCTTGGAGGAGAACAAACCCTAAACTAGTTTAACCCCTAACTACATCTAAACACTTATTCCTATCCCCATAGATAAGTGTAGTCCCCACCCCTCATCAAGGGTGAGATCTTGGCATCAGAGACTATTATAGGAAACCACAACCAACAAAAACGCAGAGTTATGGAGCTCGGACCCAATGGATACATCTACAACACAACTCTGGCACCTATGGCTCAGGGAACGCTGTGGATGAGAGGGTAGAAAGATTGTAAGAAGCAGAAGGTCAGGAAGTTTGCTAGGAGATTTGTGTCTTCTAGTAGTGTCGGGACCCAAACCCATACATTCTCACCAGCATGACTGCCTAAAGATGACCTGAACAAGAATAACTATAGATGTGCTAAAGTGGATGAGGGAAAGCCCACAAGGTCACTCTGTGTAGCCCTGGCTGTCCTGGAACTCACTCACTCTGTAGACCAAGCTGGCCTTGAACTCAGAAATCTGCCTGCCTCTGCCTGCCTCTGCCTCCCAAGTGCTGGGATTAAAGGCGTGCTCCACCACTGCCCAGCAACAATCTTACACAAAGAACTGCAGGCAACTAAGAAATGCTGAGAAGGAAAGAAACAGTTGTCCCCAGGGACAAGCACAGCAATTGGTTACCTACTACCAAATGGTCAGCACTGAAAACATACAAACCAGTGGCAATGTACAGACTGAGCAGGCTGTATTTATACGTTTAGGAATAAACACACACACACACACACACACACTCCATGTAACAACAATTAATGAAAAAATTGGCCATTATTTGGAAGGAAAGCAAGGAGGGGGCATGGGTGGACAAAAGGAAAAGGAGAAATGATGTAATTATAAATCTCAATAGCTAAGTAATTTTTTTAAAAGAAAGGAATTAGTTTAAAACAACAAGTGTCATAAAGTTGATCCAGCATTTATTTGCTCTGTGACAGTGATAGCTGATGTGATATCTTCTTTAAGAGGCTTTGTTTTATGTTTTATGGAAAGCAATGAATTAAACCCAGGATCTATAACTCCATGAGAGATTTTATGAAGATCCAATTTTTCTTAAACATGTGAATTAAATTTTGGCATACAAGGTTAAGAGTTTGACAAAATCATTTATTCTGGCACACTGGTATGCTGTCATTTAACTACTTACTCTGTGTACTCAGAAGTCAGTGAGGCAATAATAAATTATAAATTGTGCATCTAAACCCATTGGTGATTTATTTACAAAGTAAAGGCCACATTCTCATGGACACTCACATTGCAATACAGATACATGTTCATGTGAATGTTTGACACATACATGTATGCACATGCACATACACCATACTCACATGTGTACAACATGCACATACATGCATTGTTCACACTCATCTTACCACGGGAGGCCAGAAAACTTTCATATAAGGAAAAAAACACACAATGAGAAAATACAAATGTAAGAACTGTGTCATATTTTCAACTTTATTTTAATACACTTTAGTTAAAATTAATTAAATCAATTTCCACTCCTTTTCTTTTTCCATTCTCCTTGTGGCCTCCCTCTTTCATCTCCCATGTCCTTTCTACTCTCAAACTGATAGCTTTTTGCTTTGATATATATAAGTATATATATCAAAATATATGAGATATACACACACACACACACACACACACACAAATATAAATACAGAGTGCTAAGTCCACTTTAGTTATTGTGTGTATATGGTTTCAGGCCTGACAACCCTGTATTGGACAATAAGTCAGAGGATCAATTTAAATAATAAAAAATAACTGTAACTATGGATTAGTACTTCATACTTTGGTGGTGTGTTGTTTGAGATATTTGCTTACTTGATTTTACAGACAGGGTTATGTAGACCAGGCTACCTAGCACTTATGGCGCAGCCCAGTGTGGCCTGGAAATTGAGATAGTGCTGTACCATTTTACCATGCTTTCTGCCATGTTACAGTGTGGTAAGAAGGACCTCACTGGATGCCATGGCATGTTCTTGGTCTTCCCAGACCCAAGAATCATGACCTAAATAAGTCTCTACTTATAAATTCCCAGTCTGCAGCACATAGTTACAGCAGCAGACAACGAACTGTCTTTCCTTGTTCACTATTTCTAAAAATCATGAATATGCATTAGATTTTGTCAAATGTCTTTTCTGCATTTATTAATATGACCATATGACTTTTCTCTTTTAGCCTACTGAAGTGATAGAATATGTTAACTGTCAAATGTTGAACCTGCCTTGTCTAATTGGATTTAATTCCATTGGGTTATAGTGAAGTATACTGATCTCTGTAACTGACTTTGAAATGGATATCAAAAATAATGTACATAGGGGAATGTATGTCTGACTTTATAATAAAATAGGAGAAGTATAAATTTACATGGGCTGTAAAAACATAGATGAATAAAAAAGTGGGAATGTTCTGAATTGGAGTTATTCTGTGGCTGTCGATAAAGTTTTATTTTTTCTTTTCGTTTTGTCTACTGAACTAAGTTAAGCATTTTTAACATTGCTGAAACTTCTTTAAAATATCAATGCTAAATAACTCTCTGCATTCAAAAAGGCTCTTTATAATTCTCTAAAAATATGTTTCTGTTTTAAACTCTATTTCTGGCTTTTAGCATGAAGGTCAAAATTCCATCCAAAAAACTATTCTCACCAAGATCAGAAATACTGCTCTGAATCATGCTGATTTTCTTCCTTATTGAGTTTTTAAAATGTAGTTAAATACATAATTCTACCTTCCCGCTCCCAGTGTCTTAATTTGTGTGACATTTTATAGGGAGGATGGGGGCATTAAACTCTTAGTTAAGAGGTCTGCCCTCTGCCACATGTCTGTCTATTACCATTTATGTTTACTTGTTAACGACCTAACAGAAAAAGAGAATGGCTAACAATTTATTTCAAGCTACATATACCCATCAAAATATAGCAACACAAGGAATGTCAACAAACCCTAAGTTTTGGTCAGTGTCTGAATGGGCTGCAGCACAGTGCACACACCCAGTCCAAGCAGAATTCTGTGCCGATGTGGAGGGTCAGCCAGAGAAAACATCTAGTTCTTGTAGACAAGACCAGTTCTGTTTACTGGCTCTAACATCTAGATGTCTACTGTGATGTTAAAATAACAATAAGACCCCCCCCACACACACTACAAAACCAAACCAACAGTTTCCAAAGACCAAGAAAAGGATAGAGAAAACTAATCGCTGGGGTTACCATTTTATTCAGCACATATATTCTTTAATTACAGAGGAATAATAAATGTTATAGAACTGTTTGTGCTTTGTGAGAGTCTAAACAAATGCGTATCTTTTCTTATACTGTGAAATTATATATATTTACATAGATATGTATTTATACACATGCACAGACACACACACACACACACACACACAGTGCTGACTATAAACACCCCAGTGGATGGTTGTTTCTGACAGCTCTTGCTTAGCCTTCACATGCAGGGCCCAAATTAACTTTCTTTAAACATACGAAAGACAAAAGGAACTAGAAATTTCTGAACCTTGGCCAATTAACTAGTGACACACCTTTCCTAGTAAGCACTTAGATTTTAGAATGATTAACTAGAAGTTCCTGCATTTGAGCTGTTCTTTTGCTTAAGCTCTCTGAAAAACACTTCTTCTTTTTAAAGGAAGGATTATGTTTTCCAGAATGTTCTTAATAAACAAGGCTGAAAAAGCAAATGTGTAAGTCTAGAAATCTCCAAAAGATATTATTTTGGATTTTAAAAATCAGCTATTTTGACATTATTGGAGAGCCTGGTATTTCAAACAAATAAGTTTAATTATTCATTGTGCTCAAATTATTGTCATAGACACTTTGTGAAACTTAACAGTGAAACGGGTGTGGTCTTTGTCTCCACAGAGCAGAATCTCTAACATCACACCACCTTGTGTAGGCAAGACCATCTGAGGATAGTGGAGCCAACTTGGAGACAGATTGAAGCTCAGAAGTTAGCTTCAGGAAAGAGCTTTCCAGAAGCCTCCTCGAGAAAAAGAAAAAAAAAAAGAATGGATTGCAAGCAGATAGAGATTCATTTCAAGAAAATGGTTGATGTCAAGCAGGAGGCAGACGAGCCCCGATCTGCAGGGTAGTTCAGCCAAGCACTGCAGTTCAAGCTGCAGTTCAAAGTCAGTCACTTGGCAGTATTCTTTCTTCCTTCAAGGAGGCCCGAAACTGATTGATGAGGTCCATCCATGCATGAGAACACACTTTATCCAAAGGATACTGATCTAAATGTTAACTTACTTACCTTGCAAACCACTTTGAACAACTATATGGACCAAGGCATAGGCAAGAAGATATACAAAGTTAACCATCACAGCCAGGTCTGGGGAAGAAGTGATGGTTTCGGAGCAAAGAGAGAGGGAAGGAGGAGTATGAGCAAGGACACATGGGAGGGAAGCTGAACTTAGGGAGGACCGTACAGAGTGAGCTATCTGGAGAGGCTAAACTAAAACACTGTCTCAGGGAGACTTGAGCTACTTGTTGGAAGGGAGGCCTGGAGCTGACGGCAACTATATACTTGCCATTGGGGTAAGGGTGGTGTAATGCTTGGGGACAGGAGGACATACTGGGGAGAAATAGCATTCATAATAAACTACTGTAGCCCAAGAAATGTTGATAGTGTGTTCTAGCTACTTTTTCTTTCTGTATGAAACGCCAGGACCAAAAGCAAGTTGGTAGAGGTAAGAGTTTTATCTGGCTTACAGGTTCCGGTCCATCAAGCAAAGTCAAGGCAGGAACTTGAGGTAGGAACTGAAACAGAGACCACAAAGAAACACTGCTTACTGGATTGTTTCAATGACTTGTTCAGTTTTATACAGCCCAGGACTACCTGCCCAGAGGTGGCACTACCCAAGTGAACTAGACCCTTCACAGCAATCATTAATCAAGGAAACACGGCCCCAGACAAGCCAAAGAGGCGGATCTGATGAAGGGAATTCGTAAGTTGTGGTTCCCTCTTCCCAGGTAACTCTGGTTTGTTACAAGTTACTAACCAGCACAGGGTGGAAGAGAGAAAAAATAATCAATATTGAGCCTAAGTCAGCTCTCAAGCACCAACATCCCACCCCCTTCTCCACACACACACATACACCTTGACCTCTAAATAGGACAGTCATGGAATTATACTAACTGGAATCTGAATGTCATGACATAGCTCACTGACCCATGACCCATTCCAGGGAATGTAGTTAAATTTTCCTAACCTTCTCCCCCATGAAGACTAAATAAAACCATCTGGTGTGAAATGTCTGGGGATGGAGGGGCACTACTCAGTCAGGGGTGCTTTGGGGCCCTCGAGGGACATTTGTGTTAACATAAATGTGTTACAACAGTGTTAATTTGGTTTGTCACAGCAATAATGGAAGACTAAAGTGTTTTCTACAATGTAGGGTCAGCTTATCTGGAAGAATTAGCCAGTTCAGCATGCCAGTGCCCGAGGCATTGTAAGCATCCAGTAAATGTGGACTTCCGGCTGTATGTTAATCATGGGAATCAAACCGAACAGAGAATGTTTCTTTAAGTTGCAACATCTGGATGCTTGTGCTGTAAATGTTAAAAAGGCTCTACTGCTTGATCTGGAGACGAAAAGGGGAGAGTCTCTACTCAGAGATTCTACTCTTTGTTTGTTTGTTTGTTTTTTCAAGACAGGGTCTCTCTGTATAGCCTTGGCTGTCCCGGAACTTGTTCTGTCGACCAGGCTGACCTCACTCACAGAGATCCATCTGCCTCTGCCTCCCAAGTGCTGGGATCAAAGTCCTGCACTATCACTGCCCAGCTCAGAAATTCTTTTTACGCAACCGAAATATAAATTAATAACCAATAATAGCTAAAGTTGGCCTGCCTCGTACTCATTAGTAAAGCTTGAGGTTGGAGCAAGATTGAAGTCTGTTTGTTTATTTTAAAACAGAGTCTTACTATGTAGCTCTGACAGAGCAAGAACTTATACACAATAGGTTTGTTTGTCTCAGAGTCACAGAGATCTGCCTGCCTCTCCCTCTTAAGTGCTGGGATCAAAGTGTGTACTACCACTCCTGGCAGAATTTAGTTCTAAGGTACCATGCTCTACAAGCCAGCTTTCAAGGGAAAACGTCAATATTTATATTGATAAATTTATTTCTAGATTTCCCCGGCACATTTTAGAAATAGAGAAGTAAGAAAATTGAGTGACAGAGTTTTACCCAGTCTTAGGTGGGAATCTTGTCTAAAAAGAAAACAAAAATTCCACAGTCGACTTGGGTGCCACAGTCCAGCCTTCCCTGAGGGATTTTAGTGTCTCTCCTTGGTCCAGGAGCACACTAACAGAATGCACACAAATAAGGAGATCTTAGATCTTTCAAGAAATTTGGCCATATTTGTGTTAGAAATTCAAAGAATTTCTGTTGAATTTGGTGGCACTGAGAGGGAGTGGGGGCTCTTTCAACAACAACACAGACTGGCCTGGGTCACTTCCTGAGGAAAGCAGTGATTCAGGGAGCACTAAAAACATTTGACATTTGTGGGAGTCTATGGGTCTATGGCCAAGCTGGTATCATGATGAGCGCTCTCTTCTCTTCTCTTCTCTTCTCTTCTCTTCTCTTCTCTTCTCTTCTCTTCTCTTCT
>JADRCH010000056.1:7798001-7820940 GCA_019843965.1 Rhynchomys soricoides | reverse complement strand
CCTAATAACAGCCCTCCAAGGTTGAAACTATCATCCCCACATTTTCCCTTTTCTCCCCTCTTCCTCAGCACCCCCTCCCCTCTCCTCCCTTCCCCTCCCCGTTCCTCTCTTTCCTTCCCCCTCCCTCTGCCTGCTCAGTGCCGGGACAGCGCGTGCACTACCACATCTGGCTTTATTCGCACTTTCTAAGTAAGAAAAGTCAAACGGAGAATATAGTAACTAAAGTCAGCCATCTGATAACTAACTAGAACAGAGACCTAATCGGAGAGGAACGCTGATCCAGCTCACTCCGTGCCTCTCCTCTAGGCCCTCCCCTCCCCGCCAGCTCGCCCCTCCCCTTTCCCTCTTTCTCTGGCTCCCTATCTTCCTGTGGCTGTTTTGTTCTGCTGTGGCTCTAACCTAGAGCACCAGGCATGCTGGCATAGCATTCCACCCCAGTACACACCTCACTCAGTGCACTTTACTTTCATGGACTTTTATTTCATGGACTTTCTATATTGTAGGAGCTTTACACCAATGTCATTTAAGGAAATCTGCAGTGTGTGACAATTAAAATGACCGGAATCCTTAAAACTCACGAGACAATCTCCTGCATCTTTTCATAATTATACACGCATACACAATTTGGCAAATAGAGTCCTATGAATTCTTTAAAAATTCAGTCTTTCTAAAATACAGTACAGATGTGCTTGTTTCTACCCCATATTTCCCTTTACTCAGTAGGAAAATTGAATGTGTATATATATGTAACTTTTTATAGTGTTTTTATATTACATTTGTGTGTTTGTGTTTATATATCACAGTAAGCATGTCGGAGATGGTTCTGTTCCTCTACCATTTGACACCAGGGATCAAACTCTGTTAAGCTTGGCAGCAATCCCCTTTATCCACTGAGCCATCTCATTGGCCCGATTTTTTTTCTCTTATGATGGTATTTGTGTTCCTTTATGTATTTCCTTTATGCTCTGAGGAATCTCTCCAACACAGTTTAGGCCTGACATCCCTGGTAATAGCAGGAAAATGACCTATGTGTGGCTATACTACCGTATGTTAGTTAAACCATTTCCTGTTGGTTTTGTCTTTCTCCTGCTATGTAAAATATACGATACATATCCTTGGCCTGCATTTATTTTTAGCTCTGAGTTTTTCCCTTCCTTTATTTATTCCTTATATCTAGTCAGTGATTCACTCAGTTTTATCCCTAGTGTATCTCTGGGACCTGTCCTCTGGAGAGAACCCTAGCTTGATCCTTCACAGCATCAAGATGTAACTATAGCGATGGTCTTTGAGCTGCCTTCTCAGCCTCAGCCTTAATTCCTCTGTTTCCTGTCCTCTCTCTGTCTTCCTCTTTCCCTCTCTCTCTTCCTCTCTTCCAACAAAGATTGCTTCTGCCTCTAGGGTTAGCTGTCTTTTGGGGAGGGAGGGTGTATTAGGTCTATTGCCTACATACATATCTGTATAGTAGGTATGTGCTTCATGCACATAGAGGCTGGAAGAGGACACTGGGTTCTGTGGAACTGGAGTTACTGAGTTGTGAGCCACCATGTATGTGAACCTGAGTCATCTGGAAGAGTAGCTCTTAACCACTGACCTATCTCTCCAGCCCCCAAGATTAGCTTTCTGATAGACAGTTGGTCATAGCTTTTCTGAGAGCTCTTTAAGATTCTGAATAGTGCACATAACTAAGATCAAGAGAAACTGTATGGTAAGGACACTGGACATCAGTTCTCAGATAGACTGAGAGTTGACAGGAATGGTGACAAGCTCCAGGCCCAGAAAACCAGCTCCATCTGCACTGCTGGCTCTGCTTAGCTTCATGTAATCACTGTCATGAAGGAATGTGGACCAGACTTAGCTAATTTTACACACACAGACACACACAGACACACACACACACACACACCAAAACTACCTTATTGAAAAATTCCAATTCAGTGATGTCATTAAGAAACAAACAAACAAACAAACTGTGCTATCTGAGAAGTTTGTCTTGCAAGATCAAATGTGACTTATTTCAAATGAGAGTCTCATCTCTCAATGTTCTTCTACTTGTGACCTTTGTTATAGCCACAGTATACAGCCCAGAATTCCCAGAAGTCTCCGGAAACCTCACAGTCATCTTCCTCATATGCTGCCATCTCTTCCTGAACAGCTACTTCGTGTCTGTGCAACTTTTAAATGATGTTGAGTATTACAAAGGTTTCGTTTGGGGACAGGATCCTACCACGTTGCTCAGGCCAACATCAAACTTGGACTCTTCCTTCCTCATCCCTGAGTGCCTGAGAACACACCGTAGACCTTTTTGCAAGACTATTAAACTTACTGACATTTGTCTCAGTCACTTAGAGTCTTAGAACGTATGTGAAATGGGAAGGCAGAGCAGGGAGAAGTGGCAAGTGCCAGTGATGGAGGCACCTTGGTTTATGGCCTCTCCTCAGAAAGACATGGATACACAGAATAGGCTTCTGATTTGGGGTGATGTAGTGACTTGGGTCATATGTCACACACTGTCCTCTGCTGTTTCTCTGGCCTTGTGGAGTTGATGTGACTTCATGGCTGAGTGTCTACTACATGCTTGGCCACAGTTACAGACCTCCTGTCTGCTCTCAGAGTCATAGCCACACCCTTCCAGCCCTGCTTTATCCATTTCTCCACAGGGAGGACCCAGAGCTTGCAGAGGTTAAGGAACTTGCTCCAATGAACATGCAACTCTAAACCTTGGGTTTCCTAACCTGTGATATATTCTACTAAATACATTCTGGTAACCCAAGCTGGGCTCAGTCCTGCATTTAGCGATCATACAGGAAGGGGAATAGGGGCTAGGAAGTGGATCATAGCTCAGTGGTAGCATGCTTACCTGGGACACACAAGGAAATAACCCTCAGCACACATATACAAACATACATGTACACACACACCGACTGGCCTTGTTCTTCCAGATTGGATACAGAATTAAAAAATAGGCCTTTTTCAAGATCATTTTGGTCCTGATAAAGATCTTTATTGAAAGTCAGCTCATGTACTCTAGCTGTTTATCACCATTTCCAGAACCTCTAAATATGTAGTAATAACACAAAATAAAACCAAAAGCCATTATGAACTTCCAAGTTTGAAGTATAAATGATTCAGCTCCATTAGTCCTAATTTACATTCCTATGAGTTCAGCTTTACAAGAGTCTCTGTCCTCCAGCAATGGCCTATGAAATTCTGCCTCCCACAGACTGTCTAGTTGAGGGCTTCTGCTTTAATCCTGACTGCATTCCCTGGATCACCTCCACGTTCATTAGGCAGTTCGTTCACAACTACTTACTATGGTCTAGGCTTAGTCACAGTGTGTGCGTGTGTGTGTGTGTGTGTGTGTGTGTGTGTGTGTGCGCACATGCATGTGCTTGTGCCCATGCATGTATGGGTGGAGGCCAAAGGTGGAAGTCAGGTTTTTTCCTCAACTGCCTCTACCTTATTTTTTTGTCACAGGGTCTCCTACTGAACTTGCAGCTCATCAATTCTATTAAACTAGCTGTCCAGCAAGCCCCGGGATCAGCATACATCACTCCACCTGGCTTTGGGGGGGAGGGAATCTAAGCGATCCAACTGTGTTTCCCATCCTTGTATGAGAAGCATATAACCAACCGAGCCTCTCTTCAGCCTTGTCATGATTTTTTTTATTAGAAGTCCAGTCTCATCTGATAACCTAAATTACGAATGACTGTGATGGAGATTCTGCTGGTCCATTTTAAAGGACCCTTCCCTCTTTCCAGTTTATAGTCATCAGACACCTCATTTGCAGATGCTGTTCTCAGTACCAAATACTCAAAGGATCTGCTGCCCTTGAGGTATGCACAGTTCTAGGTAGACATAGAAACAGTTCCAAAATAATGTGACAAGTACCAAGCCCAGTTCTGTCACAAATGAAGGGGACATTAATACTGGCTATCCGAGAGGATGGGTCCCAGTGGAAAAGGGCTGCACCAAGGAACTCAGCTTTCAGATTTCTTTTGAGAATACATCTCTACAGACCACCAGAGAGAAAATAACAGTTTTTCAGGTTTGTAGAGGGCCAGTTACTGCTCCTCAAATTAGCTTACCATGTCTGAGGACAAATGCCCCCCCCATACAACTTATTAATTTTCTCAGTTTGCCTTAATCAAAACACCCTGAAATCTTAAACCTGCCGAACACAATACCCAATAATAAAAGGTTCTGAGAAAACCTTGGAGTTAAAAGTTCACAGGGAAGATTCCATAGTAAGTTATGTGACTTCCCCAAGGTTGAATCACCACGTAGAGTGCCCATGGACCCGTGGAATAGCTCCTCTTCCTGTCTTTCCGTAGCTAAAACTTTCCAAACCTTCTAAGTACATTTCCATTGTGATGGAGATTTAGCCTTTGAATGGGAGTATTCATTCTAGTTCTCCTCCTCTTGGGAGATTAGGTCTAGGCCGCGGGGTGGGGGCGGGGACAAGGGGTAGGGTGAGGGATGGGGAGAGCAGTAAGCTCAGTGGTGTGTAGTCTTCCTTAATCATAGCCAGGCCTGACAGTGGTCACTTTTTATGTTGAGGCCATCATGCCTCTAAGAAACTAAAATGTGCCAAGAGATGTGTCCAGGGATTCTTAGTGTTATATTGGGAGGTCTAGACAGACATCTCCATTTAGCAGGACCTTTGAAAGTGGGTAATAATGTGTTCTGTTGCTTATTAACAGAAGATCTGGGCTCTGCTTACAGAAATGTGGTAAAACTGTGGGCCAGACCTCAGCTTCAGTACTTTATATAAAGTAATTTAGTTAAGATCTCAGTAGTCACAATATTCAAAGATATCCACAATACTGTGAGTAGGAGCATTGGGGAAAGGAGGCAAAAAACTTTTTTAATGAGATTTTTCTTTTCTTTAAAAATGATAGGAGCATTTCCTATGACCAATTATTTCCTAAAATGGCACAGATGCTGTTATAAAGAAGGACACATGGACATCTGGTTGGGGAGCAAAGGAAAAGTATAGGGTCATTGTAACAACCAGATCAGGAACCCTGGTGGGTTGGGAGGAAGCCTTTGGGGATACTGTTAGATATAGGCCTATGAAGTGCTCACTCTGGGTTACAGAAAAACCTGATGGGCAGAGTAAGCTAGGGAAGGGGTGAGAAACTACAATCCTGAAACCTCAGAAGAAACAAATACCAAACATCATACACAGGCTATGCTGAAAGCTCAGGAAGGGACCAGAGACTGTGAGGGCTCTTTAAGTCTGCTTTTATGTGATGGTGATGGGAATGCTCAGTAAAGAGACAGATCCAGGGAATTAATGGATTAGTACAGAACACATTCCTGCTCCAGATGCTTAAGAGCTGCTGATCGCTGAATCTCCAGCTCAGTTTGCAGGTAAGGAAGCTGAGGCCCAGCGAACACAGCCATTTAGCATCAGATTCCACTTCTCTTTTCTGGGCTTCTTCCATACTTGCTGTGGTGGTTTGCATATGCTTGGTCCAGGAGTGGCACAATTAGGAGGAGTGGCCTTGTTGGAGTGGGTGTGGCCTTGTTGGAGGAAGTGTTTCACTGTGGGGGTGGACTTTGGGACCCTTTTCCTAGCTGCCTGGAGACAGTCAGCCTTCTCCTGGTTCCCTTTGGAACAGGATATAGAACTCTCAGCTCCTTCTCCAGCACCATGCCTGCCTGGATGCTTCCATGTTTCCCACCGAAATGATAATAGACTGAACCTGTATGCCAGCCACAATTAAATGTTGTCCTTTATAAGAGTTGCCTTGGTCATGGTGTCTCTTCATAGCGATGGGAACCCTAACTAAAACACTTGCCTACTCTATATTTAACTAGGAAACATGTTCAGTTCAACAGTCAGCATCCACACCAAGTCCCACAAAGCATAGTGATGATTTAAAGAATCATACCATTTTATAATCTAATTGAGCTTCAGAACTAACTATGAATCTTGATAAAAATTACCTGGATTTGAACTATGTGGGACAATGCCTTTAAGACAATGCTAAGTAAAGAAAACAGGATACAACAATACAACCACATCCTGTTTAGTACTTAGAAATCTGAGAAGTTCAGCAACCATTGAAGATCCCAGTTTTACGGGGCTGTGACATTGCTCAGAAGGTAAAAGTGCTTGCCACCAACCAGAGTTCCATCTCTAGGACCTACGTGATTCCTAGAGACCACCCTCTGACCTTCTTCCATACATCTTGGCAGTCATGTGACATACACACCCAACAATAAGTAAGTAAAATAGCTGTAATAAAGGAACCACATGATGTGAGGTTGCTATGATAATGCCTAACACATAAAAACAAAACAAAACATTTATTATTAGGCCTGAAGACCTGAGTCCAATCTCCCAGAACCACATTACAGAATGAAACAGGTGACCGTCCTCTATCAGTTGTCTTCTGGCCTCTGCCCATGTTTCAGGCAAACATGTGCCCTCACACAATCAATCAATCTAGGACAAAGAACCAATTGTTCCATGATAGGTAGACCTGTGAGCTTATTTGATTTGATTTTCTGGTGCTATGAAGGTCAGAACTGACAGAGGTAGTTTCTTTTTCCCTTTTCTTTCTTTTTTCGTGTGTGTGTGTGTGTGTGTGTGTGTGTGTGTGTGTGTGTGTTGGGGGTATGGAGGTTAGTAAGGGGCAGTTGTGAGCACAGGCTCTGAGGATGAAACTTGAGTCCTGGGCATGCTAACATGAATGCCCCATACCCTGAACTACATCCCGAATACAGGACTCAGGTTTTGTTCTCTTTGCTCCAGACCTGCTTCACAGTAAAAGCTGAAAAATAAAGCATGTTGTATTTTATAAAAGGGAAAGAAAGAAGGAACCAGGATGTGCTTGTAAGAGTGAGATATGGTGAGGTGGAAGGGGGTGCCTCTGTGGGCCCATGCTGAGACATCCCTTCCCCCGAGGGACCAGCCATACAACGGATATGGATATAGTGTGGAATAGAGTTTATTTAGGGCATGGGAGGGGAGTTGAGGAGGGAAGGGGGGAGAGGAGCAAGAGGAGGAGGAAGAAAGGGAGGAGGGGGAGGAGGGGGAGGAGGAGGCGGAGGAGGAGGAGAGACCAGTCATGAACACATGGAGAGAGAGGGGGAGGGGAGGGGGAGGAGAATGGGGAAAGAAGGGACAGAGAGGGAAGAGAGTAAGAGGGGAGAGGGCCAGAGAGTAAGGAGGGGCGAACAGCCCCTTTTATACTGAGTCTGGCAAACCTGGCTGTTGCTAGGTAACTCCAGGCAGAGCCTAGAAGGAACGCTAACAAAGTTTTCCTCATATAATCTCCATCCCAAAGGAGTGCCTGT
Organism: Rhynchomys soricoides; assembly: GCA_019843965.1. NCBI lineage: Eukaryota > Metazoa > Chordata > Mammalia > Rodentia > Muridae > Rhynchomys > Rhynchomys soricoides. Next base: position 7,813,632 of record JADRCH010000056.1, on the reverse strand, counting down.
CCTGAGGAGAGAATAAAAGAAGAGCAGAAGGAGTGTGATGGGAATTCTGTTAAGACCGGAATGGGAGTGTGTCAAACTTGGCCCAAATAGAAGCTACAGAAGTGAAGGACAGGAGGCTGGGCGTCCCCACGTCTCAGCCTAGGCTCCTCACCTCTACCTTTGGGCTTCAATAGAGACTCTTGTGTTGGAGGTAACCTTTACTCCCTTGGCGCTAGTATAGATTTAGTTGGCTGAGGCATTCGTTCAGGAAAGCAAAGTCCAGGTGGGGACTGGTTAGGGATAGATGGAGCTTGTTCTTGTGGATTGCTGGGTACCAATAGGAAGACAAAGGGAGTACGTAACTCTCTTCTATGTTAGTATCTTCTTTAGATGGTGGTGTTTTGTTTTGTTTTTGTTTGAGGCGAGGTCTTGTGTATCCAGGCTGACCTCAAACTCTCAATGAAGCTAAGGCTGGCCTTGAACTGCTGATCCCTCTGACTCCACCTCCCAAGTGCTAGGGTTATAGGACTGCATCACCATGCTGGCCGCTCCTCCTCCTCTAGTTTTGGTTGCTTTGTTTGTAAAACTTTAGTTAAAATACGCCCTGGCTGCCCACATTCTTGGGAACCCATTTAGAGGTTTTTCTAGCTCTTAACCATCGGTGTGCAGCAGGGATGCGGGGGTGAGTAAGCAGGATCCGCCCACCCCTCCCTTCTAAGTCGGCGTCATCGCCCCTTCCCCTCCCATCTCCAGCCACCCCAGTGCAGCAGCCCCACTCTTGCCTGGTCCCGGCCTCGGGAAAGCTCCGCTGAGAGGACCCTGCACTCTGCTGCCCACTAGGCTCCTGGCATCTTCCGTAGCCAGTGTCTGCATTCACCCGGATCCTTGTTAGGCAGTGCCCCTGGGACAGGAGGACACAGCAAGCTTCTCAGGTAAGGATGAACTCACTGGACAGGAGAGCATCCTAGAGGCTGGACCACTCCTGAACAAGGCGGGACCCACAGGAGGAACACAGAAAAGCACTTAATAAGGGATCACAGGCTGGCTGTTTTTTAGAGATCAACCAACCTTCTTCCATTCTGAATGAGTACTGGCCACTGCAAGGTTAACATCGGAGGAGTGATGTTCGCATTGGAATACAAATGAATGCCTTCTGCTTAAACAGTACCAGAGGGGACCCTCTTTATTTTTATGATTATTAACAGATGTCATTGGAAAAGGTGTAAAAACTTTTCCTGGAAAGAAGTTTGTCTCTTCGCTAAGTTGCTGCTGAAGTACTTTCTGCCTCTGTCTGCCTCATTCTCTCTCTGTCGCCCTCTCTTTCCTCTCCCCTCTGCCTGGGTAGCAAAATGAACAGTGGAAGACCCTTGGAACAAGGAAGTGAGATGAAATGGAAATCTGGGGCTTGCTTTAAAGGACCAGCCAGGGGTGAGTGGATTTAAAAAAATGAACAAGTATTGAGAATTACCAAAACTGAGTGATGGATACAGGGAGACTAAATTTTTCTCTTGGCTCTTGTGTGTGTGTGTGTGTGTGTGTGTGTGTGTCTGTGTGTATATGTGTGTCTGACTGTGTCTGTCTGTCTGTGTGTATGTGTATTAGTATGTATGTGTGTGTGTCTACGTGTGTGTGTATGTGAGTGTGTCTATGTATATGAATGTGTGCATATGTGTATGTATATATGTGTGTATGTGTGTATATGTGTGTGTATGTGTATGAGTGTGTGTGTGTGATCTTGAGACTTTCTATAATAATACGAGTTTCTGGAAAGCTGCAGCAACCCTCCAGCCTGATTGATCTGACTCCCATACCATCTTCAATGTGGCCAGCAGTTCCTTGGGCTGAGGAGATGGTTCAATAAATAAAAGGCTGGCCTCACAAATGTAAAGACCCAAGTTCAGATCCCCAGAACCCACATAAAGCCAGAAGAGATCGAAAACATCTGTGATCCCACTGCCCTATAGGAGATGGGGAGAGAACACAGGAGACCCGTGAAAGCTTCTAGTGGGTTGGCCTGGTGAATGACTACACTCAAAGTTGTCTTCTGACCTCCACGGGGCATGCCTCCACTTACTCACAAGAACCAAGGTGTGCGCGCACACACACACGTAGAAAGATATTGTCTGGTATATCAAGTCCCTTCTTCCTTGCCTTTACTAACCTTTCTGGCTTCTGGCATGTCCCTCCCCCTTATGCCCAAATTCATTTGTATCTACAGAGAATTATAAAAGTCATAACTTGCTGACTGGAGAATTGTGTTTAAGATCTGGTTTATGATTTAGAAGAGAGAATGTTAAAATCCCAGCCAAATAAGAGAGCCAGGCTAGAAAGTGCCAATCAAATGGTGCATGGGATTTCATTTTAGAGAAGATTCTTTCATGTGAGACAGTTCTATGTAATTTCCTTTCCATTTTTTTTTGCAGATTTTTTAAAATGTGAGAGTCCCCAGTATGTGCTTGGCTGATTATACGTGAAGCTGCTAGTGTGGGTCGGTCAACTTTCTCTATTGAATAGATTGCCTTTCTTTCTGTGCCCAAGTCTCAAATATCCAACAAATTCATTTTAAATAGAAGCATCAGACTCAGGAATTCAGGACTGCTAAAGCTACCTCACCTTAGAATTCACAGATGGGAAATCTGAGTTGGGGACATTCGGAAAGACCAACATCAACTTAGCAGTTTACAAATCATTATTTTATACTTTTAAATTTTCCTACAGGTAAACTGATATGTGGATAGCAAAATACTCTGTGACTACCAAATATAATGAATTTATTAACTATTCTTTGCTGAAGATCCAACTTAAAAAAAATAAAGCGTAGTCAAGAGCCAGGCACGGTGCACTTTATACACCAGCAAATGAAGGGGCTAGCCAAGAGCTCCCTTGGGGTTACCTTAGTTCCGTTCACCCCAAATCTGATTTACACACAGCGATACATTCTATAAATTGAGATGTACATATACTGCAGAAATAGCAGGAAAAAAAAAGAGAAAAAGAGGGAGGTTTTAGTTTTTATTGTGATGAGAAACAGAAGTTGTGGTTACTGTAAAATAATCATCTGTGTAACTTTACCATCTTCCTTTCCCTCAAGGACTGCCAAACTTTTAAAGCAGACATTGCTCTGTCTCCAGTCCCGAAGTGCTATGGTATGTGATATTTTGAATAGCCATTGGCACATTGTCAATGAACCCTCTAACTGTTGATTCTCAGCGTAGAACTGGTGGAGAGCTTAACCTTAGTAATGGATTATAAAGTATTTGATAAACATATGGAAATATTTGGCAGGCTTGTGACTTTCCTTCTCGTTGAAATGAATCACAGCCCATTTGGTGGATGGCTCAGCAGTGCTGTAGGCCATGGTGGGAGTGTGCTGGCACTGGAGCTGTTTTTTGGGAAAAACACCTGCCAGAAATGTGTCTGGCCTCGGACAGGGTGATCAGCCCTCAGCTCATCAGGATGGGCTATGGGACCTGGAGGTGGGTTTTTAAGTGTGATAAGTTCCATATACAACGACTCTTTAGTATATTGTGAACCAGTTACACCTTCCTTATCTCCTATGCTTCAAGGACAATTCTGAATCACAGCTGAATGACGGAAGAGGAAATGCAGCCCCAGACTTGCTCTTGGCAGGCTTGCTTTGCCATCTAGTGGTGGCAACATAGATAGCCAGCAAGGACCTGCTCCCAGGACTAGAGATGGAGAGTCTTCTGAGGATCACTGATGAGCCAATCACCTGTGTACACTTGCTCATGATTTACTGGAGAGCAAGACTAGGTCTTACAAGACCACTCAATAGTCAAAACGAACTGTCAGAGATTATGTTTTTTTTTTTTTTTAAAGAAAGGCCTTTAAAATGATACTGAGCATGGGTAACACTGCATTTGCTGAAAAATGATTACACTATTCAGCTTCCTGACTCTAGCAATACTAATCAGTACCATCATAAAATTTCATGAAATTCTGTTTTATATCTCTACAATTGAACATTCTGTTATTTTTATAAATTTTATAATTGATGTGTAGGGCCTATAAAATGAACCCCTCTCCCTACTTCCCACTGCTTCCCACTGCTTTCAAAACACCCAAGGAAGGCAATTTTAAAAACTATATTCTCATCTTCATCTATGTATTAAGTTCTTGTTTCTTTTTTAGTGTGGTGGGATTGTATTTGTGTGTGCTGGGTACATATGTGTTTGTTGGTGCGTGTGTGTGTGTGTGTGTGTGTGTGTGTGTGTGTGTGTGTAGACCAGAGGTCAGAGGTCAGACTTGGATGTTGTTCCTCAGAAGCTGTCTATCAAAATGTATGCCTAATGTGTGTGTGTGTGTGTGTGTGTGTGTGTGTGTGTGACTTATGACATGTTCAAGTGCCTACAGAGGCCACCAAAGGAAGTCAGGTTCTTTGGAGCTGGACTTACAGGCAGCTGTCAGCTGCCAGATGTGGGTCTTTTGCAAGAGCAGCAAGCACTGAACCATCACCCCAGCACCAAGTGATTGTTTTTTGTTTGTTTGATCTCTCTCTCCCCCCCCCCCCGCCTTTTCTGAGACAGGGTCTCACTCGGTAGCTCTGGCTCTGTTGGAGCTCTCAGAGATCCATCTTCCCCTACCTCCTGAGTGCTGAGGTTAAAGTGAGCACCACCAGGCCCAGCCCAGAAGCTGGGCACCTAGGTTTTTGAGTGGGACTCGCCCTAGGATCAGGTCAAGGTTGGTCTCCACCTCTCCAGCACACAGAGCACACATGCATGCCCCCATACTCAGCTTTATTTAGTGGGTTCTAGGGACCAAGCTCAGATCCTGATGCTTGCATGGCAAACACTTTAATGAGAGTTATCTTCCAAGCCCCCTGACTTCTCATTTCTGTTTCAGTCAATTAGCCAAACCTTACAGAGTTAAAATCACACAAGATTATTAATTTTACATGTGTAGAGCTCTGAAGTCTAGAGAACAGCAGGACTATGTTCCTGTTAAGTTCTTCTGCTTGTTTACCCTTGGCATCTTCTACAGTCCACCCACATCCTAAGGGTCCTGAGCCACCTCACTTCCATCTCTGTTTCCATATCCACAACTCTCTCCTGCCTTCTCTTTACAAGGTCCCATGGTTGCAGTGCAGTCACCTGATATCCTGGCTAATGCCCTCGTCTGAAAACCTTTGGCTTAGTCACACTCTCACCATCTCCCTCACCATGTGAGGAACACAGACACAGGTCCTCAGGATGAGGATGTGGGTCCATCCAGAGACCGATGCCTATGTACCACAGGGAATGTACTTGGTAAGAGGTATGGGAAATACCTTATAAATGCCTACCAATGTTTTCCTTTTGCTTTCATAGAAGAGGTGGTGTCTCTGTTACCAAGGCTGGTCTGGAGCTTTTGAGTTTAAATGAGTAGCTGAGACTTCGTGCATGCACTGCCTCAGCTTTCTTTTGCCCCTACCACATACTCTGCTGAGATAGTCACATGTAGTCCAAGCTAGCGTAGAACTGGCAATCCTCTTGTCTCTCCTTGCAGGGACTGAGATCACAGGTGAGCACTACTAGGAGCGCTCCTTCGATTTTTGACTTCAGGTGTTGGGCAGCAATGATAACTGCTGCCATTTGCTGAATGCTCACATGGGTGCATGTATTATTCCTTCAAAAACAATGTATGCCATTCTCCGTCTTTAACATATGTGGAAAGTGCAAAGATGAGGTATCCTTAAGAAAATGACCCTTTTAATAAATGGCAAGCATAAAGTGATTTGGTTTTAAAGTCCCCTGTCCCTATGGTCATTGAACCCCTGTCTTTACTATCCATCTTTGTTATATCACTGACACTCACTGTTATTTTCCCACCGCGGTGACATTATATTCTTTGTAAATATTGTATCACTTGGTGCTCTAGCCAGTTAGTGACATCCATAAGTGGTTGGAGTGGCCTAGAATAAAACTCCATTACAGCAGCCATGATTCCTCTCTGTAGCTTGCCAAACTCAAGATGACCATGTACGCTTGTAGAGGTATTTTCCAGAACGCATCCCACTTCCCTGAATCATCTTTATAGTTTGTCACCACTAGTGATACCCCTATGCTTCTCCTGTGACCTTTGACCTAACTGTCTCTCCTGTCTGGAGTTATTACGAGCACCTAGGCCAGGCCTCAGTGGCTCCTGGTATGTCAATCCTTACCATAGGCGAAGGATAAGAGCAGAAGAGGAAATGAGGGTATGCCTTCACACTTATGTGTGTGTACAAAAACAGGCCACAGTATCTAGAAGGGCAGGAATCATTAATGGCTCAAAAAGTGATTATGCATTCACTTGTGTGCCCAGACATATTTGGTAAGGTGACCTACAGTGTCACTGATCTGACTGAATAGGCCCTTACTTTAAAAACTAAATGTTTGCTGCACAAGAATTTTCCATGATATGTTCGTGAACGGGGCCAGCTTACTTGCTTTATATTAGGTAGGTAATATCTAATCATATTTAAGTTTAATAGGAATAAGAAAAATATACTGCAAAGCCACAGATATTCTTGGGAATGAGCAACTAGGAAAACATTCATGTGACCATCCTTGCAGACATATAACGAAATAGAGGGGATTTGCAAGTCAACTGGAAATTATTAAGAAACAAAAGAATTTGCAAAATAGACTCTTTAGGAACCATGTGTTTTTGGAGCTGGGGAACAGTTGGCAGAGCACTAGCCTAGCATACATGAAGCCCTGGGTTTGACCCTTGGCACCTAGATGAACCCAGTATAGTGACATATGATCCCACCACTCAGAAGGCGGAGGAAGGAGGATCAGAAGTTCAAGCTCACCCTCCCTCAGTTTTGAGGCCAGCCTGGGCTCCATGAGACCCTGTCTCAAGAGAAAGAAACTATGTGTCCTTTAACTTTGGCTCCTAGTTAATTTTAGAGCAGAATAATAATTTTAAATAATGCCCGTATCCCTTGCTTAATTTTAGAGCAGAATAATAATTTTTAAACAACACATGTATCACCTGCTTACCGTGTTCTGAGCTGAGGGGTACCCCTTTCCACACGTCACCTCTTTTAGTTCTAGAATGGCATTGAGACAGAGCTTGTTATGATTGCTGCCGTGCACGTGAGGAAAATAAAACCCAGAGAGTTAAGTTCATCTGCCAAATGGGAGAAAAGGTGGACAGTTCCGGACCTGCACTTATGCCCGTTGTGTTGCTCTAGATACACAAGTATTCTAAACACTACCATCAGTCCCCCACTTCTAAGAACAACAGATAATAAATGGTGGAAATAGTAAGTCATCTCTTGCAATGATGAGTGGCCATCCTTATTAGAGAAGTAGGTACATCAGCAGGTGTTAGACTTCTACCTAATTCCTTTCTGCTGCACCTGCCTCTAGAATCCAACCCATGACCACCCGTGGATCCTCTGACTCACTGTGAAGGGCAGTAATTGTAATCTCACTTTTATTACCCAAACCTGGATTCTGAAGCCACATTCCAAGCAGCCACCTGGACACTGACACCATTGTATCACTAACGTAACGAGAGCTAGGGAAGAGGAAGGTGTGAGCACAGACATGGCAAAGTGTTGCCTTTCCAACTGGGTCTGTGTTTCCTAGATTAGCGAGTTAGGCATTGTGGGTGATGGGTATATGTAGCCCTGTCCACTGGACTTGTGGGTTGTGGGTTGCTCCATCTGTCAGAACTATAATTTCCCTTGACATTTTACCATAAGGAAAACTTAGGTTTTTCCAAGAGGAAGTGTTCCTAGACATCTGTCCAATTTTAAATTACAGACCAAATTAGATGGGCTAACTAAAGCAAGGGCCCTTTATTACTGTGATTTGGAGGTCATATTACAAGGCTCTGCCCTTGTTCAAGGCCAAGGATAGACATGGGCATGGCTTTTATTCCAGTGGGTGCACTGCAGAGATGCTCCCAACAGGGCTGGAAAAAATGATGCCATCACATGATTCATGGTGTTGGATGCAGGAGGCATTCATACAAGCCTACTCAATTGAATGTTTCAGACAGATAACACTACTTACATTAAGTAAGTATAGATAAGCTGAGTTTCTTCTTTATTAAATCGAAGCCATTTGGTATTAGTGGTTGCTAATGGAAACAAAGTAGAGTCAGAATTAGGTTTATTTTATACACAAAGATGAAGTAGAAGCTATCTGGAGATCAGCTAAACAATCATCCCTGCAGAGATGATGCCCAGGCCCTGACTACTCCAGTGTCATTCAACTTCCTTGAGTCTCCAAGGCATCTGGAAGTCTGGTTAGAAGACAGTAATCTGAGGAACCCCACAGACATTCCATGGAAGCTTCTAATTCTTTTCAGATTTAATTATTTTGTTTTATGCCTATGAGTGTTTTTCCTGTATGTATACCGCATGCATGTCTGGTAACTGAGAAAGTCGGAAGGGGGCATTGGATCCCCTGGAAAAAGAGTTGTAGATGGTTGTGGTCCACCCTGTGGGTGCTGGGAGCTCAACCTAGGTCCTCTGTAAGAGCCACACTTGCTCTTAACTACTTAACCACCATCTCTCTAGTACCTCTAGGAGATACTCTAGCAGGAGATGTGAGGTAGGCTTCGACAATTAGTTTGCAGTTTTTTGGTAAGGAGTGGAGAAAGGTTTATGACTTGCTACAGCAGGCAAGAACATTGGATTTGATTCCAAAGCAATGCACTCCTCAAACAAAAGAAGGAAGCATAGTTTGTGGATCCTGTAAAAAAAAGTCACAATGGCTGACAAGAACTCTTCTGGGCATGCTCAGCTTGCACCATAAAGAGAGCAGACAGGAACATTAAGATAACGTTCTTTTTGACTTCTCATAGATGATTGTCAACGGGGAAGTGTGCTTTCTCATTTTTATCTTCTGTGCATCCACATCTCTTGTTGAAAACTCTTTTCAAAAAAAATTAATTTTTAATGATGTATGTGAGAGTGTCTGTGTGACATGTACTATGTGCATGTGAGTTCAGTGCCCACGGAGGCCCATCGTGTCAGATTTCTCTGGAGCTGGTGATTGTTGATTGTGAACTGCCTAACATGAGTGCTGGGAACCAAACTTGGGTCCTCTTCAAGAACATTCTGAGCTTCTAATGGCTGAGCTGTCTCTTCAGTCTCCCTTGAAGAGAGAGAAAGTCCAGAAGAGACTCTCCATATTAGGTAATGATAACACCAGAGTTACTTTTAGATCAATGATGTCCTCCAACAAAGGAAGTTCAGGATTCAAAAAATCACATCACTGACTGTGCTGGCCCTGGGAATACTGTCTGATGTAATGCACCCTTTGTCGAGCCACCATGACGTTGGCTTGTATCACCATTACCAGCAGTTGGGAGGATGCTTATCTGAGTATCTACTCACTGGGAAATACATGCCTATGTGCTCCTGGCTGAGACTGTTATCAAGTATGGTTTAGAAGCAACTGACAGGATTGAAATTTTCAAAAGTATTGGCTGAACCCTTTGGCTCAGATAATACAGTTAAAAGTCAGTGTGAGAAATAAAAGCTAATAAGTTATACTTGAAAACAATTGAATTCTCATAAGCCTCTCTTAAAAGTCTGGCTGGGAGCCGAAGGGTACATGAAACTTGGTGTTTGAGTTTGTAATTGGTGTGGTCAAATCCATCTTGTCAGTTATCACTGGATTTATGTCCCATCGTTCTAATCTCCAACGAGTTTAAATGTTGTGAGACTAAAAGCACTGGAAAAGCCAGCAGGAAAACAATTCCGTAGGGTGAATGGACAGTTACCTGGCTTTTACCCAATAATGATTGCTACTTGCTTATTACTGCATAGAGAGTCACAGGTAAATATGCAAAGATTCCACATATCTTGGTGTGGCTAGTTGGTGACTTTCTGTCTTTACTATACTTGTATATTAAGTACATAATGGATAGTTGCTGTGAAGGGCTTACTTTAAAAAGCAACTTTGTAGGAATCTGTAGTTGGGTCTGATGGAATCTGTAGTTGGGTCTGATGGAATCTGTAGTTGGGTCTGATGGAACATGTTTGTAATCCCAGTCTCTTAATTGGCGGAGGCAGAAAGGTTATGACTTTAAAGTAATCCTGGGCTACAGTGAGACTTCATCTCAAATATAATTTTAATGGGTTCAGTGATAGGGTGTTTGCCTAGCATGTGCCAAGATCTGAGTTCAATTCCTAGCACCATCAAAATGAAAAACCAATTGTGTCTCAAATCTTAAAACTCTCTTGAGCTGAACATGGTAGTACACACCTTTAGTTCCAGCACTGGGGATGCAGAGGCAGGCAGATCTCTTTGAGTTTGAGGCCAGCTTGGTCTACAAGTAAATTCTACGCCAACCAAGGCTGCATAGTGAAACCTTGCCACAAACAAACAAACAAACAAATAAAGCAAAACAAAAAATAAAAAAATCTCAAAACAAACAAAAACCTTTCTTGACTGAAATTTTGCTAAGAACACGGTCCTCATCTGGACAGTGGTTGTGTCTGCCTTTAATCCCAAGTCTGGGGATGCAGAGGCAGAAGCAGGTAGAACTCTGTGATTTCAAGGTAATGTGATTTACAGAGCGAGATCCAGGACAGCTAGGGTGTTTACACAGAGAAACCTTGTCTCAAAAACAAGAACAAACAAACAAACAACCCTCCCCCACCCCTGGTTTAGTTCTCAACAACACTCTGGAAAAGGGACAGAAACCCACCTATAACTTCAGCTCCAGGGTAGTCTCTGATTTGTACAATGTGAAAATCATTTACTAAACCTTGTTTTTTAAATTACTAGTTACAAATGACCTGAATGATGGGTCACACATAACAGAGAGGTTCAAAACTGAGCTTCAGGGAACAGCCCAAGCAGTAGCATGTGAACATCAGTCCTACTAAGTGAACACATTTACATGCTTACAGGCCTACACACCTAGAGAAGAAGAAACAATGCAAACAATAGAGAGGCATCGTATTACTTATCACATATGGGCAACTTTAAACATAGCTGACATCAGAAAAGCTTAGGTGCTGAGAGCCATAATGGAAAGAGACCACAGTCTATGATGGTCTCAGTCTCCAAGTGGTGAGTCAGGAACTGCCCACAGCACTTCCCTAATTTGTAAACGAATTTACATATAGAATTTCACTGTGAATGGCCCCTTTTATAAGTGGTGGTTTCACACAAAACTTTATTTTGAAAATGTACTTTCGGCATCAGGTGGTCTATGCCATATCTTCTCTGTTTATGGCAGAGGAAACCTACTGCGGCTGTGGTTACCTTACTGGAGCCACAGAAGATCAGGCAGCAAGAAGAGCAGAAGTCCCAGCAGATAGCGCTGTTTGGCCTTAGTAGTTACAAAAATAAAAAACTCAACAACATGAAGGTGTGGGGGTGAGGTGTTGGGGAAGTGGGGGGCTCTTGAGTGGCAGGTAAGGTTAAGTTACGGTGTATATTTGTATGAAATTGTCAATGAATAAATAAAATATATTCTAAAGAAAAAAATCAAAGGAGGTGGCAGGCTTGGTGACAAAGGCCTAAAGTTCCAGCTACTGAGGAGGCTCAGGGAAGAGGATCAAAGATCACAGCCAGCCTAGGTGACAGAGTAAGTTGAAATCTGAGACTGTGTCTCAAATACAAAGTAAAAGGAGCAGCATTAGAGTGTTTGCTAGCATGCATGAAGCCCCAGGCTTACTCTCCAGCCCCTGTCCCCACTTCCGTGTGTGTGTGTGTGTGCATGTGTGTGTGTGTGTGTGTGTGTTGTAGTGTGCATGTATGTGGTATGTATGTGTGTGTGTGGCATGTGGGGTGTGTGTGTTGTGGTATGCATGCATATGTGTGTGGTGTGTATGTGTGTATGTTGTATTTGTTGTATTGTGTGTATGTTGTGTGCTATGTGTGTGTTGTTGTGTGTGGTATGTATGTGTGTCTGTGAGGTATGTATGTGTGTTGTGGTGTATATGTGTGTGTGTGTGCATTGTGTGTCTGTGTGGTATGTATATATGTGTGTAGTATGCATGTATATTGTGTGTATGTATGCATATGAAATCAGAGCAGGTGGCAAGCAGAAGAACTCACCTGTTTCTAAGTCTGTGCTGCTTCATCTGCTGCATATCGCCACACCAGCTCTTTCTGCAAACCCTGGCTCAGGGAAGTTGTGAACTCCAACGCATGTTTCCGAACTCTGATAGGCATTTACATTTTAGACTTGAAGACATTATTGTCCCGTTTTTAAAGAGCTAAGCACACAGGAAGAACTGCAGGATGTTTGCTTCTCTCTCTACTTAGGAGCATTGGAGAATAAGCATCTGGAGAAGCTGTGGGGGTGAGATTTCCCAAAGGGAGCCCACTCCCTGTCCCAGATGGGGCTGTCTGGGGAGGCAGGAGGTGAGGTTGAAGGGAAGAGATACAGGTGATAGGGAGAAAGATTGGTGAAGAACACCTTACTGATTTTGGATGTCTGTTTTGAGTGTAGATTTAATGTCCAGGAAGTCTAAGGCAGATGAAAACAAGGATCTGTTCATGGTGGTGGTACACGCAGGACCTAATGCATAAAGACGTAAGTAACATTTAAAAAACTTAAAACCACACCTTTTTTTCTTTTTTGTTTTCAAAGGGCAAAATAGAAGAACAAGATGGGAAATATGTTATTTTGGTTGATAATTTTCATCCCTGGATGGGCCCTCTCTGAGGGGTCTGAAACAGAGCTTGATTTTACGTGGCACTTGAGCAGAATACCCCAGGTTGTGAGTGAGAAGACTATCCATCTTGCCAGCCCCACGTTCCAGGCAGATGCTGGGGTGGTGAAGGCCACAGTGTGCAGCATCGAATGTCAGGAAAAGCTCCCGGCTCCCAGCCTTTCCCAGCTGGAAGACTCCCTTTCCTATGAGACTGTCTTCGAGAATGGGACCCGAACCTTAACCAGGGTGAAAGTTCAAGGTCTGGTCCTGGAACCCACTCAGAACAGCAGCATAAAAGGAGCACGCCCTAGGAGAAGGAGGCAGGTGTACGGTACGGACAGCAGGTTCAGCATCTTAGACAAAAGGTTCTTGACCAATTTCCCTTTTAATACAGCAGTGAAGCTGTCCACCGGCTGCAGCGGAGCCCTCGTTTCCCCCAACCATGTGCTCACAGCTGCCCACTGTGTCCATGACGGGAAGGACTATGTCAAAGGCAGTAAAAAGCTGAGGGTGGGAATGCTGAAGTTGAGAAATAAAGGAAGCCGTAAGAAACGCAGAGGTTCCAAGAGGAGCCGGAGAGAAGCAGAGAGAGGTGGCCAAAGTCAGGAGCATCCTCATGAGAGCGCCACCCAAAGACCGGGGAAAAAATCCAGGCGAGGTCCGAGAGTCGCTCAAGGAAGGCCTTCCTTCCAATGGACCCGCGTCAAGAGCACCCACATTCCCAAAGGCTGGGCGAGGGGAGAGAATGGGGACCCGGCCTTGGACTATGACTACGCGCTCCTGGAACTGAAGCGTGCGCACAAGCAACAGCACATGGAGTTGGGAGTTAGCCCCACCATCACCAAGCTTCCGGGAGGCCGGATCCACTTCTCTGGATTTGACAACGACAGGGATGATCAGTTGGTGTATCGGTTTTGCAGCGTTTCCGAGGAATCCAATGACCTCCTGTATCAGTACTGCGATGCTGAGGCAGGCTCCACCGGCTCTGGGATCTACCTGAGGCTCAAAGAGCCAGGCCAAAAAAATTGGAAGCGCAAGATCATCGCGGTGTACTCGGGCCACCAGTGGGTGGATGTGCATGGAGTTCAGAAGGACTATAACGTGGCTGTGCGCATCACTCCGCTCAAGTACGCCCAGATTTGCCTCTGGATCCATGGAAACGCTGCCAACTGTGCTTATGGCTGAGGGAAAGCTGAAGCAAGTTCATGAGCATTTTGAATCCCAGAGAAAGCCAGCTCTTATTCTGAGACCACTCACAGGCTAGGCCTGGACTTGTACTATCAGTGGTTTTTACAGCGTTTTTACAAACTTCTTTTATCAAAATTAGGTTGCGTTTGCACAGTTAAAATGCTTAGTTACAGATACTGAAACTAGATGGCATTTCAGAGACAAGTATATATCCTTTATGTGGGGGTAAGTTTCATTTTTTGGGAGACCATTTGTTTACTTGGGCCTTTTTGGATACTAGACACTCTTTAGAACATCAAGTCAGAACTGTAATGTGACTCTGAGTGGACTAGCTCTTGAAGCCTACTCTAGGAAGAACCTAGGAGGATGCAGTTATATGTTCAACCTTTATGGAAAATAGGAAGATTTACAGTAACACAAGTAGAATCAGGGGAGACAGGAGGTTTAGTCTGCAATGTGATGAGATTCAGCCATTCCATTCTTGCCCTCAGTGTTTATATGCGTCTTCTCTTGGTACTGAGAAACTTATTTCAAGAACTACAATTCAGAACATATAAAAATTACAAATCAAATATACTAGTGAGCTGTGAGCTGCATAAACAAAACTATTAACTGTGGCTTTAAAAACTCAACACCAGCCGTGCCTATCTAAAATTTGGAGAAAGACTTTGTTCTGTGTAATGAACCAAGTTTACAGACACTGAAAGCTGAGACACTTTAAAATCTCAAGTTTTACATTGTTAAAATACAAAGTTTTCAAGGCATACAGAGAAGCCATTTCATAAGCTACCATCCTCTGGTGAAAGGCACGCCCTTTGGGGTTGTACTGTGTGTGAGGTGCTATATTTTTTAAAGCGAGGTATTTTGAAGTCTTTTCCAAAAGAGAACCCACCTAGCCCCAACCCTGAGATACCAAAGACGGTTCTGATGCTTCTCATAAGGGACCAAGATGCCATCTTTGCTCTGCCTCTGGAGTAACATTGAGCAGTTATTATGTACCGCCCTAGAGCAAAATGCAGAGCAGGCACTCAGGACACACCTCATTATCATGAACAAACATGGCTGTGGAGAATGGCTATAAACAGAGGTTAAGTCAGAGCATGATGCTTAAATGGTTTTCATGATATAATCAAGTATACCCTAAAATTTAAGCAACCAAGGGTCCAATCTTTGGTCTATTCTTTCTGGCAATTTCTAAGGCTACATATTTTCCCTCACTTGATTCATTGCCAGGGTAAAACCTTTTTTCTTTTAGACGTGTCCTAATAAAGACTACAAATTAAGAAATAATGTTTCCTATTTTTTTTCTGTTATAGTCCTGATTAGTATGCAAAGGCATATCTTCATTTGGGTTATCATAATGATTTTGTAAATGGTGCTCAAAATATGTGGCATTCTTTTATAATGTGGGTTGTTAAAAATAATTCAACAAAATTAAAGAATAAAATGTATGACTTACTGTGTTTGTATATATACGTTAAAGGATTTTAGAAAATAATCAATTAACTAACATTCAATTGAGATGTATTGCTTTTAACACGTATCTCACTGAAAGGCATTTAATCATTGTTTCCAGTAGAAGAGGAACACATACTGAAAAGAAGATCCATTTCCTTGGGGTGGTACATGTACAGTCACTGTATCAGGTGTTTTTCCTGCTATTGTGATAAAATACCCAACAAAAGCAACTAAAGAAAGAATGGCTTTTTTATCTCTTCTTCTTCTTCCTCCTCCTCCTCCTCTTCCTCCTCCTCCTCCTCCTCCTCCTCCTCCTCCTCCTCCTCCTCCTCCTCGCCTTCTTCTTCTTCTTCTTCTTCTTCTTCTTCTTCTTCTTCTTCTTCT
>JADRCH010000056.1:7778117-7797991 GCA_019843965.1 Rhynchomys soricoides | reverse complement strand
TCTTCTTCTTCTTCTTCTTCTTCTTCTTCTTCTTCTTCTTCTTCTTCCTTTTCATTTCTGGCTTTTCCAAGAGGGCCAGAATGATTAATACATGCTTCTAGAGATTATCATCATAGTTGCATATAATAAACCAACTATGGTCCGCTTCATCTCATATTCATAAAGACAGGCTGAAATGTTCTCAGCAGACTGGCAGCCATGTTTCCCTGAAGAGCTAGCATAGGTGTAGACAAAGGTGCATGTGTGTGCTGATTTGTGAGCCAGGACACCAGTGTGATGTGGTCTTTGTCTAAAGGTAGCTCTCCTCCCTTCCCCATTGCTATGCTATTCTTAAACTTCTAGCTATCAAGGTCAGGATATGCTCAGAGCCAAGATCCTATCACAAAACAGAAGTACCACTTTACCCAGCCATGAGCTGAAAATAAAAGTTGGTATTTTTAAAACAGCTGAATTTAGTATTCTGCCACTGCACTTGGGACACTTACACCAGAAGGCCTGTGGCTTGGAAAAATAAGTGACACCATTGTACCCACCAAATAGCCAGTGTGTCACCCTGTGTGATCAGGATGTGACTGATGTGGCTCCTTAAATGGATGTCTTGAGCAGTCATCCACCTACAGATCACAGCATCCCTAGACCTAAATTAAAGCTTGCTTTTGGCAGAGCCACATAGGCCATCATGGGATATGAATCACCTTTCCAGGACTGGTAAGTACATTTCTCCATTCTTGGACTGGAGGAAACAAGGACTCCATGGCTTTCCTATTCTAAAGGATTTAGAAAATCTCTTTTGTGAGAATCTATCATATTCAACTAGAGCCTCAGACTATGAGCCTGCTGGATTCAAGATAGTGCAGCAGGTTTCCTCCATGTAGAGGCTTCCTAATTTGATTAATAGTAAGAATGACCCAGGAAACTTCCTTAGAAACCAAGGTGCCAGGGCTCCATGGAGATCCACCCCAAATCCCCAAGAGTGAGTCCAGCATCCCAGGTCTGATTAAGCTCTGGGCTGGCTTCCAATCATGGCCATAGTCTCTTTCTCACAGATGAAAGGCTCCCCTGGCAGAAGATATCAAAGAAAGGCTAAAGCGTGTAAGTGAATTTTTTGGAGATAGCCCAGTGTTTTGCATGGCCTGTGATGGGTGAGCTCTGAGATGCAAGGTCACCAGAGACTTCATCCCAGGATTACTTCGTGCTGCTGATATGCCTTTTCTGTCACTATTACGTAGCCTAAGGATTCCTGGGAAGATTTCATGCAGAATCAACATGGAGATGTATTTTCATATAGTAATACTGTATAGACAAATTGATGGTTTCACAATTTCTGATAATAATTTTATAGAACTCTTAAAATGACACAAGTGAACTCTAGCTCCCTATAGAATAAAACAAATAGAGCTCTGCAGAGCTTCACATGTTATGGGCCAATTGCACTAGGCTAAGAAAGAATGCTTGGAACAAATTTGTGACCAAGGAAAAACATTCATTCTAGGTCAGGTCCAAGGATGAGGCCACAGGTGTGCACTATGATAAAGCAAGGCCCTGTGAAACTGTTGCTTTGAACTTATAATGAGCTTATAGAGTGAAACACTGCTTGAACCTCCATATCCTTCTGTACCTCTCCTTTTATGTAACATTTTATCTATGAAGTAATTCTTTCTGACATAGAGAACGTTTTGTCTAAAAGCTCATGAGGTATTATTGAACTCCAAGCCTCTCACCTGGCCAGCAGAAATGGGGGGTAGGAGTGGGAAAAGTTAAAGGAAGAGAAAATGTACAAAAAGTAAGCAACTTTTGCCTCCACAATTGCACCTTTTGCCACTGCAACAGCAGCCACCAGCTACCGACCCATCGCTGCCTACCTCAGTCTACCTGAATGCCAGACTGGTCCCTGACACTCCCCCGCCTCTGGCATTCAGACCAGGAAAGGCTACACAGTGAAACTGTCTTAGGAAGGAAGGAAAATGGATGTTCAGGACACTTCTTGGCCACTGAATGAAGAAGTTTAGAATTATGGGTGCTGGGCTTGGGAGACAACACAGGAAGAAAAACTAGCTGGGAGGGAAAAGAGAAGTTAATTCATAGACGTGTATGCTAAATAAACGAATGAATGAATGAATGAATGAATAAATAAATAAACAAATAAATGGGCCTGTGCTTATGGAGACAAAAAATGCTCAATCCAGAAGGAAAGAATGCCTGGCAAAAAAGTGAATGAAAATGATTGTGGATTTCCAGTGACTGGTTCATTAACACATGCAGAATGTCACTACTATATTTTGTTCTGACAAATGGTGACTGATGCTTTGTTTTTCTGCTATGAACTTAAATGGTCCTTTTAGCTTTGTTTGGAAAACATTTTTTTTCATTGAAAGGAATTCAGGAATTTCAAAAAAATTGTAATTTCAAATTTGAATTTGAAATACTATATACATGGTCACAATTCAATATCCTGTTTTCCAATATTGTTGAAATTCATGCTCCAAAGCACAGATGATTTAAAAATTAACTTCAATGTTCCTTGGGGCATGTTTAAATGAACATTTCAGACTACACAATTTTAACGTTTTTAAGGTTTTAAAATACATTATTATAAAAAAACAAGATAAAACAACAACAAAAAAACAAACAAACAACCCTCCTCCCATAATAAAATGAGTTAATTTACTTCAAAGATGTTCTTGCACAGAAAGAAATAGGCCACATAGCATATCAGGGTGGAAGTGTGTGCTTTTATTCCCCATTGAGAGGCAGAGGCATCAGGATCTCTTGAGTTTAAGAGCAGCTTAGTCTACACAGTGAATTCTAAGCCAGGGAAGGCTACATAGTGAGACTATCTCAAGAACAAAAGAAAGGAAAGAAAGAAAAGAAAGGAGGGAGGGAGCAGGCTGCAGGGCTATTGCATCTGGAGAGAAATCTAGTATTAAAAGTTGATTTAAGAAGAGATGGCTCAGCAGCTAAGGGCACTGGCTCCTCTTCCAGAGGTCCTGAGTTCAATTCCCAGCAACCACATGGTGGCTCACAACCATCTATAATGTGATATGATGCCCTCTTGGCATGCAAGTGTACATGCAGATAGAGCACTCAGACATTAAATAATCTTTTTTTAAAGAATACATTGGTTTAGCAGCAAAGCAGATGGTCACCGACAGAAGATTCTCCTTGAGGGAACACTTCCTGGCCTTGCCACCATGCAGGGCTGTGCTCTGCAAGTGTGGGTGCTGTGTTTTTATAGTTCCTCGTAGCACAGACTTTCCCCAGTTTGTCTTCCTTCGCCATCTCTTAGGGCTGCAGCCATTGGCCCCACTCTGTTACATTCCCTCAGGATAGTATCTCCATCTCTGGCCAAGCCATCATCACATTATTCTTCTTGATTAAAAGATGGCTGTCAGTACACAAAGTTTATTAAACTTTCTGATCTCTCAGAAGAAACACTTTCAGTCCCTGACCCATAGCAACCATTAGCAGTATTCACATATGCCCTTAGTGGCACTAGATACTCAGAGCCCTAAGATGGGGTCTCTAGGATATGAGTTTAAATTTTGCATTGGATGCTACATGTGCCTGGCTGATGCTGCTTTCCGGCTGGTTTACATATACAGGTCAGTGTCTCATGTAGCTAGCTGTGTTAATGTGGGACAACATTTACTGAACTTCAAAACACGTACTTCCATGCCTGTGTTTACTGTGGAACCTTACTACTGCCACCATTTCCATTTAGGTAGCTTTTATTCTTTATCTTTTACCATTCTTACAATGGAAAAATAAAACCTATAGCAAAAATAATCACAGCAACTAAAAATAATTTAAATTTATTGGATGTTTATAGGTCTTTTGTCTGCATGCACGTTTGTGTCTGGCAGTGCGCCTGGTACCTGCAGAGGCCAGAAGGTGTTGAAATCCCTAGGACTGGAGTTCCAAGCAGTTGTGAGCTGCCACTTGGGAGCAAGAACCAAACCCCAGAGTCCTCTGTGTTTAACTGCTGAGCCATCTTTTCAGCCCACATAATAATTTTTAAAAGTAGGAACAGCAGTGTTTGCAAGTGTAACATTGTGTCAAATGTTTTCCATTCATTATCTCCTATAATATGTACACAAGTAGATGGAGCCTCATTCCACAGAAGAAGAAACAAAGCTTAACGAGGTTAAGCAGTTTGCCTGAGGCAACAGTGGGTTGAGCTGGGAGCTCCCTTCTATGTAGTTAGACACTAACTAACATTCCTGCTTAAGCCTGAGCCTCACTAAAAAAAGTGTGGGGAACTGTGAGTTGGGCACTTAGAAGGTCCCAACTAAAGGTGGAGGTGAGGTCACACCTTCTCCCAGGCTAATCCACTGACTGATACATTTAGTAAGTCTTTCACATTTAAAGCAACAGTACTTTGAGCATGGTGGGTAGCTTCCTAAGGATTCCCTGACCCTTTTAGGGCCTGTTAGATCAACATTGTTTCTCTATCTTCCACTGACACACAGTGGACTGTCCCAGCCCAAGCCTGCCGTGCACTTTTCTAACAGATGGAATGCATCAGTAGAAAAGAGAGCAAAGTTACCTTTTGCTAAGCCTAATTTAAAGAGGTGTGTGACAAAGAATCACAGGCAGCTAAGGACTGCTGAGAGCCTGAGAGATGCTCTGCCCCAGGGGAGAGCACTCCACTGGTTAACCAATATCCAACAGCCGACCCTGAAATCATACATACAAGTAACATTATATAGACTGAGATGGTTAAATTTAGGAATATGCATGTACACACACACACACACGTATACTCACAGACACACGTATACTCACACACACACACACGTATACTCACACACACACACATGCATACAATAACAAGCAGCAACAACAAAAAGGTCATGAAATTGAAAGACAGGATAGGCATATGGGAAGGTCTGGAGGGAGGAAAGGGAAACAATCTCAAAAAAACAAATTAAAAAAAAAAGGAAAAAAACCAAAGTATCTGAAAACACCACTGCTCTTCTAAATTTCTTTGTAGAAATTTTAATTTTTCACAAAACATTATTGGAATGTTTTAACACTTCTGCTGTAAAATGGATTAAGCAGAAAAATTTAAATTTCTCACTTTTATTCTCTATACAGTGAAAAGTGACAGGCACAGCTCACATCAGCAAAAGCTTCTATGGGTCCTTCATAAGTTTTCAAAGTCCAAAGGGTCCTGAGATTAAAAGAAGACCTCTGCTGTGAAAATCAGTTATATAATTTTTTATCCTGGAAAACTAGGTCTGCCTGTCAGATTGGAAATGAACTTGAAAGATCAAGTATCAGATTTGAGAGTTGAGCTAGGGTTAACTACTGTCTCACTAAAGCTGGAAACAGCATGAGCCTTCCCTTCTCTGTAGGGCTCTACCCACAGGAAAGCCTGGATAATATGTTGGGGTGAACTAGGCTGCCAGCTACACCATACTTAACATACATGCACACACGTTTCTGGTCACCATGTGCTGCTCTCAGGCGCCCCCCAGAGGCCAGAGGAGGGCAACGGATTCCTTGAAATTGAATTTGCAATTGGAGCAAAACGTAGGTAGTTGAGAGGTGCCATGAGTGTGCTGGAACCAAACCAGGGTCCTCTGCAAGGGCAGTGGGTGCTCTTCACCGCTACGTCCCCTCTCCAGATCCCATAGACAGGCATTCCTTTAACGCCCAAGGCAAGTAATGACAAAGTACCTCAAACATGTTGTTTCAAAGCTACAGAACCATGTGAATCTTCAACCTAACAGCATGGGCCAATTACATGTCCTACAAAGTATCTCAAATAATTTGAGTCTCAGTACCCAGAAAACCTCACCGGACACAGACACTCATCTCTAAGACCATTCTTTCTCAAAGACATCCAGAGTCTCTATATAGCCAAGATCTATACACTCTTAGAGTATCTATTAAACATTTATACCACATGGGATAGTCAAGGGGGGAATATACAAAAATTTTAATCTTAAATTATTTTATATTCTAAAAGGTATTTTATTATATGATGACTAAGTAATATATGGTTTAAATGTAATCTATAACAATATGACCGAGGGGACTAGAAAGATGGCTTTGCAGTTCAGAGCACTTCAGAGGACCCAGACTCACCTCTCAGCACCCACATGGTGGCTTACCATCATCTGTGACTCCAGTTCCAAGAGATCTGATGTCCTCCTTCTTGTCCCCATTGGATCCAGGTATGCACATGCATGCAGGTAAACACTCTTTTCCATACAATAAATAAATACATATATTTTTTTTTTTAAATCACCTGACATGATCTGCTGCTAGCTTCTGAGAGTAAGTTCTATAAGATATAAATCTGGGGCAACCAAAGGAAATGAGTTTTAAAATAGTCTCCAACATGAGATTGGACAGGACAGTGTGTGTGTGTGTGTGTGTACGCGTGCGCACACGTGCTTGGTGTGCCTAGGATCAAACCCAGAGCCTTGGTCATTATTGAGGGAGCACTTTGTTACTAAGCTACAGTCCAGTTCCAAGACTGAACTATATTTTGGGGGTGTTATAGCAACCTAGCTGTAGACACCCAGTTTTATTACAACAGGCCAAGATAAGTTTTATGTGATAACAATATTAATATTCAAGTGTGTGTGCAAACTGGGACTCAGTTACTTGATTAAGTTCCATGGAAATTCTCACACTTTAAAAATCTTTATCTTCATGTTTTAAAAGAATACCTAAAAGTAAACATATATTTTGTAATATAGAACTTAAAATACTTTCTAGGCATGATTGGAGTCCCTAAGTTGAGTGACAGTTCATTAAAATTGATTTGTTTAGCTTTATTGCAAAATGAAACTAGATTGCCATGGATAAAATATTAACATATTTAAATTGTTACCTTAAATATTTAAATCATCAAAATATTTTAAAGATTTTTATTTTTATATTTGTATGTGTGTGTATGGGGGTTGGGGAGGGCAAGCCCCAAGGCACTGGGTCTCCTCAGAGCTAGAGTTACAGGTAGTTGTAAGCTACCCTACTTGGGCTTTGGTCCAAGCTCTGGACCAAACCCTTGTCCACTCTAAGAGGAGTACACACTCTCAAGCTCTGAGCCATCTCTCTAGTACCCTCAATATTTTGTGTATGTTCCATTTGAGACACATCTTTTCCTTAAAAAGTAACCAAGGACAGAAATATTACATTTGCATTTTCTTGGTTCAAGGTGTTTATTGCATCTCAGAGGGCAGACATGCACTGGGTTTTAAAACCAAAATACAAAGAAAAGCCATTTTGAAATTGGTTTTAGGTAATTTTCCCCCATTACAGTGTATGTTATCCCCACAGTAAATTCAGATACAACCACTTTAAAGGGTACCATACGTCTATTCAATAATTTGAAAAATAGGCAAATGCCTTTCCAACCCAATATGCTTTTACAAAGAGCTGCCAAGCCACTAAACAACACTGATCAACAGTGACCTTGTGTACGCATCAAAATCTTCAGCCAAGCCATCGGCACAGACAGTATGACAACAAACTGAAAATCAAAGAATACAGTATGTACATTAAAAGATACAATTCGCTGAATTGGTTTCGATCCTATCACAAAGGTACAATAGAAGTCACTTTGAGCTCAGTCGAAGGATGGAGAAACACTACTCTATAGAACACACAAAGAAATACTAACTGAACAGATGTACGTAAACCCACACTGAAATAAAAAATATTTGCAGTTCTCTTTAAGTTACAGATGTCTCTTAGGGCACGTTCATAGTCACATAAACAGCACATCTCTAGCTGCATTTTAACAGACACAAGAGAAACAAGCTCCACTTTTCAGTGCCTTTGATCAAGAATGAATAAATAGGTCAATTTAGATGCAAATCCTGCAAATATAATTAAAATATATATCTTAATATAGCAGTGATAAATATGGACTCCTTCTCATATGATTTTTCTCATTCTTGATAAGGTAGCTTCATCAAGGAGAAGTTTTATTATGGACATTAAACTTCATTTTTTTTAAAATAAAATTTCTTAACATATACAGCGCACAAAAATAAACATTTCTCACAACAAGTTGAAGTTTCTGTGATTGGAAAAATGTACTCCACACCAAAAAAGTTTTTGTATAGTTAAGAGTGTTTTCCTCACTAGCTGATAGTATCACATTACGCTTGGAACAGAGGTACAGAAGAGAAGAGGACTTGAGAGTTTGTCCAAAAGTTATATATACATTGAAACCTTCGAACACATAGACACATCTTTCCAAATGGCTCACCACATGACAGCCGCGTCACCATCCGTCCACGGGCAACGTCCAGAAAAGCACTAAAGGCATTGGAACCATTCACTCATTGTTTACGTTGTACAACACACAAAGAGTACACTACGAGCTGGAGTGTAGGGTAACGGCTAAAGTAGTACACATTCCTAATGTTCACGGTCACAGCTGGGCTGTGTGCTTGGGAGAGGAAGTCACGAGTCAGCACTGGGTTTGGTACCGGTAGCTCACTCTGAAACTGAGCATCAATCTTATCAGAAGCTCCCAAACTCAGGTTATTTTTCCTATTCAGTCACAAAAATTGCAGCTGTAAAGAAAAAAAAAAAAAACACAGAGAGAATTTGCATTAGAAAACAGTGCATGTGAAAAGATACAAACATTTACTTCACTTACAATTTTCTCCTTAGAAACACCTGTACAGGCAAAACACCTGTGCACGGAAAGAGTTTGAGATTTAACAAACTCACATTTACAGTTTTTTTTAAAACTGAGATAAACCTAAAAATTCACTCAGGAAACTTAATCAAGTCTATGTATAGTTGCATTTTAGAAAAAAAATTAATAACCTTTAAAACTTTGACACTTCCTAGCAATCTCAGTGTCAACCAAGATCTAGTCTGTTTGGGTGGTGACAGGTAGAAGAGCAGTGGCTGCCATTACTTTATATGTCTGTTGATGAGCCACTTAACTGTTGGACAAGCAGGGACTGGACAAGACAGTGAGTGAGCCCTGGGGGCTGTGCCTTCTCTCCTGCTTTGTCTACATCCTTCATGTGCTGTTTCTCTTGTGAAACCCTCACTAGGGTCAGAAGGAATCTCTTCTCCATAAAATGTCTGTCTGCCTGTCTGGGGTATGGATCCTGAGGACAGGAACTATCTCAAAACTCCCTGTGTGTCAATTAGCAAGGCTTTTAGCATGTGAAGAGAGCAATGCTTCTGAATGAGAGACTTCTCTAAGTGGTCCTGAAAGAAGCTACTGAGATATGTGATACTCTACATGCCTATCTGGTCTTGATCCAAGAGGAACAGACAGAAGGAAAACAAAATCTTTTCACTGAGGTGTCGGGGTATTAAAATGGTATATCAATAATTTCATTTAAAACAGATGCTTATTATGTGGCCCAGGCTAGCTGTGAATTCTCAATTCTTTTACCTCAGCCTCCAGTGTGCTAAAGCTAAAGTCTTGGGTCATCAGGCTTGGCTACTGTTAATTTTATCTAAGAAAATAATTGTAAGATAGGATTCCATGCACACAAAAAAGTCAGTATCTAATAAATGTAGGCAGTGGATGTATCATAGAAATCGTACAGCACCATGGTCCCAAGTTCCTACATTCTTGCTTCTTCTGGCTGGACCTTGAAAAATCATTTCATGCTCAAGGATTAAGTTCTTTCAGCCGTAAAACAGCAAAAAACTGACATGGAAAATTCTGAGTAAATAGGTAAAGTAATGTTGAGCATGTCTGCAAGCAGCTACCGACTATGGTAGGTGCTGGGGCTGAGAGTAAGCATTCCCTGTCATCTGTTTCCTCTCTTGTGTTCACTATGAACCATCTGGTAAATTAGATTTATGAAATATAAAACTAGATTGCAAGAAATTTAAAATTCGGCTTGAATAAATGCAAAGGGTTAAGAATTTTAACATTTACCTTAAGATCAAAAATAAGGACAATGGAAGGAAGTGGTTATGTAGCCAAGTGTATTTTTAAATGACTTCTAAATCTAGTGCTATAAATGCTGGCATCTTATGAAGTCTAGTCATCAGGGTTACAGTGGTATCTCCCAGTTAACTTAGCAGCCTGGGAGATTTTTGCCTTATTGGTATAGCTTTTTAGCTTTTCAAAATAACAACAAATGATGGAGTTTTCTCTCCTACAGTTTTAACTTAATTAAGGTTTTAAAAATGCACTGATAAGGACAGGTTTTGACTTCAGATTTAAAACTCTAAACATTCAAATTATCTATCTATCTATCTATCTATCCATCCATCCATCTATCATCCATCCATCCATCCATCCATCCATCGTTTATCTCTAGCACAGAAGTAATAAATATCATACCTGGAACAGTTAAGCATTGCACAAGCTCACTATTACAAGCTCACAGGAAAAGCTCAATATCAGATACCTTAAATTGTTTACAAGAAATCCTTGATGTTAAGATCCGCTAATGGGTCCTTGGCTGGAGGTTTCTTGGGACTCTGAGTGGCAGGTGTAGGGCTTGGAGAAAGCTAATGGGGAAAAGGCCAGCCCCAGAGAGCAGAAACAGAAAGCACAAGAGAGACAGGTAAGCATTAGGCAGAACATATACCAGAGAAAACAAACACACAGAAGAACAGATCACTAAAAGTTAATACAGCTGTTTCCCTCTACTTAGTCTGGGCTGCGCTAAACCAGAACGGACAACACTGGGAAGGATGTGTGTGCTTTCTGAAATTCTTTGACATCAGATTCAGCCAAGGTGAAATACGGGGATTCTGGGAGAACAGTTTGAGTTAGGAAGATGTGAGAATATAGAGTAAAACACACACACACACACTCACACACACACTCACACTCACACACACACACACACACACACACACACTCACACACACTCACACACACACACACACACACACACACTCACACACACACACTCACACACTCACACACACACACTCACACACACACCATGAGGAGGGGAGGGGAGAGAGAGGGGTTAGGAGAGAGAGAAAACACAGTAATTTCTCTATGCAGAAAGCATTCTTACTTTGCATCATTAGTAACATCAAACTATTAAGAAAAGAATTATATTTTCTTACAGTAAGAGTGAGTTGCAGGGGAAACAGACGTAAGTTTGTAGACAGTATGCTAAGACATTACTTTAAATTAATAGGTAACTAGGCTAGTGCTTTATATGATCATTTCTCAGTAAAACACAGCTTCTGGGCAGTGTGCGTATCAGATGAGCAAGTCATTTCCAGCCTCATACCTTGCCCATCAGGGTTTGCAGCAAAGGCTCACAGATCTTATCTTTGTGTTTATCCAACACTGTAATTATGAACTGCATAAGAAACATCTGGGGCCCTACTTTTCAGGACTGGCAGGGGAAAGCCTTCAGGCAGCATGTCTGGAGGGATGGTTGGCATCTCTGTCTTGAAGCCAGTTCATCTCAAGATGATAGCAGTTCCTGAAATCTGGAACTTTGGGGAGTGGTGTCTATGTGTGGGGGTTGGGAAGGAGAGCTCCTGAAGCTAGGATCCTGAATCTGTTCCTATGCCCAACCTACCAACTGACTACAGTATCTACCCATCTCACATCTGTCAAACTGAGGTAGAGTTTCACAGAAATGTCAGGAAAAATCAATGTTAAAACTTGAAAGTGCTCGGCAGAAACCAAAAGCTTCATCTACATGAGAGATGACAGTATTATGACAATCAGCTAAAATAACAGTGAGATAGCTCAGGCATGGGTAATGAAAATCAGCTTTCTAAGAGAACACTGCGAATGCAGGTTTGCTTATTCTACTGGACATTTATGCTTTCTCTTTGATAGAGAAAATATGAGGCCGGCATGGTGGTGCACACCTTTAGTCCCAGCCCTAGGGAGGCAAAGGCAGATGGATTTGTGTAGGCCAACCTGATCTATACAGTTAAGTTCCTGGCCAGCCAGGGCCATATAGTGAGAAATTGACTAAGAAAAAAAAAAGCTTAAATAAATAAATATTACAGATACCGCATACTATCCCATGATTTACTATGACATAAATTATTGATTAAAACAACACAAACACCCATTTGGTACATTTAAAATGCCACAAGAGTGAAGCCATTTACTGATGTCATGAAATTCAACTGTGTTTAGTTTAGTTTGCTCAGCAAGTTGCTACTCAAGTTATAATTTTGGGTTCTCTGTCCAGGCCAGTTGCTTAGGGAGGAAGAAGTTCACTGGTTCTACATATTTTACCAGACAACTTAAAAGAAGAATCAAGGGGGGAGGGGCTTCCTGCATGGCCATTATTCAAAGCAAAACATTTAAATGGCATGATGCCTTTTGCGTTTCTGTAGAGGGAATCTGGCCTCCCTAAAAACAGGTTTTCCCTTCATTCTGGATGCTGCTAGATAAACTCTAAACTCTAGTGATGTCCTGAGCCATAGGCGTGACTTTGATATTCATGGTTGCTTGAGAAGCCACAAATACAGTTTACTTCCCCCCCCCCCCCAACTTGATACAAGTTGGAGTCCTAAGAGGGAACCTCAACTGAGAAAGAGCTTCAATCAGACTGGTGGACAAGGCTGTGGGGCATTTTCTTGATTAATTATTGATATGTGAGGGCTTAGGCCACTGTGGGTGGTGCCTTCTTAAGACAGGTAGCCTTGGATTCTATAAGGACGCAGACTGAACAAGCCATGTATAGTAAGCTGGTAAACAGCATCCCAACATGGTCTTTATCCTGTCTCTAGGCTTCTGCTTTGAGCTGACCTAAACCTTTGTGACAGACTATAAACTGCAAGCTGAAATCAACCCTTTCCCCCAAGCTGCTTTCGGTCATGGTGTTTCTCACAGCAGTAGAAAGCAAACTAGGATAACCCCAGTAGCTTATACCAACAAGGTGACTCACTGGGGCCCTTCCATGGTGTATGGTAAGACTGACTCAGAACAAATGGAGGCTGGCCATACCAGAAAGGCTGATCGGTTATTATGTCATTGAGTCTTTAGGCCACATAATAGCAAGCATGGCCTCCAGGGTGGGGAGGGATTGGAGACTGAGTTCAACTCATAGGTAGTAATGCAATCAATTATTACTGTGCATCAGAGACTCACTAATGCCATACTGAAACCTAAGTGATCTTCTGCGATTGGCAAAACTGTCTCACACGATGCTAGAAGCAGTTTCATGCTTGGGCCTCTCCCAGATGTTCCTATCATCTCTGCTCCTCTAGTTGTATCTAATTTGTACCCTTTCATATAAACTTTAATAATAAAACTTTCATATAAAACTTTAATAATAAACTTTGTACGTTCCTGAGTTCTGTGAACCACTATGAGGAAATCTAAGCAGAAAGACATCATAGAGAACCCAGCTCTGTATACATGTGGTCTGAAGTGAGGACTCCCAAACTTGTGGCTGGTGCTGGAAGACAAGGGGATTTTTATGGTGACTCTGGAGTTTGGAAACTTAGCGTTGCTGTTTGTTAGAAGTGCTGGGTAGACTCTGCAGCCTGGAGAACTGTGACTCCATACTTGGCTGAGCATGGTGGTGAACAACTGTAATTCCAGCAATTGGGAAGTAGGTGCAGGCAGAAGGTAAGGCTAGTCTTGGCCTTACATCTACATGGTGAATTTGAGATCAGCCTGGGCTGCATGAAATCATCTTAAAATAAGAACCAAACTAAACCAAACAAAAAACCCAAACAAACAAACAACAACAACAACAACAAACCAACCTAACCCCTAAAGCCAAATTCCTATCACTGGGACACATGTATGTGGTATCCCAAATGAACCATTATGAATTAAGTAGGGGGAGAAAAAGAAGAACCACAGGATCATTAGTCCTCTGTCACTGTTCCCACACTGTACATTGCTACCACATCCCTTTACTCCTGAAGCCACAGCTATGAGAGGGCCATTAGGCACGAAGACCTTTCAAACAGCCACACTGAGGCAGGATAGGGAGACGGGGAAAATTACAGGACCATGAGGCAGGAACGGAACCCTTCACCCTGGAGTCTGATTGAAGCAAGAATTCTAGCCCAACAAACGTTTGCTGTGAAGGCTAACACAGAAGTAATATTTCTTTCATATATAGATATTTTATGTTAAGTAACAATGGACAATACTTAAGGCCTAAACCTTGGACAGGGTTTTCCAAGAAGTATCCTGGGTAGTCTCAAACAAAACTGCTAACACTATGTACAGTATAGATACCCTACTTTCTGGTATCCGTGTGACCTAAACTCTAATCTTATCAACTGCAAACCTGTCAGATGCCACTCAAGAACCACCCAGTGATCTCTCTCCATGCCCCTAGAATTCCTCCAAGATAGTGGCTTCAACCCCACCCAAACTATACAACAGGCAGTGAAATGTGATACTCTCTTAGAGAAGTCTACACCTATGCTCTGAGCAGGGTCTTTCTGAGCAGTTTTCTTTAGACCTTTCTGTTAAATCTTTTTTACCCACCAATTCTGCTTTACACTGCCTAGTGTATGTGTGTGTATATATGTGTGTGTGTGTGTGTGTATATATATATATATATATATTTTTTTTTTTTCAAGCCAGAAAACGCAGTCTGGCCTGAAATCCTAAAAACTAGAACTCCTCAGGCTGCTGAAGGTGGAGGCAGGGAGCTGTGGTTCTTGCCTCTGTACCTCTCACCACTAACAGCATGACGGTTTTATGTTTGGGCATAGATGCGTGGTGCTGTGAACTCTAGATGACCAACCTGTGTGCCTGGCACAGCTGCAGCTCCAAAGGGTGGCCTCATCATGGGCTGTGCAAACATGACTGGCTGCTGAGGCATCATGGGCATGCCTGTCCCTGCAGGAGGCTGCAAAGGAAGGAAGCCTTAGAGCAGGTCTGGGACCCCCGAAGCGCAAACCCCAACACGCACACCTTTTACATACTTTGGGCAATTTCTGAGAAAACCACACAGGTAGAAACTGTAACTTATTATGTTAATTTTGAATTCTGGATGTTGAGGCTGTCAGATGGGAGAAAAAGATCCTGAGCTGTGTGCAAGTGTGGCTGGCCATGTGACATCCTCATTCCAATCAGGAGCTGCGTATTAATCTCCAGCTAGAGTAATTCTTTAGGAGACAAAAAGTCCTTAAGCAGGGTGTCCCTAAAACATGCTAAGATAGAAGTGTGGAGTGAAAAGCCCAGTATAGAGGGACATCTTGATAACTGAGCTAAATACTAAGTAAATATCATTCCCAAAACAGTACAATGTGCTGTAACTTGATGACAATGTATTTATATACATTGTAACTGTTTCCCCTCTTCCTGCCTCAGCTGGCTGAGGTCCAAAGCAGATGCCTCAGGTTGAGGTTTCCTTTACTGTATTTACCGTAGGAATGCCCGCTCATTTGAGACTGTGTAAAGATGTCAGGAATGTAAACTATGGGTTTTGGCACAGGTCACCACTCACCATTCCAAATCCTGCTCCAGGTTGCCCAACAGACGGGGTCCCGGTACCCGGAGGAACTGAGCTGGTTGGAGGAACAGTGCCTTGCTGCACACACATGCCCACAGAACCACACAGAACAAATAAAAAAAGAGACAACATAACATGGTCTTACAATGATAGGCTGTAATTAAACATTGTAATTACAGCAGATGTAATTAAGCATCTCAAGTTTGTGTACATGGATTTACAAAGCATTCTCAAACTTCCAAGTTTTTAAGGGTAACGAGCACCATAGCACTTATTGGAAGTTCACTTTGTGGTCCTCTTCAGACTTATGAGCTTGCAGCTTCTCAACTACCTTCTGCCCAAACCACTCTCACTAAGAAAGAACTGGATGTCAGTGAGCTGCCTTCTTCCATCATGCTAGCCTCTAACCTGCAGCAGAGTGTTAGACATTGGAGCAACAGACAGACTCTTACAGGCAGGGGTGTCCCCAAGGATGGAAAACTCCAAGTGGCTTGGGAAAAGTGGCTTACCTAAGTTTTGTTTAAAAAACGGAAGACATGGGAATTTAAAATATAGAAATAAATATCCTTTAAACCTTATATATAGGATGATGGTCTAGTTTCAAGTTTAAAATCGGCAGGCTGAAAAAAGTATGGTCTTAAAACTTCACACAATAGAAATGACCTGTCTTAGTTAAGGTTCCTATTGCTATGGTAAACACCATGACAAAAAGCAACTTGGAAGGAAAGCTTATAGCTCATAGTCCATCCTGAAGTGAAGTCAGGGCAGGAACTCAAGGCAGAACCCAGAGGCAGCAACTGATGAGGAGGTCATAGAGGAAGACTGCTTATTGGCTTGCTCCTCATGGCTTGCTCAGTCTGCTTTCTCATATCATTCAGGACCACTAGCTCAGAGTTGGCGCTGTCCACAGTAAGCTAGACCTTCCTATAGAAATCAGTAATCAAGAAAAAGCTCCACCTTCTGGTCTGGTGAGGGCTTTTTGTCAATTGAAATTCTCTTTTTTAAAAAAGACCACAATTTATGTGAAGTTGACATAAAACTAGCCAGCACACTACCCATTCTTTCTGATAAGAAAAAAAAAAGTTTTCATTACTTATTTAGACCATCAGGAGATCTGGGCAAGAAATATGATAAAATGATATTTCAATCCATCATAGGGAATGTACTGGAAAACCATGCAACCACAAGATATTTAAACATAGGTTGTAATCATCGTTCCATGCAAAGTTAGATTTCACTGCATTTTGTACCTTGCTCGTGTCTCGTTAGTGTGAACAGAGGTATACAGTGTTAATAGTCAAGTTAAGCAGAACGACTCGCTCTCTATTCTTGAAAGATGGTGAACTGCCCGTACCACCTGGGCCTCACTGTTACGTACCGGTGGGACACCCGCTGACCATGTGGCTGGGGTGACTTTCGGTTGCCAGTTGGCTCCACCAGTCAACTTTTTCTCCCCAGCATTCCACTGAAGATCTCCCCTAAAGGGCAAGTATGAAAAAGAAACAACACAAAATTCAGAAATACAAAATGGCATGTGGCTTTCTGGGATGCCTTACTTGGGTTTAGAAGTCATCTGTTCAAACCTAGCAGTGGTAAAAAGTGTAGATTAAAGCTTACAGAGGAGCCTTATTATACCGTATCTAAGACAGCACAAAAGCATTTGAAATAAAACAAATGAGACTTTTGAATTCAGTGACAACAGGAATTTCTCGTTACTTACAATAGAGAAACATGACAGAAAAAGTCAACTAAATTCTTTATTTAGAAAAAAAAAAACTCCAAATAATATAATAATCTGGACACATATCTTGTTATTTTTTGTCATTTTAATTATGTGTATGTGTATATTTCTGTGTGTGGGTGTGTACATATGAGTGCAGGTGTCCAGGAGGCCAGAGGTGCTGGATTCTCTGGAGCTAGAGTTACAGGGAATTGTGAGCTACTTGACATGCATGCTAGGAACAGAACTCAGGTTCTCTCTTAGCGCAATCTGTACTCTGAACTACAAAGCCATCTCTCCAGCCCTGTTTCTTTCTTGAATTTAAAATGTACTGAGGATGGCTTTTTCTTGTTCTTAAAGGGTTCAAGAGAGGCTTTCACATAACTGCATCATATCTACAATATGATTTATAATCACTGTATGCCTGTAATCTTCAACCCAGTTTCAATAACGAAGCATACATCTGGTAAAAGGATATACTGTTTATCATTCTTCTGACCCCATGAAAGACATTTGAAAATCAACTTTAACCTGAAATGCTGTGCTTAATCTCAAACTTAGAGCTATCAAAATATTCAAAACTATACAAAGAAACCCTGTCTCAAAAAACCAACTGAACACTCTAAACTCTATCCAAAAATATTTCAGGCTGTGACAGTGGCAACCCTAGCCTGAAACAGATTATTCTTTTTCAAAGCACAGCAATAATCTGAAGATTTCAAAAGACTAGCAACAAAAGTAAAAACTTAAATAAATAAAAAAAAAAACCTTAAGTTGCCTAGCTTAAGAATGAGAAATAACATTTTCTAGAAATGTTTGATAGCCTTGAATAAACGCACATGAACACACTGCTAAAAAGAAAAGCAGATTAATTGAAAAACACTTACTTTTTTGATGTGGTACCAGAAATCCCGAGATCTACAAATGGATAAAAGAAAAAGAATTTCAATCTTTATATACAGCTTATATATCACAGTACTTAAGAAATCCAGGAGGCTTAAGTAGGTCTATACTGCTGCCTAGCAATGACTGTATCCAGTTAGATAAAAAAGAAACTGTATTAGGAAATAAAGCTAGAATTTTTAATTTTCTTTTACTTCACATCAGACTTAAGGATCAAATTTAATGTGGACTGGCTCAGAAGGTTTGAGATTGCTGTCTGAGAAAGCCCTGGAAGCAGTTATAAAACTGTCTTTAATGACAGCTAATAATGACTAAATGACTAACTGGCTCTCTGTCCTAGAGTGTTTACATGAGTACTGTTGATTACACTAAACACCTGCCTTCTGAAAGTCTGCAACTGGTTAGGTGCCAGGTGGTGTGTGCCCACATGATCAGTGGTTAATGAAATCCCTGGGTGCTGACACCCTAAGGGGTTTCCTCGGGCTGGAACATCTGAGGCAGCTGTGCATCCTTCTCTCACAGCTGTGGTGGTGCTCGTATGTGTGCTGAAGCCTGTGCTGGGTACCAGGAGCTTCAATGGTGGAGTGTGAATGTGGGGGTGGTCCTGGGAACTGGGAACACCTGGCTTATCTATCTACCCTCACTGAGCTTCGTTTATCAATTTGGCAAAGACGTATTGACTCTTAGCGGAACCAGACATTATCCTAGGCACTTGGGATACATCAGTAAAGAGAATCATCAAAGACCCCGACCCCAAAGGAACTTGCACTCTATAATGGTGTGACATAGATGAGAATGGCTGATGTAAGTAAACGGTACAGGCTACTAGAAGGGGGTGAGGAGGCACACAGCAGAAGGCCTCCTGGAGAACATGAGGCTTGCCAAAAATTGTGCCCTCTGGGCTGAGGAAGCAGCCAGCATAAAGGCCCTCTAAATGTGTAGCTGATTTGTCGCATGATGAATTTATTATATTTCTTGCATTTTGTTTCTTAGCATTACAAAACAAGCTACATATATTAACTAAACCAAATAAAGAAATCATTACACATAATTTTGATCAATTTTTTAAGACTGTATTTTGCTGTGTTGCCCAGGTTAGTCTCTTACTTTGCAGGTTCAAGAAATCCTCTTGCAGGAGCTGAGGGAGTGTGCAGCCCCAGGGAGGTAGCAACAGTGGCAACTGGCCTGACCCCTCATACTTCTGGAGACTGATCCACCAACTAAAGAATACACATGGAGGGACCCATAGTGCTGGCCACAAAGACTGCAGAGGAGGGTCTTGTTACCTGTCAGGGGGAGGAGAGGCCCTTGGGCCTGAGGGTGTTATATCCCCCAGTATAGGAGAATGTCAAGGAGGGAAGACGAGAGTGGATGGGGGGTGTGGGGGGAGTGGGTTGGAGAATATCCCCATAGTGGCAGGGGGAGGGCAGAGGGAATGGGGAGGTTCCAAAGGGGAGATCTGGAAAGGGGGAAACATTTGAAATGTAAATAAAATATGAAAATTAAAAAAAAAAAAGAAAGAAATCCTCTTGCTTCAGTCTTGCAAGTTGCTGAGCCCGTAGATAGGTATGTGCTATCACTTCAGTCATTTTTGTTTTTAGAAGACAAAGAAGTCTCACTTCTGAAATCTTTAATTTCAATTAAATTACAAAATTTAATCTCTACAATAAACAATTATAAGACCAACCAAATCTTTATGTTGATCATGTGAAGAGGCAAAACTAGGCAGGTACTCCACACACACATGCATGAGTCCCTTCAGGGCAGTTGGGAATGCCATGCATGAGTCCCTTCGGGGCAGTTGGGAATGCCATGCATGAGTCCCTTCAGGGCAGTTGGGAATGCCATGCATGAGTCCCTTCGGGGCAGTTGGGAATGCC
>JADRCH010000056.1:7715021-7778107 GCA_019843965.1 Rhynchomys soricoides | reverse complement strand
AGTTGGGAATGCCATGCATGAGTCCCTTCGGGGCAGTTGGGAATGCCGTGTGAAGGTGTGGGCCTGGTTGCAATTTATAACGGTCACATGTCTACACACACCATCTTTCACTAAGGAGCCATAGGACTGTGTCCACCACGAGCCTTTTAAATGATACTTCTAAGAATATCTGTACATGTTTTTGTGTGTACATATATTCACATTGACTCCATGTACCTAGCAGCAGAACTGCTGAGAGGTACAGTTCACTCTGTTACCATGCCAATGACCTGCCAAGCTTCTTTCCACAGTAGTGTACTGTGTTGCAAGCCCACCAATAGTGTCTGAAGGTTTCAACGTACCACATCCTCACCAGCATGTGTTCCAATTGCTTTCTTCATAGCCATCCTTTTGATGTGAATTGTTCAGTCACTGTGGCTCTAATTTACACAAACCTGACATCTGATGATGTTCAAGACCTTTCCATATATTTGATAGCTATCCTGAGATATAGCTTTGACCTGAGAAATCTCCATTCAAGTCCTCTACTAGTTTCTAAGCCGTACTATTCCTAAGTGTATTATTGATTTGCAGAAGTTATTTGCACATTCTGGATAGAAGTCCTTTGTAAGATTTGTGATTAGAAATTTTTTCATTCTGGAGTTGCCTTTTTACTTATTTTTTTTTTTTTTTTTAGACTTTTAAATTTTATGTGTATTAGTGTTCTGCTTCCATGTTTGTATGTGTACCACATGTGTGTCTGGTACTTGCAGAGGTCTTAAAGGAAAACAGAGCCACAGGACCTGGAGCTTTGGATGGCTGTGAGTTGCCATATGCATGCTGGGAACTCAACTCTGTTCCACTGCGAGAGAAAAAGTGCTCTAAACCATGAAGCCATCTCTCTCTTTAGGGCCCTTTGTTGTTTGTGTTTTAGGAATTGTGTGTAAAGGATATCGCCTAGTCCAAGCTCACCAAGATTCACTATTAAGTTATTTTCTGTGAGTTTGATAGTTTTATATAATATTTATTCATTTTGAGGGTTTTTTGATGCTATAAAGAAGTCCAACTTTATTCCTTTTTCTGAGTCTCTCCCATTATTCTAGAACAAGGTTTTGAAGAAGGTGTTGGATCCCCTGGAGCTGGAGTTACAGTGGTTACCAGGCACTTGATGTAGGTACTGGGAACAGAAATCATGTCTTCTATAGGACCAGGGAGCGTGCTTAACCACTGAACCAGCTCTCCAGCTTCAGAACACACTTTAGAAGGCTGTCTTCTCCCTTATTGAATGGTCTTGCCCCATTGTCAACACTGACTTGATGATTGATATGAAGGCTAGTTTCCAGGACCTCACCTCTATTCTGATGCCTACAGTACAGTTCACAGCCATGTCGGTATCGTTCAGCTCAGTTTCTGCAGTTTTAGAGAACTTTTGAAATTAGAAAAGCAATCCTTCAGACTCATATATACTTTTCAAGATTTATCAGTTATCACTCCAGTGGGTGAGTGTTTTTCTAAGTGGACAGGATGGTCACAGGTGGTTGACAAAAGGAAGGCTGTGCGCTGGAGGCACTCTCAGGACACGGGAGACAGGTACAGTACACACTCACCAAAAGCCATCTCTCAGGGAGGTGGTTTTTGAGAAGGAGATAATTAACAGTCTCCAGGGTGTCACAAAAGCATTTTTTAATGAGTGTTCAGATCACAACAAAAGTGAAATAAGTGTACCTGAGAAGATGCATAAAGAAGAATGCAGGAATGCTAAGCTTTTGATATTGCCTAATATTGTAAGACACCCACAAAGATAAACCCATGTGCCTTGGTAGAGTTAAATCAAGGCCAATGTCCATAATAACTCCCCATCTCCTCAGCTCCAGCTTCAATCTGCATATATTCTTTGGACTTGCTAAGTAATCTCTACCTGAGTCTGCACTGAATGCTTCCGCTGCCTATAAACATTCTTCTGACAGCTATGGAGCTCACTCTTTACCTTGGGGAGGCTTACTCCCACTTGGCACTCATGATGTAACACAAAGCAGAATTTATTCACATCAGCTTTTCACTGTTCTGTCTCTGACCTTTGTGAGGGCTATAAGAATAGAAATTTTATCTATTCTGTTTACTGAATTGTCCCCAGTGCCTGGAAGAATACCTCCTGATAATAAATACTTGTTTAAAAAATGATATTCAGGTACTATAAATATGCTACACATAGTTTAATTCTATTTTCAGATAGCCACGCACTTATATGAAATGCCTTTGTATATTACCTGTGCATGCCAGTGTGTGTGCTCTTTGTTTTTGTTTTTGTTTTGTTTTTTTTGTAATTTAGATTAAAAGTGACAAGGATATTCTTACAAGACAAAGGAATGGCAAGTGATTACTTTCTAAAGAAAGGCTCTGGTGAAATGCTAGCTATGTAGAGCCATTCTTTAATACATTTACCTGTAAGCAAAACCAGAGAGACAAATATGAAAAGACACAAAGAAGAAATAATCCAGTTCATATATGCTTCAAGCAAATAAAACTAGACTACTTACTGCCTACTAAGCTGGCCAGAGATGAGTCAAGGTCACTTCCAAGGCCTTTGCTGGCTGCCATTGCAGGACTGGGTGGGACCATTGAGACAGGGGCAGGCTGCCCGGATGGTGCCATGGTTGGCATCAGAAGATCGCCTAAACCATCAAACACTGAAAATCAAACAGACCAGGTTCAGAAAATTTGAAACAAAAAGAGACAGAGAGAGAGAGAGAGACATTATGCAAAGGACAGTCTTTAATGAAACCATGGAAACACATGAAAGTACATTCTTGTAAAAGAAACAACATAATTCATATAATTTGTGATGAGCACCAAAAAGAATGTCTACTCATGTCTATTCAAAATACATGGAAATGTTAATGAGCGTGGGGAAAGATGGGGAGGAAGGCTGTATAGCATAATGTACTAGACAGATTACAGAGCCAGGCTGTAACGCAGCTACACCTCTTACTAGCTCTGTGCATTGGGAATCTTCCATTTTCTCCTATGTAAATGGGGACAGTATACCTTTATTGTGAGGACCAAACGAAGGAATTTTTTTCCACATGTTTATTACAGTGCTTCCTCTGTATAGGCACTAAATAAGTGGTAACCATTGTGAGTCTAATTAAAAACAACCACTGAGTATTTTTTTATTCTAACTGGTAGTGATGTATAGTGAATTGTAAATCATTTATCCAAGGAAATCTAAGATGCTTACTCTTAAAGCAATTGTAACTGAGAAAAGATGTAACTCCTGAGTGTCCAAGGGAATTAGCATAAAAATAAATAGTGATCTATCAGCATCTAGGAATATGTATCTGACCAGCAGTTGGTTGTATTTTAGAGGCAGTTAATTTTGATTTGATGGCAATGTTTGGGTAATACTTTATGGACATATTAAATTAAACAGGATTTAAGGATAGGATTCAAGAGCTACCACTGGTGTGTCCCTCATCCCCAGATGACAAGTACCACTTGTTCAGTTCCTAGAATACAGAAGGACTATTCAAAACGCAGGCTTAGAGTTTCCATAAGATATTGCTAATATCTTATTGACATAAAAACTCTGGGCTTGTTACATTTTTGTAAGAGACTATGCATATCTACCATAAACACCACTACACAGTCATTCTATGGTGGGAGAGACAGCATTCAAGTCAGCACTGGCAACGGAAGCAACCAGATTGTCAGGCAGGGGGTATATTTAGGGTGTTTCTGAAACACATTTAATTGCCAAAAACTCACCAATTGAAAGTTTGTAGGAAGGAGCCAGCATGAGAGGAG
This sequence comes from Rhynchomys soricoides, assembly GCA_019843965.1. Taxonomy (NCBI): domain Eukaryota; kingdom Metazoa; phylum Chordata; class Mammalia; order Rodentia; family Muridae; genus Rhynchomys; species Rhynchomys soricoides. The sequence goes on along the minus strand of JADRCH010000056.1, from coordinate 7,774,324 downwards.
GAGAATGGAAGAGAAGAGAGAAACAGAATGACAGCCGAGATGAGAGGTTAGAAGCAGAGGTATATTTGTGTCTCAACTTCATAAAACGGAGGGCCATGCAAGCTTCGGAGGGTGTAAGCAACAGCAGGAGTGGGGTGTGTCGGGGTGTCCACACACTCAGACACTGTTCAAAGGTTCACTACAAAGTATTTGCCTTCCTTTCATGGCTAAATCATGTGCATGTGAGCTTGTGCAAAATAGAGGGTGGGCATGGTAAGCTTTCTGCGAAAATTAAAAAACAAAGAAAAAGGACAGGCGGTTGTTCTTAGAGCTACCAAACTTGTCCTGGAAAACTGAATTTGAGCTGTAGAATGAGAACCACCAACCAGGTTTAACAAAGTCTGCCTGAGAGTTGTCTACGATCATGTTGACCTTGGGAGGTAGGGGCCATTATCAGAAAGAGGAAGTGTGAACAGCCAGCGCCTCACCTGAAGGGTCAAAGGAGCTGCCGCTTGAAGTTGAAGGCGTTGTCCCAAAAGCTGCCTCAAAATTGGGTTGCAGCAGGTTATTCTGAGCTGGTGTCACTGGTGTTGTAGAAGGGGCCATGAAAGGACCCCCAAATCCTGATTAAAAAAAAAAGTCCCAGAAAAAAAATGTCAGCTGAAGATGGGGACAGGGTCTAAAAACAGTCAGAAAAAGCTACAGGAAATGAAGAGGAAGACTGCACCATGAGCAATTAGTGAAACCCGGAGGCTCATTTTGCAAAACGCTCCTCAAGTATGTTGATCCATCATGTATGAATGACAGATCCAACTTAACCAGAAACAAGGCAGCACATAAACACTTAAGTATGATGCACACACGTTAGTGAACCTTATTAGAACCTGTGGTATCGGAATCTGGAATGATGAAATACAGAAAGCAAAGAAGGGTTAGAATCCAGATCAGTCGCTGGGCAGTGGTGGTGCACTCCTTTAATCCCAGCAATTGGGAGGCAGAGGTAGGTGGATTTCTCTGAGTTCAAGGCCAGCCTGGTCTACCAAGCTGAGTTCCAGGAGAGCCAAGGCTACTTGGAGGGATCCTGTCTTGAATTCCCTCCCCCCAAAAGAATTTAGATCAGTCTTCATCACGTTGAAACTTTACAGTGACAGTAACAGGTAATTACATGTTTGGTTGTATACAATGGCTCAGTAATGAAACGCAAATTTAAAACAATAGCCATCAAATCTTTAGTTTTAGCCTCATGACACTACCAAGGGTAAGTAGGCTCTCATCCCTGTTTCCAGGTAACCAGCACTAAGGGGATGTCTAGTAGTGGGCATCCCTTCTGGTCTTCTGGTCTTCGATTTGTAGCATAGAGAGGGTGGTCAATCTGAGTAAGCAACACTAACAGTTACTTCTAGGAAAGCTTTCACTGATCCCCATCATTTTTAAATTCCTTTGCAGAGCAGCCAGGGCCGTCTGGCTCTGATCTGGATGCTCCCCACCCCTGCAAACAGTACTGTAGACAAACTGACACCTCCTAATATCACAGGGCTCTGGAAGGAATTCCATGACGTGTTGCTACCCAGTGCTGCTGACTACACTCCATCCTCCATGAACAGCCCTGTCCTCAGCATGTGGAGCAGAGCTGCATCCCCCTCCCACCACGCCTTCATCCTATGCTCCCCAGATCCTAACTCCAGAGATGGCTTGCTAGGTTCAGGATCTGTGTGCCTTTTCCTCCTGTCTTTTCTATTAATACTTAACACAGTGCCTGAAACAGTAAGCTAATGTTTACAGAGTGAAGATAACTGAAAATTAATCAGATATCAAATTAAACATTTATTCTTTGAATTCTGGAGGCAGATCAAGTCTCTCAAGCAATAGAAACTAAGATGACTATGTGTTGCTTCTGTATAAAAACACACAATCTGCAAGGTGATTGGTGATCGATTAGTAAGACACTAGGTAATTTTCTATTATTAAAGGCTTTATTTTATTTTTTACCAGATGTCTGTCTTTTTTCCTTCTTTCCTTCCTTCCTTCCTTCCTTCTTTCCTTCCCTCCTCCTCCTCCTCCTTCCTCTCTCTCTTCTTTCTCTCAGAGTCTCATTATACAGCCCTGGGTAAGCCTGGAACTTACTATATAGACAGGACTGACCAACTCACAGAGATTTGCTTGCCTCTGTTTCTTGACTGCTGGGATTAAAGGCATGCACCACAATGCCTAGAAGTCTTTCTTATAACCAATTTGTTGCACATTTTCTTTTCAAATTTAGCCACATCATCTCTTCTTCACAAAGAGCTTGTAAAATGACAGACATATATTAACACTGCAATTCATAAAATCAATTTATCTTCTTAAATAAATTTTCATCAAACTTTGGTCATTTTTTCAGCAGTAGGCAATAATGTTGTCCCTATAAATCAAAAGTGACATAAATATAAAACTTCATGAGTTTAGACTTTCCTTGAATACATATACAAAAATACTGCATTTTGGGGAAAATGTCAGTTATCTAAAGTTATTCCTGAAAGTCTGAGGGGTCATGCTGGGTGATTTTAATATTTAAATAACACTGAATTAACTCTAAAAAATTATTTGCCACAGAAAGTATGTTTTTCACATCGGCGAGATTAGCCACATTCTGAAGCAACTATGAGTTAGAACTGTCTTTATACTTGGGGTATGATGGTTTTGGTTTTAGAGACATTGGTGGCTGAATTAATGGTGAGTTTTGAAACATTCCACCTCAGGTTGGGAGTTTAGGCAAATGTCTTCTGGCCCTGTTCTTAGTTACAGGTGAGAGTGAGACTGGAGGTGATGGCCTTGACTTAGCTTCTTAAGACCCCACCCAGGAAACCAGTACACTCTAGAATCATAATACTAGTGGTTTGAAGGTCCCAGGGTTTGCCTCTGTTACCTCGGTCATTCCATGGTAGGAAGTGACTGCAAAGAGTCAAACTGTCTGGTAGATTCCACAGAAAGGGGAAAATGTGTTCGTGCAGGTTCATACAGGGCTTAGGGGCTGAGCACTAAAGGACTTCCTGTTTGTTAGTGTTTGTTCTACAAAAGTGAGTGGTGGCAACCCCGCTGGGATGGGGCACCTGAGTGTGAGGCACTGTTCAAACTCTCTGACCCATTTGGATCACATGCATTTGATTACTTTAGAACCTGCAAAGCCAGCAATGTCTACCACAGGCTTATCCAACCTCTTCCATTGTAGAGCGATGGAGCCTACAAAGTTAACACTGGAATGGTACAACTGAGTTAACTCCCCTCTAGAAATGAGGAAAAACCTCATGTTTGAAAAATAACTTTGAGATTTTGGGCTTCGCTATATTCACAGCGGTCTTCTGTCATGTGTGGACCAGGGCCATGTCTGATAGATACCACATGAAACATACATGAAGTTATTTTATCCTCAGAATAGCCGGATGAGGTTCAAAGGATGAGAAAGCTTGAGGTCAGAGCCATTATCCCAGCTCCAGACTTTTCTTTAGTTTCACTATACTGGATGCACCAAGCAATTAGGATTTTTGCTTAAATCAGCGGTTCTCAACCTTGGCAAACCCCTTTGGCAAACTTCTATCTCCAAAAATATTTACATTATGATAACAGTAGCAAAATTATGGTTATGAGATAGCAGTGAAAAGAATTCTATGGTTGGGTCATTGCGACGCGAGGAACTGTATTAAAGGGTCGCAGTGCTTGGAAGGTTGAGAGCCGCTGAAAATGACAGAAGAGGAAGATTAAGGTGTGTCATCAATATTCTGTTGTTGCAATTGATTGCGATTTGACAAGTCTGGGTCTGAATTTGAGCAACACATGACTGGCTTTTATACAACAATGTAAAGAAATTACCCATTCATTTACTCTTTTGTTTCTTGGCTTTAGAATGCACATGATTTTTTAGTAATATTTTCTTTTTGTTTTTTTAAAAATAATTTCGGCATTTTAGTCTACCATCTATTCACTGCCTTTCACTACATGTAAACTTGCTCCTTCAAAGAGATGGTACAGTGTCTGCCTACCAGCTAGCAAGAAAGAAGCTGTGAGTTTGGTCCCCAAGACCACACAAAAAGAAAGACAAAGAAGAAATCTTAGTTGTATGAGTTAAGTTGCCTCATTCCAGTGACCAAGATCTCTTCTGAGTAGTCTAGTGTGACTGCAATGGTATCTGTGTATTTTCTTTCTGAGTAGTCTAGTGTGACTGCAATGGTATCTGTGTATTTTCTTTCTGAGTAGTCTAGTCTGACTGCAATGGTATCTGTGCATTTTCTTTCTGAGTAGTCTAGTGTGACTGCAATGGTATCTGTGTATTATCTTTCTTTTTTTATCCTTCTTAAAATGGTTTTATTATAATCACAACTAGAAAATCTTCCCAAAATGCAACTTTTTGTGGTTCTGACCCTAATATTAATGTGATCACAGTTGTGGGTGTGTATCTTTTACTAGACTTATTTGTGTGTTTAAGACACTTCTTGACTACGTAGCCCTGGATGCCCTCAAGGAAAAATAGGCTGGTCTCAAACTAGTTGGTGACCGCTGTGTTTCTGCTTCCTGAACACTGAAATTGCTGGCATGATCCACCTCATTTATTTATTTTTTAAAGGTCCTTTATGCATATAGGTGGTGGGCTTGGTAGCTGTGTCACTATGTCTCTATACAAACATATACACAAGTCAAAGTAAAGTGCTAAGCTCTGCAAATAGCCATAACGCCATGTCCCAATATTTGTTTTGTTTTATATGAATTAAACAAAGATAATTGGCTAACATAAACTCAGATACCACTGTTAGCTGAATTGTAGATATGATGTTGACTTGTGGAGAGGACTGGAAACAATCACAAGATACAATTATGTTAATATTCTGTAACTTGTTTTAAAACTAGAAATGTGATTTCCTAGGGCTGTCATACTTAAGCAATTGTAAGAAATGCTTTTCTGTAATTGAAACAGTGAAAGGCCGGTCTCTCAAATAAAATTTTCTTATACCAGGATATCTGGTGAAAGTGATGTTCTTGCTAAGAAAATTAGAGTTTCTATGATCAAAGTAACTTACAGGAAATGTTTTGATGCAAAGTAGACCTTAATACCCATGCAAATTGTCTTCATTGAACATTAATTTAAGTAGGAGGCCAAGAGAAACACAAAAGTTTACACATAATTTTCCCCACAGAATCAAAAGAAAAGGCAGGTGAAGGAATGCACGAGTAGAGTCAACAACACGTGTTTAAAAATGCACAGACACTGGAACGTTTGTCACTAACCTCTTTTCTAGCTCATTTTAGTAAGGTTTTAGACTGCACAGGTCAACTGAACGATTTAAGCTTTTTTTGTGTGAGACATGACCCAAAGTGAGCCTTTTGGGAACATATCTCTCTGCAGCTGAGATCCTCCACTCTCCAGGAGTGGTATAGATCCTGTGGCATCCCTAGGACCAAACCTCTTGGCTCTGTCACCAGCCACTGACTTGAAATGCTTTCTTTCCCAAGATCCCTGACTTATCCTCCAGGTCCTAATGCCCTAGGCTCTTTTAGAAACAGTATTTCAGGTACTGGCCCTGGAGGGCTCAGGGAGGTACAGTGGATTAAAGATACTAGGACAGACAGTATGGCCTTGTGGCCAGCCTCCTGTTTAGTGGATTTGAACAGTTCTGTGACCGATAAGGTCTATGGCAGGCCAACAGGTAACCAAGAAAGATTTCTTAGAATTCCTCAGGTAGCCAGTACAATTGATTTTAACCATAACTCCAGAGCCAAAGATTTATAATCAATCATCTCATTTAAAAAACCAGTGGGATCATTTTCAACCAAAGAACCTGGAAGTTATGCTATTTCTGTGGCTTGTTAAAATCTTACTGCAGATTTTAAAATCTGAATGGAATGTATTGGTTTAATAAGAGGTTGAAAGTGTCTAGCCAAGCTGAAGCTTCTGTGACATTCGTCTCGGCTGAGAGGAAAGCCAGGTAAGCTGGCAGTCTTTTCTCAAGTCAGCAGTGGTGGATTGTGTGAGGTGCGAACCTCATGTTACATTTTAGCTTCCAGAAGACAAAGCGACATCAAAGTGGGGTTCTGGTTCATCACGGTAGTCATATGACAAGAGTTGGCAAATAGGAGTACCTGACTGGATCAAGGAGCCACAGGGCATATAAAAGAAATGAGAGCTACCTCCGCTGGAGAAACTGAACCCCCCCCCCCCCCCGACAGAATTACTGATAGAAAGAGGGTGGGAGATGCCTCTACTTCCTGCTGTTCCTGGAGGAAAGATGTGACCACAAGAGACTTTCCTACACCTTTAGTAATGGGCGTGTGGACGGGGTGCTCAGGCTCCACCATTACCCATCACAAGTCTGGGAACTGGCTTGTTCCCTTGGCTACTCCACTCTGTGAAGAGATTCTGTTTTACACTGCTTTTAGGTTGTAAACTACAGCCACACTTGGTCAAAATCACATGGCTGTTGGGTTATTTAAACGGAGCGATTCTAGATCAGAGGCTTCCAGGTGCTCAGGAGACTCACACTAATTAACTCCTTACCACCCCAAGGAACAAAATCTGTCCCCTCCAGTGACTGGGGGGTACATTGAAAGCTTCACTGAGTGTCAAGAGGCCTCTGTTAGATTACTGCTGTGCTCCCCTCAAGCAAAATCCAAGTAAGGTTTGCCTGCTGTGAGTTCCTGAGCTACACTGGGTCTAAGCCTTCTGCGGGGTTCTTCCATTTGGCCACTTTCTAAGTCTGATGTTGTCTTGACACTAAGGAAAACTCATGCTTGGTTTTAACTGCTTTGAACCAGTCCCTGCTGTCTTAGCAGTAAGCAATGATCCTTGCAAACTGTACCCATCTGATTCCTAAAAAGCTGAGATCACCCTGTGTGTTTTCAGACAGAAAAATAACCAGCTTGTCAAAAAGTCCACGATATATGTCACAACATTTCAATTCAAGAGGAACAACTATAATGGTTTCTTCTTTGGTGACTCACATATTATAAAACCAACTGTCAAATATCTTACAGCATAGTTTACTACAGAATCTTTCCAAAATATATGAGCAGTCATTATATGACAGAATTGCTACACAAAACATGTTACTTTTTTGACAAATAAAAACAAACGTGCTAATTGAAAGTAAGATTGGAAGGATCAATAGGTGCGGGTTTAAGACTAATTTAATAAAATCTAGGAAGTAATAAACCTTCTATTATTTCATGCTGTATCACCTTCAATTTCATGCCTTGAAAGGAAAATTTAAAAATATTTTGCAATTTATGTAGTATCTATTACTTATAAAACTATATCCAAACTTAACTTTTACAAAATGCCATTTTAATGGAATCAATTACCAGCTAGTAGATCTGCCGATGCTGATGAACTAGAAACAGCCTGTGGTGCTGGCTGGGTTTCAGAAGCACTACTTCCAAATGCATCTATCCATTATCCATTATGCAGCAAGAAAGTAAGAGGGTCAAATGGTAAGCAATCCAGGTGTGGTACACGCAGACACATGCACATGTGTGACATTCTGTATGGACAGCCTGCCTCCTGGGTATGGGAAATGATTAGGTGGACTAAATCAGGCTCTAAGCAGTTTGTCCTATTTTATAGTCTCAGATAGAGTTTTAATATTTACTCCTGTTTGCATTGGGAACATCCCCCAAGAGCAGGGTTTGCAAGTGTGTGCCACAGAGCTCTGCTCTAGAGTTTAGCCTCTCAAAAGAGTTCTAGAATGCTTAATAATTAGTGTCTCACTAAATAATTAAGACACAGATTTTTTAAATGAATAAACGTTTCAAACTAGAGTCCATAATTTATTAAAAATAGGGTTGAGATTTTTAAATGAAGGTAAAACAGAATTTCTCACTTCCCATTTAAGCTTCTAAACATTTAATATGTGCAGTTCAGCAGCACTCTCTGTAGCTACAAGTCTGGGTTCAGTGTCTGAGTGCCTTCAGGAGATCAGCTAGCACCTGTGACTTGTTTGTACCCTCATATATGCAGCATGGTTATGTACCAGGATGTGTCAGTGACAGCAGATAATACATGTGGGTACAATATGCAAAGATGATGTTTTGGCCCAAAGACACTTACTTTTATGGATTCTCATGATTCAGTTCAGATCTGTCTCTTTCCTGCAAGGTTACTGCTAACAAAGAGCTTACAGATATGCATACAGATAACCAATTGATATAATCGGTGTACCTTTCTGTTTTCAAATACTACATAAAGGAAGAAAAAGAATACATTTAAGCTAGAAAAAATATCTCCAAGTTCTCTGTAAAGTCTTAAAAACACTAAATCAGTGTAAATAAACTCCACGGCATTAGGTATATTGACATCTAACTGGCTTGTTTTCAATTCTGAATTACCTATTTTATGTTTATATTGCTTTGAAGGACTTGAGAGTGTTAATGTAACCCATAGATCAGGATCTTTGAGGAAACAGTAGAGAGGGGCTCTAAACAGATGATTAAAAACTAGGATGAACAAAAGGCTGAGAACAAGAAGTCACATGGAAAATGCATGCACTGAAAGTTGTAAGGAGCAATAAGGATGACAGTGATGGTGGCACAGACATGGGAAAGGTTGGTACAACTTAAGTTCACACGTAAGAAACAAAAGCAACTTAAGAGTCAAAAGAAGCAAAATGAATTAGAATGGAAGAGGAGAGTCCACTCAGAACCAAAAAAGACTCCAGATGACGTAAGTGCTAAAAGAGGAGAGATACGCACCCCCAAAAAGGTCTATGACACCCGAGGACTCCGCCTTTGCAGGAGAGGCAGTGGATGCAGGAGACGGCGCTGCAAACGCGTCCACTGCAGTGAAGAACAGGGGAACATGGCGGTCATCCTCAGCACAATGAAACCCGGACCCCGACAATGACCTCAAGATTTCAGTTACAGAAAGAGCGTGGAAAAATCTTAACAGTTAAGGAAAGCAAATTGAAAAACTGACCCTTCAATAGTAGAACATTTAGTGGGAAATAGAGTTCTTTTCTTATCCAACCTTACATTTGAAATATCAACCTTTACCAGTTGGTGATGGGCTAGAGAATGAGATTCTTCTTTTAGGCGAATTTTGAGTCTTAAAGCACATAAGATAAACCTATAAGTATTAGATCATCTTTCCCTACCTGAGCTCCCCCCACCCATGACCCTCCGGAGACAGCTCTGAAGGCTTGACCTGGGAGAAGCACTCACCGGATAAGAGGTCAGCAGTGAGAGAACTCTCAGGCACCGGAGAGGCCCCTCGTGGTGGGGAGGAGAAAGCATCTTCCAAAAGTGAAAGAAACCAAAACCAAGCAGAAGTAAGTAGTAGAAAGCTGAAACCAGAGTCACACATCTAAAAATGCATTATCACAGCGACTATAAAGGGCTTGACCAAGGACACCTCTACATAATCAGAGTTGAAGAAAACCGTTGCTTTGCTTTACCTGTGCCAAACAGGTCTATGCTAGGAGCCGCGTCTGGCTTAGGTGCTGCAGCAACTTCAGGAGCAGAATCAAACAAATCTAAGACCAAGAACACACAGGCCTTCACTCAGTCTGAAAATCAAGCCTGTGACAGCATCACTTGCTAGTTTTCTGACAGCATTCATAAGAACTTGAGTTAAGTAGCAAATGGACCCTAGAGAACCATTTAACTATAGTTTTCATGCATATGAGTCATGTGTGCATTACACGACCAGGTTCAAGCCACCAGATGAGAGAGATTCAGTAACAATGACAAATTACCACCAAAGATATCTAGAGCAGGAGGAGCAGCGGCGGCGGTGGTGGAGGCAGCAGCAGAGGTGGTGGCAGTGGTGGTAGCTGCAGCAGCGGCGGTGGTGGCAGCAGCAGTGGCTGCCACAGCCGTGGGAGCAGGAGAAGGAGCAGTTGCGGGAACTGGAGGGGCTGCGCTAGCTGTAGGGGTAACTACAGGAGCGCTGGTCTCAGGTGGCTTCATTGCAAAGAGGTCCAGCTCAGGTGCAGCCTCTGCGCTACCTTCAGATGGGGCAAAAGGGTCTTTTGGAAAGGAAAGTGGAGACATACACACAGCATCAGTCAGGAAGGAGCAAGAGACAGAATTGTAACTACAGGTAAGAAGACACGTCACACACATTTACATACTAGCTAGGTCTCAAGGTTGCATGGGTTTCCCTATTATCTTATTAGCAATTGGGATGCCTTTCTAAAGAAAAACAGTTGGTACTGCAAGTTCAATCTAAAATATTTTGTAGGGTGCTATGAGATCAGCCTATGGTTTTGGTTCAGGAGGTCCTTATTTTTCATGCCCTTACCTAATCTAGGTAATTTGGTAGCTCTAAAAGTTCATTAAAACATGTCAATATATTTTTACTCAATATCATAAAGAATGCATTAGAGGGGGAAAACATTAAGAGAGCATACTTGCACTGAGAAAAATTGTCAATCTTGAGGAATTGCCAATTTTGATAAGTATGCACTTCATTGTCTTAATGTTTTAAGTGTTGGAATTATTTATTCAGTTATGAGGAATGAGTTAACACTAACAAGAAAACAAAATTAGAAAAACATATGGCCACATCTAACTGTGCAGGCTTCACATTAGGACAGAAAAACAACAGACTGGCTCATGTGTACACCCACCATTTCCTGAGCATGCATCAAGAGCTGCAGCCACTGGGGCTGGGGTAGCTGGTGCGGTGGCCCCTTCGGATGCTGCAGGGGCCTCCCCAGGAGAAGCTGCAAAGGCATCTTGGGTTGCAGTTTTAAAAATAAAAGAAATTAAATGAATAAAAAGAGAAGAAAATATAGTAAAAGAACCAAGTTAAGTTGTGAAGAAAGCTCCCTTATACAGCACGAATATCTCATGCACTGTTGGTAATCACAAAGAAATTATGCTTTGTGCATCTCCCTGCTAGCTAACACATGAATGGTAGTATGCAGATACCACTGAAGGCCATTGTGATCCAACAAGATTCTCATTGTATAAGGGCTCTAAAAAGCATGTTTTAGGTTTCATTAGAAATTAATGGATGCAAAATTAAAATGCAAAACTTTACTATGTAATCTAAGACATTAAACTTTCATGTCCAGATAATACTTCTTTGCTGCATTTTTTTTTCTTATACCTCTGACTGGTGGCTTCCAGAAAAATCCAATGTCTTCTCTGTATGAAAATAATATTAAATAGATATGGCTATATAAGTAAATATTTCAAATTTAACATTAGTCTAGTGCAGACAAAAAAATCATAATGTTAACATGAAAGGTTTGGTAAATGTTCATAAAAGTCTTCACTAACCTTGGAAAGAATTGACATATACAAAAGAGGAAGTCAAAGAAATAAAGAGCTAATCAAATTAGGGCATGATGCTTAATGTCTTTATCTCTACTTACATTTATTGTTTTCAAATATTATTATATTTTCTAGCTATTTGGAAAGTGATCTATTTCCAACAGATAAAAATATAATTTCATGTTTTAAGACTGCAAGTGCATTATTTACAGAAGGAACCCCATTAATATACTAGTAGGCCCAGCTCATAAATACATTTTGTGAGCCTTTGGAGAATGGGATCAACCCACATGTTCCTGCCACTCCTCATTTCCAGTAGATTTTACTGGTGTGTCCTAGAACACTGACTCTCACTCACTAACAGGAATTGGTCAACCATGATTGGGAAACATCACACAGTATAGCTGCTTTCTCAGAGGGTCGTTCAACGCATTAAGCCTGAGGAAGTCCTGTGGTCAAGGTCCTTGCTCCTCAGTTGAATGCAGCAAGTAACAAACTTGTCTAGGTAGAAGAAAGTTAAGTAACATCTTGAGTCCTTATGCTTTGCAGAATAAAAGGAAAATAACATTAGAAGAGGCTCATTTGAGTTAAAGGTTTTTGAAAACACCATCAGAGCACATATTGATTTAGTCTGATGGTTTCTCTTGGCTGTCTGGAGGGAATGTGTGTTGTGTTGATGGGGGCTGGGGAACATGTGGATAAACTGGAGAAAGAAAAGCACTCCAGGAACAGTGCAGACCCAGATGACACCAGAGGGCTGTGGGCAGCATGAGAATCCCAAGGTGTGTGTGGGGTGGGGTTGGGGGTGAAGAGGTATGCTGGCAGAGGGTAGAATGGGAGGAGTCCTCTCAATATTCTGCCATGGGTCAGGGATATTTCTTTCCATGGCTGTAGACCCAGAACTGAGGCCAGTGGCTCGGGGTAGGGGGAGACATATTTTTGAAAATTACTAAAATTTAACTTCTGTAACTATTTCAGATGGTGCCTTTAATTACCTCTATTCTGTAAGAAGAGAAACAGAGTTCAGAGATTTTTCAACTGTTCTACCCACACACCAGCACAGAACTTGATCTAGCCATCCCATAACATGTGCACACCTTAAAGCATCTTGTTGTGCATGAGATTATAGGAAAAATTATATTTTTCAGTTGAAAAAAATAACTTGGGTAGTTTGATCAAGGCCCTGCAGCCTATAAACGTCTGAGTTGGAATTTGGTCCATTATAGTTTGCTGGAGCTTTGTGGATTCAGCCACTAGACTGAACAGTCCCAAACCACACCCCACGCCTCTATACTGTTCACTGCTCCTAGGATGATGAGCGCATTAGTAACAGGCCCCAGCAGATGCTCTCAGGCTAGGCTCTTTAGGTTGGTTATTACTTATATACAAGTGAAACCTATACTAGCAGCTACACCGCAGGAGAGGTTTCCTTCTACCCTGTCAGCCACACGTCTTCAATGCTGCTCTTGTTAGTTATGACTAAACACTAGGAATGTAACTATTGACTCCCATCAAAACTTTTCTTAAAGAGACGAGCCCCTGCTGCTGTCCACATTATAAACTCCTTCAACTCTCACCAGAGCCTTTCCCTAAGACATACGTGTGGGAAAGGTTTTTTTTTTTTTTTTTTCCTACCCAGAGTCTGACCTCTGCTTCCATCACACGGGTGGCAGGAATGATATTCAGGCCATAAGGTTTGGTAGCAAGCACCTTTCCCAGGGGCCATCTCACCTGCCCCCAACTAGGATATTTTAAAAGAGCAATGCTATCATGTAGCAGTTATGTGTATCTTATATAGAAACTTAAAGCACAGCATTCTTAGAATTCTGTTCTGTATGACCACAGAAAGCAGGTTCTCTTTCTTAAAAGTTTGCCTTAAAAATAAAAGACTTAGTAAATATCTATCAGAAAAGACAATATAGAAACTTAGATGGGCTACTCACAGAGAATAAGAAAACATTTTGCAGAGATAAATCTGAATATTTTTTCAAATTCTCATTTTAATGTATTAAAATATATAGATTTTTTAATGCTTGTGATGTTTATTTTAAACTTTAACATTTAAAATTTTATATTCATTAAGTTTCATAGCTGTATTTCTCTGAAACTAAGACTCACTATGCTTATTTCTAGAGAAATCTATATTGCTATAAACATTACATAGAGTAAGAGTATGCTTTGTATCTTAGAGATGGAGTCTTGCTATGGAGCTCAGGCTAGCCCAGATCTTACTGCATAGCTCTGGTTGGCCTCAAATCTGCTATTCTCTTCCACGAGCCTCCTGAGTGTGGCCAGCACATCTGACATGAAAATATATTTTAAAGTTACTCAAATAAATGTGACTGGGACCTTTACTCAAGTTCAAAATCTTATCCATCTTAGAGATCAAGTGACCACAGAGATTTAAGCTTAGTATTCATTTAAGACAGCTCTACATGATTTTTTAAAAAAACAAAACAAAAAGAACATGAGACAAATGAGGGAAAATGACTGAAGATTATAAAGGGCAGAAGGTACACAGACGCCCAATTCGTTCCAGCTGTCTGAGGCCAGGAGGCAGTTCATAGAGGTAAGCAGAGAAATAAAGTCCGTGATGGGACTTACAGAGGGGCTCTGCTTCACTCATGTCCTTGCCAGATGACAGAGGGACATGATGAAAACACAGAGCAGCTGTGACTCTGCAGTGCCCCTTCTTAAGACTTATATTTAAAGGTAACGAATAATGTCACCATGATAGCATTGGCAGAAGCGTAGAGTTTTCTACTTGACAGACACTAATCACAAACCACATAATGGTTCAAACGATGTTTTAAAGAAAGGGGCTTTATTATTCTGAAAAGTTAAGAGGAAAGCAAGGCAGACCTGCCTGATGTCTGAGCTGTAACCAAACCCTGCTCCTTTCATGAGGACTGAAAAAAATAAACTAACTAGCAATGGTTACAGGAACGCTTCAGTCCTAAACTGCTGTCTGACCCGTTTAGATTTTCCGTTGACCTTGCATGAGAAACTTTCAGACTCAACGCCAGTGGCAGAGCAGAGAGAGGAAGGTGATTATAACTTATTTTTTTTTTTTAACCTTGACAGAAAGCACAACACTGACAAAGGACATTCTGCTTTTGAGAAGTTCCTGCTAGGGAAACCCTGAAAGGTCTGTAGTTCTCTCTGCTTTTTAAGGAGCAAGTTTCTTTTTGTGGGAGTGAAGACACAGCAATGTAACAGACAGTTTCTTTGGTGACACTGCAGTAGAAATGCTATGTTTAGAGAATGTTACTTGGCTTGGACAACTTCAGAGCCCAGGCACCGTGCACAGCAGAATGGCATGTAACTGTGTAAGTGTTCATCCCCAGGGGAATGATTCCACCATTGCCTGCCAAACCTCGTCCGGCTTCACCTCCACTTGCTTCTTTCAATTTCTTTATGTTTTCAAAATGTTCTGGGAAACATGCTATATGGTAATGAAGAAACATGAAACTGTAATGAGTCTAACGCCCCTAGTGTGTATGTGTGGTCCAAACACTTCTCTGCATTACACAGTGGCTCCATCCAGATGCAAATATGCAGATGAACTGGATTTTGATGTTCATTGTGTCTGAGTGTATTGTGGGGCATTTCGCTGGGTCAGAACTAGCACCTACACAGAAAACATATTTCTGAACAATCTTTTCCAAAATTGACCTGCGCCTGTTTTTAATCAGCATGCCAAGTGCTGCTCAGACAGCCTCTTACAGTTCCAAAGTCAAGATAACCCTACATTTTACCTGAACACAACAGTTAGAAGCAGGTATAGCAGTCAACTCTCTGTTGAGCCATTTAAATTTTAATTCCTCTCATCTATAGCTCTATATACAAATATCTATAATACATTTACCAATCTATCTATCTGTCCAGATATAGGTTTAGATACATCGATCTAAGTGCTAAGAAATTATTTAAGCTAGAATTGTTCGTTCATGATCTTTAAATATTCCCTGGGCTAGTTTGAGTCTAGTCCCAAAGCCACACCTAAATGTGTCAGAAGCCTGGGATCACTTGCAGAGGCCCTGCAGGGAGGCCATGTGTGGGCCAGAGTCTGGCAGCAACTTAGATCCTGATGTAAAATCCAGTGGGCTCAAAGGGCCACAGCTTCTGCTCTAATAGTGCCAAAACTACAGGGAGAGGAGCTCATGAGCTTAGCACTGTCAAGCATATACGAAACCAACACTGGAAAAGTACTTACACTCTGCCATGTTGCTAGCATAGTATAAGGCAATTCAGATGCCTTTGGTCTCTGGTGTGTCAGCCATCTTGAAAGGAATGGAGGAGTAGTGGCATGACTGACTAACCTCCAAAGAGATCCACTTCCGTAGTGACAGCCGTCACAGCTGTGGTGGTTGAGGCAGAAGCTGAAGCAGGCTCAGAGGTTGTAGTAGGAGGAGAAGGTTCTGGTGCAAATGGGTCTGAAATTGGTGCTTCAGAGGGAACGGAGGAAAGTGCAGCCAAGGAGTCTGTATTTCGCCAGAGACAGAGCAAAAGAGAGAGGAGGAAAGGACAAGAGATAGACCAGACTCCTAAAGGCCACAGGAAGATAGCTGTGGACAGACGTCTCACAGGAGGAGTTCAAAAGCAAGGCTTACTCACCCTCTCCCAAAAGGTCTACCGATGATGTCCAGGCAGCGTATGAGGAAACAGAGATTCAGCTGAAACATCTGACAGTGCCAGTGTGCACTGGGAGAGGCCCAGGCTCACCTGAACTTTCTGCACTTCCCAGATCATTTGTAATCAGAGCACAAACGCATTACCAACTCTCACCATGGAGCTTTCAAGGAGGAGGAGACCCTAGGCAATCTCTAGACCAAGCTAGTCATGTGACAGATGGAAAAACAGGGGGCGGGGGGGATGTCGAGGGAGGTCAAGGGTCTTAACTCTGAAAAACCCAATCCGTATCCAAAAGGATAGAGCTTTTCACTCTCATTGTCCCCAGACTCTGGCCACACCTGCTGTAACCCATGCTGTTCATCTGTAATTAGCAGAATTTCGTGCTGTTCATCTGTAATTAGCAGAATTTTGTTGACTTCTTGATTTCTTTTCTGTCTCCCACTTTCCGACTTTGAGACTGGGCTCCCTATGTAGCCCAGGCTACATTCCCACATAACTCAGAACCAGCTGTTTAGGGGTGGCACTGACCACAGTGGCCCTCCCATATCAATCATTAATCAAGAAAGTACCGGCCAGTCAGATGGAGGTGAGACCTTAATTGAGGTTTGTGTCAAGGTGACAGAACTATCACAGCAGATCTTTCTTAATAACAGGGTCCGTGATTAGTCTCGAAACCATGATTTATAAAGGATTAAACCACAGACGCAAATTAAAGTAGGGGATTCAATTCATTTATAAGAGATACATATTCGAAGGCCTTTTTTGCGTTATAAAAATGGCTAGAAAATATTCACTGTGACAAAAAGACGTTATTCTCATAACAAAGAAGCCGACATTCTTCAGTGACCTACAACTGGATTGTTTCAAGTGACTATGAAGATTAAGTGTGCTCATTTAGTTAAAAGGCTTACCTATCCCTGGAACACATCAAATGTTCCGAAAGAAAAGCTAGGACTACGAACTTCAAAGAGCCTGTAAACTTCCAGGGTCAGGTGTGTGTATGCAGCACAGCCCACAGACTCCACACCCCAGATTTTCTTAACATGGTAGGAAGTAGATCATAAAACACACTTGCACTATAACTAACAACACACGTGGAAAATATTAGTTACATTATCTCATAATACTAGTTTTCAAAGGCATGTTGGTTATTAATTTCAATTTTAGTAAAACCCTAGCAACAATCTTATATTTCTCAAAAACCAAAAATTTTATGCTAAGTATTTATAAGAAGAAATTGTGTGCTTTTCCAGGCCTTAGATACAGACTCAAAACCACTCATTTACCTGTGCTTCTAAAACAGATTTATTATGAATAAATGAAAATATTCTTTCTTTTATGGAGGCAAAGGTAGGATTCAAAACATCTGGTTTTTTTTTTTTTCTGTCAATGGGCTTGTTATCAATCTGATTAAAAACTAATTTTATATGTAAATTTAAGTTAGATTTATTAAAATACAAATTTGCTGAAATTTTGTTGTTTTGTACTAATATAAAAGTATGATCATTACAACGTGTCTCCTAAATAGAAATGTGTCAATAGCTGTAACCCACGAAAACCTTGAGGACTCCACCATATTGAAATCCTCTCACTGAAGTCAGATAAGAAATTCTCCAACAAGTTTTAGAGTGCATATTTTACTGTCTAGTTATATAGAATTCAAATTCTACAATATTCAAAAAAGCAGATGTGGCTTGATGTCAGCAAACAAAAATGGTAAACCGATTTTACGCTTTACTTAGTTAAATGAGGCAGATGCATCTACGAGGAAGCCTCACCCTCAGCTCCTGCAGACTAGACTCTACGGGAGAAACCCTAGGAATCGAGGACTACTTTCCCATTTCATTTGAGAATGTTCTCAAGTTTTAGTTTTCTTAGTAACTGAGATTTAATTATCAGTCCCCCCTCCCCCCCCCAGCTCTTGCTATTAACGCCTTAGTTCTGGGCTTTGAGGAGCTGTCTAGGCAGGCAGGCAGGCAGGCAGGCAGGCAGGCCTACTCCAGGGCTTTCCCAGCTTGAGATCGACTTGGCAATGACTGTGAGATGTGCGCCATCTAACGGGGAAGGTTAGAAGAAAAAAAAAGTTGCCTCAAAAGTCACCACCGGTTCTAGCTCTAAAAAGCGAGAACACCATATTGAGCTCCTGTAGAAACCAGGAAACCAGAAAGAGGCCATTGGGGAAACAGTGTAACATAGGCAATAGAAGAACAGAGAGAGGGAAAGCTTTACCGAGTGGTGAGGCTGGCAGGAGAGGAGAGGAGAGGAGAGGTGGAGGGTTAACCTCAAAAATAAGGCTATGAAAAAGCCACACGACATCTATTATCTTACAACCAGAGCGTTAAAAAAAAATGTAACTTACTTTTTTTTTTTTAAAAAAAGGACTTTTAAGAAAAAAAAATACCCTGGATGGCTGGAAAAATCTGCTGCCACCCAGTGCCAGGGCGGGATACCCCCTGACAAGTTATTAGTCAAGGAGACCACAGAGCCCTCCAGGCAAGACAGACTTGGGCTATTCCTCTTGGTTTCTCAGCACTGTTAGATAATGAGATCCCATTGCTGAAGACACTATATACCTTGGTTGCATGATGAGAAACCAAACTGGAATTGAGCTGTAAAATTCTCCCTGCTGGCTAGATTTCATAGTCCTGGAGAGCGCTATGTCAGCTGCAGGAGGAGAAAGACTAACAACAGACTTACCCAGGCAATGTGCCCGCCAGGCAAGATGTACCCAATTGTGCAATGGTGGCACAACAGTTATGAGGGTAGCTAACTGCCTCGGGCGGAACTCAAGGCCTACTCTACAGAAACTATCTAAACCTGCTACTTTGAATCTCACCAAAAACCACATACCAGAGAACATGGGCCTCAGGGGGAAGCTGAATACTGCTGTTTAGTTGAATTGTTAGAGCCAGATTACCTTATATATATTTACGTTAATACCCATAGACCAATGCTACTCTCAGTCTTTATGAGAGAAGCTTCTCTTTCCAGTGAATGGTGGTCAATGCACAGATGCATGGGTAGGCAAGGTACTGGGAGTAAGTAACAGATGAGTGCTAAGCCCTTAACATAGTACTTATTCTGTCCCCCTTAAGACTTTGGGAACACCGAGGGAAAGAGGGTGAAAGGAACGAAAAAGTTAGCAGATAGAGAGAGGGGTTTTGAAATGCTGTCATCAGGTAATAGTAAGCCACTGCATCCACGAGCTCTACAGCAGTGGTGAATGCCTGCACTGGAGCTCTGCAGCGGTGGTGAATGCCTGCAATGGAGCTCTGCAGCGGTGGTGAATGCCTGCACTGGGTCTGCCTGAGAATAAATCTCTCAACAGTGAGGCCCTGGAGGACAGACTTAGCCTCTCTACTCCTCAGTGCTGAACTGTTTGCTACTGAGAGATACGGGAGATGGGAAGTCACTGCCTTCAGTAGTGTACCCTCATGTGACCTCGCCAGACTCCAATGGATAATTCCAATCTAAAACTCATACAAATGGCACCGATTAAACTACATGAGTCACAAAGCAAAACCAAAGTCATGAATCTGGGAAAAGGACTGGTTAGGATACTGAGTAGCCAATAAGAACGTTCTGCTACTTGGTGCTTTCATCGCCTTGACACAAACTAGGGCTATTTTGGAAAAGGGAACCTCCCTTGAGAAAATGTCTCCATCAGATTGGGCTATAGGCATACGGACGTTTTCTTGATTAATGATTGATATAGGAGGGAAAGTAGCCCTGGCTGGCCTAAGAAAGCAAGAGGATCAAGCCAGTAAGCAGTGTCCTTCCATGGTTTCCTGCTTCCAGGTTCCCACCTTGAGTTGCTTACTTGACTTTCCAGAAAGCTGAAGTAAACCCTCTTCTTCCCAAGACACTTTTGGCACAGCAATAAAAAGCAAGCTAAGACATATGAGGAGGAGGTAAAAATGAGTTTTGGGGTGGGATATACTATATATATTATCCGAATATATTATATATATGTATGAAATTGTCAAAGAACATAATTAATTAAAATATGAACACATAGTGACTTAAATGCATGACAGAATTACAAATAACACATCACGTAATAGGCAAGTCTTTTTTATACAACCCAATGAATTTATAACTAAAATGAACACTTTAATTATAAAAATTTTATTATTAAAGTTTTTATGAATTTCATGGCTGAGAAAATTTGACTTGAGGGTATGGACCTGAAAGTTATCAAACAGGAAAACAACATGATGTGAATGCAAAGGATCATTAACAAAGCAAAGGAGTGTTTAAGAGCTAAAGAAGAGAAGCAATTAGTGCTCTCAGGACGGAAGGCCTTGTGCAGGCTCTCCAGCAATAGTTTTCTCTCTCAACTGAAAGGCAATAAAGTTAAAGTTTAAGGAGCAAACTTATTTAAACATTTCATAGCTGTAGCCCTAACGTTGACTCTAGGTATAGGAGAATGTCTACATGGTTACAACGTTCACATTTCTAGCTGTCAGCTTTAGTTCTGAGCTGCTATCTTTCTGTTATTTTTGTTACCAAACGCCTGAGTAATAAAATGAGATTACAAAGACTCAAGGATGGGCCCACTCAGGAAGGAGTGGACAAGTGCCAGTAGGGGAACCAGGGCCCCTTCCTGCCTGAATTCTGTCACCTGACTCCCACACACTGCTGTTGCTCAGACAGAATCCTTTCCTGGGACTCTCCACTGTACAGTTAAGATGGTTAGGATTTCTGGTCATGGGTTTTGCAATAACATAGCAAATGTACCGCAGCCCCCATATTCCTAAAGAGAAAGCTCCAGCCAGGATGCACTTCTTCTGCTACACTAACATGTGTTTAATAAGCTCACCCAGAGACTATTTAATTATCGAGGGCAACGTACCTTCATTTGACTGTGTTCCTTACTGTTAATTAAGGACACTGATTCCGAAATGTTCTACTAAATTACAGAACTTGTCTCATAGTAGTAGGAATATTTTCTGCCTGGGAGGAAAAGTAACCTAAAGGGCATGAATTTTCTTGCCTAATTGGATACCAACGGCTTTCTATGGAGCCTCATCACCGTAGCCTAACATGCCTGCGCAAATTCCTGTCAATTCCGGTTCCACAAATACCCCAAGCCAGCGTTGTTATCTAAGTTTTTCTCTTTTGAATTACTAAGTTTTCCACCATGTCGCTTTCCCAGTTGTGTAATACCTTAAACTCTGAAATTTTAAAGGATATATAGTCTGCTATTGTAGAGCACAGCACTCACAGATGACGCTGTACACCTTGAGAATCATGAAGACATCACTTTAATTTTACTTTGTCATAAAAGTATGACAAAGTAATACTTTTTAATCAAAACGTTAGTCAAACGTTAATGAGGTTTGTCTGAGGCCTGTGAAGCAATTGGAACTGAAATACCTAGCTGTGTTTTCTTTCAACCAATCAGTGGAGAGCCCTTCTCTGATACAAAAGAGAGTGTATAGTAGATTTCGGTTTCATAAAGTCAGATACAATGTGAACAATATTACATCCTAGGCACTATATTTGACCAAACCAAATTGTTAATGCTTCTTAGAGTAATCTGGTAAATTCCTTGAAGGGACTAATCTAAGGTATCTGTTTCTAGAAAATAATTACTAAAAATTAGATTTTAGAATCACAAAAAATTACTTCTTTTGTTTCAACTTTAGATCGTATATAGCTATTTGAACTTTTAAACTGTATTATGTGGAATTTCTGTGTCTGTTTCAACATGTACTTTGATCAGCTGATGCCACCCTGAGCAATTTTCCCACCAAGTTTCTAATAGCATTGTTGATGACCAGAATGCACAGACAATAATTACAACCCAAATTAAAACAGCCACAGAAAGTGCCCCACAATGCACAGCCTGTTAGTCTCACTCACCTCCCCATGCAGTGGCTCCCCCAGTAGGTGGTGGTACAGGTGCTGCTGCCCCTGCAGCTGATCCAGAGAAGTCTGGCTGAAGATCAAGGAGATCGCTCGATGGCTTAGCAGAGCTGGAAGGAAAGCAGGCTTCACAATCAGACTCTGAAATGTTCTAATGCAAAGGGTTTCTGTAACAAAGATGTGTGCAGAAAATATCAAAGATTTGTGTAGTATACACAAAGACTTGGAATCACTGTAAAGGAATAGATGCTTGGGCTTTGAGAAGCAGGTGGTCTCTGTCACTCCTCGACTCTGCCATTACAGCAGAGGTAAGACACGGACAATACAGAAGATAGAACAAATCATCACACTCCATCTCAATAAAACTTTATTTATAAAAATAGGTGATGAGCTGAATAAAATCCCACAGGATACCAAAAAAAAAAAAAAAACAAAAAACAAAAAACAAAAAAAAACCAAACAAAAAACCCTTGAGGATATTATTTTTCTAATACAAAATAAAATAAAACTGTCCTAACAATCCACAAACCAAATAATATTAAAATGAATAAAAGCTACTTTTTTTCCCCAAACTTGATGATAATACATCAAGTTTGCCTCTCAGTGGGCTCACCTTCCAAATAAGCCTAAGTTTTACTCAAAATGCTGAGTGTCCTGGAATCTTATTCCTAGTGCAACCTTTCAGGCGTATCCCATTGTCACGTTACCAGGATCTTTATTTTAACGAGCTCTCCTGTGGTTCCCAGCTACACTTAGATCCGAGGAGTACTGACTACAAGCTCTCTAACCCTCAGAGGCTCAGGCTCCCATCTGACTTCAGTCTTCATCTTTATCCTTTTATACACGGTGGATGGCTAAGCAATATTCTATTGAAGAAAGGAGTCTGCTGCTTCCAAACCCCTGGTGGCTTTGCTTCATGTAAACACAACTAGACTAAATAACAGAAAAGGGAAATATATTGATTACTAAGATAATCAATATATCTTATTGATATATTGGGGGGCATATGTGGGTCCAGGGTTTGACCCTAGCACCACATAAAAACATAAATAAAAAGAGCTTAATCAAACTTTTCATAAGAAACCATTTATTTTGGTGTGTCAGCAGAAATCACTTGGTTTTGCCAACATATAAGAAGCAGAAGCAAGCAAGTATAGCACACAGTAAACACGGGAGTGATATGTATATGCATAACTGCTTAAAACTGAAGCCTTGGGATAGATTGCATCCATAAAAGAGTCCCAGACACTCTAAAATGAGGCTAGAAACTCTTATGATAAAAAAAAATCTGACCCAAAAATATTTGTGGAAGTCTTTCTGGGTTGGTAACTCATTTTAGGGAGTTTTGAGATCTCAGCCATTCCTGTTTTCTCTGTTACAGGCCAGACAGGTGTATCAGAGTCGGTTAGGAACATTCCACTGGTCTCTTCCCATCCCCTTAGTAGGGTTCATTCCATGACCAACCAATCAGCTGAAACTGTGAGGTTTACTCAACTGACAGGGTTTTTATCACATAGCCCAGTCTGGTCCCTAACTTGTTATATAGTCCAGACTGGCTCTGAACTCATGAGCTTCCTATCTCAAATTTCTGCATGCTTGGACCATAGGCTTCTGCCACCTGTTAACGGTTTTGAAGCACCCTGAAACACCTTTTAAGTTTCTCACAGGAAGAATTGATTTTATTAGATACTTGGCATATCATCCAATCCTAGAAGGACCTGTAGTATATGAGTCTTTCTTCCAGATGTTTCCCTAAATTTACAAGACACAGCATAGGTCATCCCAAGGATTTAAGAGGTACAAGCTTAATTAAGAGACCAAAAGAACTCACTTTACACTGCAAAAATAACCCCAAGTCACATAGTATCAGGACTGTACATAAAAATACAACAAAAGGCGATTCAAAATACCAATGATGAGTTGACTACTCACTCATAAACTGACCTGACTGGGGCAGCCGCGGATGCTGTTGCAAATATGTCCACTGGCGGGGATGTGTCGATCGTTTTAGCTGGTGTAGAATTAGGAGATGTAACAGTTGTGGCTGGAGAAGACTGAAAGTGAAGACCATAGCACAGGCACATCAAAAACGCATCTTGATCTCACCGAGCAGAGGGGCTTTGGCCTGTAGACCCCATGGCCTTCCAAACATTTATATCAAAACTTCTCACAGGAGGAAAAGCTCAAGAGAAATTGAAACCAAGAACTATAATAATCTCTATGGCCCAAATGTACCTTGAGCCTGAACAACTAAGTGTAACGTATATATATATATATATATTTTTTTTTTTTTGCTAAAATATGTGGTCTAACATTAGAGTGACCCCTAGCTGTACATTTAAATATAAAGCCAAGCATATTTCCTAAACTTAAAATTATGAGGAAACTAGGTGTCAAAAAGGATCAATGGTGACAACTGCTTTAAAACCAGTAATCTTTCCCCCTCTCAACCTAAACATACTTCATATCTTCTCAGATAACGTCAACATCTGGTCCTTTAATGTAAATACTTCACAGCTGGCAGGGAATAAGTCACAAGGAATATTCAAGTCGCTGTAATCTGAGGATATGACTGTATTTCATTATACTGTGAAATAAAGGTTTTAAAGTGAAATAAAATCTTAACCTTTGGGCTGAGAAGATGCTTCCATTGGTAAAGTCCTTACTATGCAAACACAGAGACTGAGTTCTGCCCTCAAACACCTATATAAAAAGCCAGGTGCTGTGTGTGTAACCCCTTCGCTGGGGTGTCGGGGCAGAGATAAGTGGAGCCCTGAATACCACTGACCAGCCAGATTAGCCTCATCAGTGATGTCCGAGAGATTTTGTCTCGAAAAGGTAAAGTGGATCTAGAATGAAAAAGTCACCTGATATCAACTCTAGCTTTCAAATACATGTACACACAATCGAGCGCGCACACACACACCTATAATTTTTAAAGTTATTAATAGTTTATGTATTAAGACATTAAAATTCTGTGGTCACTAGCACTATTCTAATTCCACTTTATCTGGTGTATTGAACTTTCCAGGAACAAAATGCATGGAGCTTGGGAGCAAGCAGAGACTCTGCCACTAGATTCAAATACAACAGATTTAAAGTCTAAAGGTCATTTTAAAACAAAGGATTGATAAGAGAGTTATGGGAAAATCTGCCATTGTAAGAATGACCAGGATTCAGTCATGCTACAAAGTATCTAATGCTATCAAAGTTTAATAGATATGTAGCTGCCAAGTGTTGAGCACCATGAGGAGATAACATAGGAGCAGTGTGGCTACTGGGAAAATCACAAATGAATTCTCCCTCTGGTACAAAAAGGTAAAGGCTTCCCAGTGGAGCACAATAAGAAATCGGAAAATGCTAGCTCTACACTTAGAGACATCATTTTCTTTTTTCTTTTTCTTTTTTTTGCTTAATGAAGAGTGTAAAGTTTATTCAACAAAAACCAAATATATTGATTAACAATATATCTACATTTTTACTAGGGTTATACAGATAATTTATGAGTTTTCAAAGAGATTTTCCTGGGTATAAATTATATCAGTATTAGTGAGACAAAACTTTTTTTTCCTATTTTATTTACATTTCAAATGTTTCCCCCTTTCCAGCTCTCCCCTTTGGAACCGCCCCATTTCCTCCCCTCTCCCCCTGCCTCTATTGGGGTATTCTCCCACCCACCCACCCATCCACTTTTGTCTTCCCTCCTTGGCATTCTCCTATACTGGGGGAATCTAACACCCTCAGGCCCAAGGGCCTCTGCTCCCCCTGATGGCTAACAAGACCCTCCTCTGCTGCATATGTGGACAGCACCGTGGGTCCTTCCATGTGTATTCTAGAGACATCATTTTCCATGCTGGACACTGATTGCTCTTTAAAAAAAAAAAAAGACTTCAATTTTTTTAACTAAGACTTGTAAATAGACTTAGAAGACTATTTACATAAATAAAGTAGCAGGGAGAACATAAGACACCAAACATACCACCAATATTAGCGCAGACACGAAGGTGGACAAAGGCCTATAACAAATGCCTTGAACCAAGAACCTCTAATGTAATTCGAGAACTCAAAACAAACAAAAAAACGCAGCAGCGACAAACTGAGACTATCCTATAGGAAGCCTTGATTCGTCTATCTTTAAGAGTCATAAGCTGGAAATTTTCACACAGGCAACATGGTTTTAATGGTTTGCCTTTGCATCAGAAAAATTGAAAAGATTTCTGCTTAAATTTTTTTTTCAGGCCCTGTGAGAATTTAAACAGACAGCCAGGCACAGGCAGACCACATGCTATTTGGGAATCACTGGCACAGTCACAATGACATCCCGAGCGTCTGTAATGGCAGCAATTACATAATGGACATCTGTTAAAGAAAAGCACATCTCTTACACCTCTGCCTACAAAATGCAACGGCAGATGTGAAGCGTAGGTCGTGAGAACACAGGCTCTTCTCAGGGAAAGCCCTAATCCTGCCCTTTCATTGGCTCAGAAAGAGAGATGGCTGAAGGAATTACTGAGAGTGCTTTAGCAGGTATGCTTGGGGCAAAGGCACCTAATAACATTTCCCCCCTGTATCACTGAAATACACACAGCACCCTGTGCTGACCTATATCACGGATTCACAAATTGCGAAAAGAATTTTTAATTACCAAACATTATAAAGATATGTATGGTTTCAGCTGTCACATAAGTACATGAAAAATCTCACCTGTTTAAGAACTTGGGTTCTAAGAGAAAGCCAAATCACATATAAAAATAACTTAATCTTTTCTGAAAAATGTAAATCAAGTGATCCATCTGTTTTACTCCTGGATGCATACCCTAAGCAAATTTAAGATGGAATCTCAAGCAGATATTTTTTAACACATATTTTTAGAAATTTATTTTATTTGTGAGTATGTGTGTGTTCTCAATTGTCTAAAGTACCATGTGCATGCAGTGGCTACAGAGGCCAGAAGAGGGTGTCAGATTCCCTTTCAACTGGAATTACAGGAGCGTGTGCACCACATAGCATGGATGTTGGGGAACCTGTGTCCTCTGCAGGAGCAATGATTGCTCTTAACCACTGAGCTATCTCTCCAGTTCTCAATCAGACATTTCACATTATAGTTACATCAGTACTGTTTGTCATATTGACGATCTGGACGTCACTTAAATACCCACTGAAGGAAAAATGAACAAACCGATGGTGTATGCGTGCATGTGTATAAAAGACTGTTACTCAACCTTAAAAAGAAAATCCTGGCTTTTGAAGCTAAGACTGAGCCCTAACGACATTAAGGCATTATATAAAATAAATAATATATGAAAGAACAGACTGGACTACTCAGATGAGGTATCCAATTTATAGATGTAGAGAGAATGGTGGTTTCCAGGGTCTGAGATCAGGAGGTGTGGGCATTACTGTTTCATGGCTCTGGACTTTCATTTCTGGTAGATGAGAGAAGTCCTGAGTGTGTGGTATGACTGCTGGACTGCAGTATAAATACACTCGGTGCTTTGAGTTTTACAGTGAACTATGCTACATGTAAAATAAGAAGACCCGAGAAACAAACCGACTTACCTTACTTAGTGGAGAGGGAGCACCAGATCTAAAGGAAATACAGGAAAATGAAATGTGAATGTGCCTGACTTCATCCGGTATTCGACTGTTTTCATGAAGCTCTTTATAGCAACAGAGGAGCTTAGAAACTTGTCTTTGGCTCAAAGATGTTCTTTCCCCAATATTACCACTGACTTAAAATCTCTGAGCAGACATTCTTAAATTCAAAATTATCTTCTCTTGAGTCATCATTATTGCTCATGTCCACCAAAAACCACAGCTCAAATTTCAACGCCTAAAACTTACCCAAGGTTTATGAAAAGGCACACAACGGAAGCTGATACCTGTTTATTATTTCCAAAGTTAGGAAGCTCAAAAACAGAATCATATATTGCAGTTCACTTAATTTCAACTGTTATGCATAAAAGAAGGAACCCTAGAGAAATATGGACAAGATCCCTGTGAGCTGCGTGAATGAACCAGACCCAACCTGCACAGCCACACTCCTGCTCATGTGTTATTTTCATGTCTGCAATGGAAACACTTTAGAGAAAAATGTTCCCACACTTTTGTCATAACCTGTGGGAGATTGGAGAAGGGCAATGTCATTGCTTAGTTCTGATTAAGGAACTAAACAGTGTTTGCAGTTAGCACTGATTCTAGCACATGCTGCAGACAGCCACATGCTTGAAACAGCTGCCTGCATGGCTCACACTCTCCTAACCTGGGGGAGCATATAATAAATAAGAAGACAAAATGAAGCAAACACACTCCAACGGTAGCTGTAGTCACATCAGCTGTAAGGATGGCTGTCCCTCAGCTCAGAGCAAATGCCAAGGTTAGTAACTGGGACTCTGTCCAACACTCTACAAACCCCACCTATTCACAGACATTGTATGCTAGCTTCTTCTACCGTACGAGGCCCATAATGCCCCATTTCAAAGGCTCTGCTAACATGGAGTGATTCTGGTTTTGTATCTACAGAAAGGGATTTAGGAATCAAAGAATTTAGTACACCATAAGGTTAAAAATCTCATGAATTTTTGGATATTTTTTCATTTACATAATTTTCTTCACACTTATTTGGAAAGGGAGGAAATTAAGCACACCACTGGAAAAATTAAATAAAAAGGAGAAAAATTCAAACCTAAAAACTCTCGCAATGTTTATTTGGCCAAAACAAAGAAACCACAAGCACCCTTTGACATGGTCACTTTCTGAGAAAAAATTCCTTTTTCTCTCAGTCAAGTTTCATAAGCCAATTCTTTAAAGTACTGGAAAAAAAAAAAAAGGCAACTGAAATATTTACCAGTTAATTCATAGATACTGGTAACTGCTTCCTACCTCACAGCAAGGACAACAAAAACTGACAGAATACTGCCCCCTGCTGTTAAATAACGCAATTTCAAGCTGCGTGAAAGAAAATTGTAATTGGTACAATCATTCTTTGAATTTAAATCCCACAAGGCACTCTTACTGGTGATGCCTGCAGCGACCCCATGGACTAAACAGACAAGCAGAGAATGGGCTGTTTCTTCTGAGCTGACAGGACACCTGCTGTATTACACTCCCACTGTCTCTCCTTACCCATCTCCATCACGGGGTGCTAAGTTCTTTGAGGTGAAAGAACACATCCTGCTGTTTTATTACCTGAGCATGTTATTCAGCATCCGACACTATGGGGGGTTATCTTTTAAAAGTTTAAGAATGTAATTATGTACTTATTCTATAGTCACCAATGAGCCAAAAGTCTTAAGTAATTGTCTTTGGCCTAATGAGATAGCTCAGTGGATTGGTGGAACTAAGCTGGTAACATGGGTGACCTCTGTCCCCATTGACTCTATCTGGCCTTTACCTGACATATATCCACAGGTATTTCTATGGGGTCATTAATCACTGAGTAAAATTTTCTCCAAAACTGTCTGATACCCAGAGCTTGTCTCTGGCCCACATTCAACCCTGACTTTTTAAAACATGCATGGGACGTCACATTAGTTCTTTTCCCACAGGTCATAATTGCTGCTTCTTGCATATTTCTTGTTTGATATTCCATCCTACATATTTGCCACTGACACTTTATGAGAAAATGTTACTACATTTTGCGTATAGACAAGGGCATTTATTGCAGACCAATACTCATTTATAATTTCATATATAGTGTCCTGGTTGGATTTTTTGTCAACTTGACACAAGATAGAATTATCTTATAAGAAGTTGCTCATTGTGAAAATGCCTCCATCAGAGTCTATAGGGCATTGTCTTGATTGATAGTTCATGTGGGAGGGTCCAGTCTACTGTGGGAGTGGCCAACCCTGGGCAGGTGGTCCTGGGTGGTATAAGAAAGCAGGCGGGGCAGGTAAGCAGTGCTCTTCCTTGTCCTCTGCCTCAGTTCCCACCTCCTGGTTCCTGTCTCGATTGATTTCTTGCCTTGACTTCCCTCACGGGTTGACCGTAAGCTGTGAGGTGAAATTCTCCTTTCCCTCCCTAAGTTGCATTGGTTGTGGTAGTTATCACTGCAATGGAAACATAACTGGACCTTCTAGAGGTCTATAACATAGTGGACCAAGTTGGGAAAATTAATGTAATACTGACAATTTGAGATGAGAATGAATATTATCTATATTGTAATCTAAGCAAAAACTCCCAAACACTACACACAGGCCTACTGGCTTTTTCTATGAACATGGCAGATGCCAATGTTTCTTTCAAAGCTGGAAAAAAACAAGCTATCAAAAGAGGAAATTACATTATTTAAAGTATCCCCAACAATAATTCCTATGCAGCATAAATGCTATCCAGAAAAATACAGAGATGTAAAAGCCTATAACTATCTTATAATTTTAATTACGAAAGACACCTGAGGTTCCCTACCTGCTCAGCTCAGTACTTAGTATACCACATGGGGAATAACACTGTTTCACTTTTAGAGAGAATATACAAATGTATGTCACACAGTATCACTCATCCAATGCATGTCGGTAGACAGGAAGTACTGAAAGCAAATGGTATTCGTGTCTCCAATAGCAGCCTTTTTGTTTTCTGCTGCGTTTTAAGTCAGGGTTTCTGTGTAGTCCAGGAACTTGCTCTACAGACCATGCTGGATTTGAACTCAGAGATGGCCTGCCTCTGCCTCCAAAGTGCTGGGACTAAAGGTGTGTGCCACCACTGCCTGGATTAGGATTATTGCAGCAGACATTTGCAAATGCATATACATTGTTAGAATGCACTGTATATACATTGTAACAATACATTGTTAGTTAGTGTTAGAATAGTTTTCTATTGCTACAGAATGTCAAAGAAAGTATCTTCAAACCATTTCTGCTCCTTCTAAAACTGTCCTGGCCTTCTACAGGGTACCAGGATAAAAATTTTTTATTTACCCAATGAAAATACCTTTTCTAAAAGTTAAGAGGGTTATTTATACACCTAGGAGATACTGTTAATTATGATCCAACAAGACCCAAAGGAAGCAAAACCATCCTTGCCAGTCACCTTAGGAGAAAAAAGAATACATAAAAGACACATAGACATAGGAGATGAACACCAATGGACACTAATCAATTTTCAAAATTCCAAATACCAAATATGGAATACCAGGTGGTTTTTGTTTGCATTTTTAGTAATTACCAAATGCAAAAATGGTAACTTAGTGTGGTACTCACCCTTCACTTAAGTCCCCATGGAAGCACAAACATACAGAGAGGAAACGAGTTAACTATTAAAGCTTGTTTTTTCTTAAAATCAGAATAAGCAGAAGACAAATCAAAATGTGGTTTCAGCCGATTAATGAAAAGATTCTGACAAGCATAAAGTGATTTAAAATGTGCTAGAGAAAGTTATTCTAAGTTGAATGTATTTGGCTATGGACTATGGAGCTTTAGTCCCTATGTCTAAAAATGTCTACTGGTAATTTCCTCAGGTAGCTCTCGGAAGCCACACAGGGGCAAGTTCAGAGTTAAAAGATGGTTAAAGATCCTGAGGATGGGGAAGAAGGCCCTGGTGAAGGATGCACTGGAAGCTTCAAGGAAGGTGAGGAGCTTGGCAGTACTCAGTCTGAGAAAACAAAGGCTTGGAGAAGCAGCCTGCAGCACACATACAGCTTTTAATAGGGAGATGACGTGCATATGCAAACCCTTCAGCTACTGGAGCAGGGTTCTCAGCTTCCAACAGAGGGTGGTCCCCAGCTCTACGTGAGAGTGGGCGTTTTAAATTGCTATGTGGTAATCTCACATCAAAAGCTGTTCAACCACAGTCTGACCTTAATACAGCCCAGAGAGGTCATGCCATCCAACTCAGACTGTGCAGCCAAAAGTGCCTGACCCGCCCCCTGAAAATGAAATACTATACAATATACTATATATAAACCTATCGTAAACTAACTTGAGGGGGGAAATACAAAGGAAACAGCACATAGCAGATGAAATAACTACAAAAATGTAGCATCAAGACAACAAGACATAAGCCTAGGTTCTGTGAGAATGCCAAAAACAAACCAACCAGTCAAACCCAAGATCTGTGTCCAGGCCCTGCAACAACTGTTCTTGCACTATCTGATGAGTTAAGTGAACTCCATCTGAAGCTGGGCCCACTAAAGACGAACTGCGAGCTGACTATGTAGCAGTCTTGCACTAAGTGTTCAGGTAATAGGGTATAAAACAGTCCTATATTTAGAATCAAGAGCTCTCAGGGAGTTACACATGTGGATGAACAGCCACATTACAAACGAGCTCATGACTCAGGAAGAAAGGCTTCCTGAGAAGGTGGCATTGCAAAGGGTCCTTCCAGGAGGCACAGGATCTGCATAACTGGGAGCAGGGTGGCTCCAAGGCTGAAGAAATATAATGGAGACCAGGAACAAACGCCGGAAAGCACAGACAATTCTGATGTCCGTTACAGAGGTAGGGGGAAAGGAACCTAGGCAGTATTTTGTACACTGTGAAGAAAACAGCCGAAGACTAAGTACCCAAGCACAAAAGCAGCAGAGCAAGCAAGAACTGCGCGAATCACGGCTTGTTACTGCCTCTATGGAATGATTCTGGAGTAATGTTAGCAGCATGGTGTGCCTAAGGGTTTATGGGGAGGTGTGTCACTGGAAACTACACTGGAAAGCCTTTCTCTTCTCACGCTGCAGTTGGGAAGTCTCAGTATTCAGGGATGCATGTGAAACTCTGCTTGCTTGAGTCACAACCAATCACCACAGCTTTAACTTCTAAAGAGTAACATATATTTTTTAATTTATTTATTCACTTGACATCCCGACATGCTCTGCCTCCTGGTCGCCCCATCTCACAGTCCCTCCTCCCATTCTTTTCTCCTTCTCCTCTGAGAGAGTAGAGGAGCCCCTGGGACACCCCCCTCCCCCAACTGCAGGGCTAGACGATTCTTCTCCCACTGAGGCCAGATTAAGAACCAAGTTAGGGGAATAGGTTCCATAGACAAGCAACAGCTTTAGGGATAGCTCTGGCTCCCATTGTTTGGGACCTACATGAAGACCAAGCTGCACATCTGCTACACATGTGCAGGGGGCCTAGGTCCAGCCTGTGCTTGCTCTTTGGTTGGTAGTTCAGTCTCTGAGAGCCCCCAAGGGCCCAGGTTAGTTGACACTGTTGGTTTTCCTGTGGAGTTTCTATCCCCTTTGGGACCCACAATCCTTCCCCCAACTCTTAAAGAGTAACTTTTAAAGATGTATCTGTAAACCCAGCAGGTCCAGTCAACCTGCTGCAAACCATGGATTCTTTTGTGACATTTCCTGCAGGCGGGCAGCCTGTATAGGTCAGGTGTCATATGCTAGAAGGAAGGATAGAGGTCTCTGAGGGAACCCGGAAGCCTGGCAGCTAAGCACACCCTGAATCTACACTGGAGTAGGTAGTTACCCCTGAGGAATCTCATTCTTGTAAGGAAGCACTTGGTGTTTTTCATCTTATTTACGGTATACAGGCAATGCGTACTTGTTTCCAGGTTTCTTTCCTTCTAAGGTATTGAGATGTTGTTCAAGGGTCTCCATAAGACTGCTGGGAGCCTACAATAAGAAAGAAAAACAAATGTCCGTGTTGTTCTCTCTCAAGCCAAGCACACTTCAACATCACTGTAACACTGTGACAGAAGTTCATGGAAGCACCCTGCCTGAGATGTCCTATGTCCTTTGGCATCTAGATATTTAAGTTCTGTGGTATCTCAGCTAGGCCTGTCTTAAATAGACTTACCTCCACTATATACCCAATGATGTTACAACATGGTTTCAGTAAAGAGTGTTTCCTGTATCAGACAGGCATAGACGCCTGTTAAGTTTGCTACTACTTCACACAGAGTCACAGTGAAAAAGAAATAGGCACTTATTTGCATCCAAGTCCAAAACATATGTGCTCTAATATAAATTTATAGAAATTTGAAAATATAGTAAAAATGTTGAAATATTAGGAAATATTATTACTGCAATTTTAAAAAGTGTTAAGTGGCAATAAGAATGTAACCTTAATACAGATGGCAATTAAGATTTTCCAATTATTTAGTATTTAATTTACATATATAATGAAATATCCAACCAATATAATAAAATTTCTTATTATCAAATAGATTCGAAATATTGCTATCCATAGAAATTCAATGTTTCTATAAAATTTCAGGCAACAAAAATGGTATTTTATTGTACTTTCAAAGGGGACATAATAGTTTCTACAAATATTTGCCCAATCTATTCTTCAAGCAGTAGAAACTTGAATTGTTTCAAATTGAAACAAATTGAACTTAATGAAAACTAGATCTCAACAGTAGAGATTCAGAGAAAAGCAGTTAATGCTGAAACATCTGCATACATTTATAAGTACATTCTGGTATTTGTTTTTTAATGGAAATTAAATTCGAAGGACTTCATACTAACCATGCTAACTGTTAAAGTAAAAAAAATTACAAGAAATTCATATAATTCTATATTTTAGCTGCACATAACAGATGCTTATTAAAGTTTAAAAGACTTTGGACATTTAGGTATTTATTTAACATTAATTTTCATTTTCATAATAGACTCAAACTTTCCACATTTATGTGATTATTATAATTACATGATTATAAATGAGAATTAAGTATAAAATTGTAACCATATATAAAAATCACTAAGTGTATAAACATATTGATCCAAATTACCAAAGCAGGATAGCAACAGACACCTCTATTAGCTCTGCCTAAAAATTTCAGACTGAAAAGTTGTCAAGATATCTAGTGTGTTTAGAAAATGATGCAAATTAGAATATCAAATACAGCTCAGGTGAAGACAGCAAACTCTGCTGAAAATAAACTTATTAAGTTTCAAAAAATGAATTTTTGAGGTAGTTAATTGAAATTTTGTTCTGTACATTAGATTCTATATCTCAAAGAAATGATCACTAGATAAATGTGCATTGTAACTTTACACAGAAAATGTAACTGATGTAAACCTTCATAAATCTTCATCTGATAACTTCATGGTCATTCTTCTTACATCTCACTATAAATGTTTGTGTGTGTGTGTGTGTGTGTGTGTGTGTGTGTGTTACGGATGACGGTGAAGGTGTCCAAAGAGACATAAGAACAGATTTACACTTTTTTTCCTATAAATTATGGTGGG
Organism: Rhynchomys soricoides; assembly: GCA_019843965.1. NCBI lineage: Eukaryota > Metazoa > Chordata > Mammalia > Rodentia > Muridae > Rhynchomys > Rhynchomys soricoides. The sequence goes on along the minus strand of JADRCH010000056.1, from coordinate 7,739,460 downwards.
AAATACATATCAAGTCATGGAGTCTCTCTTTAGTCACAAGACCCGTGTTCTCTACATGTGAAATGCACTATAAATAAAAAATGAATTTTTTTGTTGAGCTCAAATAAAATCTTAAGAAGCACAAACACAATTTATAATAAACAATGTAGAAGAACACACGAGATAGCAAAGGCTCACAGGATGAGCAGTCTCTGGCCTGTCAAGGCTGAGATTAGAACAAAACATCAGGAAGATTGCTTGTGACTCCATTTTTCCTAGGACATTTTTGTTCCTCACCCTCTTTTTGGAGATAGGATTCTACTATGTAGCCCTGGCTGGGCCTCAGACTCACAGAGATCCACCTGCCTCTGCCTCTCGGGTGCTGGGACTGGTGTGTGCCACCATGCCTGGTGGGCCATTCTTTAATAACTGAAAAACTCAACACTGAAGTAGAGATCACAGCAGCTGAAAAGGAAACCCGACAAGTGGATGACCTGCTCCGGGGAGTTCCTGAGCAGCACACTCTACGTATAATTCCGTTGAGCCTTTTACTCTACAGAATTTTTAAAAAATGCCTTAACATTTTTTTTTTCATAAGGACACATGAAGTTCCAAGAGAGACATCCTTTGATGGGAATGTCCAGGAGCCAGTGATACATGCCCTCTTTACTGTTGGTGTCCAGTACCTGGCACCCAGTAGGCAGTGGGTAACAGTGGCCACCTGAACTTCAAAGCAGGCACTTTCAGAATGCCTTTGCTGGGGCGAGAGACGAAAGGGAACACTGACAGTCAGTAGCATCTTTATCTTCTCATTTCAGAAAAACAGCCTCGTGGATAAGGTCAATCAGGTGACAGGTAATGATAAATGTGTCACAGAATCATCAATGGTATAATCTTTAAAACGAGCAGCTTTTGGGGTCAGCCAAAACTCCAGCCACCAAAACCTAAGAGCGTTTTATGAATGGAGTTTAAAATTTGGAGCTGACACCCTCCAAACAGGAAATACTATTATGAGGATTATGTTTTGAGATAAATTCATGGCTTATGATGATACACAGAGCAAAGAAAATGCATCCACCTATCATTTATATGCTACAGGACATAACATCAAGTTTTATTTAAAAAAAAATACAATGGCAATTCAGATTTTAGATTAGATCTCAGAAACCACTCCTAGGTCTGAGAAGAAATATCTCAGCTGGGGACCACATGACCACATTCTCTTACTCCTTGAAACAGTACTTTGAATATCATCTGAAAATGTCATTGATCTTCACAAATCATTTATGTGGTAACGCTATGTGCACAGGTGTTTATGGTCCACACTATCAAGGGGAGATGGTTGTGAAATTCCCATGCTCATTTTTTTTTTTTTCTGTAAGAGAAAATTTAATCCTTAGAAATTTTATTCTATGTTCAATGGGAGTTCCTTCTGGTCACCATCATTTCTTTTAATTAATTAATTAAATTGTTTATTTATTTTGTAAAGGAAAAATTGGTTTTCTCCAATGGAGTTTCACTGGTATACTAACCGCACACCTAGCAGTAGATGGCCAACACAAAATGAACTCAAAGGTATTTTTGTAGGTTTTTTTTTGTCTCGTGTTTTGGCATTTTTTTTAATCTTCTTGGTCTTTTGTTTATATATTATGGTTTCTGATTTTATGTTTCTATGAGTTTTTTTTGATATTTGTTTTGTACGCTTTTTTTTTTTCTGGTTTTGTTTGTTTTCTAAAGACATAGAAAAAGAAGGTGTGGGATTTAGGTGGGTGGGGAGGTAGGGCAGGTCCAGGAGGAGTTAAGGAAGGAGAAACCAGTTTGCTCACCTCTAGATCACTCCTGATTTAATCCTCTCTGAAGGGCTAAACTTAGAAGCCTCACATTCCTGCTGAGGTCTGACTGTACTGTGAGAGGGCTAGGGGTTCCTAAGTCCCTAGCTCAGCCTGGAGAAGGGACTCTAATAGAGGAGAATTTGTGGAGCTGGTGCATGTGGCTCACAGTCACAGAGAAAACACAATCAAGCTACTAATTAAGACATTCCAGAGGCCATATTCTCATATTGGAGTTTAAGAGCACACAGAATTTAGGTAGAGGAGTTTTTATGGGGTGGTAATTTTAAAATAAATACTAATATTGAAGTTTTATGCTGCTCTTTAGTTCACAAGAAAAACAGGATAGAATGTTCTGGATTTTAATGAGTATCTTAGAACAGCTCTCGACTAGGCTTCCCAAGTCCTGGCACATACAACCTTCATCATTAAAGATGTCTATAGACTTCTTGAGCGATGACATCAGCTGCAATGAGTGTTCTGGAATCATTAAAATTGAAACCCAAGTATGTGTCCCTTCCTTCAGTGATCTGCTATCATTTTCAAAACTGAAACCCAATGAGGCATTTATACGGTCCCTTGACTCTCTCATAAGTCTAGACTGCCCAAAGGGAGGCTTGTGAAGGCCTGTTCTTACCTGCCAGGCTCCTCTGAACTAAATAGCTGGTTTGTATTTACCCCACAGTGAGGGTTGTCTATAGTAAAAGAAAATTGACTGTTTCTAAAAATTACTCATTGAGCTAAATATGTAATGTCCTTTTAAAAACATGTATTATAGATTTGGAACACTCAGAAAAAATGCAGTGTAGTCTTTTGCTATAGATGAAAAAAATGAAAACATCCGTTTTCTTATGATGTTACAAAGATAAACTTACCTCAACAAAGAGATTTTGAAATAATATTTTTGCATAATTAATAGTTACCCATGATAAAAAACCATCAATATCTTATTCAGGCATATACTTCAATCGATAACACTAAAAGGAGTAGAAATATTTTTAACTCATATTTCATCTACGAGTGGTGTCTGCCTCCCCCTAAACTAAAGAATACACTGCAATCCTGTTCTGAATTATTCAATGAATTTTACTTTATGAATTCTCGATATTTTATACTTTAGTAATATAAAAAGAGAAAGCCTTTATCATCAATCTTCCTCATAATTTTTAGTAATATTTACATATTGTTTCAAGTATGAAAATATTTCAAAAAATTATAAAGATGACAAGTTAATAATATACAATATGACATCATTTGAAAGCGGAGAGTAGGGCTAGAGAGATGGCTCAGTGGTTAAGAGCACTTGCTGCTCTTGTAGAAGACTCTGGTTCAGTTCCCAGCACTGAACCAGCACCTACATGGTGACTCACAATAGATTGTAGCTCCAATTTCAGGGCATCCATCGCCCTCTTCTGGCCTCTGTGGGTACTGCACTCACGAACAAACACTGCATGCATGTGGTGCACATCTCCTCATGCAGGCTCACATACAAATACATAATTTAAAAAACCCCTTCAAACAAAGTGGGGTTTTTTCATTATTTTCCATTATAAAGACTAAGTTTAAAAAGATACAACATTCATGTCACTCATGACCAGCGTGTAAGAGAACAGCTCTGCATTGTCTGGCCACCCCCTCCATGCTGCTTCTAGTAAAAGGACATGTGTGAGACTGAAATTTACCATCACTGGGTGTTTAAAACCCAGCAGCTCCTGTCAGTCATACTGAAAACCATTTATAACTCAGCATCTGTCCTCCTCCTCAGGAGCTGTGCACCTGACGTGGCTGATGAGTAATCTCAGCTCTCACTGTCATTTAAACATGGGGCTCAGAAAAATCACTCCTCGATCACCTCTACGCAAACACGTTTATATAGAAATTACTCCTCTTCATGTGGTGGGAAGGATGCAAAATACTGTCAGCAGGGCTTCTCCCTTCTGTGGGTGTCCTTCAGACTGGGCACATGCAGAGAACAGGGAGCACGGACAGAACACTAGTGTGCTCTGACGACTGGGAGTAGCTACTCGGACTCCAAGCTCTGTCACAGACAGGTTCACAGTTCTCACTGGTTCAATCTCAATAATGAGCCCAGCTAGACTGTTCAGTTGCCATTAAAGAAGTCATAACTTAAGGGCAGTGAAATCTTCTTTTATATCCAAAAACATAATCAATAATTAGAAAATAATAACTAAGGTTGAATAATGCTTTTAGAAAATTGGTTGGCCTAAACTGAAGATCTATGAAATGTCTACAAAATATGCCTACTGGTGGCAATCTGTTAATTATCAATGTCTTGTCTATTACTAGGCCCTTGCGACACTTACCTGCGTGAGGTCGGGAATGTCACCTTTATCAATACCAACTTGCTGTGGATAAAAAAAAAGACAAACAAAATTGCTACTGGGTTTTTATGACTTTTTTGGCATTTAACATAAGATCACTCAGGATTTGTTAAAACTACAGCTTATTCATGGTGTAAAGCAATTATTACCTCACTTATCTACCTGACTTTAAGCATATGCTATTTACATGACTTCCCATTAATCATAATAAGGTAATAATTTCATTATATTATAGATAGTTATAACAAGTATGTAGAATTTTACTGGAATCTAAAAACAAATGAAAACATTCTGAAGAGTACATTTTAAATGTACCCTTTATATTCAGTAGAATATATTCAGTAGAATATTCAAACAAAATTTAAATGATTCTGCCCACTGAGTCCTTGGGCAATGGTTATTTATCTTTGTCTTCTGTTCAGGGTGTAGCTAGCATCTATTTCCTCTTTTACAGGCAGGACCACTTTGCCAGTTTCTTACACATTGCTCTGGAGCAGTGGTCTCAACTTTTGGGTCACAACCCCTTGGGGTCACATATCAGATATTCTGCCTATCAGATATTTACATTATGATTTATAACAGTAGCAAAATTACAGTTATGAAGTAGCAACGAAGTAATTTTATGGTTGGGGTCAGCACAATATGAGGATCTGTATTAAAGGGTCGCAGCGTTAGGGAGGTTGAGAGCTGCCGATCTAAAGTTTATATAAAACCAAGGAGACTTGAAATATAAGTATTTCACCTTCTTCCACCAATTACAGCAGTTTATAGACTTAATGTTTCTTTTCTTTTTAAAAATAAAAACATTTCATCCAAATTAACTTCCAAATAAAAAGCCGAGCAGCTGGCTTTGGGAAGTCACTCTAACTAACCCTTGGCGGATTGCAATCCAACTGTCTCGGGGAACCTGTGCAGAGTGAGAACGGCCATTCCGAAGCCGTGGAGCCAAGCTTGCAGCTTTACCCTACACTGTCAACTTGTATCATGTACCCACCACACACCAGTACACACCACAAGGACTGGCTTTATGTCCTCTTTCATGACTCGTGGGTCCCTCTGCCTGCATTCTGCCCTTCCCTGTCACCTAATGTTATCTTCTCACGGGCTCCCTTCCGTGTTACACTGCACCCACACTTAGAGCTGTTTATGGATTGCACGTGTATTATGATGTGGGCTGGATTCACACGGGAAGGGGGCATGTGCCTCTTTTCTTTTTTCACTTTGTGTGACCCCCTTAACATTACATTCTCCAAGTCTGCCCCCTTTCCTGCAATCTCATGATTGAATTTTCTGTATATTTTTATATTTTGTAATGGACTTAATTTTTCATTCAACAGGATAGCTTAGGAGTATGTCCATGTTAACAGAGAGAATAGTCTACCTTTTAAAAACGCTGCGTAGAACTTCCTTGTCTTATAATTTATTCAACGCGTCATTTACTAATATTAAAGTTGCTTTTAAGTTTAGTATTCTCAAATTAAACATTTAGCATAACTTTATGATTTATTTTATCAATAGTTTACATGGTAATTCATTTATTAATGAAATTGAGACTCAAAGAAACTAAGTAGATTAAAGAACCTAAGACTACTTCAAGCAGTTCCTATAGGAAATCTAGAGACTTCCACAGAAACCGTCTGACCACTCAGTATGCTGGACAGATCACCAATGCTTTGTAAATAGATGATACAAATTCTTAGTTTATCACTTAGCTTCTGTGGTATCAAAACTCTAACACAAAGCCTCATACAAATCACACCGTGCTCTATCATTGAGGTGTACTCTCAGCCACAGTTACACGTTTAAAATGACATTCTGAAAGCCTTCCTCAGACTCTGTAGGAAGGTGGTTTTAACTACAGATTAACCACTAAGCAGGAGCCCATATGATACATGAGTGTGTCTGTGGCACAACTAAGTTCTGAACATTTACTAAAAATTTTTCTGTATTGACTGATCATAACCAAACCATTTTATATTACCTTTGGTATATTCAAATAATAAAAATCATTATATAAATACAGAAGAGAACTATATAAATATGATTAGTTATCCCACCGAACTTCAGATGCTTATCCTAGTAAAACAGTTTCAAAAAGTTAGTGTCCATTCCATAAACAGTCTTATAAATGTTCATAAAATACTTCTATTATTCAGTGCTTTAAAGACAGACTCTCAGAATGACACCTGCTCCGTGTATCTTCACTGGCATAAATCTGACTTGTCCCAGCGTGAGGCATGAAGAGACACAAAAACAAACTTATGTAAAAAAAAAAAAAAACCAGACAAGCGTCTGTGTCAGCAAGCCTTTCTCCTAAATCTGTTGGGGCCAGCTTTGTTTGCTGTTTGGAAAAGTGTGTACATATTGTACACTGCCCAGTTCCTGCCTCCTCTAGAGCAACAAGTGGGAGCTGAATGGGGCAATGAAACAACCTTCTGCTCAGAGTGCCTGCACATAACTGATCTTTCACAGAAAAAAAGTTGAGCAATGATTTTCACTAGATTATACTAATAACTGTGGCTAAAGCAAGGGATAAAGCCAGACAAAACATAAATGATAAACTCATGTAGCAGAGAAAATCCAAGCAATTATGTCCTTCAAGTAATAAAGATGCACAGACATCCAATGCCCCATGTCCACAGTATCATAGGCCTCACTATCGAGGCTCAGGCCTCTCACACTGCACCCTGGCTCTAGCACTCAGTCCACACTTGAGATAAGGACCACTGGCTGTCCCCCAGAGGTATGGTAACATCATCATTTCTCATACAAGCATGAGTCAAGTCCACTGTGATTTGAAGTTATTATAGCCGTTTAATTATATTTAAGTCATTGACAGGGTAAGGGAGATGAGGATTCATGGTTTACAGTTTATAAACAATGAATAGGTTTTTATAAGGGCAAATGTAGGTTTCAAAATACAAAACTGTCTTACAGCAGAACAACAACGACAGACAGTCATTCGGTGGACTGGGGCACTGGGCCAACTTGTAGGACGTCAGTATAACCTATGGACATTTTATTTGAGTGCATCTGACGGGGAGGCAGGAGTGTGGAGCACTTTTCTGACAGGTTGGGAGAAGTACCTGGAAGATTTCCTCTCATGCTAACACATCCCGGACATGTGTTAGACGTCCTGTCAGACCAGACATTCTGCTGCACACTAGTTCTGGTTACCTTAGCCACAAGGCTTAGACCACTTACCTCTGCGACCTTGAGGAATTCGGATACTCGAGTCATTCTAGTTAGAAATCGTTTGTAAATTTCTAGCGCATCTTTGCATTGACCTTTCTTCATCTCAAAAAATTTTTCTAGAAGAGATAAGGGATAAGCAGTTTGAAGAGTTCTGGTTTACTGCAGGCTTTTGTTACAGCCAGTACTTCAGGTTTAGGGCCTGAATTAAAGCATAGGCAGGAAACTGCTAAAGTGGCTTCTTAACAGAGGGACACCTAATAGCTGAAGGGAGGCTCATCTGTCTCACTTGAAGCAATTTCAGCAACAATGGAACTGAGCCGGAAGCATACAGGAACCATTCTAAGACGGTCAAGTCATGACCCCACCCACGCCTCCATACTTGTTTTACTTATTTTTTTTTGTTTTTTTGAGACAGGGTTTCTCTTTTTAGCCCTGGCTGTCCTGGAACTCACTCTGTAGACCAGGCTGGCCTCGAACTCAGAAATCCGAATGCCTCTGCCTCCCAAGTGCTGGGATTAAAGGCGTGCGCCACCACTGCCCGGCCTCAGTAATACTTGTTTTAAAAATTGTTCCTAATAACAACCACAACTCAAAAGCTATGGCTGCATTCCACAGCATCTTTATTCTTCTGTTTCTTTCTTCTCTCCCGTCCTTACCCAGCCTTTCTCTCTTGGATGCAGGAGAATGAAGCCATGATGGGTGGGAGCTCTACACTGGGTTACATCCCAGCCCTCCCTAGGTCATTATTTTCTTACTACATCATATAAAGCAATAATCAATACATTATAAACCAACCATGTATAACTCTTCCAGAACTGAAGAACTCTTTTTAATTTCTACTCATATAAATTGATGCTTAGATTGGTCATAAATTATCTATCAAGTATAACAGCATGTTTTTGAAAGATAAAGTGGGGGCTCTTATAGTCATTTGGCTCAACAAACACTTCATGGCTTTCTGCTGTGTGAGTGTAGTCTTTTTTCCAACATTACTGAGAGACAGCAAGACCTTGTTGTTTCTCTTGTTACCCTTCAGTTCTTAAAGTACTCTGTTTTAAGTATGACAATGTGTTTTTTCATATGTGTTTTTTTAAAAAAAAACAAAAACAAAACAAAACAAAAAAAACAACCAGTGCTTTCTCAGAGGTTTTGACAGCCACTTGTCAATTCATTCTGTCAGTAATTATCAGCTGACTCTGCAAATGGCATGGTGGTAAAGGACCGTCTACAGAAGAGACAGAGAAAACAATAGCTCGGCTTCTGCTCTAGAAATATGTTATATGTTAAAGTCATGTTCCATCTATATTCTCTCATATGAGAATTACTTGTGTCACTCAACTGATAATTTTATTACCTCACAAGTTTTTAATTTCTTAAGAAAAGTTTGAAAATATATAATTAGGAGCAAAACTAATTACCCGGGGTGACTATTCATTACCTTCTGTTGACAGCCTGTGGTGATTTTACTTTTTACACAGAGCTCCCCTGTAGGGCATTTAAGTCAAGTAAAAGGATCAAGGAAACGAACACATGCTGTTTTCTTCATGCCAAGATTTAGCAAGATGAGTACTCTTCTTCATATTATTTTTAAAAGCTCAACTGGCAAGCTGACCATGCTCCTGTAAGTGGTCCCTACCCTGCTCACGGTCATGTAAGCAAGCCTAGTTAACCTTAGTGGGCCATAAAAATAGATATGAAAGTAGGGGACAACGTGATGTGAAGAAGGTCTCTGGGGGGGGGGGGATAAGATGAAAATACATTATATGCAAGTATGAGCTTGACAAAGAATACCTTAAGAATGTTTCAAAGGTCAACTCTTAAGAGCTTTTCTTATCTACCGTAACCTGTTTTCTGATGCTTCTGATAGCATCATGCTATTACAATGGATCACAAACTATGTAGTGTAAGAAAATGGAAAATCAAGATTTGTTCTGAAAAAATTATACTTCTTCCTGTCTTTTCTTTACTCTTCAACCATTTTGTTACAATTTCTTAAATTGCTTTTCTTCAGCATCATCTAAGTTATTTCTTTCTACAGATCTTCAGAAGCAATACGAGAAAACAAATCAAACTGAGAAATATCAATTTTCTCTTTGAACTAATACACCAACAGTGGAGCAATTTTCATTGTCTCTTCTGTATTTTTCTTTTTCTTTTTTTTTTTTCATGGTAAGCTGGAGTTCAATAACAAGAGGCCTTCAATCATTCCCTCTCTGGGCTATAATCTCATAGCTGTCTCTGACAGTAAAATAGCAACAACAGAGAAGGCAACACACAGTGTCTTTCAGAGGCAGCAAATTACGAGGCTCCTTCATCCCTTGGAGTCAAGGAAGGGTCCAGATTAAGTCTTATTTCTATGGACCTCTTTTCTGCCCTACTAAAGACAACATGTTGCTTTTCAGTATCAGAAATGACCAAATTTGACATCTGTAAAACTGCGATACAATGTTTCAGCATTGACTTTCAAACCCTGAGAGAGATTTCCAAGCAGACTATAACTAGGTCCTTAGTAAGCACATCTCACTTGGATGTCAGAGTTTCACTGTGACAAATAAACAACTGCAATTTTAGTAGCATTTGCCTTGGATAGTTTGTTTGTTGTTGTTGTTGTTGTTATTATTATTATTGTCTCATGTTGACACAAGCCACCGTTATCTAAGATGAGGAAACCTTAATTATGAAAATGACCCCATAAAAATCAGCCTGTATACGATGGGGTTGTAGGCAAACCTGAAGGGTATTTTCTTAATTCTTTCACGTGATTGATGGAGTAGGACTCGGTACATTATGGGTGGTACTACCTCTGGGCTTGGGTTCTGGGGTCTGTAAGTAAGCAAGTGTCAAGCCAGTAGCAGTCCTCCATGGCCTCTGTACCTATCAGTTCCAGCTTTCAGCTCCCTGACCTATTTGAGTTCTTGCCCTGTCTGTCTTTGAGAATAAACTGTGATATTGAAGTGAAGTGAACTTTTTCCTCTTCAACTTGCTTTTGGTCATGGTGTTTCATCACAGCAATAGAAAGCTGGACTAAGATAGCACCCACATTGTTTCTAAGTGTGTTTACACACAAAGGACGGCGCGGGTCCTTCATTTCAACTTACACACATTTCCATAAGGCTCACTCCTATAAGCAAAACACATACTTGGCTTAAAACAATCAGGATCCCAGTCTTGAGTGCCTACCTGCTAGCTAGACAATGCTAATGAAGGCTTCCCCAGAAAACTAAGGAGAGAAGAAATATGCTTGAACTGGTTCCCCAAAGTCCTTAATACAAAAAGGGTTCAATGATCCTATAACGCTTCCCCCTTCTAATGCAGTCAGTAAGCTAACATTTTCAAATTAAAAATTAAAATGGCTCAAAGAGCTATTTTTAAAAATCTAAACAGAAACTACCCTCTTGATATCAACTATGGATGAAATCAACATAATCAGAGTAAAGTAGACTGTCAGCTTAGCAGCTGTCAGGCCAGTGGTGGGGAGAATTACATGGCTGAGCTTGCCTGACTGCTAAGTGAACGGCGGGCGCCAAATCCAAGGCTCTTGATGGCAAAGTGGGAATAAAGCTAAGCAGGATAGGAAGAGAAAGAACCAACAAGACGTCATTGCTGACAGGCCGCAGAGCCCAGGAAAGTGAGCTACAAAGGGGGGCTGCATGTTGAAAAGACCAAAGACAAAAGGAGAAAAGAGATTCAGGGAAACAAGCTTAAGTATTCAGTTTCAGAGACTGTGCGGGCCAGGAAAGAACACAGTATCTGGATTTGCACAGCCACAAACAGTAAGAATTGCAATGCTAACATTCATAAGAACAGCCAGAACTGAAAGAATCCACGTGTGGCTTCTCTAATAGAGACAGCGGCCTGAAGTAAGCCATAGGAAAAAGCTCAAGAAAGAGTGAGGGTGACCAATAGGAAAATCTGTATGCCTGCTTTGATAACATCTCTCACCTGAAATGAAAATTCATTTCATTTTCAATTTCATATTTAGGGCAGGAGTCTGCCAGAGAAGGCAAGCATTCCCACTCCCCCAGAGCAATGTGCTTGATGTGAGTGACTGGCCCCACCCACCAGACTCAGCTCTGCACAGCAACTAGAGCTAGAAGATAACCCTGGGGCAGGGGCTGTCTTCCCTGGCTTTCCTGCTACTGCTCAGTCTATTGATTCTGACAGGCAGAAGCCGAAGCATCGAATCGAGATTACTGGCCTGCAGCATCCTACTACTCACTGCCCAGCTTCCTGGATTTAGAGGCACAATGATTAAAGTAACAGCCACGTGATCCTTAATCCTGGATTATAGCTTCAAGTGTCCATTTCCCAGCTTTCCCGGTGCTGCCAAGAAGCTGGGCCTCCAAGGCAGCTTCTTATTTGTAAAGTAACCTCAACTGGCAGCCTCGAAGAAGCAGGTCCTGCAAACACAGGAGCTTAATTCCAGGAGGAGACAGAGCCCAGAGCCAGTTTCTAGAGGCTTCAGGCACCTATAGAAGCACCCAACTTCCTATAGCAGAGTCCCTTCTAGTTAGAAAATATGAAGGAGTTTCTCTTTTCTTTTTTTCTTTCTGTTTATTTTTTCTTTCTGTCTGTTCTGAAGACACACATTTTGGTACTTGAAGAAACTCCAAGAAGTAGACTCTTAAACTGTCACACAGCGAATCTGGGATCAGGTATATAATCTGGTAGCTATCTCTGCCCAGAGAAAGTGGGATCCTCACAGACTGAGTTAAGCTTCCCATGATTTTCTAGAATGAAGCTTATCAAGCCATGGGCTAGTCTACCACATTAGGGACAAGACCAATAAAACAGGTGCAACTCTAATACAGAGGTTACCAAAATGAACTACTTTGGCTAAAGGAACACACCTCTAAAGCGCTTACTGAGAATGCAGATTCGCAGACCCTGTCTCAGACCTATGGAATCAGGACTCCATATGAGGACTCCATACATTCTCGAGCAAAGTCCTTAAACTCTACTAAAGGTACTTTATTCTAATTGTCAGTATGGTGACCACTACAGAATAAATAGGCACAGATGGGAAGGGGGCTGGCCTAGACAGCAAAACACATACATGTGCACTTAACAGAAACCAAGACATAGAACTAGTTTTTGGAGCATTTTGGCAAAAATGAATGTAAAATGGAGTGATTGTCCTCATTCTTCTTGCCATCAGGAATAAATGCTTCATACTCAACTTCTGTGTGAATGTTGTGTTAGTTACACTTTGCCAACCTATGATGTCACATCACCCAACGTTCACAGTTGGTGTTCCTGGTGATTCTGATATCCATGAATTCGTTGTTCAGGTATCACACAACTGATACACTTCCCTCAGGTCCCTGTGCTCTGCCTTTTCATTCCACTCCCTGCTAATCAGCAGTGACCTCTTGACTAAGTCCTGAGTTTAATTTTCTAGAATTATGCTCAATTGGAATCAGAGACACTGCATTGTTTTCAGACTGGCTTGTTTTGATTTTTTATGGATGTTACAATAGGTAGCTGTTTTCATATACTTATTTCACATTTGTAGGCCTTTGCTGTAAGGTGTCTTTTTAAAATCCCTGCTCGATTTTTGTTTTACTGATGCTGTGTAGCACTTTCCTTCAAGATAAAACTGACTTGGAGGGAAGTTCCTTAAGATGCAGGATGTTCGAATGGATGGAAGAACACTCCATTCTACTGGAAGCGCATTAAGCTGGGGAAGTAAGCAACTAAACGACTCCAGGAAGTTCCTGAAACTGAACAGATTCACTATCCCCAGCATATATCAGCAGTAAGAACTGCTGAGAGACACTCAAACAAGCTGATCTGCCTAGAAGAAGTAGAGACCAACTAAGCTCCTGGGAAAATACAATCTTTATCCTGTTGAGCTACCTGTGGGCTGCAGAGCATTCTTAAGGTTTACAGATTTTATAACACTGGGGTGGGCTTTGGTGATGCTGCTGTTTTTGAGACATTTTTGCTCTGGTAAGTTTCCTGAAATAAAACTCATTGGCTTATCAAGTTGGACTTTGGCAGTATCTATACTTTGATCTGTCATTGGTTCCCTATCTGGGGTATTTTTAATTTTTATTTGTATTTGTGTGTATGTATTCCCACAGAGGCCAGAAGAGGGTGTTAGATTCCCTGAAGCTGGAGTTATAGGTGGATATGAGCTGCCTGATGTGCTGGGAACAATCCCGGTCTTCTGCAATGATAGCAAATGCTCCTAACCTAAGGCATTTATTTCACCAGTCCTATGAAGGATAATTTCCAAGAATTCAGGATTGAGGGTGTTGAGGGTCCCTCTCAACATTTTACACACTTCACCATTGTCCTTTCTAGTCTGCCTGGTTTCTGCGAAGATCTTACATATAATTCTTATTTTTGCTTCTTTACGGGTACAGTGATTTCCCCTTTCTTTATTCTTTCAAGATTCTCCCCTTATCTTTTTAGTTTCTAGAGTTCAAAAATTATAGGCCTGTATTAAAAATACAGGCCCTGTAGTTTGGGGGTCATTCATCATAGGTGATGTATCTGAGCTCCTGGAATAAATGTTTTGGTGCCAGACACCAATTTGGTAAAGTATGTTTCTTCTCTAGTTTAAAATTTTAGCCTAATCTTATCAGATTTAACTGATCCGGATGAAAGCCAACCATAAACTGAAAAGCTGCACTTCCCCCCATTCCAGAACACGTAGGGAACCTACTTGAACTCCTCAAAAGCAAAATGAAAGTGTGGCCTGGTCACAGCTTTCCTGATTGTCTGTAGTCTGCTGCCAGCGATGTGTCAGCAGCGATGTGTCAGCAGCGATGTGTCAGTCAGGTCTTCCTACCTCTGTCCCAGTTCCAATGGTAGTCTTCACTTTTGAGTGATTAGCCAGGATTTACTGTGTATCCTGGGTGGCTTCTCCAATTGCTGGGGGAGAGGTTTGTCCTGTGTCTAACCTCTCTTGTGACTCCAAAGAGAATTAGTTTTCTAGCCTGCTCAGTTTTCTACATTAGGACAACGGTGACTTCTAAACTCTTTACACATGGGGACTGGAAAGTGGAAGTTAACTTATCCACCCAGACTTTTAAGGAACGCTGACTCTAAGATGCTGCTGCCCCTTAGGGACTGATAAGAGTCAATGTTCCACCACTTTGGATAGAAGCTTTATGACCAGGAATTAGATCTAGTGAATGTACAGAATGACCTGTGGGTACTTCCCTTGGTTCCTAGAAAGGGTTATACTTTGACACCAGCAAAGTCGCCACAATTTGATGATCCCTGTGCAGATATGGGAATAACAATTCTACTTCATCTTTGGGAAACCTGAATATTTTGTTTGTGCAAAAAAAAAAAAGTTTTAGAGGTTAACAATGGCTACTGTAAACTTAATCAAGCAATAAAGCCTACTCACAGAGACCCAAATGTGTCCTCTTTCACCAGAGGAGTATTAGCACAATTCTTGGCATCTGGGAGGTGGCTACTGAGGTACAAGATGCATTTATCTCTATCCCAATGAACAGAGACCATCAGGAGTCCACTGTCAGCAGGCAGAGGTGCCATTTACAACCACTGTCTCATTTTAAGAACATCAACCTGTGTGGTGCCACAATCCCATGGGACATTGCTCTGATGACGTCAGAGTGGTGGTTCTTACTGGGCAAGAACTTTAGGCATCAGTCATGTCTTGCTTGGTAAGAGACTTAACAGGCAAAGGGGGAGGCAGAATCCATGAAAGTTCCTGGACATGCCACCTTAATACGGTTTCTGAGTCTCCGAAGTTCTGGGTAGTTTAAAGAATGATTTATGTCAAAGGTACATTTTTCAGTTGGAGCTCCTTGTAACTAAGACATGGTTCAGGTCTGCCAAGCTGCCTTGATTTTGCAGGAGACACCCAGAACATGTGAGCGTGCCACTGTAAGAAGAACATCCTGCCCAGTGACAGCAAAGAGCAGAGCTCATGCCACAGAAAGCTCCATAACTGCTCCAAACTTAGACCACAAAGCGTTGGTTCCAGAAGAATCTAAAGGTACTTAAGGAGTGTGCAATTGATTCACATGCTGTGAAATCCCTCTATCATGCTCCAGCATGGACCCCTAGTGGTAACAGAGACTTGTCTTCTTCAGATAACTGTGATGTCCTTTAAAGGATTTGTCGTTGGCTTACTTCTAGAGACCAAGATCCAGACCAAAGAGAATGAGGTGGTCCTCAGACACAGAGTGGGCACTATGTAATCAGTCAAGCTGTAAAGTTGGACAAACATAAGGATATCCTAGGATATGTATCAGTCAAGCAAGGCATGAATAAGCAGAGAAGTTGTATGAACATAGGGTCACTTCCAGAGTGTCTCTCATGCACAGTCATGTCTTTCATTTATTCTTTAAATCATATCTGTGGCCTTTGGGAAATTCCTCATGACCAGCTAACAAAAGAAAAAAACTGCAATTTGGTACTAGCTGGAAGTAACATAGTGATTAATAACTCTGCAAAGGGGTGACCTGAATATGAAAGTGAAATTTCATAGTAGGCCAAACCTTCTATAGTATACTATCCACCCTTTCTCCTGTAACAAGACTTAGGGGAGACCACCAACCATGGGTAGCAACTGGGTAGGATGATAGGGACTTAACAAAATTAAGCTGAAGTACTGATTACAGGAGCTCGGGATAGACCTGGATGAAGGAAGTGGATGGGCCTTTCAGAATAGATAAATATCACGAGTCAATTTTTCCCATATGCAAATCAAGAGGCATACACACACTACCAACATGCTTCTAGTTATAAGGAAGAGAAGATGCTACAGGAGTGTCAATGAAGTCAGAGTGGAGACTGAACAGGCTCAACAGCACCAGATTCCTACTTTAGTTGGTGCCCACCATCACTGCTAGTCTTCAGTGGGACAGGTCTTTTAGGTAGGAGGAGATAATCATTCTGCCTACCTTGTACTAGATGTCTACCCTAGATATGTATTCATCCTTGTGGTCACATTGCTCAGCTAGCACCACCATCAGGAGTCCCTCAGTATCATGCATCTCACACAACTCTGCCTCTGCTGAGGTACTCACTTTAGTGCTCTAGAAGCTAGTCAACAGATTCATCCCCACAGATGATGAATTTGTCAGCCTTATCACAACCTAGTCAGCCCGAATGGGTCACAGCAGTGTCACTTACCAAGTAAGTTAATGACGCCGTCATTGTAGCAAGCAAACAGTTTGATAAGATCTTTGAAAAGAAGCATAAATGCAGCATTTATGACACCATTTGTTAGTTCATTTGGATGCACCTAGAAAAACGAGCATTTAACTTTAGCTGCACATCACCAAGTTAGTATTTTTTTTCTCAAGTCATAATAAAATGTCTCAAATGACCACTAAGAAATTCACTTGTATTCTAAAAATGTTGGGTAGCTTTTATTAAGCCTGGCAACACCATAGGACTGTTTGCAAATGCTTCAATTATCTAATCTAGAACCCTTAGTAAGAAAGAGGAAAGCTAAAAATAGATAAATAAAGAGAAAGAAAGAAAAACATTAAGATTAGGTGTCCAATAAAGATCTTACTGTAAAATCTATCAAAAACCAGTGTGATGGTTTGCAATTTCTACTTAAAATTTCACAACAGCGAGTTGTTACAAGCAGGGATCAATTATAGTCTAAGCCATAGAATCTTAACAAAGACTTTAAGCTAGGAGTAAGCTAGGAGTAAGCTAGAAAGTGTTTTAGACAACTATCAAATTACAGAGGAGCTGACAACGAGAACTCAGAACTTTCCTACATGTCAAAATATTTTTTTTTCATGAGTCAGGTCCTCTTAACTGTTATTTTTTGAGTTGATTATACATTTACATGCAGTTGTAAGAAGTAAAAGAGGTAGATTCCATATGGCATTGACCTAGTTTCTCCTACATGTAATGAAAGAGCTCACAGAACTCTAGTTAATCATGTCCCAGCCAGGATACTGTATGACACAATTCAGTGGACTGCATCCTGAGTTCCCTGGGTTTACTTGTATATGCTTTGGTTGTATCTAGTTCTATACAACTTTATCACACACGTACAATGATGTATCTGTCATCACAACCAACTCAGGTTATGTTTTTAAAAATTATTTTTTATTTTATGTGTATGACTATTTTGCCTTCATGTCTGTCTGTCTGTGTACCCCTTATGTGCCTCGTGCTTTTGAAGGTCAGACTAGGGTATCTGATCTGTAGGAACTGGAGCTGGTTGAGCATTGCCATGTGGGTGTGGTGAATTGAATTCAGTTCAATTTATGAGAGCAGCTACCTTCTTAAGCACTGAGCCATCTCTCCATCCCCAACAGGTATGCTTTTTAACAACCAAATAATACTTACTGACTCTGCCAGAAAAGATTTGTTATCTGTGATAACTCAAAATCACTCTCTCTGGTGGACAGTGTCACTAAGGTAGTCTATGTCAGATGGTTTCTGACCAGAAAGCCTGGTTATTTAGTTGCGTGGGGGAACATCTTGTGCATACTTCATCTTATGAGCACCAAGCCATCATTTTACTCAGAATTGAAGGCTCTAGAATGCTGTGCTCACTTTTTTCTGACCTTAGGAAACAGTTTGTAAACTTTGGAACATTCTAGAGGCGTAAGAGACTGAGTGAAATGTTTCTGTAATTCATCTACATGAAGGTCTTCTAGAGATGATCCTACGGTGACATCTAACTGACCCTTCTAGAGATGATCCTACGGGGACACCTAACTGACCTGCAGCCCTTTCAGAGGAAAGACAAGGGCCGATTAAGTGAGTAAAGTTTCACATGAGATACGTACATCAAACTCGAGCAGGGCGTCAATCTGCCCTTGCAGGATTGGCATGCTCTTCAGGAGCTTTTCAGGAACCATCGTCCTCATTACACCGTCAGCCCTAAGACACCACAAACAGACAGAAGCACACATCCTTGTGAGCACTGGAAATTCACAGCCATGTCTCTGTTCTCAGGTGCTCTCCTCATTTTCCTTGTAAATCTCCTGAGATCACTGTCAGGCATGAAGAGGTTCTGGCTATTTGACAGGTTGTCTAGAAGGCCAGCACATGCTCTTATACCAATGGGTCTCAACCTGTAGGTCTAAAGACCCTTTCATACAGATTGCATATCAGATATCTTTCAACCAGATATTTACATTATGATTCTTTTTAATAATATAAGTTTATTTTTTAAATGATTTTTATTTTATAGGTATTGGTGTTTTGTTTGCATATCTAACTTTATTGGGGTGTTGGTTCCCTTGGAACTGGAGTTACAGGCAGTTGTGAGCTGCTATGTGGTTGCTGGGAATTGAACCTGGGCCTCTGGAAGAGCAGCCAGTGAGTACTCTTAACTGCTGAGCCATCTCTTTAGCCCCTTACTTTATGATTCTCAACAGCAGCAAAATTATTTGTGAAGAGGTAATGAAAATGATTTTATGGTTGGGGGTCACGACAACATGAGGAACTGTATTAAAGAGTCACAGCAGTAGGGAGGTTGAGAAGCACTGACTTAAATGCTGAGCCATCTCTTCAGCCCCTCTATAGATTATTAAATAAATAAGTAAACCTTTACAACACTTTACCATTACTTTCAGATCTGCATGTGCTTCTGGCTAAATATTTTGGCCCAGATGAAAGCATCTATTTAGAGGCAAATAAATGACACCTGTGTATTAAAATTCATTTTTTTCTGCTTCATTGAGACTTTCTTAAACAGTCAGTAATGTCAACAATTAAATTATGGCACACATATTTCCTAGGAAAGTATTACTTCTCAAAACTAAATCACCACATACAGTTTTCACCTCAATCAAAATTCATATAAATAAATATTTTCATTAACAACACACACACTGAAATGAATCTTGTCAATCCTCCCTTAAATTATCTGAAGATATTTACATTAAGGATGTTGAGTCAGTCTTAACAAAATTTTGCACCATGTAATTTCTGAGCAGCCAATCAGATTGTTATACATGAACGCACAAAGCACTGCACACTTGAGGGTAGCTTCTCACATACTGGCTTCCTAAGCTGTTTCTTCAGGTGAATGTGAACTGGGGCCGCCAGGACCAATGCTAGCTGGCATATAAGCTTAGATAAATAAATCATGTATTCCTAGAGGATTTTCTGTGCTTAAGTAAATAAGAAAAAGAGCAAGAGTCATACCCCTTCTTTACTCTGGCAAAGTCAAATGCCATCTGTCTGTAGGAGAAAGCCTTTTCATTCAAGTATCTACTGTAACGCCGTATGAACGTAGACATATCATAACCTGAGGGAGAGGAGATGGAGTTACCAACACAATGCTTTCGACTGTACTTTTCATAGGAGTAATTATTCTATAGCTCTTCAAAATAGACAGGGATTGTCATGGTTGCCTCTAAGAAGGAGCTCAACATGTTGCAGCAAGTCCCATTTAGTACCCTATTTATAAGCCAAGATCCTTCCATATGGAATGCTCTGGCTATTCAATATAGTGATTATACTACCCAGCATGGAATGTCTTTTCTGATTTTTTTCTTGCATTTGTATTTACTGTTACACACAACAGCATATTTCATATGTAACACATGCAGCCATCTGATAAGGGTTTGTCTATCTAGCTTTACATGTATGTAATAGTAAGCAAATACAATGAATGAGCCAGAGGTAATGGCTCAGAAGTAATGCATTAATTTACACATTTCTTTAAGAGGGGATTTTTTTTTTTTGAGTTTGGTTGATGACTCCCTCATCTTTTGAGTCTTTATAAACAAACTGTGAGATAGATTAAGTCATGGTTCACTTTGAAAAATGTACATTCCAAGTGACAAAATAAAAGTAACAATGATCATTGTTGATTATATGATCAACTGTGTACAATTAAATAGTTAATTCAATAGTTACTTTCATATTACTTTCTCAAATAACCAATGGAACACTCAGTAACAGTGACTTTGGATTAATATCCACCCCCAGATCTGCTTCTTCTCACCGTGGGATCCACTTTTATCAAGAAAGTTGCTGAGGTTGAACAGTGTATTTCTAGAGGCCAAATACTGAATAAATCTCTGAAAAATAAAAGTAGGGTTAAACACCCATATTTGCACATCATACCTTTAAACAACTGATGTTTAAAGCAGTATTTTATGCATTTATATTTTTGATTTCTATTGTATTTACTCAGTCATGAAGCATCCTATGCTGCTAACTTTCTTTAAGGGAAAAATGTTTTTAAAACTCCAGAGAAACATTTATTGAGTCACAATTAAATTTTGTGAACTTTTACTTCTGATATGCCAGAAACACTGAAAATTCAATAGGCTTCACTAGAAATTCTGTAAAAAAGAAGTAATTTATTTTCATCAATATTTTCACAAGTAAATATTCTATTAAAGCAATCTTCATTCACAGTCATAAAAAGTTACTTCCTGTGGAAAAACAGACCCCCCCGAGTCTTTCTCTTAACATTTTTATCCTCTAATACATTCACATAGAATATACATTTAAATGTGTCTATATCACTGAGACAAGGTCCAAATCAAAATACATTTAACGAGAGCTAAATTCAAGGTTGAAATTATACTCAAAATGACTGTGATACACATATTTCTTCTTTTCCTCCTCATTAGTGAAAATTTACGGGTCTTAAATTACCATCATGGACTGTTACCACAGGCTCCACCAAGAAACAGTTGTGTATTTGGTTACCTCATTTCCATGCACCATGAGATGGTGTGTGGTCACTAAAGCTTTAAATACCACCACCCAGCTACTGTTCGTTGCCCGCTCAAAGAGGGTGTCGGCCATCTGAGGAATATTGACATTGGTCTCATTGGTAGCCTGGATCAAATCTATGAAAATAGAAGATATCCAGTAACTATTATATATAAATTTCACCTCAAACATTAAACATTTAAACGCATTACTAAAGCATGACTTCAAAATTAAATAGACAAGAGTTAATTGAAAAACATTATACTGTAGCATTCTTACATATAAACACATTAAATATATGTATTTTAACCAAAGTCTTGAACTTTTTCTTTTTCAGTTGATTTCTCTTCTGTATTTGTGCTAGTTAATTTTTGTCAACTTGACACAAACTCAGGTCATCTGGGATGAGAACCCCTCAGTTGAGGAAATGTTTCCATGAGACTGGAGACTGGTCTGTAGGAAAGTCTTGTGGAGCATTTTTTGATTAACGACTGATGTGGGGGAACTCAGCCCACTGTGGGTGGCACCATCCCTAGGCAGGTGGTTCTGGGTTGTGTAAGAAAGCAAATTGAGCGATCAAGACAGTGAGTGAGGATCACTCCTCAAAAGCCTGTTTCAGCTTCTGAATCCAGGTTCCTGCCTGGACTTCATGCTTTGACTTCCTTTCATGGTGGACTATAATAAACCTTGCCTCCCTAAGTTGCTTTTGGTCATGGTGTTTTATCACATAATTGCAAAGCAAACTAGGAAAGTGTTCTTGTCTTTTTTATTCTTAACTTGCTGGTACAGATGCCATTTTTTTTTAATGAGGAAAACACAAGGTGAGTTAAGTCTCTTGTCACTCTAAGCACAATGGCTTAAATATGCAGATACTAATCTAATACATTGTTTGCAAGGGGGGGACCAAAATGTATTTTTGCAACATTGTATCTAAAAGTATACTTCACTTGTATCTTAATTTTAAAGCATGTTAACAAATACACTGCCCTGTGATTAGCAGAAACACAAATAGCTAATGAGCAAAAGATCCTAGTATATTCATTTACTAATTTCATTCAGCTCTCAGAGAACACCATGCAGTATTTGGTTATGATCTGGCCTTAGATATCACTATTCACATTTTCACATTAATTCTACTCAAAGTGAATGGGAGTGTGTGTGTGTGTGTGTGTGTGTGTGTGTGTATCAATCTATCTATGTATCTATCTATGTATCTATCTATCTATGTATCTATCTATCTTTTGGGGAACAGGGATGTACAGTGCTCAGAAAAAAACACTTAGTGTTGAAATGTAGCTGGGGCAGCCAAAGGTCATGTCTGTCTCTGACATGTCTCCAGAATCCAGTTCTATCAGCAAATGAATAGAATTTGTGACAGACAACTAGTTTCAAGTATAAGGTAGTCCCATGATATTATCTCAGATACAGCATAATGGTTTCTTTTTTAATTTTCTTTTATTTTCCAACAACTATTGATATGTTTGGGTGAAGTACACTTCATAAACATTTTATTCAGGCATTTGCTGTGTGCAGTGCTTAGGGAAGCACCATGTATGAAACAGACCGTTTCCACTCTTCAGCAGCTCCTGATCTGAACAGCCCAAAAGGAACAGAGGGCCTCCAGTTTTAATAGAGGGGAGCCTTAGGAGCTAACCCTAGGAAGCCTTAGGAGCTAACCCTAGGAAGCCTTAGGAGCTAACCCTAGGATGCCTTAGGAACTAACCCTAGGAAGCCTTAGGAGCTAACCCTAGGAAGCCCTAGGAGCTAACCCTAGGAAGCCCTAGGAGCTAACCCTAGGAAGCCCTAGGAGCTAACCCTAGGAAGCCTTAGGAGCTAACCCTAGGAAGCCCTAGGAGCTAACCCTAGGAAGCCTTAGGAACTAACCCCTAGAAAGGACCAGGAAAGCTTTCTTGAAGGATGAGAATGACAATAAAGGAATATTGGGGGAAAACATGTTGACCGGCTAGGGATGATGGCTAGAGCTTCAGAAGGATGTGAACTAAGAAATAATTATACTTTAGACTATCCATAAGTCAGAACAATTGCTTATATTCCCAAGTTTAGGTGCTAAGAGCTTTTTTTTGAAGGGGGATTGATTGGTTTAAAAAAATCTTATTGTAAAATAGATCTTACTGATAGGCAAGTGTAGATTTTGAGTGAAGACCATGATAGGCTTGTCTCTGCATTTGCATCAGGGAGGTTTCCTGGGAACTAAGGTACCACTAGGGCTGTCTGCAAAGGGTAGGTGTGTGTGTGTGTGTGTGTGTTTCTCTGTCTCTGTTTGTTTGTGTCTGTGTCTGTGCATGAGGTTGTGAGCCAAACATTGCTGACAGGAATCTAATTAGTGTTCTCTGGAAGAACACTATGTGCTCTTAACCACTAATCCATCTTTCCAGTCTGAAAAGGACTTTAAAGACATTTATTTTTATTATTTTTAATTATTTGTTCATGTGTGTCTGTTTGGGTATATGCATGTGAGCATGTGTGCCTTCAGAGGCTAAATGCATCAGATCTTCCAGCTTGAGTTATGGGTAGTGGTAAGCCATCTGACATGGATGCTGGGAACTGGACTCAGGACTTCTGGAAAAGAAGTATGCAGTCTTAACTTGTAAGCCACCTCCTATGCCCAAGAAGAACCATTTAAATGTACATGCAGCAGGGATCCTTCAGGCGTATACATTTCTGAAAAGCTCTGGTGGTGTAGGGGTTAAGTATATGAGGTCAGATATACGTGTCTTGTTTAGATTGAGGAGTTGCTTATTGTCAAGGAAGAGCCACATATAAACTCACTGAAGAACTGGATTACATCTTAGAGTTGGGGGTTGTTGGGGATTGGTTCCAATGCTTTGAATTAATATGGCCTCCAAAATTGGGTATCTGTGTATCCAAACGCTGAAGGTCCTTGTTTCCAATTGGGTTTTGATCTGTCAATAAAGAGCCAATGGCCAATGGCTGAATGGAAAGAGGGGAGGTAGGTGGAACTTTTAGATTTGTGCGGGCTAGAAACTGGAAGGGAGGAAGAAGGGAGAATGGCTATGATTCAAAGGGAGATGATGGATTGGGTTTAGAGCAGCAGAAGGAAAATCATCCGAAATGTAGGCGAGAAGGAATGAGGCCCTGGGAAGGACTGCCCAGAAGCATCTTGGGCAGCAAAGACTAGGGGGCCACCCAGAAGGAACCAAGGTAACAAAGATAAAAAATAGAAAGAATTGGAGTAT
The DNA here is from genome assembly GCA_019843965.1 of Rhynchomys soricoides. Classification (NCBI taxonomy): domain Eukaryota; kingdom Metazoa; phylum Chordata; class Mammalia; order Rodentia; family Muridae; genus Rhynchomys; species Rhynchomys soricoides. The sequence continues at coordinate 7,715,253 of JADRCH010000056.1, read as the reverse complement.
CAGAGGAAATGTGTGCTAGCTGTGGGGAGGATTAGAACTGCCCAACCCTTGAGCTAGTCAAGGCATATTAAAATTAACTGGTGTGTGTGTGTGTGTGTGTGTATGTATGTGTGTGTATGTGTGTGTGTGTACGTGTGTGTGTGTACGTGTGTGTGTATGTATGTGTGTGTATGTATGTGTGTGTGTATGTGTGTGTGTGTATGTGTGTGTGTATGTGTGTGTGTGTATGTGT
>JADRCH010000056.1:7693064-7708219 GCA_019843965.1 Rhynchomys soricoides | reverse complement strand
GGAAGGAGAGGGCATCAGAGGAGGAAGGAGAGGGCATCAGAGGAGGAGAGGGCATCAGAGGAGGAAGGAGAGGGCATCAGAGGAAGGGAGGGAAGCAGAGAAGGGGAGGGCAGCAGAGGAAGGGTCACAAGAACAAGAGCAGCTGAAGCTTCAAGACAGGGACCAACAGGGCAAGAAACAGGAAAGAGGTGCCCTTTAACTCTAGAGATAGGAGAATGTTAGTGAATGTGACAGCAGAAAGCCTTCTCAGCAGAGCTCACCAGCAGACATGTCTGCAATTCTTTCCTTTAAGCAGAAAGAAACAACATCTCAAGTACTTGATTTCATGTTAAGTTTACTTGTATTTATTTTTATATTGCTACATGTAACTTTTAATATGCTCCAGTATCTAAAACTTTAGCTTTCTTTCATCTTAAAAGAAAATACATATACTTTCAACTTTTGTAAAAATGTCCACTACAGAAATTTCTCTTTCTTCTACTTGTTCTCTACTGGGATGCTGGCAGAGTCACGAGTGGGAGATATAACAGGCGTAGTTGTAGGGTGGAGATATTGGGCAGCCCAACTCCTTTCTGTTAATTAGAATATGACACTTAGTGCAGTTACATTTCCTTCTTATAGCATTGGGGCCAACCCACTGGCAGCTGCTTTATTAAAATAGGAAAGTGAAAGTCATGTCCAGTACAGAACCTGATAAACTATAGAGAACACATGTCTGCCCATCGCTTACAGTCTGTCTGTCTGATGTACAATTACAATTTGGTTCACCCTTTGGCTACCTATGTAAAAAAGCACTTGGCAAACTTTGTAGATTAACTCAACTACTTAATTGCTTAACCAGTACTTTTTGAATGCATACTATGCTCTAGGCATTGTTTATTAGCCAGCTAGATGCAGAACTGTGAGAAAAGAAGCCATTGTCTAGCTGCCAAGAGCTTACGTCCAAATGGAGAACACAGGTGAACCACATACACAGCAGACAGACATAAGCAGTGTGATAGGAAATAACGAATGTATAGATAGCTATGCACGGTAGATTTAGATAGATGGCACTGTTCAAAGGGGGTGATTAGGAAAGACCCCCACCCAGTGAAATGACATTCAAAAGGACCTAGATGCAGTAAGGAAACCAGCCATTTGGTGATCTTGGGAAGGAATGTTCTAGGCAAAGGAAACAGCAGACTCAAAGGCCCTGTGGATCCAGATGAGCTGGTAGGCTCAAGACTAAACAAACCAGCTTCTGTGGGCGGAAAACAGTGAAAATAGGAGAGAGGGTCACTGACCGTGCTCTCAAAAACCTTGGGAAGACCTGGAACTCTATGCTGAGCATTTGGAGAAGGTTTAAGAGAGCTTTGACCAGGGCAGAGACATGTTCCCATCTACATTTTGAAGAATTATTGCAGCAAGTCTATAATGCACAGGGTAAGTGAAGGGGATGGACCTACAGAGATAGGCACGCTTCAGGTGAGAGGGGAGGGAGGGTAAGCTTGCCTGAGTGTGGAGTGGGACAGAATCAGGAAGCACGGGGAATGATTGTAGACATGTCCCAGGGTGAGTCAAGAGGACCAGCCTGTGGATATGATTGGGGAAGAGGCACAAGATCCACAAGGAATGGAGAAAGACAAGGTCACAGCACCCGAGTAGCAAGATCAACTGTGTCCAGGGTGCTTTCCAGGGAAAAGGGCAGAGAAGCAGCGTGGGTGCTGGCACGTAGCCTTGCCTCTCCTTCTGCCTACTTCACTGACTGTACAACCTTCCCTTTGACCTAACTCCCAACCTCAGTGATGGCCCCGTGCCCTCGGCAGGGCTGTCGCTGCAACTGAAGACTAATGCTATACAGAGCACACAGGCAAGTTCTCAGTAGAGTAGTAACATTCAAAGGACCAGCAGTAAATGTCCCCCAAAGTGAGCACAGGCCAGCCTACAGTAGGCATTAGGAGCTTCTCAAAGTTAACAAGATGAATTACCAACCAAGTACAATAGGGGGCATGCTGGTTATGATGCCTCCCTCATGCAGCTCCCAGACATGAGACTGCAGAAAGACAACATGAGTGCCTAACTGCCTGCATGACTCAAACCAGGGCAACACAGCAGAGGAAGTTGGAGGCTTGGGGGGGGGGGGGGGGGGGGCTACCCAGGTGTCAAATACCATCAATCCCCAGGGGTCCAGAAAGTTTTATTTTAAAAACAAAATTGCTAGTTTACCTTTCTGCTATTTAGGATTTGAACACAGCTGTTTGTGTCACTAAGCACATCATTAGGTTTCTTTATCCCCGCCATCAACTATGAGGTGAAAACAATCATTACATAGGCCCACCTACCACAGATTATTTCTCTGATAGCTTTACCCTCTTCTAGATTTTAAGAATTCTGTTTTGAGATAACACTTGGTAGGTGCATAAAGACAAGCAAAAGAGTGGGCAGTGCTAGAGAGGAAGCAGAAGGCCATGCAGGCAGAGCACCTGTGTTCAGGACAGTCTAGTCTCACAGGCCAGTCTCTAGGTGGCAAGAATGCTGGAAAGATGGTTTCTGCTGATGTGGTTGCTACAGAGATTCTAGAAGATACTGCAGCTTTGGCTTCTGATTCCCTGCAACGTGATAATCACCTATGAACGACGAGTCCTCAAGTGTGTCAAGTAGATTGACATAAGTCCTACTAATATGGCAGCCACGGAAGCTTGTATGCTATGGAAACTTGGGAGAAACATAAGCTTCATCATCATCATCATCATCATCATCTACCTATAAATTATCACCCAAGCAGCATCTTAAGGGCCTTCAGAGAATAACTTGTCATAATGACAAATTTACCATATTCTAGCACTGAGCAGCCTGTGTGTCCCTCGTGTTCCAGTCACAGCCCATCACTTCCTACACCATTATCAGAGAAGAGCCGACTCCTCAGTTCTTTCTGCTCAACTCTTCCTCACACAGTCCTTGGGGCCATAAGGAAAAACAGTGTTGCATACATTGGACTCAAACAGCAGACATCCGGCATGGGTTCTCAGTTCCAGTCAGGATTCCCACCCACATGTGTGAAAGTTATGCTTCCTAAAATTAAACAGTAGTTAGAAACAGCAACTACAGCCACAGCCTCTGGGACTCTCTCTACATCTTCTCAGATCAAGATGGTGCCTGAATACCTTGCCATTTTTCACAACAAGAGTATCACCTACCACCCTCCACTCCCACTTCTCCCCTAGGCAAGAGCCTCAAAGCCTCTCCTGCAGAACCTCTGGTCTTGTCATGACCCCAGTGCTTCTATACCTCAGAGCCTCTTCTTTCTTTCTAGAAAAGCACAACGAAAAAAGGACTCAAATCTTTTTCTTTCTGGAATATCATGGAATATAACCTTAGTTCTTAATACATTATTATTGCCCACTGAGGGATTTCAGTAAAGAGAGAAACAGACTAGGTAAATAGACAAAACATATTTAAGTTTCGTCTCTATGAATGCTGTATTTCCTGAGAAAAAGATAAAAAAAGAAAACCATGGAAGGGTGATCTAGAGAAGGATTTTATAGACCTTTAGAAACACTATAGAGGGTTACTCAGTCATGACAGCACAAGCTTATAGACTCAGCTACAAAGGAGACTGAGGTCAAAAGATCACAAGTTCAAGGCCAGCCTGTTTGTCTGAAAAATTCAAAGTTATAAAAGGGCCAGGGCTTAGATGTACAAAACTTGTCTAAAATACATGAGGCTTTAGGTTCAACCTCAGGTTTTGGAAAGAACAGGGGGAGGGGAAATGCTTTTGGGAAGTTAAGATCATTTGTAGATGAATAAACGTGGAAGAGTAAATAACGGTCAGAAATGCAGAGGTCATCTACAGTACCAACAGAAAGCCAGCCAGTAGCCATCCCCTAAAGCTCTCTCACCAGTGAGAGCACATACCAGTCAAACCTCTATCCAACAGTTAGAAACGCACGTTCCTACTTCCATTACAGCTTGGGAGATTAAGAGGGCCTTGCTGATGCTTCCCAATGGAATGGTGAATCCGCAATCTCAAGGCACCACATCAATCAATGATCAGTTACTTCAGACTTCCACATTCTTTGGGTACAATTATGATTAATGCAGACTCAGGCAAGATTACTGGATGTGCTGGCTAATTTTGTCAACCTGACACAAAACTAAAATCACCTAGGAAGAAAGAAACCTCAAGTGATAAACTGCCTCTATAAGAGCTGGAATATGGGCATGTGGAAGGCATTTTCTTGATTAATGATTGATGTGGGGCCCTTGCATAACAAGTAAGCAAACCCTTAAGAAGAGTTCCTCCATGGTCCCTGCCTCCTTGATGGACTGTAACCTGGAGGTAGATAAACCCTTTCCTACCCAAGTTGGTTTCTGTCAATATTTTATCATAGCAACAGAGACACAAACTAAGATACTAGAGAACATAAATACAGAACACTGTTGTAGGCCATTCCTATCATGGAGGGAATCAGGGCTCCTAAATTATTACTTCTGTCTAGCAGCCTACCTTTGCCACAACTATAGGGCCCTGTTTCTCATGAGCCTGGAATCAATCACCTTAGTGGCACACATGGCCATTCCTGATGCCACAAAGGAAAGATGCTAAGAAGGAAATACAGTTAGGAGGTAGCTCTGATTAACAGAGAGTACAGAAAAACCAAAGCAATGATCTAGAGCGATAAGAGGTTGACCCAAAAGAAGAAAACCAAAAGAATTTATTAGAAAATAAGATTTTCCAAGAGGAAACTCTTGGCCTTGTTGTAAGATTCTGTAGTGCCTGCAGGTGGAGACCCTGGGTGTGGCTGACATGGCAGAGACCAAGGGACATGAGGGTAGCAGCCATAAAGTCTTTAGCACTATATGCATCGTTCAGCAAGGGCAGGTTCAACTATCACCTGTCCAGTACACCAAGTATTCTGATAGCACTGACCCTCCAGATAATATATATGCCCTTCCCTTGAGTGTGACAGCCTAAAGCAGTTCTAGAAGTTAACCCAACAAGACTCCTTCATTATTAGGCTTTCTTTGTTAATAGGGATGTTACTTGCCAAACTGGAAACTACTAATGAACTAAGTCGTGTTGCGTATGTGTATGCCTAGCTCTTAGTCAACAGAGATCTCCTCATTGGCTTGAGGCAGAGTCTAGCTAATGCTCTCATGAAAATGAAGGCAGTGTTGATCAGCCTTCCCAGGAAAATCCAGACAGACTGTTTTTTTCCCCCAGAGCAAGGTGCTTCAAACCTCAGATCTTCATCCATCTTCTCCTTGTTAATGATGACCAGTTCTGAGGGCTCTTCCCTGTTTGGGGATGTATCCTCTTAACTGGTACAGACCATTCCCTGGAGGATTCCTTTGCCAAACAGTGTATAAGGAATGAGCTGATACTATGCCTCCTTTGTCACTGTTTTCAAATTTTGGATTCTTAAAAAACAAAAAACAAAAAACAAAAAAACCAAACCCAGTTACGCTATGTGATTATGCTTTTGTTTTAATCCCAGGTATGGAATATGGGACTGCTTCAGATTGTCCACTGCCACTATGATTTGTCTGGTGCTCTAGGAGAGGTGTGATTTTTTGCCAGCTGCATATAGTTTACATTTGGAATTCTGGGGACTCTTAAGGGTATAAATGCAAGAGCCCCAGGAGGGTCCATAGTGGTTTCTGCTGTCCCTGAAGTTGCTGCTGGTTCCTGCTGCTTCTGGTTCCTGCTGTTGCATTTGCTGCTTTTGCTACTGCTGGATTGCTAGTTGGAAATATCCTGACAACAAAGATTGGACTCGCCCCTAGGAATCTGATGCCCCTTAATAGCAGGAAGTAGTCTAAAGAGATCTATGTCCCCTTTCCCCCTAACCTTTCTCTCCTGCCTAGTGTTGGGGGGTTGGAAGGGATTGGGGTGGAGAAAGGTGTAGATATAAGAACCCAATAAAGTAGCCAGAAAGTACATCTACAACTCACGGCCGGGGAAGGTAACCAGCTAACTGAGTCTAAGAGCCAAAGGACAAGCAGTACACTCCTGGGAAAGCCCCCCACAGTTCTTTCTTTTTTAAAATCTCATAGATGACTCCAGATATTTTCTTTTGACATCCAGAAGTTATAGGTATTCAAGTTGATCACTGTAATTTAGACCACAGATTCTGAGGTGGTTCTTCTATCTCACTGGTAGCAACTTGCCCTAAAATCATTAGGTGATCATCAGTGACAAGCACTTTAGTCTTTTGTTTCTTACCTAACTCATGCCTTTGTAAAAGTTCACTGCAGAAAAAAAGGAACACTAAAGGGAAATGATTTCTAAATTTAAAATGCCCCAGTGTGCATAGCTGGCCATATAAAGTACACATCATGTGTGTCTGTCTGTTGTCTGACTCTCTCTCTCTCTCTCTCTGTATACATATACATAATCTTAACAAGTTAAACTAAATCAAGTATAACTATGTTTCCCACATGGTCCCCACATTAAGCACACATAGTGCTTAGTATACTCAGTCATTAGCAGCTCTTCATAAAGGCATCCCATTGCTGTTTCTTTATTGCTCTTAAGCATTTGAAAGTGATTCAATTCAATATGTTTACAAAACCTTCTGGGTCACACAGCTCATCTATGTCAAAGCGAAAGCTAAATCTCATAAGATTAGTTATCACAGTGAAGTCTAAGTACATTTATGACTAATCTCACCACAGCTCTCTGTTCTAATTCATACTATCTGTGCTTAAAACTTTATCCTTCCTAGCAACAATACAGACTGCTGAAAGATACAATTCAGAAGGAGCAAGCAATGTTTAAAAGTTTCAAACTTTCTGACTGGAAACTTTTATCTATAGGATCTTTTCATCTTTATTTCCTTGATTCAAATATTAGGTAGGAAAAGTGGTATTGTTATGCTCCACCAAGAACACTAGTGATCCAATTCCGGTACCCATAGTCCAAGGCTGAGTGCCCTGCGCTGGCTAATTTTAGGTCAACGTGACACAGGCTAGTCACTGGAGAGGAGGTGCCTTGAAAAAATGCCTCTATAACACTCGGCTGTATGTAGGCAGACCTGTGGAGCATTTTCTTAAGTAGTGACTGATATAAAGGGGTCTAGTCCATTGTGAGTGGTGCCACCCCTGGGCTGGTGGTCCTGAGTTCTGTAAGAAAGCAGAAACAGCAAGCAAGGGAAGCAAGCCAGTAAGCAGCACCCATCCATGGCTTCAGCATCAGTTCCTGCCCTGTTCGAGTTCCTGTCCTGTCTTACTTCCATGATGGATTATGATGTGAAAGTGTAAGACAAATAAATTCTTTCCTCCCCAAGTTGTTTGTTGTCATGATGTTTTCATCAGAGCAATAGCAACCCTACATGAAATCATGCCCCTACCATGTTCGGCAGACTAACTGCCTCACAAATAGGATGCTGCAGGATCAGCATCACTCTGCTGTATTGTCTCCACACTTAATTCTCCTCCTCTGTGCTCACTGCAAGTTATATACAACTTTGAAAGTACTTTCTTAAATTCTCTAGCACTAAGCCATGAACAGTTTTCTTAGCATCCCACTGTGGGTGGTAAACCTCTGGGCACCTGGTCCGGGTGCCAGAACAAAGCAGGCTGAGTAAGCCTGTAGCAGCACTTCTCCATAGTCTTTGTATCAGCATCTGCCTTGAGTTCCTGCTCCAACTTACTTCAGTGACGAGGTATGACTGCAGAGTTCTAAGATGAATATAGCCTTCCCTCCCCAAGCTGCCTCTGGTCACGGTATTTATCACAGCAACGGAAAACAAAAACACCAACCTTAACTCTTGTCCCACCAAATCTGTGTACTTCATACTAAAGATGGGAGCTCCTCCGGATCAGCAAAATTCCGGAGAACAACTATGGATAAGTAACAAATATGGATAAGTAACCTTTTGACAGAATCAGATAAACATGCCATTTTCTTCTTGGGGTACCTAAAATAGTCATTCCAACTTTTGGAGCTTGAGTCATTATTTCTTAAAATTCAGAAGCAGTTTAGTTGCACATTAGCACTAATTACAGTCATGAGCAAGCCAAGCTCTGCTACCCCCACCCAGTGAGAGGGAAAATCACGACAATTATTCTGAAGATCTGTGCCTTCTCACAAGATCACCAGCATGCAGCAACAAGGACGGCTGTGCGTTGTTAGCAGAGAGCTTCAGTTCTCTTGAAAGTTTCATACTCCTTTGTTGCTTTAAGCTCTGTGCAGAAAAAAAAAGCAAAACCTGTCCCTTGATGTTTAAACAAGGCAAGGCTGCATGTCACAGGGCCAACACTCATACTTCAAGGGAAGTTATCATAAGGGCCAGAACCTAGTTTATGCCAACAGCTGAGTGACTGTGCCCTCAGAACATGACAGCTGGCCATGGAAAGTCTCTTCCATTTTACTCACAAATACAGAGGCCCAACCCTAGACCAAAGGTACACGCCCCTTTCTACCCTGGAGTGATGCTTCTGTATAGAGTTGGGAACATAGGGCACAAGGCCTACTGTGTGCTACCTGATGCTAGGAGAGAGGATTACGGAAATGATAAACACTTTGATTTTCCCTGTCAGAAAGCACCCACTTCGTTGCCACTAAAAGGCAACAAACAGTCCATCACAAAGAGGACTCATGCCTACCTTGAGCACATTTAGGACTGCTGCGCACTGTGTAAACTCTTCTCAATCCCGGGGGCAGAACCAAACTGTGGGGCCTGCTCTTTCTCCTTTTCATCCACACCAACACCACATTTGTGAACATCTTCAAGTCTTCAACTCCGGTTATATTTTCTAATGTTCCCACAGCCTTCTAACCCCCAAGCACCTGCTCCTGGGTTGTGAGGAAGTCCTACCACATGGATCCCTGCCCCTCAGCCCTTTCTTCATGTGACAAGATGGAGGTCCTTCATCTTGGAACTAACTAGGCTAATCTTCTCTCAAAATGTCAACATCTCAATATCTCCAAAGTAATGCCTGCCATCTTCACCTCTCAGTCCAGCTTACTCCTAAGAATACAGGGTCAGTGCTTCCAGCTCATCTTTTCTTTAGCTCTTTCTGTTGCTAATGTATTGCTCAATTTACTTACTACACTATTGCACACTGACCCTCCCTCTGCTGACTACAATAAGCCTGACATCCCTTATACATTTTATTCACTGATAAAATCCAAGCACCCAGAGCAGATATTCTTGGGTGTTTATTGTGAACCCAGAATGCATTCAGCTGCCTAAACTTGTGTAGAAAGTGGCGTGTACCCTTGGTCTAGTATTGGGTCTCTGTATTTGTGAGTAAAATGGAAGAGACTTTCCATGGCCAGCTGTCATGTTCTGAGGGCACAGTCACTCAGCTGTTGGCATAAAATAGGCTCTGGCCTTTATGATAACTTCCCTTGAAGTATGAGTGTTGGCCCTGTGACATGCAGCCACAGCTCTTGCTTTGTTTAAACACCAAGGGACAGGCTTTGCTTCCCCCCTTTCAATGTTAAAGAAGAGACTCTTGGGGCAAGAGAGACTGTTCATCAGGTAAAAGCACTGACTCCTTTTCCAGAGGTCCTGGGTTTGATTCCCAGCACCCACATGGCTGGTCACAACTGCCTGTAACTCTAACTCCAGGGGATCCAACACCCTCTTCGGGCCTCCATGAGCACCAGGCCCATAAATGGTGCACAGATACATATGAAGGCAATACACTCATACACACAAAAATAAAATAAATCCAATTCTTCTTCTTTTGGTGTTTTTTTTTCAATTCTTCTTAAAAAAGAAAAAAGAGAATTTTGTTTTGAGTTCTCATATAGCTTTCTGCTTTAAAATGTGGCTGATCAATCTTTGCTGACTAAATAGTAAATAAATTACCGAAATTTAAAGTCCAACTTGGTCCGTATATTTTTTTCAAGGATTTAGTCACCTTTTTTTTTTTTTTTTTTTTCTCTTTTAATTGCTGCTGTTTAAAGAAGGTCAGGTAATCTCAGGCACAGTACACACCAGCTTAAACATCTCTCAGGACATTTGTGCTCATCTAGAGTCATGGAATATTTCAATAGATACATTGAATTCACCAATCCCTATCTTGATCTGTAGAATACAACCAAACTCTTCTTTATTGCTACTTTCCTTGGAGAATGAAATGGGCAGCAACCTTTAAAGAGTTCACTCAAAAGTAAATAATAAACAGACTCCTTCTAAGTAATGTATATGCTGATTAACAGTGATATGTGGTTGCTGTTGTTGGCAGGCATGGGTGTCTACTTGGCCACTCTAAATATCTTCCTTCCCTTCGAGAATAAGGGATGTTTATTATGGTATGGTCTTTTAGGGGAATTTTCATTTGAAACCGTAACTACTCAGTAAGATGGGCTTTAAAAAATTGATTTAAAGGATGGATATAATGCAAGTCTTAACACAGGAGGCTTAAAATTCAGTGAGTCAGGCCTTCTGCAGCCCTTCCCCTTGCCATGAACTCTGAGCCTTATTGAGCTGGTCCTGGGTTTTGGTGACTGTTAATGTGGGTGATTGGGGGATTAGGGAAATTGTGGTAAAATAGCATTCCTTTCAGACGGAAAAGTCACTCACCAAATGAGTTTAGTTACACTTGCGTAAGAGCAAATTGTTTCAAGAAAAAGTATGCAGCAAATCATTGAGCCTCTTTCAGGGAATAATGAGAATGTCCTACGTGAACTTATGTGCTCAAAGCGTGCTTGAAATTCGCCTGAGGTGGGAACTCCCAAATTACACTGCCATCACTCCACATGTATAACCTCTGTGGTTAGTTAAGAGGATAACTTTCTTTTTTATTATTTACATTAATGTTTTTAATATTTTAATAATTTTTTGATATTTTATTTACATTTCAAATGGTTCCATCTTTCCAGGTCTCCCCTTTGAAACCCACCTCTCTCCTCCCCCTCCCCTGCCTCTACGAGGGTATTCCCCTACCCACCCACCCACCCACTCTCGTCTTCCCTCCTTGGCATTCTCCTATACTGGAGCATCTAACACCCTCAGGACCAAAGGCCTCTCCTCCCCCTGATGGCTAACAAGGCCCTCCTCTGCCGCATATGTGGCCAGAACCATGGGTCCCTCCATGTGTATTCTTTGGTTGGTGATCCAGTCTCCAGGAGCATTGGGAGGTTAGGCCAGTTGACACTGTTGCCCCCTCCATGGGGCTGCAAACTCCCTCAGCTCCTTCAGTCCCTTCTCCAACTCCTCCATCTGGGACCTCATGCTCAGCCCAACAGTTGCAGTAAAGTGACTCTTGGGTATAAGAGGATAATTTTCTATGTATTTGGTTTTTCTTTTCTTTTCTTTTCTTTTCTTTTCTTTTCTCTTTCTCCCTTTTCATCATAAGCTCATCTCAGGATCAGGCTGCCCTACTTACCCATGCTGATCTTTGGGAAAGGCTATTCACTGGAAGTCAAGGGGATAGTCACTGCCAAGGTAGAGGCATGTCTGACTGTTCAAGACAGTAAGTGGCCATTGTGGCCAGACTAGCTGGAGAAGCAATGACCAGACACTACACATCCTTGAAGGCCAGGATAAGGCCCCAAAGTTTTGGTTGAAGGAATGGAGGAAAGCAAGCACCTGGTTGCCATTTTGAGAACATATATGTGAACACAGTGGGCATAGAGAAAGGACAAAAGTAGGATCAGGCAGCTGTTCCAGAAAACCTTAAAGAGGCAGAGGTGGCCAGGACAATGACAGGAAGAGCCAACAAGTCTTCCCGAGGGTTTTTTTTTTTTTTTTTTTAAAAAAAAAAAAAGCAATGGGAGACAGAGCAAAGAGTCCTGAAAGACTTCAGCATTTACTCCTGTGCAAGAGGATTGGCTAACATTGCTACTGACTGAGCTGGGGACGGTAGAGGGGGATGAAATGTTAGTGGTCAGAGGCAGGAAAGATGAAGAGTTCTGTGGTTTCTATGTTTTCATTGTGAAATGTTGACAAATGCCAAGGATTCTGGCCATGTCAAGAGTTGACCTTGAAACTGGTAATCGAAACTGGCCTGTCCTTTCTACTGTCTCTGTGGCCACCAGGTACAGAATCAGAACAATGTCCTTCCAAACCCAACTTCTCCACTCTGTCAGTAGTTAGTGGCCTTGCTGGGACCCATCAGTGCTTGGCTTCCTCTCCTACTTATATGCATAATTCCCCTTCTCTATAAAGTTCCATGTCTCCAGAACTGTCCCTATTCTATACATTTTACCATGGAAAGCTTAAGATTATGCCCCTTGCTTCTTACTGCTTTATAAAACAGTGGGATTTGCCTCTTTATCTCAGCATCAACTGCTTCCCTTTCTTTTCACCATAGATTAACCAAGCCAGAGCCATGCTTCCTTGTCTTCCAAACTTGTATTTGCCTCTTAATACCCAACCAAACATACCACTGGGAAGCTTTTGTTGACTCCCATCATACAAAACTGTCCATTTTTGCGTTAGAATCCACCAGTCCCAACTTCACTGCTTTGTGAGGAATAACTGTGACTGATTTGCCAATAAGCCCATGAGGAACAAACTGAAACGGAGTTGTCAATAAGTCCATTCTATTTTTCTCTCAAGGGACACTACTGGGGCTTGTTTTTCCAGCAATGTATCCTTGTGTTGGATTAGAACCTCCTCTGATGACTGGCCTGTTGAGGATGTTCAATGTTGACCAGAGGCAGTGCAGTGTGATCCCTTCCCGTCAAGAACCAACAGCGAAGCTAACACCACTTCTCACCCATACTGAAACAAGAGCCTAGGACCATCCACATGAAGGGCAGTACTCCTTCTATTGGAGTAATGAGTCCTAAAGCAAGAGACTTTGTAGTGTAGCTCTCCATGTCTCAACAAATGCCTTAGAATAAAGACTTCATGTTTTGATCACCTACCAAATTGTAGAACCATAAAAGTATTAAGAAAACCAAAGCCTAGTATGATATACTAATATAATATACCAATATACTATACTATAATATAATATACCAAAGCCTCAAATAAAAACATTTATGGATAATGATAAGATAAACCTTGTGACATTTTCTTGTATTTAGTATTGCAACAAAAAAAATGCTAATCATAAAACAAGCCTTAAAAATGGGCAGTTTAAAAAATTTAGAGATACATATTTTTGATAGCTTAGGGAACACTCTCTAGGTAGAATAGGGCTCCCTATACTCTGAAGCCTCTGTACAGGTATCAGAGAAGGCAGAGGAGAAGAGAATGAGGCCAGCCAGTAAGAATTCCTATGTCAAAGATTGAGCAATCCTTGACATCACTCCTCAAACACTAAAGGTGTTTGGGTGTGGCAGCATACTTCTGTAATTCCAGCACTCAGGAGGGGAGAGGCAGGGGAATCTTTGGCTTCAAGGCAACTGATCTGCCAAGTTCCAGGCTACTCAAGGATGCACAGATCCAATCTCGAAAGAAAAACAAAAAATAAAACAAAGCAACAACAACAACAACAAAACAAATCAAGTAAACAAAAACCAACCACACAAAAAGCAACAAGGGACGTGCTGATCACACCACTAGTTCCCATCAGTCCTCGGGGCACCTTTGCCTCCAGGCCTCCGGTTCCTTCCCTGAGTCCCTCATTTCCTTTCCTTTCTGTCTCACTCTAATTGCACACTGGATGCTCTACCTTTGGGGTAATGGTAGAAAGTTTTATTTAGTTTTTTTTTTTCCACCACTGACTTCATATTTTCTTTTGACTTCCTTTCAATTCCTCATTTTATATTTTAAATGATTTCAACTGATCTGCCTGATTTCTTCCTATTCCATTCTGTACCTGAACTATCAGTTAAAATCATCTTTGCAATTATTTTAATTATAAAATGCTCTCAAGTGAGTTCTCTGAAACAGGGTGATAAAGGGGAAAATCATAAATTGAGGGTTTCCTTACTGATTACGGCCATGAAAGCAATACTTTTAAGTATCTGACATCTCGTTTCAAGGACTTCCTGATTACTGCTGTGATGAACAAGTGTCCTCCAAGGGATGAAGAATGCTGGGGTTCATAGGGATGCCTCTCTGAAGCTGCTCTCCCTTGGTACAACTCTGAGAGCCTTGTGCTCAAGAGACTAGACCTGAAGTGTTTCAGATCTCAAAATTAGTTCAGAAGCGCTTGCTACAAGGTTTGTAGGTCTAAGAGATCACAGTGCGGCTCAGTTGCACATTAATAATGAAGCGCCTGGTTCTCCTCAAGCAGTAGATCCATCAGACAGGGGTTCTGTTTAGTTGGTTGCAAACACACAACCCCTCTCAGGAAAGAGAAGGCTGCCCACACTAAATCCCCACGCATCTTCATAGGAGAACATTTCAAGCCAGGAAGGGCAGAGAGTTAGGCTCACTCTTTCCAGTAGGTATTTTCTGCATGTTTATCCTATGTCCTTCATCCTTACCTCTTATGCTATGTGGGTAAAAGGGAAACAAGACTCTAAGGGTTAGTTTGGCTCCCTTATATTACTAGGAGCTTAGGAATATGTATTAATTACTATGGGAAAGGTACTAATATTTCTATAAACTTTCATGTAACATAAAACTTATTATGCTATAGAATCATGAAATTTAAAGTAAGGTAACCCAAATATTGCATGTGTGTCTGTAAGCAACCAAAATATTGCATGTGTGTCTGTAAGCAACCAAAATATTGCATGTGTGTCTGTAAATCAATGAGTCTGACTGAGAGGGAGAGATTGCTAATGTTCAATATTTCCAGCTCTAACCGTCTACTGCGGATAATTCTTAAGACTTTTAAGGTTATGTATTTAACTAAAAACAAATAGTCTTAAGTCAAAAATGATGTCTGCCCCTTTGTTCATGTTTCAATAGGGGCTAGCTAAGTTTAACAGTTTTAAGAAACTAATGACAAGATACCAAAGTGGGTGCTGGGAAGGTGGCTCAGTGCTTGGGAGGAACTCTTGCTGCTTCCTCAGAGGACTGAGTTGGGATTCCCAGCAGCCTGTTGTGCAGCTCACAATCTCCTATTACTCTGGTCTCAGGAGCCCCAATGGACCCTTCTGGCCTGTATGGGTACCTGCACACAAGTGCACACACCCACACAAAGGCACAAAACCACACACAATTAAAAATAAAACTCTCTTTTAAAAACACCAAAAATGTTTTAAAATAGACTTTTTTTTTTTTTACACAAGATACAATGACAACTGTGACCTCCCAAAAGTTACAATCCCTTCTGTCATATAGTGTATCATGCTATCAATCCCTTCTGTC
>JADRCH010000056.1:7603717-7693054 GCA_019843965.1 Rhynchomys soricoides | reverse complement strand
TATAGTGTATCATGCTATCAATCCCTTCTGTCATATAGTGTATCATGTTATCAATCCCTTCTGTCATATAGTGTATCATGTTATCAATTTTTAACCACAACCACACTTACTGGCTGACTGTAAGAATTAATTTCTTGGATATAGATTTTAATGATTCCATCAACAGTTTTCTAGACCATCTTCCACTCAGACAAGTTATCTGTGCCATTGCCACTATTTCTCTTATGCTGCTGTATAATTTCTGCATAGTTTTGATTGCCTTTGCTGGTATCCAAAACTGTCAAGGTTATTCAGGTGCATTTCTACATAAATACACACAATGTAAATAACGACTCATAGTGATAGATCACTTTAACAATTATTTTCCACTATTAGGTTAGCTCATGTTTTCAGATATTTGTTAAGTGTTTCTCAACAGCAGTGTATCAGTGCTTAACTGAAAAGTGGGTATTTTACATCCCTCCCTTTCACGTTTGTCTTTGTAACTGGGCTATGGTGTAAAGTGAGAACTGCACCATCAGTCCTAATGATAGGGCCACTTGATGGCTTCATCTTATTCTTTTCCATGTGTCTTAAACACATCAGTGGTCAATTTCCACTGTATTTCTTAAGTAACCAGTCAGTAAGTCTTTTATTAAAAACCTATTTGAACCGTTTAAAAGAAAAAAAGAGGCAAGTCTAAAACCACACCCCTGAGCCTTAGTAACTGACACTAATAAAGCAAGCTGTAACGCACGTTCCAGGCTTCTGTATTTGATTTTAGGAGATATTCAAACTGAACATCTTACATTTATATTCTAATAATTAGTGCTAGCTCATGTCACTGGACCCAAACATGAAATTACCGTGGAGGTTTCACTGTCTTATTCTCCCTTCTTATCGTCTACGAAAACCTATCATTTCTCAAGCAGAAAAGCCCAGAGCAGAAGCCAGGCTGTTCTTTAACAAAGTCACTGCTGCTTGCTGCATGGCAGCCTTTTCCTCTAAGAAGAATCATTTGTAGAATGATTTGGGTTGGTTTGTCACTGGCTTTAGCAAACATATCCCTTTCATTGTTACTGCAACCCCATGAAGTCTTAGAAAAAAGGAGACCCAGACCGGCAAAAATCCAATCTATCTGGCCAAGATCAGAAGCACAAGGCAACAGAGACAGGGTAAGCCGGGGTTATCTGATATGCTTCACACCAAATGTTGCTAGTTAAGAGCCCACTGAAACAATTTCGTACAAACATGCAAATGACGTAGTGAGGAGGAGTAAACCTGCTCAGGGCCAGTTATCTGATTCCACACCCTTTACATTTCCCCCTCCTGTTACCCAAGGGTAGGCTTCATAGCAGTTTTCCCTGTAATGGAGTAGCTACTGAACTGCCTTGAGATAGCACCTTTTTTACCCCTTAAAACAATCACATGGTATCTTATCTGCCTTTGTTTTGTATTATTACTTCTTATAACAGTGGACAGGTATGCAAGAGATGTCACAAAGGCAGAAAAAGAAACACCAGTTCTTCCCTTCCCCAGCCTCAGGTGAGCTCTGTGACTTCCTGGGACCTTGTCCCATCTGTCAGCCCAGGATAAGGACATTGATCTCACAGGGGCTTTATGAGGAAGACCTCAGCTGTGCCTCTATTGGCCACACCCACCCTGTCTCACGTTAGCCTCGATTTAGCTCTAGGAAGCCTCTTTCTTTCCTTACCTAAGTTTTATGGAAAAAGAAAGAGTGCCAATGAATTTTACATTAGAAAGTGAATCAAGATGAATCTTGAATTTAGAAGGAAATTATATCTATGTAGGTATCCAAGAAGCAGTTCAAAGAAGACATCTTGCACTATTCACATTTAAGGGAAAAAAGTATACTTAGACTTGATTTCCACCAGAGAAGGGTTAAGTTTTAAATGCAAAACTCAAAATATCTTTTTCTATCACTGATACTCTTGTTGATAGTCTAGCTCATTACTAGCTTAAATTCACAAGGCCACTAGCAGACTGATCCTGGACTCTCCATGCTGACTGCAGACACTAGGCATCTATGCAAATTCAGTGAATAGCTTCTCTTTACATTTAGCTTGGAAAAATTGCCTAGACTAGGGGTGCCACTGAATGGGGTGCCACAGTGGTTTCAGTTTGCATGACTGAGAAATCCAAATCACTGTATAGACATAAAAGTTTGAGGCCAGACCAGGTTACACAGTGAGGAGCACTAACATCTGTTAGAGATGTGTGCTGGGGACAGGGAACCATCGTCCAGCCACGAGTCAACCACCCCCTGAAAAGTACTCTTATCAGTCAGTCCACTGTACTGAAGAACTGTCATGCTGGGGGCAATGAGAACTCCAGAGATCCCACAGGCACGCAAGAAGAATTTCCAAGTACTTTCCGTGGACATGGTAGGGTTGATGTCTTGTGTTCACAATCCACACTGGCTGAGTTCTTGCCAATGAAACACATAGGAACAGTATCTAGGTCTAGTTACATCTCAGACTCTTTCCTTTTCTGTTTTCCTCATTGGCTAGACTTCACTGGAGGACTCTAATGCCCTAGGAAAGATGTTGAAAAGTGTCCTCTAAAGCAGACTGCAACAGGAACAAGAAGGAAAATTAGCATCTGGCCTCTAGCTCTTGAGACTCATCCCAAGGAGGTAGTTCTGGTTGAGATGTGTTGGTTACATTTTTGCCAACTTGATACAAAGAAGATGGACCCTCAAGAGAAAAAAAAAATGTCTGGCCAGTAGGCAAGTCTTAATTAGTGACTGGTATGGGAGGACCGAGCCTACTGTGGGTGGTGCTATACTTAGACAAGTAGTCTTGGGTTGTATATAAGGCAAGTTGAGCCAGCCATGAGGAGAAGCCAGAAAGCAGCAATTCCTCCATGGTTTCTGCTTCCTGGCTTCAGCCTTGAGCTCCTGCCCTGACTTTTCTCCATGATGGACTATACGAAATAAGAGGAGATAAACCCTTTCATCTCCAAATTGTTTTGGATTGTGGTATTTATCACAGCAACAGAAAGTAAGCTACACGCATGGTGTCATGCCATGGACAGGGAGCAACTTGAGATAAGAAATCAATTATTCTCTATGATTTTTGTCAAACTCTGACTAGAGGAAGAAAGCTAGTTTCTCTCAGGGAGGCTGTAATGATAGCAAGCTCCACTTCCACACTCATTGAGAAAGTCGGTGTGCAAGAATGAAGCTTGAGTCCCTGAGTTTATGTGGAAAAGACACAGAAACAGGAGGAGGGAGGAGAATCCTGAAAAGGCATCAAAGGGGCCTGCTCCATCCATCCTTTTCCTCAAGCTGGTTATGAGGGACAAAATGGCCCTCCTCTTGCCCAAACTGTATTCCTGGAACACAGAAACAAGACAGTCAGCACTGATGGAGGTACAAAGTAGAAAGCACAAATCCTTCAATTCACAGGTAACAGGTTGGTGTTCCAGAAATACATACCACGTGGCACATGCCTACATTAACAATTGAACCACATCTTCGTGTTTTAATTTCCACGATGGATATACTTTAACTTCGAACATCTTCTGAGGTTTTCTAGCATCTCTTTGAAGAGATCATTGGTTTCAATAAAGTACTAAGGAATACAGACAGTAACAAACATCCATGAATGCTCCATTTTCTCTATTTTTTCTAAGAGAAAACTCTATAGAAGCTAAATTACTAGGTCAAAGGGTTTTCAACTGATATTGACAACACACTTCCACCCATGAGCACTCAAGGTTCAGCTGAACGAAGAGATACTTCTCTCAAGTCACAACCTCAGGTTATAAAATTATGAGTACAACTTATAAATCAAGTCATAGTTAAATGAGATATGTGTGTGGGAGAGAGAGAAACAGAGACAGAGATCTCCTTGGCATAGCAAAATGTCAGGATGACACAGATAAGACTAAAGTATACACAGATATACTGTGGAATCACAAATAGTATGAAAAAGACAGATAAAAACAGAAGCCTCACTTGTAAAATGGTGATTACTGTTACTAAGAAGAACAAGTAAACACACTTACAGCAGTGTGGTGATGTAAGGGGTAAACAGTTGGCTGAGCCTACTCACTATTGAAGCCTCAAAGTAGGCTGTTATAGACCCTTCCGTAGGCTCATACAAGGGTTGAAGAAAACAGAACATTGCACGTCAACATTCTCAAGGAAAAGGTCATAAACACATGCACACAGTACAGCCTTGATGGGATAAGAGAATCAGAACACAACAAACTACTTTAGGCCACAATCTATTGAATTACCTAGCTAGAAGCTAGAACAGCTGCAAGCTGCATACTCTGATACTAACCAGGATAATCATGAGTTGCAGCTGAGGTTCTCTGGCTTCAATCTAACAAGCAAAATGAGGCTAACAAGGCAGTGACAAACTGGGGCAGTTGCTCAAGACAGTCAGTAGGAAGTACCAGCATCAACACACAGAGAACGTGAATTTTGCCTCCAGGACTCAACTTCTTTAACTGTAAAAATTGGGAGTCTGGAGATGACTAAGATTCTCTTCCCCACTGAAGGCCCTCCAGGCGGGGGTGTATCAGTTGAGAGGTTGTGTTTTATACTATCTGACCTCACACACTACCAGCCTCCAAGCAGCTGTCAGCTTCTTTACATTCCTAAGGTCTGCCTTCTCCACGTGAGATGCTCTCTGGTGAGCAGCAAGCAGGCCAACCACCCTTGTCTACACATGGCTCACATGAATTCCTTTGATCCTTCAAGTCTGGCCTTAAACACCATTCTTGCAATGCACCTCCACCGTGGTCTTTCTTCCCCTGCTGAACCTTAACGCTTTTTGAATCACTGGTAATTAGTTCTTTCATTTTCTGTCTCCCCTACTAAGCTGCCAGCTCTCTGGATGCCAAGGGCTATATCTTATTCTCCACGGTATCCCTGTCTCCTGGAACAATTCCTGGCATTTGGTAAATATTTATTAAATAAATAAATAATGATATTATGCTAAATAAGTACTCAAAGCCTTAAGACTGAAAGTAACTTCTAATTTCTCCCACTCGGCCGTCGTAAGCCAAATGAACGTGCTGACATGTATAGTTCTCATTGTGAAGGTAAAACGAATACCATTACAAGTTAAACTTGTCTCTTATTCCTCATTGCCTTCCTAAACCCCTCACTCGTACCTCTTTTCTTTCGTTTCCTTTTACACTGCTGGTGAGCAAACCCAGCAACTGATGCGTGCCAGCCACGGACGGTCCAGCCAGGCATGTGCTGTACCACTGAGCTTCACTTCCACCCCCATCTTCCAGATTGTGAATGGGAATGCCATCGTGTTGGCAAAGAGTATTATGAAGCAGAGAATAATATAATTTCAGAGTAGATGTGAGAGTTTGTGGCTGCTTTGAAATGATGTTTTTAAGTTTTTGAGCTTTCCTTCCCACGTACAAAGTTTCTACATGCAAATTATAAACAGACATGGAAGAGTGACACTCCTCAACTGTAACCAACCGAGAACAAAGAAAATGGAAACATCCGCTTAAACACAGAGAAGGCTAAAGGATTTTCTGTAACATTAATACCTAATTACTAGACATCTAACTATAACAGAAATATGCCAAAGGAAGTACACATACATTTCAAATGCACAGACAAAAGACTATAGACATAATTAAAATGTAATGTCTGTCCAATATCCAAGTCCTGCCATTATATGCTTCTTGTCAAAGTTACAATTTCACCCAACCTTTTTTTTTTTTTAATTTTGGTTCTTTCAGGCAGGGTCTCTCTATGAAGGTCATAGTGACCTTCCTGAATTCATCTTCTTCCTGCCTTTGTCTCCAAAACACTTGGATTATAGGCATGCACCAAACTTTGGCATCTGCAAAAACATAATTTGTACCATATCCCAAGAATGTAACCGTTAAGAGGCTAACAGAGACAATGCATTGACCACAGCCATTAAGAAATCTAATGTTCTTAAAATTGATTTTCTGAAATATTCTATTTTAATTGATTTTATCATCTTTTGACTAATAAAGTTTAACTCCTTCACCTTCCAAAGTTCTCAGGTAAAAGCAAGGTATTTATCCAGACAGTGTATGGGAGAAGGCCCAAAGCTGGGGAAGAATAAAGTGAGTGACCGACTAAATACTCAGATCCCCATGCCGGTTTAGTTTGCTTGGTGTCAGAGGAGATGGAAGGAAACCCTAAGCACAGAGAGAAGCCCACTACAGTTCTAATAAACATAGGGAGTCAGTGGGACACCTGTGGGGCTTTCATGATGAAAGCACATATTCTGTCTAGGTGGCACCAGGTTCCCTGGGATTCTCCCTGATGGAAACCTACCAAAATGACGTCAGAAGCTAAAATTATGAAACATTTTCTAAAACACCAGAGGTCAGGCTCAGGTTAAATTACAAGTAGACCCGCACATAACCCATCTACGTAGAATGAAGGATACAATTAGTCTGGCTAGAAATGGGAAGGAAATAAGAAGGAGATCCAAGAGATGAGCAGGGAACATATGCTACCCCCAAATGAAGGTTCTAAAACACCTCAAAACTTAAACAATAAACTAATAAGCTATAACTGAGAGTGTATAGAAGCAGTAAGACACAGCTAAAGAGAGAATAAATAAACTAGATAACATCTGAGAAACAAAGCATGCTGAATAGAAAAGAACTGGAAACTATGAAAGGAATATTCAGACAAGCAATGCAATGTAATATATCTAGTCATATTTGAATGTCAGAGACAGGAAGAGAAAGGGGTAGGCAGCAACCAGTGATAACTGAAAGGCTGAGAATCTTCTAGAATTGATGAGAGACACTAATTCTCAGTTCAAGAAACAGAGTATCACCCCACTAGGAAAGCCACATATAGACACACATGCTATAGAAGGTCATGACAGGCAAGATTTTTAAAGCAGCCATAAAACAGGCAATTATTTAAAAGCAGGTGGATCAATGAAGTCTTAAGAGCAGCAGTAGAAGCCAGGTGAGTAAAATATTATTTGCAGATGGAAACTGTCATCCTAGAGTTGTTAAGACTGTCTTTCAAAACCATGAATAACTCTCCTGTAAAAGATAGTAAGGAAGCAAATAACAAAGACTGAGCTTCAGGGTGCACTTTCACCCTGCAGCCCCAAGGCAGCGTCCACTTCTTACAGGTTAGGGTGTAGTTGACACCAGGGCAGCACAGTTCCCAAGTGACTGCCCACATTGCTTACATTCCTCAAAGAAAATACAAGTAAAGCAGTTCCTGTAAGGAACTTACAGGAGAAAAGAGACAAGAGTAAATATTTTAATGGCAAAAAGTGTGGCTTTTCAAATGACTTAAACACACTATGATTATATGAGAAGACTGTCTAAATATGCTGGATCAAGAGCCGAGTCACCAAAATACAGCTCTGTAGTGATCCCGATGGTGGCCTTCAAGGAACAGGGTCCTGTGTCACTGCTGACCTTCCTTGCTAAGTTACAGAAACCGAGATAAGCCCAAAGAGAACCCTAGCCTAACTAGGGTCTACTTAGAAGGAAGAAGTGAGATTTTAAAGGATCTTTGTGGAAAGCTAGAAGAAAGATACAATAATACAAACACAAATCACACAGAGGTACTTATCAGCTGTTAAGTGAATGTTAAAACTAATGTAGCAATGTACTAAAATTCCAGATTTTATTATAAAGAGTGGTATGTTAATACTGCAATAAAGATAGCAGTATACCTACTCCTTAGTTTTATATAGCCTTCCATTGTTGAGTCACTAGAAAAGCATGCACGAATCAGTTTTTTTAAAGACTGGGAATATAGCTCTGTGGTTCAACATATCCTTAGCATGTATGAGACTCTGGGGCCAACCTCCAGAACCAACAATAAGAATTTTAAAATTCAGTTAAAAAAAGAAAAGAAAAATCCCGCTGCTCTCCTCAGTCTGTTTCATGGTTTTTCACCCCATGTCTAAAAATCACACTCTTTCCCATTACCCAAGACTTTTAAATTTTTTACAACTAACTTTATTTTAAAACTTTCGAATCAAAGTTTCACACACTGAAACCAACCAGGCCCAAAGCCCATAGTCTCACTGATCTACAGCTAAGGTTCTTTGCTTCTCTCCCAGCAGTCAGTCATCCCCACTTCATCTTTTGTCTCCCCTCCTGGCATGCCAAGCACAGTGTGGTCCTCCCTTAGGACTTGTGATACAAATGGTAGTCAGATTAAAGGAGTTTCAGATATGTATCCTCCCCAACCCCAAAACGTGATATATTCTGTTTTAAAACATCTTCAGAACTGGACTAAATCTTCTGATGAAATCTAGAAGGGAGAATACACCCGGGTATAGAAAATAATAGAGTGTGTCCAGACAATAGCAAATAGTTAAGTCCAAACAACTTCGTCAAAGGTAAATATCCTAGTCAGCCAGTTTACTTACACTGAAAGTTATACACTGTACTCAATATCTTTCACACATAATCCTACCTAATTGTATTTAGTAATATTTATGTCTTTCAGTATGTAAAAAAATACATTTGGTACAAATATAGTATCCATTGTAATAGTGCAAGTTACATTTCTTTTTCTTCTTTTATTTTTAGTCTTTTGAGAAGGATCTGATGTAGACCTGTCTGGCCTTGCTAGGTCGTCTAGGATGACCTTGAACTGTTCCTCCTGATCTGACCTCCTAAATGCTGGAAACACAGACATGCACCACTGAACCTGACTCAAATTGCACCTCTATAAATCAAAGCATATTTTACATATAGTAAGCACTTAAATACATACTAGCAGAAGTAAAGAACACTAACTTGGGGGTCTGAGGGGAAAAGAGAGTGATTAATAAATTCTAGTATCTTTCAAACAGATCACTTGAATCACCTGCTTTTTATGTAGATGAACTCATTATCAAAAATCTTCACGAATACTAATAAAAAAAACTGCTGGTAGGCAAAGAGGCTTTCCATCAGCTTTGGCTTGATGCTATTGGTGTTACATTTGAGTTTGAATTGTAATTACTTTAGTTCAGGTACTTTGAATGGCACATATAGAAATCATCCATCAGCACTAACCACTGGAAGGACTCTTACACCAGGGGTACAATGCATTCTGAATTTCCCCTGCAGATGCTACTTTGTACCAACTTTGTATTTTTGTTAAACCTAGGCAAAGTGCATGATTAAATACTTGGTGCCTACTAAGAATTTTTACTTGATTATTTGACTTGGGTTAGCTGCTAGGCTAACTACAAAACAGAGGAAGAAAACCCACTGTCATGCAAAACAGTGGTAAGCTAACAGATGGATGCATGTTAAATTCTGGACATTTATATGCTACCAAATATATACAAGAAGTTAAAAGGAACTAAGGTTGCATATGTCTGCTCAGAAAACTAGTATTGGTTAAGTCTTGAATCTAAATATGCAGACGGGGCAACATTATTATTGGATGGTAGGGTATAGAATGGAATTTTTTCGATAATCTAAAATACACAATAAAATATAATCTTTATTTGGGTTACTAAAATTTACAATATCTTTAACCTTTAATACATAGCTACTGACTATGTGGATGGTTTTATGAATCTGTTTCTCCCTTAAAAAAATACTGTTACAGAAAAAAAGGCAAGCTGAGCTAGGAATGTAACTCAGTGGTAAAATGCTTGCACAAGGCTCTGGGTTCAAGAACTAACACCTTATGTGAACAAATAAACAAATAAAAAACCTGAGAATCTTAACTTTACCTGCCAGCACATTTCTCATGTGAGAGCTGCCCCCAAATGTTAACGACTCATGCTTTCCAACACACAAGTCATATACAATTAAGCAACACTACATAATAATCATAGTTAGCAATAATAATTTTTGGTATTTTAATCTTAAAATATTAGTTTTTAAGCCAGCTTTCTAATATTGAATCTCCATTTCATGATGATTCTGAGAGCAATAAATCCAATATTTTAGACAATCACACAATCCTAAACTGAAACTACAAATTAAAAATGTACAAATCAAATCAAACTCACCGTGAATTTTTGCTTCAAACAACCAAATTGTTTTGTTCTCTTCCTCCTAATCAACACTGAATGCTTTTAAAAAGAAAACAACTACTATTTGGATGGTTCAGTGTCTCCAGACAAACTTAGGTAATGTATTCATGTCTTTCCCCTCCCCCTCTTCACATGTCTTAATAACAAGATTAATGAACTTTTACAAATGATATGTTACTTTACCTCCATCTAATAATTTTAGAGATATTTAGTTATTATGTATACAGTGTTCTGCTTATGGGTATGCCTGATCTCATTCTAGATGGTTATGAGCCACCATGTGGTTGCTGGGAACTGAACTCAGGACCTCTGAAAGAGCAATCAGTGCTCTTAACCACTGAGCCATCTCTCCAGCCCAACCTCTTAAGTACTGAGTACTGCTTTTCAAAGGAACTTCACAAAAAATTCTGAGCATAAAACAATTTAAATAGTCAATTTCCCCCACTATTATTAGAGTAAGACATAGTAGCAGTATGATACCTGTCTTTCCAAATTCCACCCAAAGTCTAAGCTTAAGGGGAAGATCATTCATGTTTTAATGGAAAGATAAAAGAATAAAAAGAGCTGCTAAACATAATCCCCAGAACTTGGATCCTGTTCAGCTTTTAAAGTGACAGAATTAAGAATTTTTCGTGGAGAGAGACTAAGATGTGTGTAAGAGTTGTGAAATCCATTCAAGCAGGGTAGGTGTTTTGCAGATGAGAAGGCTTAGGCTACGTGCCCTTCCTGCTTCCCAACAGGGCATGTTCCTAACCAGAGATGGCAGTTAAATGCCAGGGTTAAAGGCAATCAAGGTTTGTCACCCCAGCCGAAAAGCTTAGTAGCCTGCACAAGGAAGTATAACATATAATCATTCAAATAATTCAAAATCAGTTCCTATTTCAGCTTATTTCTGTTAGCATGGACTCTTCTACTATGAGCGTATCTTCTAAAGTACTCTGTTCATTAACATATGCTAGGGTATTGGAAATAACCTATTTTCAAACACTTTTAAGAGATATTTCCAGACCTATGAGGATAAAGATAACTAATCAGATTTGGGGAACCCAGTCTTTATCTGAATGATATCTACCTGAAATGATCAAACCTGAGAATGCTCTCTGACATGCATCAATACACCTATCTATCATAAAAAGCAAATCTATAACCTAAACTGCTTTCGTCATGAGAATTTTCTAGGTTGACAGAACCACTGAATTGTGAGTCAGCCTTCCAGAGTTGGGGAAACTGATGGAAAGATGGCTAAATGATTCAGCATGCTGCAGCAAAATGAGCTGGTCATGAATTTATAATTTCTACTCCTGTTAGGTGTCTTGGCCCTGGAAGCCTCTCTTACCTGGTACTCAATGTGTAACACATGATACTGTAATCAATAAATTTTCTTAAACATTCCTTCAGGAAAGAAGTAATAATGTCTCCCCCTCAGATAAACTTCCAGACAGAAAAGTCTCCAGTGCTGTGCAACAACTCCGACAGTGCCCGGTTGCAAGCTTCCTCAAGCTCTGCTCATGGCAAAGGATAGGGCAGGGGCTAACTGTCATGGTGGGGATGCCATTTTCTCAGCAACACAAGAGACAGAGAGGGGTTGAAGAAAATAAGATAAGATAAAATAAAATTAAAAAAAAATAAAACAAAAAACCTAACCAACCAGCAAACAAGCAAAAAGAGGTCAAGAGGTAGGAATGTGAGGGTGGGCGATGTGTTTCTGTGCCAACAATGACGTTTGATGATGAGCATCATCAAAGGGCAGAGGAGTCTAAGCGGGTCAGACAGACTTAGAGACACTGTAGAATACTATTTGGGGTAGCCTTAGGGGATACTCACTGCCTAAAGCAGATTAAGTCTTTCTGAGTATCACTTCCCCTCCAGCAGCAAAAGGTTTACTACCCCAACTGTATGAAAAACTTCAGACATATATAGAGCCCAAACCTGAATAAAGCTTTCTCCATCCAATGACCACGTGAAAGTATCATGTATTAAACGTTTTCACCTAAAACTGTATCACCTCTAATGAGGAGAGGACATCCATTTTGTGACCTGACCAGTTATCCCAGCCAGCATTTTCCGAGAACAGGACAAGGGAAGTGTGCCAGGATGCTCAGAATGAAATCGTCGTTATCTGTGAAGTGGGATCTGCTCATTCAATAGCTTGGATTTATTTCAGTTCAGCTCAGTGTAGTGACATATGACACACACACACACACACACACACACTCCCCCACACTCACACACAAATCCTGAGTAGCAGCAGAGGAAAAAGCAGGATTTTACAATTATCCAAAATGCTTTTAAGAAATTAGTGTCAATCTCTCTGTCTCTCTCCCCGTTGTGACTCTGGCACCCCTCATTTCCCTTAACCTAACAGAGGAAAAAAATGACTAAAAGGACGTAGCCCAAATGTACACTTTTATGCAACCGTGTGTGTGTGTGTGTGTGTTTCCTCCTCCAAGCACTTGGAGGTCATCAGAAGGAAAAAATGGCTCGATAGACAAGGTTTCAGGGCCTACCCAAGGGGACACCTCCAAGGCCAGAGACAGGAGCTCAGGATCAACCCGATGGGGAGCCAGTTCCCAAGGTTTCAGGCAGTATTACAAAATGCCAAGGCCCGTGCTGTCCGCCTTTGAGGCCCCTATTCCATGCGCATGTCCCACTTATATAAAAGGATGCTTACAGTCCAGGTGCTTCTTCTTGGGGCCCATCACCTCATGAGTGGTGGCTTTGCAGACGGCTCTTGCTACAGCAGAGCCAGTCACGCTGTACTGTGCGGCGGCGATCCGATCCGTGAGCGTTTGGCCCGACATCTTCACCAGCCGCGTCTACCGCCTCCTCTTCTGCGGGAAATAAGAGGAGATGGTCCCGCTTTCACCCGCACCGCCTTAGCAGGAGCGCCCGGCCTTGCCTGCTCCCTCCGATCGGCCGCTCTCTCCTCCGCCGACCCCACCCTGGCACCGCCTCTTGGGACCAGCGACGCGCCAAGCCCTGTTGGTCCATCGCGGTCCAGGGCTGTCAGCTACTCTCAGGGTAGTCCTTGCATCCTGCCACGGTCCTGCTTCCCCACACCCTGACGGCCGCCAAATCCCAGCTTCGCCCCCCCTGTCAAAGCAGCACTGTCCTGCAACCCTATCCGGTGGTGCGAGACCCGGTGAGCGTCGGGGTTACTCCGGACGCCGCGCCCAGAAGCGCGCACCTTTCACTGCCCTGAGCCGCAGCGTGTTTCCCCCGGCAGTCCGCAGGGCCGCGGCCACCTCCTTTCTGTCCTGGGGCTGCGGTGACAGCAGCGACTCGTCCTCCCTCGCCCTCCATCCCTATAGCCGGGCCACCCAGAGCCGCGATGCTCCTCACCCTTCTCCGCTAGGATCTCAGAGGGCGGACAGCCCAGGCCCCGCCCGACCGCTAGCGCGCCGCGGAGCTGTCACCCGGCCACCTCTGCCCTTCTCCGCGCCCTGGGATTATCCCTCGAATCCCCGGGCCCCGGAGCAGGGGAGGGGACCCGTGCGGCCCAGCGTACTCACCCCGCCCCAGAAGCACCGCAGCCCGGACGCCGCGCGGGGTAGCTGGGTGCAGGCGCGCGCCGCCCTGGTGTCCCCGGGCCGCGATGGCTGCAGCCCCGGCCCGGCCCCTGTCTCAGCTCCGCGGTCCCCGCGGTCCCCGCCCGCCGCCGCCTCCGCCAGCGCCGCCGCGTCTCTCTAGCGCTCGGCGCAGCGTCCCCATCCCCGCCCCCACCTCAGCTGGAGCGCCTGCGACGAGTCAGGTGACGGCAGCCGACGAACCCGGACCAGCCCTCTGCAGAACGCCAGCGGCCCCCTCCGCGTCGCTCCTGCTCGCCGCCCCCCTCCGAGCCGCGGATTTAAACGCCAGGAGGGCCACACGCGAGCATCCCCGGACGGCGACGGCAGAGGAGAGGGGTGGGACCGGAGGGGCGCCGCTGCTCTATAGTTCTCCTTCTTGCGCGCGCCCGCGTCCCCGCGCGCACCCGCTGCGTCTCCGGGCTGACCTGGTGCACGCGCGCCGCGCACACCTGCCGGGCAACTGCGGGATGCGCGGGGATCTCCCCGGGTGTGGGCCTGGGAAGAGGGAGGGCTGTGAAGGCCCAGGCAAGGGCGGCGGCGTGCGCTGCCAACAGAACCCAGCCCCTTCTCCTAAGAAGCACGTCTGTGACTAGCTGGCCTGTCATCGGCGGAGGCCAGATGGGTAGGGCGATTTGAAATGTCAGATTCTGTGGCCACGCGACCGTTACCTGTGCGCCCTAAGCTCCTTGAGGCTGCTCAACTTGTCTCAGTTACAACTGGGAGCCGAGTGGGCAGGTAATTCTAGCTGCTTTACTCTTAAAGCGGTACTGAGCTATGCAGTAGAGACAAGTAAGTAGCAAAGCAAATAGCAGGATGCCAGATTACACTCGACTTGTAATCATTTGCACCCTTAAAATGTAATTTCTGCCATTTAAATATGTTGGAACGTCTCATATCATTTGAATGTCGAGTGTTAGTTGTATGGGATTGGAGTCCGTGAATAATTTCATGGGTTGACATTTGCAAAGGTCATTGTCTT
Source organism: Rhynchomys soricoides (assembly GCA_019843965.1). Lineage (NCBI taxonomy): Eukaryota > Metazoa > Chordata > Mammalia > Rodentia > Muridae > Rhynchomys > Rhynchomys soricoides. Next base: position 7,678,520 of record JADRCH010000056.1, on the reverse strand, counting down.
AACTATTCTTTTACATTCCTAGGGTTCAGATCAGAAGTTCCCTTAGGTATTTCCCTGACATATTTTCTGGCTTTACACAGGTGACCTCTGTTCAGCTCCCAAGGTCATATACCCCTACTTGTACCCATCAAGGTTCTGCCTTGTAGTGCTTTTTCTCTTGGTCCGGTGTTCATTACCCAACCATGACTTCCTGACAGCTGGGGCTGATCTCAGCAGCAATTAGAAACCATGTTGACTAAAGAAAGCCCAAGATCACCACCAAGAAGTTACATATACTCGTACTACTATGCGACCCCACAGTCCTGCACAGTGTTTACCCAACAGAAATAAAAACCACATTTTTCTCTTTGAACTTTCACCCAAAATTAGTAGCAGCTTTATATAATGGCCCCAAACTGGAGGAAACCAGTCTATTGATAAATAGCTAGAGAAAACATGGTATATCCATATAACAGAATACTACTTTGCAATAACAAGACAGAAATGAATGAATCTCAAATACACCATTCTTCTCCAAAGAGGCCAAATCACCAGAACATTCTTTACTATTTTGATCCATTTATGTAACAGAGTAAGAAAGGTATAATTGCAAGACAGAAAATAACCAGATGCCAAGGTTCAGGACTGAGGACCGACTTCAAAAGAGAAACGATTTAAAGTGATGGAAAAGGTGCACATCATGACTAAGGTGGTTGTTACCAGCAGTCTGAATTTGAATGCATTGCATTGGTGGATTCTATTGCATGCAAATGAGAACTCATCTTATCTGATAGAGAGCTGGAGGAGCCATATTGGTACTAGCTAAGGCAGATTTTATAGTAGGGATGTTAATGGGAAGAAAGAGGCACACTGAATACCAACAAACCTTGTCAACACTTAGTTCCATATGTTTAGCCATCTAGGAACTGAGCTTTAAACAGGACGGTGCAAAATGAGTCTTGAAAACAGGAACGATAGTAAATTTACAATTAGAGCCGAGTCCAGCCTTGTCTCATTTATAATTGATAGGGTTAGTAGACAGCAAACTATTGAGAGTATGTATGATTCAAAATAGCCCTAACTTACTCTGTCACCAGCAACAGTGGAATGCTTTCTTTTAAATGCTTGTAAAATAGTCTCCAGAATAGACAATATTCTTCACTATAAAGCTAGAAGAATTACAGTCATACAATTTATGGGTTTTTTTCCCTACAGTAGAATCAAACTCATTAACAGATAGAAATCTTTTTTTAAAATCAGTATATTAAATAGCACTCTCACAGTACCCATAGATCTAATTTTCCCATACAGAAACATTTACAATTACTTTCAACTAAATGGTAATAAAAATAAATGTAACATATCAAAATACATTGCCTATAGAAAAAGCACTGACTATAAAAACGTGTATAGTATTAAAATGCTTATATCAGGAATGAAGCTGGACACAGTGTAGGGTAAAATGTCCACAGAGTGTAGGGTAAAAGTTCTGAGCTCACTTCTAGGTTTGAAAACCCATCTAAGCCCACCAATTCCTGGGCTTTCTCTCTAAGCACAGGACTTGAAATCCTACCAGTGCCCACCTTGAAAGTCTCCACTCTGGAAACTTCCCCCAAGAAACCCTGTATAAACCTAATGCTCAGTTCCCTGCTGCTTCTTGTTGGGAGCCGCCTGAGCACCCACATCCGCCATTACAAGATGGCGCCTACATCCGGCCGAGGACAAGTTGTAAACAGGCTAGTGCGCATGCACCTGGTAATTTTCCACTTCAGAATCTCAGCCTCTCTCGTGGCGGCATCTGGCCTGGTGTGCGGGAGCCAATGGGGAAGCTCCATGTCCCAGGCAAGCGCTGTGACCCATATAAAGGGCGAGTATTCTATTGTTCTGGGTCTCCACTCGTGGCAAGCTTATGCTCTCCCTCTCAAGAGGCATTAAAGCTTTACTGCAGAAGGATCCTATGTGTGCCGCGTCGTTCTTGCTGGCGAGACCGTAGCGCGGGGCATCTGGTGCCGAAACCCGGGAAACTTTGTCATCATCAAGCACCTTTGGAGACCCCCTGGAAACAGGGAGGATTCAGAACTGCAGGGAGGTAGGTTCGGATAGGCATGTTGACCCTGGATCTTGATTTGGGATTTGAAGTTTTGCTAATTGTGTTAAGTGCCCTCATTTTGGTTATACTGTCTTTGTATTGCGGCGAACAAGGTAGGGCCTGTGTAGATGCCGTAAGGGAGGGGCAAATCACCCCTGATAGGGTCCAGGACACCATGTCAGAAACCGGACGGAGTGAGAGGAGGGGTACCCAAAATAAAAGAGATCTCAGCAAGGGAAATGGACCTCCTGGTAAGTCGAAAGACGAGGGAGAGATTAAAGATAAAATAGGAAACTGTCCCCTTGACAGGAATGTGGGCAGAAAAACAATTCTCATACCCAAGAAAAAAGCAAAAAGAAAGGGGGAGAGCCTCTACCCAGTTCAAGACCTTGAGGCTCTTCCATTGGAAACTTCAGACACTGACCCCCTTAGCTCTAGTGAGGAGTCAGAGCTAGAAGAGGAAGCGGCGCGGTATGAGGAAGATTGGCCGCCTTGTAATGGGCAGATGAAGCGGCCGCCGCCTTTGGCCCCTACGCGGACCATGCCTTCCACCCCTCCCCCTTATGAGATGTGTCCCAACTCCTTTTCTTTTCTCTCTGACAAGGTTAAGAGAAAGGTACAAGCCGCTTTTCCAGTTTTCGAGGCAGATGGTGGAGTACGAGTTCATGCCCCTGTAGAGTACAGCCAAATTAAAGACCTGGCTGAAGCGGTCCGAAAGTATGGGGTAAATGCTAATTTTACTATAGTAATGTTAGAGAGATTTGCCGGGGCGTCCATGACTCCCGCCGATTGGCAGATGCTGGCCAAGGCTGCGCTCCCTACAATGGGCCAATATATGGAGTGGAAGGCTTTATGGCATGAAGCTGCACAAGCTCAAGCCAGAGCCAATGTTACGGCACTGACCCCTGGACAGAGAGATTGGACCTTTGATATGTTAACTGGCCAAGGTCCTTTTGCGGTAGATCAGACCGCATTCAGGCAGAAAAGAGACTTTGGTATCTCTGCCATTATCATAGGTGTGGTGGCAGCGGCTGCAGTTACAGGGGCCGTCACTGCGTTGGCCCTTGCGCTCTCTGGAACGATGCAGACCGCCAATACCATTAATGAGTTGTCTGCAGCTGCCACCTTAGCTCTAGACAGACAGGTATCCGCCAATACTCAAGTCCAGAGGGACCTAATGCTGGTTAACCAGCGCATTGATCTTATTCAAGAACAACTGGATGTCCTTTGACAGCTAGCGCAATTGGGCTGTGAACAAAAGTTGCCAGGACTCTGTGTTACTTCCATACAATATGATAGATTTACAAAAGCAGCTAACCTGTCTAAAAGTCTTTCACAGTATATGTTACAGAATTGGATCCTTAAATTTGATGACACCCTGCGGGAATTGCCGACAGCAATTATTCAGATCAACTCCACCCGTCTTGACCTGTCCTTGACCCGAGGGCCTCTCTTCATGGATTTCCTCGGCAATTTCTTATTTCAAGGAATGGGTGGGGGTGGGATTGTTTGGAGCAGTGCTTTGCTGTGGGTTGGTGTTCCTCCTATGGCTCATCTGCAAACTCAGGGCCCAGACTAAAAGAGACAAGGTGGTTTGTTGCCTTAGAACAAAGAGCCCCGGCCGGTGTTTGGCTGTCCATGCTTAAACAATAGCAGTAGGTCGCCAGCCAGACAGTTCTTGCACACCCGCGAGTCTAGTCTCATTGCACTGGGTAGAATGTTTGGTCTGAGCAGCTCTTGAGGGATGTCGAGCAAAGCATCGCACAAGGCGGCCATCGTTGTGGGCCACCTTGGGAGATATGTCATCTGCATGAGGGTTAAGTGCCCTAGTTTCCCTCCCTCTAAAAAACGGCACTGGGCGGGTCAGGAAAACCTCGGGCGCACATGAGCTTAGGGGTCTTCTCCTGTACAAGGCCCAACCTTTTGGTCAGGGGATTTGACCTCTGTCTCCACCCTCTTAAGAGTGTCCTACTTTGCTTACAGAAATAAAAAGGGGGAGATGTTGGGAGCCGCCTGAGCACCCACATCCGCCATTACAAGATGGCGCCTACATTCGGCCGAGGACAAGTTGTAAACAGGCTAGTGCGCATGCACCTGGTAATTTTCCACTTCAGAATCTCAGCCTCTCTCGTGGCGGCATCTGGCCTGGTGTGCGGGAGCCAATGGGGAAGCTCCATGTCCCAGGCAAGCGCTGTGACCCATATAAAGGGCGGGTGTTCTATTGTTCTGGGTCTCCACTCGTGGCAAGCTTATGCTCTCCCTCTCAAGAGGCATTAAAGCTTTACTGCAGAAGGATCCTATGTGTGCCGCGTCGTTCTTGCTGGCGAGACCGTAGCGCGGGACACTTCTAGTCTTAGCAGAGGCAGCCAATACAATACATCTTTCCCAATACATCTCTTGTGTGAGGTCTGTTGTACAGTATGAGCTATTCCTTGGCTCCCAACTGCCAGGACATCTCCCCCCTCAAAGCTGCAACAGTGCCACTGGGGAAGCCTTTCCCCTCAGAGCTGTAACACATGTGATTGCATATGCCTATAATCTCAGTGACTGAAGCAGGAAGACTGCAACAAATTTGAAGCCAGTCTGGGCTACATTGTAAACATCAGGCCAGCCAGACCTAGGTATCAAGACCCTTTCTAAAATAAGCAAAGAAAACAAGTAACAGAACAAGAGGGGAAAAAAATAACTATTAAGCATCAATCTTAAGAAAACTTAATCTTATTTGACAAAATTTTTCCTGGGGGAGACAAACCATGCTCATCTATTCACCCCAGATATGAAACCCACAATAACCCAAAGTATAGATACAATCGAAGCCCAGCTTAGTGAACCAGTGGGTTTTATTGGGGTTGCTGTGGTAGTCTGAATGAGAATGGCCCTCATAGGCTCATCTACTCATATAATCACCAGGGAGTGGCATTACTTGAAAATTATTAGATGTGGCCTTGTTGGAGGAAGTGTGTATCATTGGGATGGGCTTTAAAGCTCACTCCAGGCTCAGTGTCTTTGTCTCTGTCTCCATCTCTGTCTTTCTCTGTCTCTTGTCCCATCAGCTTCTGTGCCTAAGATCAGGATATAGTTCTCAGCTACTGGTCCAGAATCTGCCTGCAACTGTCATGCTTCCTGCCATGATGATAATGAACTAAACCTCTAAAACTGTAAGCAAGCCCCCAATTAAATAGTTGCCTTGGTCATGATGTCATTTTACAGCAATAGCACAGTGGCTAAGACAGTTACTTATGGGAATATGGGTAAGACATTACTAACAGGAACAGAAATGACTCAAATACAACTACACACCAAGACTCCAACATGGGTGACAGCTCGTGAAACCTGAGACACCTGGAGCACACTGCACAGCCTACAGACAGCTCAACAAGTTGGAGAGTACCTCAGTTGGTCTAAACCTCTTCCAGGCAGCTCAGCTAGTTTATATTTCTGTGAGACAGTAGGTCTGGTCTAAGAGATTTCTTTGTAGCTTGGCTTTATTTCCTCTGAGAGAAGAGGCTCTTAGCTCTTATTGTTTACTCTGACAGAGTGAGGCCTAGTGAATTTGGTCTGTTTCTGGGAGTTCTTGATGCTATTTTTTAGTTGTTTACATCCTTGCTTAAGTAGGCCCCCCCCCCAACCCCCCGGGGATGTTACAAAACAGTTCAACATAGCAGATAGAAGTAAATAATAGTTAAAAATCAAACTTTGTTTGAAAAAAAAAGTCAATGAGGGAGAGAAGAAAGGGGGATGGGATGGGTCTATCTAGCTTCTGCTGTTAGGAATTGTAATTCCCTTCTAAAGGAGGTGGTAGACTCTTTAAGGCTTGAGAAGTAAAGTCCAAATTTTCAGGAAGTGAACAATCTCCCAAGGCTTAGGAAGTTCCTGAAACTGATAAGACTTTCAACATTCCCCTTCCCAAGGTAATCTACACAGGAACAATTGCTGGCAGAGCTCTGAGCAAGTGGTACAAGTTGCTTCAGTGATACAGCTTCTATGAGTATCCATCCATCTACAGATCCATGCTGGGATGGGCTTTTCAGTGAAGTAACTGCTTTGAGTCACCCACACTACTATATAAGTACCTATTATCAATATTATTATGTAATCCCAATAAACTCAGTTTATACTGGTAAATATGCAGGACTTCAGTGGAATAATTTCTTTGGTCTGTCATTAGTCCATTATCCAGGGTGAATACATGTTCATTCAAGTCACCCTGGGAAATGTCACACAATAGAAACCAAAGGGAGAAAGCTTCTATGAAAATTATCAGGATAATAAAATCCTGCAAGGAGTATTATGGTAAATTGCTAGGGAACTGATGTAAAATACTGGTTCTCAAACAGTTTAATGGTGGTGTGGAATCATAGGTGACATCCAGAGGTTTTGAGCAAGTAACATGTTTCCAATAATGACTAAGGTAATATAATATATGAATGATTTACTTTTCAAAAATACATTAGTGTGGTTTCAAGGTCAACCTTGTAAGTGTAACAGCTCTGAGGGGAAAAGCTTACACAGTGGACGTGTTACAGCTCTGAGCGGGAAGACCACCTCAATACAAGTGTTAACAGCTCTGAGGAGAAAGGCTTCCCCAGTGGAAGATTGCTTCAGTGCAAAAGTTCCAGCTCTGAAGGAAAAAGTATCCTGGTAGTCCAGAACCAAACCAAACCAAAACAAAACAAAAAAAACCCAAACAAACAAACAAAACACCCCATAGTGTCACAGTACACAACAAACCTCACACAAGAGATTTATTGGGAGAGACTGTAGGATGTTTCCCTCTGCCTGGTAAACAGCAGGGCACTGAGTAGGAGGCGGGGCTTATATAGGATTTCTTGGGGGTGGAGTCTTTCAGGGGTGGAGATTCCCAGGGTTGGGATGGGTGGAATTTCAAGCCAAACCCTGGGATTGGTGGATTTTTGAGCTCAGGGATTGGTGAGTTTTGGTAAGTTTTCAAACCCAGTAGCGGGCTCACGAAAGGTAAAGTATCAGCTCAGGACCCCCCCCCCCCCAGACTAAGTCCTTAGCACAAAGGAGATTTATTTTGCCCCAGAGGGACAGAGGACAGAGAATAAGAGACAAAGACAAGAGATAGAGGATGAGGGAGAAGAAGAAAGGAACCAGGGAGAGGGAGGAGGAGTATTTGTCCCAGAGTGGAACAAAGGACTGCCTCTGGATAGAAAGGGGATAGATGATGTGACACATAGGAAAGCGGCAGTTTATAAAGGTAAAAGGGGGAATCCCGTGTTAGGACAAGTCTTTAATTTTAATTGGGCATGTTAATTTGGTGATCCAAAGCGGACTTTTGGTTGCTAGACTTCAATACTTTGATAGCTGGACCACGGTAGTCAGCCTCAGGAGGAGGACGTGGCCAAATAAGGGAATAAACCTTGGGGACTAGCGTTAGGAAGGTAGTCTAATGGTTTTTAGCAAGGCAGAGGGAATTGGGGATAAGGTCAAGGCCTGCCAGAGCCATGTTCACCATGCTGGAGCTGGCCAGAGTCCCTTCACCCTACAAACCTTATACCACTGTAAAATGACATACAGTGGACAAGGATGCATGTGAAGGGCTCTAGCAGCCCCCCCCCCCCCCCCCCCCCCGCATGGCACATGTGGCTTTGGCGGGCCTTGCCCTTCCCCCTTTCCCCCTTCCTTGCTAAAATGATAGTCACCAAGGTTTATTATTCCCTTATTTGGCCACTTTCTCCCCTGAGGCTGACCACCATGGTTCATCTACCAAAGTATTAAAATCCAGCAATCAAAAACCCCTTTTTGACTACCCTAACCTACAAGCCTAAATTAAACACCTCATGCGAACACAGGTTTCCCCTTTAAGAGATTTCCTCTCTACCCAGAGGCAGTCCTTTGTCATTCAGGGAACAAATATCCCCTCCCCCTCTCCCTAGTTCCTTTCCCCTTCTCCTTCATCCTCTATCCCTGGGCTTTCTCTTTTATTCCCTGCCCTTTGTCCCTTTGGGGCAAATAAATCTCCTTTGTCCTAAAAATGTGGTTTTGGGTATCTTGTGTCAACATTCAAGGTCCTTTCAGTATGAATGGCCATAGGCTATCTTCAGGTGCAAAGCAGGGTCTAGCACCTATGAATCAGCAGTCTGCTGTAGGCATCATCAGAAAATGTCTGAAAATCCATCAGCTATAGAAGTATCATGTACAAATTAATAAATTATGTAACGGGTGGGACCAACATTTGAAATACTGGTTGTTTGGGTAGTCTTATGGAGCTTTGAAAACAGTATTATATTTCTAGTAGGGAATATTAAGAAATATTACATTGAGAATCCTACGTTGAGAAATCCAGTCATAAATGTTCTATACTAAAGAATAAAGAAAATTAACTGAAATAAAGAAATGAATTGAGGAAAAAATAATTCCTTGTCAACATGTTTTTGTGAAGGCATATAATTAAAACATTCAATAAATCTTTTTGTTTGTTTGTTTGGTTTTTTATTTTTGGTTTTTTGAGACCGGGTTTCTCTGTAGCCCTGGCTATTCTGGAACTCACTCTGTAGACCAGGCTGGCCTCGAACTCAGAAATCCACCTGCCTCTGACTCCCAAGTGCTGGGATTAAAGGCGTGTGCCACCATTGCCTGACTTTTTTTTTTTTTTTCCATTCATTCAATAAATCTTAAGCAAGAATGAGAATATATTTAAAATTTTTATAAACTAAAGATCATTGAGTCTTTCTTGGTAGTTATAAAAGAGGTTATAGAATAGACACCCTAATTTTAATATATATGTGTGTGTGTGTGTGTGTGTCTGTGTGTGTGGGTGTGTGTGTGTGTGAGAGAGAGAGAGAAAGAGAGAGAGTTTGTTGAGGAAATATATAATCCATGTATACCACTGTACAGATTTTGTTTCTATATCTGACTTAATACAACTTTTCTTTTGAGTATCAGATTAAATATAGGAAAACTAAACCAATAATAATTGTAAGCGAAGGATGGGGTGTAACTCGGTTGGCAGAGGGTTTGCCTAGCATGCATTAAGCTCTGAGTTCAGTTTACAGAACCACATAGAGCAGGGCATCTTGCTACACTCCTGTAATCCCAGTACTTGGGATTACAGTCTATGTTGACACACGAAGGGACAGTCCTTAAGCCCTTTGTTTATCTTAATGATACAACATGTATGCAGAAAATAAAGAGCAATCTGATTGTCTCAGGCACAACCTGACCTGACGTTGGAATATTCCCCAAGAAGCATCTCATTCTTAATGTAGCTCTATAGGGTGATTTCACTCCAGGGATGCTTTTCTGTTAAAGGAGAATAAAGCATGAGATGCAAAATAACCATATTGGTATATGCCCACTCCCACACACAAACATGACATTCCAAAGAATCGACAACAAAACACACATTCTGAGATCCCTAATTCACTCATGCAGAGAGGAAATTATTGCTTCTCTTTTGTAAGATGACAAAGAAAAGAGACCAGAAAACACGTGGCAAGAAAAATTGTATGTTGCAAAGAATATCAGTAAGATCAAGATTCAAATAACTAAATTATCCTATAGAAGTGAAACAGTTAATTCATGAAGCCGTTCAAGTTTGTTAAGAATGAAAGGTAAAGAAATGCTATGCTCACTCGGAAGGCAGAGGCAGGCAGATTTCTGAGTTCGAGGCCAGCCTGGTCTACAGAGTAAATTCCAGGACAGTCAGGGCTAACAGAGAAACCCTGTCTTGAAAAACCAAAAAAAAAAAAAAAAAAAAAAATCAATACGTTTATTGTTCAAAATGTACGCTAGAAATGGACTCCCCTGAGAAGTAGCATATTTAAGGGATTGTGTACATTGATTTTATAGGCACATAGCATGAAAACAATTTAAATATTATATTTTCATTTTGCTTCCCTGTTTTAAACCTAGTGTGGCTATCCTGTATCTGTTGTAACAAGCTTTGGGGGTTAAAGCAACAGCATTTTAATTCTGTCTTACAGATCTGAGAATTAACAGGGTTCTGTTGATTCTCCAAAACTCTTTCATGTCATTGGTATCAGGTGACAGTTGGAACTACACGCCTCAGAATTCTCTACTGTGCTGTGTCCTTGATGGATCACTAATCCCCATGTCTGACACTTGGAAGGCTGTTGGCTGAGAACTTAGCTGGAGACACCTACACAGGGCATGTCAATGAGATTGGCCAATCATAGGAGAGTAGTCAAGGGTGGTCACACTTCTTAAGTAGTAGCTGCCTTCCAACAGAGAAAGTCTCCAGGTTGAATGTGTCAAAGCATAGGTGGAAACTGGAGACTTCCTTGTGGACTAACCATCTAGCATCAGTATGATGTTGTATTAATCAAAAGCGAGGTAGAGTGGCTGGGGAGATGTACTGGCCATCCAAGCATGAGGACCTGAGTTTGAATCCCTAGTACCCACGCAAAGACACAGATCCTGCAGTGTCTGTGCCTCCAGCACTGGAGAGGGCTGGGCGAGGTAAAAGTGTGGAAGGGGTTTCTAGAGACAGATAGATCCCTGCAGTTTAGTCAGCCTGTTTATCTAGATTTTGTGAGGTATCCTGTCTCAAAAATTAAGACGGAGAATGACTGAGGAAGACACCTGATGTCAACCCTCAGCCTCCACGACATACACATGTGCAACACACACACACACACACACACACACACACACAGCAGGGAATCAGGAGAGGGAAAAGAGAGATAGAGAGATAGACAGAGACAGAGGGAGATACACAGAAATAAAGAGAGAACAAGGTAGAGACAACCCAGATTCAAGGAAGAAGAGTCAAGGAAGAGGAGACTATTTTTACTGGGTGACCAAGTAACATGGTGACACACAAAAATAGACTTTTGTGAGTCTGTAGAAAGAAACCAATACTTTTAGGGATGTGAGGGTTAGTGAGTTACATACGATTCACTGAAAATCACCCCAAAATTGTTAATCTCTGCAATATTATTTGAAATGAAATAATATATCAAATTTCGCCCATCAGTTGGAATATTGTCTTTCACACCCCAGGTGAACACCTACCAGGTTTGACATCCATTTGTTCACAACCTTCAAAATCTCTCTCAAAACTTCTATATATGTATTCTCATAGAGAAGGAAATTTAAGGTTAAGTTTAAGTGACTTCCCATTTATGCAGTGAGACCGTGCCAAAGTCATCCCAGATTCCACCTGTTCATTCTACAACAGCATTGTAGCTAAAAAGGAAGGACAGGTTCCCACGTCCTAATACAATTGAGTATTCAGTCAGGAAAATCCGTTTTTAAAAATTATGAGTGGATGTGGCTGATATCTTAGTCTGTGCAATCAGCAATCCACACTACTGACATTGGACCTTAGGAGATATGCAACTTCAGGTAAGTTTTCTATATAATGGTATTTTCTATATAATGGGCATAGTAGTAATATTTGCCTCAAAGGCTATAGTTATTGTCAAATTATAGGATGTCTGCAAGGCTGAAGAAATGGCTCAGTGGTTAAGAGTCCTGGCTCTTCCATGGAAGCTACAATTCAATTCCCACAACCACATGACATCATACAATGCTCTATAATTCCAGTTCCCAGGGACCTGACAACTTTCTCTGGCATCTATGGGCACCAGTCATGCACATGCTACACAGACATATATGCAGATAAACACCCATATACATAACTAAATAAAACATTTTAAGAAGAAATTGCCTACAGAGCCAGTTTGATTGGTAGTACTCTGTCAATAACCATTGATGAGCTAATTTGTTTTATTTTCTTGGTACATGATTTTATTTTGACTGCTAAGTTCATACAGTTCTCTGGTTGGTATAACATTCTACAAGGATCACTTCTAAGGAGAGAGACAAACTAAGAATGTTCATAGTATCTGAGCTGTGAAACAAGGTTTACTTCAGTATTATTGTGAAGAAGACTGAGCTCCCCCAATATTCCCAGGAAACCTAGAGGAAAACACAAAGTTTATGGAAGTTCCCATGCACAGCAATGCTGTTGTGAACAGCAATCGGACTTTCTTTTCCGAATTTGAAGAGATGGCCGGAAGGGAAGGACATGCTTTTGATGTAGACACTTTGCTGACTCAAGACGATATGATCAATCGGGAAAATCTGCTGGTAGAGAATTTCTAGGCAAGAGCATGTGAGAACCCAGGCGGGTGTCTCACCTTCAGCCGGGTGTCTCCTGACGAGTTTGTCTTATTTATTTTCCTTCTTTTTTTTTCTTGTTCATGTGGCTACAATGTAATTCACACTCTGAGCTGATTCACTCGGATAATCTTGGCCTCTCTGAATAGCTCTTGTTAGTTAGGCAAGGCACGGGCATTTGTCCTTGTACATCTCCAGAACACAATGGAAAGGTGTGAGAAGGGTCCCCCTCCTCAAACTGTGTCACTAGAACACACATGTTACTATTGGACAGCTCAAGACGTTCTCACGCAAGAAAAAATGTGTGTGTCTGAATGTATAAATTCACATGTGTATTTCTTGTCACATACACTATTGTTGAAATTCTTCCCTAGGGAAGGCATAAACAATGTCTACCCCTCCTCTTCCTAAGAGCCCCACAACTAAGGTATGATTCCTCTGAAGTTCACTGTAGGGAATCAAGAATTTATTAGGCTTACAGAGTCATGAGTGTGAGGTATTCTGAGCAGGAGCATGAATGACCTTAAAGCGACTGCACTGGAAGATGTGCACCCACCCAGTATATATGATGACTATCATGGCTGCGTATATGGAGCCATGTATTCTACTCCTTCACACCTATATGCTCTAGCCTCTCCCCAAGGCTACATGAAACCGGGCAGAATATGCACTACTGGTTGAGAAGAGCGTCTAGGTATTCAGACAGGGTCTTGTGACACTCCTTGCTCTTTCTTTTATGAGGGATAGTTAATAGTCAACAAGCACAGCTGTGGTGATACCTTGCAAGTGAACACAGCTGACAGGACAGAGATGGTATGAGTTTGGCTGGGAAAATAGTCCTGTTCTCTATCTCTGTCACTGTTGCTGTCTCTGTCTTTTCCCTCTCTCCTTTGCTCCCTCCCTCTCCTACCTCTGTTGGTCTCTCTGTCTCTCAGTCTCTGTCTCTGTCTGTCTGTCTCTCTCTCTGTCTCTGTCTCTCTCTGTCTCTCATTTTACAACCAGCTATTTCCTTTTGTCTAATGAAGAGAAAATTAAAGAGAAATGGAAAGTTTAAGTTGTTCGATGTTCTGTACAACGAAATGAGCATGAAAGACAGCGTTGCTGCTTAAACTAATTTTGGCTGGAATAAGCATGGCCCTAACTCTTTCTAGAGCATAATGCATTTAACAATATTGAATTTCTCTTTTATTTGCCTTGACTATTTTCTTTTGTCCATAGACTTAAGCTCCAGACATTGAGGAGACGTGTTAGGGATGGAGCATTGTTGTGGGAGCTTCAGAAAATTAGCAGACTCTGTGCTTGTGATTTATTCAAATGCCTATTCCAGCCACATATTAGAAAGTCTCCAAGTTAACTCCTCCCAAGGCACAATGAAACAAAATATAAATTTTCTTGCTTTTAAAATGTTGGTTTGGGAGCTAACCTTTCAGTCAAAGGATCACATTGTCATTTTTAAGTAGGAAAATAGATTAAATAATAGTGCCAGTGATGAAACAAAAGAGCAAGTTGGTTATTGAACTTTCCAAAGTTATACTGTTTGTTGACTTGCCCAGTCATATGTCTTCAAAACCTAAAACTACAGGGATTCTATTTTCATTGGGAAAGACTCAAAATTAATATAACTTAAGACGTTCCCTGACATCCTCTCTGGTGCCTCTGTATTAGATGCTTCTAGTTAGATCGTTCTTACTAGGGATGTGCATCAGTGAAAGGACTTTGTGCTCTTAGTGATTCATCTTTTACAGCTGGTATATGCAAAAAGACGGCCAACTCATTTCCATTATTACTGAGTTTATCCTAGAGCCCCTGCCAGGCGAGTTATTCACCATGGTTTGGCTGATAAGACAGACCATATATGACATTACAAGAAAATCCTAGCTTTCAATCCATGGGAAAAAGTAATAAAGTGTAGTTCAGATAAGAAAATCAATAAGCTTAATATTTTTTAAAGTTGTTTCCTTTACTTTTTATTTTTCTGTGTGTGTGTGGAGGCCTGAATAGGGGCCAGAAGAGGGTACTGGATTTCCTTGGAAACTAGAGTTACAGGCAGTTTTGAGCCACCATGTGGGTGCTAGGAACTGAACCTGGGTCCTCTACAACATCAGTGTGTTTAACCACTGAGCCATCTCTCCAGCCCTGATAAACATAGTGTTGATGCATGAAGTGTTCTGGAGATGTCAAAGGATCTTGCATGAATAGTTCACAATGTTCTGGATATATTCAGGCACTGCAACTAGAAATACTGCTTCTGACATTTTGGGGAAAGAGCTTCAGTCCTTAGCCTGATGGTAGCTGGTAAGAAACATTACTTGGTACATGCTTGATTTAATGCTGGTCCCTGTCCTTTGCACTTGGATTTATTACTGATAGCCACCATCACACCATCCCTGCTAAGGAGCTATACCTCTTTCCGAACTGTGTTTATATTCTTAGACTGATTTCCAACAGTAATTGGTCTATGTGGCTGATTCTGTTTGAGACCTGCCTCAGATGCAGTCTCTTGTCTGTAAGCTTTTAATGATGATTACACCTGCTAAAGTACATCATCTTTCAGGGACTGTAATCTTCCCAGAAGCCTTGCCACTTACTAGCTATCAGCAACTCCTGACACTATCTTTTGTGCTTTTCTCGATGTCTGAACTTCAACTAGCCACCATGGAGGTTTCAACGCACTCACCCTCAGATGCTGTATCTTAGCTGCTGCATCCCACGCAGCTGTGTTTATGGGAAACCATTGTAATGAAAGGGGGCTGGCTAACTGCTGGAGAGTCTCAAAGGCAGGAAGTGAGTGACACCATGAGTTTCCAGTTCGCACTTTGGAAAGTTGGGCACAGTCCTCTGAAGCTTGATACCTCACCGAGTCTGGACTTTGCCAGCTTCTGTGAGGCCTCTTCTACAAAGGCAGCCACAGTGTCTTTCAGAAGAGGGCACTCAGCAGAATCATTTGAGAGATTAATCTGAGTTCCCTTGGTGATGCTAGAGATCTCTTGGGCTAATGCGATTTCTAGAAGAATTTTCTACAAGAGTGTTCTAGCAAATCAGTGTTCTCATAATGAGCAGCTTTATGTAGAATAGACTATATTTAAACTATTTCTAGAGGTATGTACTCTGACATTTATGTTCATTTAGAAAGATGGGGGAAGAAGTGGCAGGAGGTGGGGTAGGGGGTGGGGGACACAGAACACAGCCTACCTCTAGGGATCAAGGTACAGGCATCTGAGCCTGAATTGCACAAATGAAGATAACATTCAGTGAGCAGGAAAATGCTTGATACTTACTGCTGTGGCAAGCAGAGACTTACACAGGCACCATGGGGCCAGGCAAGTCTGCCCAAGGGAAGCAGAGCCTAGTCAGCAGAGGAGGGGTTAGGGGTTAGGATTCCAACGTTGGTAGGAGTGCTGGTAAGAGAAAATCTAGAGCCAGGATTAAAAGTCATTCTTAATTAAATATTACCTGTTTAGCACAGGCTTCTACTGACTTGCTGGAGAACTCTGTTATGCAAATGTGAACACAGTCCCATTTTTCTAAGAAAGAATACGGAGGAAAGGAATCTCGGTCAGAGAGAATGTGGCTCTATTTTAATCTTATTGTGTCGCACTGTAGTTTCATGTGTAAGCTGTCTTCAGGCAGTCCAGAAAGACTATTATTAGATAAAGCAGTGTCCTTATTTATAGTGCTAAGAATATAATCAAAAGGGTGAAATCTGCTTTGGGTATTTATATTTGGCACAATGTATCCATGCATGTTCAATACACAGAAGGTTTGCCTTCCCTGATTCTTTTGCTTTTAACCTTACAAAAAAATCACATTGTAGCACTGGTGTCAACTGGATGTTTCTTTTTCCCTGTCATTCAGATGTCTTTCCTTAAGTCTTTTTAATAGTTTGCAAATAACTTAGCTTCCTGCAAGTGTCCATTTGTATCTCTTACTGTACTGCCTCTTTTAAGTAGATGAAAAAGTGTTTGTCAAGTGGTTAAATGAATAAATGGCTCAGTAGTGTGCACATATGGGAATATAACAAATACCTGACAAATGCATTTAACTGGGGATTGCGGGGAGTAATGTTAGCAAGAGGAGTTTATTTTTCTAGAAAATGTAATTTCTGAAATAAACCAGAAACTATTGAGATTATACGCATAGAGACATTAAAGGGAAACTGGCACTGTTTGGTTGTGAGCCTAGCCTTTAACGGTTGAGCCATCTCTCCAGCCCCTGTCTGGCACTTTTTAACCAATCAAATTGCCTTTCTCCAAAGAATTCTAGATTTAGCCACAAGTTGTGACTTGTTAAAATACTTCCAAGGCTACAAAAATGGTCTCCAATTAGATTTGAAGAGCTAATGGCTGCTGTGTTGTCCAGATACTATAATTCTGTTAGCACAGCAGGGCATTCTAATGGGTATTTATCGCAATACTATAAAATAGCTAAGCTGGTTTGTGACTCACGATCCTGACCACGTTTCATAATCTCCCCTTCTTAAAGTTTGCTCAAAGTTTTGGTCGACCACTGACTAAAACATTTCCCAGAAGCGTTGACTAAGCTACTGATGAGTTCCTGTTCAGGAGCAGTGTTCATGTTTAGGTATTGAAGCAAGCATGTCTAGGGACATGCTTTGTCTAGGGGCCACACAGTTGGGAAGCAGCTAATTTTTGAGCTTGGTATATTAAATCTCAATCTCTGATTGACAAAACACTTTACAATGGAGCTTGAAATAATGATGTAACATTTTAGTTCAACAGATTATTTGTTGAGCACCCACCTGCTAGCAACTTTTGAGGAAAAAGTCTCCCATGCTCCATATAGTCTAGCAAGAGAAGACAGACAATAAACTACTGAATATCTAAGACGATAGAAATGCTGTGACAGAAGAGTGAAGTATCTAGAGGTGGTGTGGGAGGGAGAATCCCTTTTCAGAGTGGGCAGTGGTGTGATTTGAGAAGTCTTACAGCAAGTGAAAGATTGACATGCTCTAGTATACAAGAGATTGATGATTATCGTTTTAAGATTCTTTTAGAACCGTGCACACATGCCTACATGATGATGTTATTGCTCTCATTAAAATTCTCCACTTCTGTGGCTTTAGTGGAGCACGTGAATGTCTTCATTTGTTCTGTGCTGATTGCCGTAATCTCACCCTCAAGGGCTATATCTCCAGGTGCTCTCAATTACTCTGCTTCAGCCACATTGGACTCAGGTCAATTCCCATGTGTGTACTGATGTGTCCTTTCTTGGTGTGTTGAGAGTATCTTTCTTTGCCTTCATTCTCCAGACTTTTCACACCAATTTCTCAACTAGCTGATTCCTCCGCCACAGGACCCTGACATTCTCCCAGCCTAAACTAGTGCAGTTACATTTCTTTATTTTTATTTTACAATCATAATTACTGCTCTGCAAATGATTTGCTTATTTTTTCTTTTTTCCTGGTAGAATTTAAACTCCATGATAATGGAGTTTAATAGCATGCCCAGTACTTGATCCCTCCTGCATGCTCAATAGCTACTAGATTTGTGTTTCTCAACCTATGGGTCATGACCCCTTTGAGGGGTGTCAACCCTTTCACAGGGGTCACCCAGGACCATCTGTATATCAGATAGCTACATTACGATTCATAAAAGTAGCAACATTATAGTTATAAAGTAACAACAAAAATAATTTTGTGTTTGGGGGTCCCCACTCCATGAGGAATGGTATTAAGGGCTCACAGCATTGGGAAGGTTGAGAACCATTATGCTAGATGAAGTCAACTTCAAGTGGGGCAAGATGCATGCTGTAGAGAAAGAGTTTTAGATTAGGGTGGGAAAATAGAAATATGAAGCATTCTTTCTTTATAGACTTGCTATCCCATCAGTTTAAGTTGCCAAGGCTTAACGATCTTAAACATCATTAGACAATTCACTGTTTTCTGGTAATTGAAGTAGAGCAGGTGGCAGGCCTGCTAAGCTAGGGACTGTAGGCTGGGCAAGGCAGGTATGAGTGTTCTTCCCAAACATTCTGGTGTTCTTCCCTTCCAGGCGTGTGGTGTGGTAGGAATGTCCCCTCCTGCCGTTTGGAAGTCAGGTGTAGTCAGGTGATTGTGATCTGTGAATGGAAATAAGGTGTGTACTTTGGGGAAGACTCTAAGAAAAACACTAGACAATTAGCACTTTTCTCTTTCTCCGGTATCTGCAAGCGCTTCGACGGACAGCTGATCTGTTGATGGGTTAGTGAGGACACTATAGAAGTTCTAGCTTCTCATGAATGATATACCACCCAGATGAGGATTCAGCCTTTCTTTAGACTATTGAAACCTTGGGTATTTTGATTTTGCAGAGTAATGTAACCCATCCTGATTGTCACAGATATAGAAGGTTTTGAGACACAAGGTCACAAAGGAACTTTCAAGTAAGTAATAATGAAACAGAAGGTTGGCATCATCTTCCCTCCAAGCTGTATCTCCACAAGGCCAGGGATCCAGAAGAAAATCGACTATCCAGAGAAGAGATGTCCTCTGTCTTGGCTCTTTCCTGTCCTCTTCCCCACAGCAATCTGTCTCCTCACTGCTGCCACCAGGACATTTCACCTAGCACTGTCTTATCTCCTGTTCTCCAGCTTTTCCAAGTGCTCTCCTCCACAGCCTCCTAATGACAGCCCTCTGTCCACCTGCACTCAAATCCTGCTGCCACACTGCTACTGAAGTGAACTTTCTAAAGAACTCTGCTCTTACACGGAGTCAGAAATCCCCAGGGACTCTGGTTAACTTCAAGATTAAATGCATGTCCTCAGCAGAATGCATTCACATAGGACATTTCAGATCCTGAGACCCTGCCCTCCTGCCTTTACAAACTTGGTGCCCAGCAGTCCTCCACAGCACCATGTGTTACTCATATATGGACATCACTGCTTTGCACAGTATACCACAGCAGCCTCTCATTAGTTCTATGGCCACACACCAGGCCATGGTGGCAACTGCTGGACGCTGAGAGTCTTCTTTACTCACAGCTGACCTAGTAAGAGCAATAATACCATAGTTGCTATAGAAACTGCTAAGTATGTGTTTCTGTTCTCAAATGCATCTTTTCTTGCATCCATTTCCTTAACAATATAAAAATATCTGTATGTTTTGTTTGAATGAAACATCTTTTCATCTGGAAATCATATCTGCTATGTTTAAGAACATGTCATGGATTATAAATCCTGTCTCTTAGACTTTTTTGACCATTATATATAATGCCTTTCTTATAGGATTTATTTCTATTGATTCTGAACAAAATAAAAATGTCAGATAAACCATCAGTTCAATATATCCACACCTTCAAGACCTATTTGGTTTATAATACTTTATTTTAAAATATTTATTTTTATTTTATGTTTTGAGTATTTCTTGTGTGTATGTGTACATGTGTATGTAATCCCCACAGAAGCCAGAAGAGGGTGATAGATCCCCCTGGAACTTGAGTTACAGGCAATTGTAAGACACCAAGTGAGGTGCTGGGAACCAAACCTGGGTCCTCTGCAAGAGCAGCAAGTATTCATAATTGATGCACAATTTCTCCATCCCATCTAGTACTTTAAAAAAAAAAAAGATAAAATCAACCAGCATCAACCAATATTGTCATATAAGTTCTGCATGCTAATCAATTTTACCATGATTGGACACTATTAAAGTTTCAGAAGCTGACAGCCTCAAACTGTGCCCAGAGAGCTCAAATCTTATGGCTTTTCATGGGGTAGACATAAAAGGTGTCTATACACCTCAGAGACAGAGGGTACTGACAGAGCAAAGAAGGGGACCCATCTAAGTGGAGCTTGGGCGTTACCTGTGCCCTGGACTACTGGCTGCCTGACTGTACCTGCCCTTTGGGGTTGGAGGTGAGGTGGTACAGAGTCAACTACACAGACTCCAGGAGCAGGTGAGAAACACTGCTGCAAGCTCCTTTAATACCTTCCACCCATGCCCCATTTGTCCCAAGATAGCGTCTCTTGTAAACAGCAGTTCTCCTTTGATTGGCTGGCATTGTCTACACCAGCAATCTTGGTCTTTTCAGTCCTCAGTTAGGTCTCCTGTAGGAGATGCTTTTGCAGTGGAACCGATGAGCTTAGTCTGGTTATGTCCAATATTCATAGGTATCTTAAAGGCTACACTACTGGGGAAGTCCTCCTGGCAAATGTTAAAATTCCTCCCATGTACTTGGAGGGATGTACATAAGTCCCTCTTATTACGGTCCCAATGATAAACAGGTATAATTCCACCATAGTCCACTCTGAAGAACTCATGAGTTTATTAGATTTATTTACAGGGCAATGAGTACAGGGTTTGGGGAGGAGCATGGGTAGACTTAAAGCAGCCCCCAGGGAATGGTCTGCACTCAGAATGAATGATGATTCCCCCATACTGCCTAGACAGAGGGCCCTCCCTCAAGTTTTCCCCACCTGTATTTTCTAGCACCCCTCTTTGCTAGCATTTTAATGACCATCATTCTGGTTGGGGTGAGATGGCATCCCAATGTAATTTTGGTTTGCATTTCCCTGGTTGACACACACACACACACACACACACACCGTGAAGTAAAGGGTTACTTGGGAAGCGGACTGGCAGGATGCCGGAGATTAGATAGAAAAGGGTGTTTATGTAGTCAGAGCACATGATGTATTTAAACTAGAATGTCATTAAACCCATTACTTTGTCCAATTATATGCTAATAAAAACTATGAAAATGAGGGTCTAAGGACATGTCTTAGTTGGTAAAGTGCTGGCTTTACAAGCATGAGTCTATGAGTGCAGACACCCAGTATCCATCTAAAAGCCAACACGATGGTATGTGCCTATAATCCTTAGTACTAGGGAGGCAGAGGGGAAGAGGCACCATAGTCTGATAGGGAAACTCCAGATTCAATAAGAGACCATGTCTCAATAAATAAGGGAAAGAATACATAAGCACGGGTGTACACACACACACACACATGCACATACATGTGCACACACATATACACACATACATGCATACACACATATGGCACACACATGCACACACATATGTATACACACATATGCACACATACATGCACACACATGCACACACACATGTACACACACATATGCACACATATGTATACACACATATACACACATACATGCACACACACATACTATGAAAATGGAATCTAAGAATGGGGGAAAAGAGAACAATGGAACCTTTGGGAGCCAAACAAAACATGGTAGATATGATAAGCTGAAAAACTGAGGACCTTTGCCCTTTTAATGTTTTATATGGATGGGTACTTCATTATTATTCAAGTTTGTCATGATTTCATTTGGTTAGTTCACTGATTGTCAGTTGATAATCACTGATTTATTATCAAGCACTGTTCTGGATACTGATGATGGAATACCATCCTGGAAGAAGTCAGAGTTGACTCAGGACTTCCTGCACCTTGGAACTCATTAGGCTCACCCGGTGGTTTTGCTGAGAATGGAGATTCCTGCACCCCATTCCTAGATGTTCGGGTCCAGGAAGCATGGACTTACGAGACAAGGTAGGCCGAGCCGTGATCTTCTGAGATGTGGGTTGGCTAGTTCTTTGACACTAGGTGGCAGGTTTTCTGAATTCACATCAGTCTCGCTGAAAGGAAAATGTAGGAAGAGAAGTATAAAGATAGAGAAAAAGTAAGCCAGAAGGAGGTAAAGGTTTGAGGGATGGCTTGCAAATGAAATGACGGTAATGATACCACAAGGGGAGGGCAATGTTATCATGACACACAGCAGGAGGCTCTGTCCATCTGGGAGAATCTTCCTCTCAGAGGATGTGGAGTGCCACACTTCACAGATGAGGAAGCTATTGCTGTCTCCAACTGCTCCACCAGTGAGCTCTTTGCTAATCTAAGAATGAAACATGTTTTTAGAAGGCATACTTCTGCGGCATCACCGTAGTGTTCGGTGGGAGGAGAGCTAGCTTCCTGCAGTGTATGGTTTTGGGCTCAGAAAGCCCCATGGAGTCACAGACTCAGAGGCACCACCCATCAGAATATTTAATGTCACCAGCAGTCAAGCTGTTGTGAAGGTTGCTGGTGAAATGACCCAACCCGGGAGGACTCATGCCCATGGTATTAGATCTGGATGAGCTGTTTTCACCCCTTGGTGTTTTCTGATCCTTTAGTGACTTCTCCCTTTTTGTTCCAGCCTGCTCAGCAAGGTTCCAGCCCCTCAGTTTAGAGTCTAGAGTCTGTTAAAAGGTTGCCACCATTGTGTCACTAGCACGGCTGTGGATTTCTATAGATAATTTCACTCTGTTTGCAGCCCTGCCTTCAGCCTTCAGTCGGGGAATTAGACATCGTCTTGTCTTGAGGGAAGCCATAGTTTCTGCTGAAAGAAGGAAAGAGCAAACTAGACACAGGATTCCCCTGTTTCATTTATGAAGTCCTGGGGGGGGGGGGAGTAACTTTGTTGTATGTCACCATCTTCCTAAACATAAAACAATAACAATCTTAGAACTCCCAGAGACCTCCTTTGAAGAGAAGGCAGAACGAATGGAGTATGTGCCCACCCCTATCTGTCTTTAGGATTGGTGACTCCGAATTACTTGAACTGTTTAAATATTAAATACCCTTCTCTTTGGGATGCCTCATATGAATATCCCTAGGAGTTCCTGGAGAATGTACACACACACACACACACACACACACACACCACTCATCATAATGGCCAACTTGTTCTGGAACTTTCCAAGTCATCTTTGTCACTTACAGTGAAGCATGCCACTGCTCACACCTGGTTGGTTTGTTTTAAGCATGGACACACCTTCCCCCTCAGCCCTTCCACATCTCAGCACAGTGAAGGATAACAATGCTTTCTGAATTGTTGAGAGATGAAAAGTCCCCTCACCTCCCATAGATCTTATATGATTTACTCAAGGCCCATGTTTTTATTCCTTCTAAATTTTGAAAGAGGTGAAAGATATGGGTGAACACCTATGAGTTTACATTAGACATTCAAAACCAGGGTTGGGGTTGCGTTACTTACTGTTCTGATGCTGTGTTAGAACACCATGACAAAGGCTTGTTTCAAGAGTCTATTTTGGCTTATGGCCATGGAGGCATGTGAGTCCATCATGGCAGGAAGCATGCTAGCAGGAACAGGAAGCTGAAGGCTCACATCTGCAGCTGCAAGCACAAAGCAGATGAGCAAACTGAGAATAGATGAGGCTTCTTATTCTCAAACCCCAGTGATGCACTTCCTCCAGCAAAGCCATTCCTAAACCTCCCCAGGTGGCACCACCAACTGAGGGCGAAGTTTTCAAATATCAGATCCAACAGGGATGTTCTCATTTAAACCACTGCTGGAGCCCTTACACGTCCTTACAAGTCGCCATGTTTCTGGAGGCCAGGCTACAAGGACTACTAAGTCTCACGGGAGGTATACCCATGGAATGTATGCTTATAATGTGTGTGTGTGTGTATGTATATATATATATATATATATAGAGAGAGAGAGAGAGAGAGAGAAGCATTAACATCTTGATATCCTAAGCAGCATTATAATATAATGCTTATAACAGAAGCAGAGCATGGATCATAAATAAATGAGGACAGAGAGTTCACTCTCCATAAGTGAGGATGTATTCCCTATGTTTGTGAATGCTCCATGTTAATATGGGGAAGGCACTGACATTTGGTATGTTTACCTATGTTCTAGGAAAAAGTGCAGCTCTCGAAACTGCAAAGGTATAGTCTACTTAAAAATGCAGTGTCAGCTACAGAAGGAGGCTTGCTCCACACCTACAAAGATCTGTGGAGACCCAGTTCCTCAGGAATAATGGTGGGGACTTTTGTATCACTAAAACTTCCATTCTGGGCTTGGCCTTTAATCAACCAGCACCCAGGAGGGAAAGGCAGAGGCAGAGGAAGGAGGACCTCTGTGAGTTCCAGACCAACTTGGTCTACATAGCAAATTCTATGCCAGCTAAGGCTACATAGTGAGATCCTATTTCAAAACTAAACAGAACCACAACCCCGAACTTCCATTCTGATGAATTTCCCAAGCATAGGGAACCTGCTCCAAACTTAGCAGATATTTCTAACTTCAGAAATGGAAGTGTTCGTTAACCTCAGCTGAACATTCCTTTTGTAAAAATAATAATAAAAGCCACTTTTGTAATATTTTTTCTCACCAAGGAACTACACTAAGTGGTTAATTGCTATGTGTTTAAGCATCTCATGTGTGTGTGTGTGTCTGTGTCCATGTACATGTGTGTTTGTATGTGTATTTTGACTGTGTGTGTATGTCTGTGCCTCTGTGTGTGTATATGTGTATGGTTGTATGTGTACGTGTGTGTCCATGTACATGTGTGTGTGTATGTGTGTGTCTGTGTGTGTGTCTGTGTGTATATGTGTGTGTTTGTATGTGTATGCCTGACTCAGTATGTACGTATGTCTGACTTTGTCTAAGTGTGTCTGTGTGTATATGTGGGTTTCTCTGTGTATATGTGTGTCTGTCTGAATGTGTCTGTGTGTACAAGTTCTAGCACAGGGCTCCTCTATGTTCAGCATTGCATTTCAGAGCATGCACACACATATAATTATTTCTTAATTCTAGTTACTGGTGAAAATATAGATCTTAAGCTGCAGAAGTGATTTGATGAATTATCTAGAAATAACAAAAAGGTAATTTTTATAGCACTCTAAACACCAAAGAGTTTAAATCACAAATTTGCAATTGTTTATTATTTTTAAATTTCAAAATACAAGAAAGTCAAAACAGAAGGTGCATATTATAAAGTAATTCTTTCTGGAGGAAAGTATAGCTCAATGGTAAGACAGCTTGATGTTAAGTTCAGCATATGTAAAATCTTGGCTTCAGTCACAGGCAACAAACAGAAAAGAATGGGATAGACAAACAAACAAACAAATAAACAAAGAGGGAGGGAAGGATGGATGGAGGGGGCAAGGAAGGAAGGAAGAGGGAGAGAGAAATGGGATATTAGAAATGAGAAAAAATGCCAGGTGATGGTGGCAGACGTTTTTAATCCCAGTACTCGAGAGGCAGAGGTAGGTGGATCTCTTGAGTTCGAGGCCAGACTTGTCTACAGAGTGAGTTCCAGGACAGCCAGGGCTACAGAGAAGCCCTGTCTCAATAAGAAAGCAAAAAACAACAACAAGAAGAAAAATAAAACAAAATAAAACCAAAGGGAAATGAGAAAGATACAAACGGCCATGCCACCTAGAGATAATCATTTATTGTCTTGCTATTTTTCCTCATGATTTATTTTTCTACAGATTCACATATGGCTGTGATCATGTCCTTTCCCCATGCTGCTAGAACCAAAAGCATATTTTTGTCTCATTAAAAATAGATTTATAAATGTCATTTTGATGATCAAGATGGTACAGTGATCTTTTTAATCTCCGAGGTTAGAAATACGATGTTTGTACACGTAGGGTGATTTAGGTACTTTTATCAGGACCGAAAGTACTGTTACAACCCAATCTAACTTACCACATCCCTGTGCATAGAGAAGACCTTTCTGTGACTGGAAAAAGCCCAGTAAAGGGTTTCCTTTAATGGCTCTAATCTGAGGTCAGACACTTGAATTCTGCCTTTTATAGGCCAATGAAGATCCTCATGACTCTGAACCGGCCTCTGTGCAGAGCAGTCCAACTGGTCAGGCCATCTAGTCCTTGAGGAGCTAGAAGCTCATATTACTCTTGATAGCCAGCCATCCCCAGTCTCAGTCCTAGATGTTGACAAACCAGCAGAGCTAATCTGGTCCTACAGATACTCACTGCCTACCTTGAACTTGCTAACCAGAAGTTACCTGGAACTTTTGTGCAGTGTTAAATTGCTGGGTGAGTCCTATCAATCATAACCATGTAGTTTAGCGATACAAGCTTGTCAGGTGATAATCTGATTCTTTGAAATGAATTAAATGAGAACAAGTCCATTTTGTTGTCTGCTATATGTAATTTCTCTAACATTGACAAATAAAGAGTGATTTTTCTAAATGGACTAGAAAATGTAAAAGCGGGCACTTATCCTGTTTAGGAGTGGATGACGGATCCCAGGAGTGAATAAATCACTTGTCAAAAGCATGGAGTTCGAGAGGTGCCATTTGTCAAGCTTTTAACAGAAGATGGTATTTTAGGCACAGAATTCCATATCCAAAATAATCAAACTATGAGGCTTTTTTCTATAAAAGTACCATCATCTCAAGGTGGACGTTCCTTCCATCTTAAAAGAATTGTTGTGCATAGATTTCATAGCAGCACAAGATAACCAAGCACACTAGTTATTCTGACCTGAAGAACAGGACAGTTGAAGGTAACTTGCCCTTGAGTTAGCAGTAAAGTCAGTGTCTTGACACACAAAAGTAGCAGAGAAGGGAAAGTCAAAAGGGGGAGGCCAGATGCACTGTCTTGGATGGATATTTATACCCTACACCTGCTGCTGAGCAGTGGGCAACCTCATTCCATGCATGCTGTGCTAAAAGCAGCCATTTTATCACAAGTGCATTAACATTGCTGCGGCATGAGATAATGCTCCTTTGTGCTCATTCTTGCTAGACTGTGAGGTTCTGACGACTGTGAGATGGTCACTAATTACAGTATAAAAACTTGTGAGACTTTGCAGCCAAGGGCATAGCCACAGAGCAAACCCCTCATGGCTGCTATGTGGGGATTTAATATTTTCAGTTATCTTCACTCCTTCATTACATGTGTGACAGTTTCTCAGTGCTGAAAATTAAATCCAGGACTTCACGCTTGCTAGACAAATACTCTTTTACAGTGTCATATTCTCAACACACACACACACACACACACACACACATACACACACAGTCTCTCACCTTACCCGCCCCCCCTCACACCCAACCACCACTCATATCTAAATTGGCCACACATATATTATTCACTTTGTTTTTTCAGGGCTTTGCTTGATGCTTACATTAAAATAAATTACCATGTAATATTAGTGGTTAATATATCACAGTGAATCTGGCTCTTTAAATGCATGAAGGTGTTAATTGCTCACTTACCAGCATTACTGTTTGATTGTAGAACTAGATATATACTTTACAGACCTATTTTTATGATTAGATTTTAAACTAAAGGGGCCCAGATTCCAGATGCTGTATGAACAAGGTAGAAGTTGATAATTAACCGGAGAGCATAGGCTCTGCACATGCTGTTTGCTGACACGTTCAAGTGTAAGGATAACATTCACACATGGGGGGAAAGTTGTCAGCTTGGTCCTGCCAATAGCTTGTGGAAAAAAACTTAAAAAAGACACTGCATTAAGGAACCAGACACAACACTGGCTTCCTCCTGGCACAGTTTTGTGTATTCAGGGTTGGGGGTTCATTCAATTTCCTAGTTACAAAATGTGTACTCTTTTTGGTTTTGCTTTCAAGAGCAAGAAATCACTAATATCAATAAGGCAAGCATTGCCCTAAAGGCACAGGATCTTAAAAATGGAGCTCTGCATTAGATTTTGTTTTCTGAATGTGGGCTGTGTGTGTGTGTGAGTGTGTGTGTGTGTGTGTGTGTGTGTGTTTAGATTAACAGTTTGGCTACAGAACCCTAGGGGAAAATACCCCGACAGCTTGCTGATTTCACGTTGTGTAGATATACTCAGCTAAGAAATGCCCGAACGCTAGGAGAATGCCAGGAATTTCAAAGGGGACGCAAAAGGGTCTTGTCCCCCTGTGCTCCCTGTGGCTCTGGTTAACATGGGGTGAGATAGATTATTCATATGACAAGCAATCATTTCAGATTCCTATTCCATTTCATTCCAATTCTTAAGACCATAAAACTATTTTGAATCTGAAGCACTGACCATTTCATCTTGATATGGCACAATGATGCCTGAGGCAGAAGTTGAATTCTGTGAGCGATGAGACACAAGGTTCCTAGTTAAATGCACCTGAAATCTCGTGCTTCCAGCTTCACCTGAATTTGATTTTAAACAGGTCAGTGAAGATAGAAACATTACTGAACCGGAGGGAAGTAACAAGTTTTATGAGGGCAGAAATACCCTAGGAGAACTAGAAAGGGATTCGTCTTTATAAACAACTGAACTAGATGGTGCTATTGTTTATTATGAAAAAAGCTCACTGTATTCTCAAGAGAATTTCAAATATACATTTATGACTATAAAAATGTCTACCTACTTGCTTACCAGAAAGCTATTTTATTTCAACATGTAGTGACTGACAAACATCCGATGAGTCAAATAAAGTAAAAGTCAATTCTATTTCCCGAACTATTTATAGTTCTGAGAAAATTTACCAACTCTAAGCAATGTTAAGGAACTATTGAATGACAGAGGGTTAGCTTTACCCCTGAATGAGAGTGGGATAGCCTCACCACTG
Source organism: Rhynchomys soricoides (assembly GCA_019843965.1). Taxonomy (NCBI): domain Eukaryota; kingdom Metazoa; phylum Chordata; class Mammalia; order Rodentia; family Muridae; genus Rhynchomys; species Rhynchomys soricoides. The sequence continues at coordinate 7,650,002 of JADRCH010000056.1, read as the reverse complement.
TATCCTATAGGACCACTTGGGTGGAATAAACATCAACGTCCATGGGATAGACAATGTTATAATGTCTAAATAGATAGAAAGGAATTCATATGACATAAGACCCCTGGGGATAGCTTTTCCTTTCTTAATACAGAAAATGGATTAAGATTCTTGTCATAACATAGGCCCCCAGTATCTCTCCACCAATGGTTGCAGAAGGATTGTTCACCTTATATCTTTTCTTGTACTATGTAGTTAGGCACAGAAATTTGTGAGGACACCTAGAACCAGTTCCCTGGGAATAACAAGGGATAATAATTACACTATTGCACAGGTTTTTAAATCACATAGATAATTGATAGAATACATCTCAAATAATAACAAGATGCCATTGCAATTGCAGTACCATTATAGACAGGCATCAATGCATGTTTTACTGTCTTTATACCACCCTGTCTCTTATGTTTGGCAAGCTTGTAGGTATCAGTGATGGCAAAATGAACAACCCCATCCTCCCCTGTAAACCTCAAAGTCTAGGTGACAGATAAGCATGTAGACAATGATCCCAAAGCAAAGTAGCGAATGGTCGGTCTTCTCCATGCTCTCCTACTCAGATGCATGTACGAGGCAACTGGAACAAAGGAGAGCTCTTTACTGTGCCTGGAAGAAGAAAGAGGAAATTGAGGAATTATCTGGGAATAGTAATTTAAGGTAAATGATAACAGATGTGTCCATGGCATTACCAGATATGTGGCATGAAACAGAGAAAGAGCGTGGCTGTTCTTCACCCTTTAACCTTAGGAAGTTAACCTCTGCCTTTGTAATGCCAATTCCTTGATCAGACGGAGATAGGTGTTCCTACTTTCGGAGGATCATCATCATCCCTTAAGAGTAGGCAAAACCTAGCTGGTGCTTGGTTTCCTACCATCTTGAAGGTACACTGGCAATAGTGCTATGGATTTCTAAATGATGTCATTTATGCCTATATTCCTATGAATTATTATTTAGTGTAAAAACCAAAATTCATGAGGTATTATTATATGAACCCTATGGGAACTTTTGAAGATTTTAAACAAGTTAAAACCTTGGAATCCATGTGGAAATTTGAAAGCATGCTGGAGACACAATGGAAAGTTAAAGACTCAACCAAGTGTCTATGCTCTTATCACTAACAAGGAAGAAAAACTTGAGGCAAAAATTTCAATTGTTGTCCTGACATGCTTGTATGTCCTGGGCCATACAGGGCCCAGAAAATTAATATTAAGATTGAAAAAACTAACTTGGCAACAATATTAGCTTAAAAAGCCAAGGATCTGGTCAACTGTGAACTTCAGAATGATGAACTTCAGACATCACCACCAAAATGGAAAATTCCATACTGAGTAACAGAAGCACAAGAGCAAGCTTTACAACAGAGAGATGGTAGACCATCTCAGTTATAAGAAGTCAGATCCTCATACATTTGTTCAAGGAACCACATTTTAAAGGGGATATAGGCAAAATGGGATGCATTCAGGAAAGAGGGATGGAACCAAGTTAAAGACTGAGTTTAACTGGGACAGGGAAAAGCAACCTGAGGTGGCACAAATGCCCTGGTAATCTTCAACGATTTTGAGTGCTGTCTTGTAGAAGACCTAATAGACTTGTGTAAATCCAGCTGTCCTACTCACTGAATATGCAATGATAGGATTATAGAACTGAGGTCATTAATCATATACTGTAATACTATGTTCTGTCATGGAAGATCATGAAGTCTATAGAATTAAACTTGTTCATCCAGATGAGATAGACAACCTATTGAGGATACAACAGAAGAAGCTAAAATTTTTGAATAAATCTAGGCAAACATCTATTCCAAATCTGAAAGCCAACAACTCAGCTCACTCTCTCCAGAAATCCCTACTTGGCATGCCTCCCCAGGAAGTTCTACATTGTTCCTTCTCTTTTTGTGTAGGTTTCATTGAACTGTTAAGATTAACAATGACAAAGGATAGGGTAAGACATCAGAATGGCAGCTGAAATAAAGAGCTGATACTAAAGAATGAAAGGAACCATGTAGAAGCTTCTAACATCAGATTTTTTGGCAACAAGCTGCTAGTTGAAGAACAGAAGAGAGCAGTTTAGTCACTCCCCTAATCATTACACTTAGCAATGTAATTTCAATGAATGTTAAGCACATTTATATCCTCAGAAGGGTTACTTGAAGACACACTGTAAAACCTGGAGAAATAGCAATGGGCTCACAACCTTTATAGACTTTGAGGATGAGAGAAATACTTGATGGATATTTTAAAGTAGAATCTTTTTATTTGTAGAAAGTTTATCTCTGAACTAAAAATTTTCTGTAACTAGTGAAGAACTGTTTCTCTGAAAAGTTGATTTTTCACAAAGCAATGCAATTTGATTTATGTAACAATATAAACAAAAGCCTCAGATGTCTATTGTAACCCCTCTGAAGTTTGGTTTTAAATAAGTGATTTCTGGGAGAGAGAGAGAGAGAGAGAGAGAGAGAGAGAGAGAGAGAGGGAGGGAGAGAGAGAGAGAGAGAGAGAGAAAGAGAGAAACACACAAAGACAGAGAGACAAACACATAGATAGAGACAGACAGACCCACAGGCAGGCAGACAGACACATAATTCTGGTAAAAGAATAAACCAAAAGGCTTTGGTTTTTCTTCTCACAACTCAAGAAGGGTCACTGAGAGTAGCACCTGAAAAATGACTACCATGTCAGAAGTACCTTCTTTCAATAACTCCCTTTAATCTGTTGGATCTCAGGAGTTTTGTTTGAGTGTGGAACTTAATAACTATTGGCATCTATTTTTCAAGTTCTTAAGTATCTATAAATATCATGTCTAGTTCTTTGAATACAGTAATGGGGTGCTGTAATATACTAGTTTAATTAAAAACGCTCCACTGAAGATGTTTTATCTTGTGGCAAATTGATTTTCATGGCTTCCGAGGAGATAATTACACATCCAATTTCAGGACAATTTGGCTATTACATCCTTCTTGCTTAGTGGGATTTTCTGATGTTTATTTTTGCATGGGTCATTGTTAGCATCAAGAATTTTATTACCCATGAAACTTTGATTCATCTTAAACTTTATGAAAACAAACATTTGTAGGTGTATATACAAATATATGCATATATGGCCAATAGGGATGCATTTTTTGTTACTTCAAGAAATAGTTCAGAAATGGTTATATTTTATTAATATTTTTTATAAATTTCAGAGTAAAGTACAAAATATTTATATTTTAAATGTGTCTTTTCCCATTGGTGACTGGTAGTATCACCAGGGATTTAAACTACTCAGCAAGTGTGGATATCATGATAGGTAGTAACTCTTCCACACTTTCTCCTATCAATAATGGGAATGAACACAATTTGGTCAACTTGGAAAAAATGTAAAGAGAAACTTAGAAATGTTAATAATTAAAAAAATACTGTGGTGGTTTGAAAATGGCTTCCATAGGCTTATGAGGAGTGGCACTATTAGGAGATACGGCTTTGTTGGAATAGGTGTGGCCTTGCTGGAGGAAGTATTTCACTGGGGGTGGGCTTTGAGGTTTCAGATGCTTAAAGCTAGGCCTGGTATTTCTCTCTTCCAGATGTAGAACTCTCTACTGCCTCTCCAGCGCCATGTCTGGCTGTGTGCTGCCATGATTCCCACCATGACAATAATTGGCTAAACCTCTGAAGCCAGCCCATTAATGTTTTCCTTTATAAGAGTTGCCTTGGCCATAGGGTCTCTTCACAGCAGTGGAAATCCTAATTAAGATAAATATCCTGCAGCTAAAAAACTCTTTTAACCTAGATTCTAATATAGACAATATCTATTGCCTGAATCTATGAGTAAAACTCATGAATGTCAGTAGTTAAATGAGCATTTTAAATTGATTATTTACAGATGAGTAAATATCGTTAAGTTTTGAACTTCCTAGGCAGGCCATGAGATTTTATTTTCTTTAATCAAATTAGTAAGTACATTAAGGGTCTGTGCACCTGAGAAAAGACCATTGGTCTTATAGAGCTGGGACTCAGGCTATATCAGAAGTCTAACGCTTTTCTTTTAACCCAAAGCATAAATACTTCTTCACTTTATTTGCACAGTTAGACTTACCAGTTGTCTGACAATGAAGGGAGGGCTAGGTTTGTTTTCAGTCTCCAGTGAAATATTAGGCAATCACCAGTGTTATGGCTATAAAGAGCCTAATTATATCATGATTGTCTAGTATGAAGTTGTCATTATATTCCAGGAACTAAAATGATGAAATGTTTTATCATAGCTTCAAATAAAAGAGCATATTAAACTAGGCACAGGATCATGTCAACCATATAAAAATTAGGAAGAAGTAAACACATCAGGGTGAGTTCACTGGGGGAGAGGTATAGTTTTTATTCTTTAAAATGTTTTCTTGTTTTCTCCATGCAGCGCTTGTTCTATTTTATTAATGAGTAATTACAATAAAGACAGAAATGGCCAAAGGGGCTTTTCTGACCAAGCAGAAACTCTGGGAATAAAGGGGGTGATGATTTTTAGTAACCTTGCCAATTGATAAACTTAAAAGTTTCCATAGCTGAACTCAGTCAAAAACCAACACAAAGTAATAAACACATGAACAAAACCAGTATTTTCATTCTGTTTCATGCAGGTATTTACTGAGCAGTTTCTATGGCATTGCTTAGAAATATCCACAAACGATGGAGTTAGTTGTATTTCCACATATTGTAAAATAATTGGATTTCTCACGGATTGTTGGTAAATATTGTGTTAATGCCAAAAGCACTGCTTTTGCTAATGTCCTCTGTGGGTTTTGATGTTACCGTTTTTATAGTAAATCGAGCCATCAACAGGTTCTGTTTGGCTATCACCATCTGAATAGCACATAGAACAAAGGGTACGGATTGCGAAGTTTACTTTTGGGGCATCTTGTTCACCTGCAGGCTCTGTGCATCATTCAGTATCAACTGGGACCTGAGAGTGCATTTATAGGACATTTATTCTTGGTACCTTGACTCTAGAAAATTCTGAGGCCCCCACATCTTCAAATGTCCACAATTCCGCCCCTGCCTCTATGATTTCCACAGAGGGGAGTGATTTGGGACTATTTATTTTCAAAAGGTCACTTCATTGCCCCTCCCACCAACAATTTTATCACCTTGAGTCCTTTTGGTTGGAGAGTAACAGTGAGACATGATGTCTGCCACTGTGACTGTCAATATGGAGGAGACTGGAGAATGAGTGCAGAGGGAGGAGGGAGAAGAGCCACAGACCGACAGGCCTGGGTCATCTGGGTCAGTTACTGCATGCTGTTTTATTGATGCAGCAACCTTCCTAGCCTTCTCACTGGAACTAATTAAATAGGCTCCCGGGCTAATGCGCAGCACAGCTTTTGTCCCTGATATTAACTGTCCAGCTCCTAGGGACTATTTTATGCAATGTACTTGTGCCAGGCACTAAAGGCAATAAAAATGAGAATGGATGGATACATTATACATGTACATCATATACATATACATACATTCTTTTTAATGTCAAGGAGCAAGAGAAAGAAAGCAATATGAAAACCAAGAAAATTCAAGTGATGTTACTCTTATTGATCGACAACGAATGTTATTGTAGATAAATTTCAAATGTGAGTTTAATAAAAAGAAATATATCATCTGACATTTTATCTAATTAAGCTAGTTGGATAATAAGAGTCACAACAGTACGTTTAATACTAAATAACAGCATTAATTTTTATAGCAATACTTAAAGCCCCTGAGTCCTTTTCTCCTGTCTAGAATGAAATGTGATAGTTACACTAGGGTAGACATGGTTTGGTTCTTACAGGTCTTCCAAAAGCCCAGACGTTAAGGCTGAGGACCAAGCACATGGTTGAACCTTTAGCTGGGTCATTGAGGGTATGTCACTTTGGAAAGGGTATTAGAACTCCAGGCTCTCCTTTCCTTCACTGTGCTTCCCAGCTACCATGAGGTGAAGAATTATGGTCATAAAAGGCCTGAATGCCCTGCCTGCAAGTGCTTCCCATGATGCCCTGCCTCTCCACAGGCTCCATGCAACAAAGCCAGATAACAGTGCCCTGAAACTTCAAAGACTGTGAAGTCTCCATTTTGTGTTGACTTTCTTAAGTATTTTGACACAGTAATGAAAACTAACACAGTTACTATTCCATTTTTATATCTTCAATAGGCTCAAGGCATTTATTTCGATGAAGAACAACCTTTAGTACTAGACTTTTTTGTTGTTTTTATTTCAAGAAATAAATTTGGGCTGTGGGGAAAGATCAGTAAGTAAAGTGTTGACTGCTAAGAGTGAGACCCATAATTCAGGTCTCCTGCACACATAAAAAAATCTGAGGGTGGTAAAAAGCATCAGTAACTCAATGATAGGGCAGGAGACAGGTCAATCCCAGGGGCTTACCAATCAGCCAAACGAGCTGAAACAGGGGAAAGTGATAGAGGAAGCCAGTGGGCATTGACCTTTGGCCTCTACATGCACACAGATGGGTGAGTCCCTCCACACACAGACATGCAAATAGCCACAAACACCATATATGCACAAAACAGAACAATGGAGGTTGGAGAGACGGCTCAGTAGTTAAGAGTTCTGGCTACCCTTTCTTCCAGAGGACCCGGGTTCAATCCCTAGCTCCTATGATTGATACCCTCCTCTGACCTCCTCATACATATACGTAGTGCCTAGACACAAGCGCAGGCACAACATCCGAACACACAAACATTTTAAAATAACAAAACAAAGCAAAATAAAACAGAAAATACATTTGATAAAGCAATCGGAAACTCTAATTTCTTTGGCTGAAATTTTCATTGAAGATGTTCTTATTGGCCTGATATCCATTGCACACAGCGTGGCCTTAGCAAATTTGATGCATAGGAATGGATTCTCAGTCACCTAACAGCAAAAACTCTGGCATTCTTGACTACATCCATGCTTGGTCCTATGAACTTCTTGCTCCCTTAGGCTGCTTTCCTGGTTAATGGACTGTGATGGTTAGTCTTGGTGGTCATGTGATTGAATCTGAACTCAGCTCAAAAACAAGCTGCTAGGCACACCTGTGAGGGACTTTTTTTGATCTGGTTATTTGAAGTGGGGAGATGTGCCCTAAATGTGAGTAACAGGTAAAAGGAGGTTGAAGAAAGAATCTTTGGTTTGTTCCAATTTTCCTCACTCTCACTGGTAAGTGTATCTACTGGGCTGCTGCTGCTGTTGCTGCTGCTGGTGGTGGTGGTAGTGGTGATGGTGTTGCTCCTGCATCCCTTTACTGAATGTCAGGAGCCAGCTTTTTTTTTTTTTTTTGGTTTTTTGAAACAGGTTTTCTCTGTGTAGCCCTGGTTGTCCTGGAACTCACTCTGTAGACCAGGCTGGCCTTGAACTCAGAAATCTGCCCGGCTGGAAGTCAGCTTCTTAAGACTTCTGATGTGGACTGAAATGCCAGGTTAGGGCTGCAGAAGTGTTCATGAGAAACTGTGAATTCTTGTTGGCTTCTCCAGTATAACACAGATATTGTTGGACTCTGCAGACTGTATTGTGTGAGCCCATCTCAAACACCTCCTGGGTTTTTTGGTGCATGCCTTTAATCTCAGCACTCAGGAGGTAGAGGAAGGTGTATGTCTTTGAGTCTGAAGCTAGCCTGGTCTACAGAGAGGGTTTCAGGACAGCCAAGGCTGTTACACGGAGAAACCCTGTCTCAGAAAACAAAATGAATGAATAAATGAATAAATAAATAAATAAATTTAAATTTAAAAATTAAAACTTTCCCTTCATATATATATATATTTCTATCAGTTCTGTTCCTCTGGAAAGATCTATTTCTAGATGGACAAGTATAAAGTACTTTGTCTAAGTATCAAGTACTGGTTATGTGGCACTTAGTTCTATGATAAAACAGAAGAAAGCCCAAGAGAAAAAAATACTGATATCTCCAAAGTAGGAGTTTAAAAATACCTGTTAAATTTAATTTTAGTTATTAAAGATGTTAAGTGCCTAGAATGGAATTAAACCAACCTGTGTCTGAAGATAGTAAATGACTAATGGACTGTTTGGAAGATGGTGTCTATATGTCTGGTATAGGGCTGGACCTCAGAAGGCAATGCCTAATGCCCTGTCCAAGGTCAAGCCCAGTTCTAGGTGATTTTATGATTTCCTTTCTCAATTCTTTCCTCCCTAATAATAATAATTTTTAGAACTGCATCGAAGGTGCTTCATTTTCTCTCAAAAGCTGTTACTCATATGTAACACTTCTGGGCACTCTAACTAGAAATTTTAAAAGAAGACTGTTTTAGCTCCCCAGCTCCCCTCCCCCCACCACCCCATGGCAGCATTTGGTGGCCTAGTCAGACAGTGCTGGAGAGCTCACTCTGGTGGTCCTGATAAGGGAGAGTTAGAGGGCTGTCCAGCTTAGCTACCACCCAGTCCCAGATCCTGGGCTCTGAGTTGGTTCATCCCAACATCTATATCATTTGCAAATGGTTGGGACTTGTGAAAGGGCCAGTCCTGTTGATCCAAAGCTCCTGCATCTTCAGGACACAGGGCAACAACAGGATCACTGGGAAGAGTCCCAGTGAGGATCCAATACTGATGGTGTCACAGAAATCAATGACACACTGCAATGAACATTTGTAAGTGAAGATGTGTGGACAGAGGGTTATACTGTGGGACACACTGTATCACACTACAGCTTCCACAATGAGATTTTTTTATACATTGTTGTTGTGTGTGTGCACGTGCCCATGTGCATGCAAACATGTAAGTTTTATTTTGGGAGGGAGGTGGCAAGAGTGAAGGCAGATATGAGGGGATAGAGAAATGAGTGGGATTGGGGCGCACAGTGTGAAACTCACAAAGAATCAATAAAAAGTTCTTTTTAATGTTTTTTATTTTAAATTAGTAAATTTTTTTTAAAAATTAAAAAAATAAATGAGCACATCTATTTCACCAGCGTGCAAACTTGCTTCTGTGTTTAATAACTGATAAACTTATATGTACCCCAAGGAATTGTATTACAATAGATTTCTATGATTTATAAAAGAAAACCATTTTAGTTATTGTATAGTGCACAGTATAGTTAATGAAATCTGGGGGTGCTTTTCAAAGCAAACGCTAAAGCTTGAGCCCATGTTCTGGACCACAAATTCAGATAAGGTCTGAATGACGTCTGTGTTCTTTCCAGTGATGTCTGGAATACCATTTGGAGGACAAGGATTCTTTCACAGCTCTGTCTACATTAGCCTCATGGACTCATTGGTGGCCTCCTCTGCCTCTCAGGAAAGCCTTCATGGATTGCTGTCAGCACCTCTGGCTTTGTCTCACAACCCTGTCACAATCTGATACATGTGTGGCTATGCTGTGTCTGCTTGCCCTTACACAGACTGATTTCAGCATCCAGAGATGGCAGGAGAGCATAGGTAACAGGGCAGAGATTTGGAGCTGATTGTTCAGTTTCCGGGGGATTGGGAGGACTGTAGCTCAAATAATTGATAGAACACTGAGCAGATAGACTGTGCATTAGGGTGGGACACAGGTGAAGAAGGTTTCCTGTCAGTTACACCCACAGAGGGGAATATGAGAAAATCATAAGTAAAAGCAAAATCACTGCATTGCACTAAAGCCTAAGATTAAAGGTAAAGGCTAAGAACCAGCCCTTCTGCCAAAAGAAACCAGATCAGGATGCAAACAAGAGAAACACATTCCCCAAGCCACAGAATATTTTGGATAGGCAGTGACTCCACGGAAGGGGAGGGGCATGAATGGGGAGGGAGAGAGGGAAGGAAAAAGGGAAGAAAGAGAAGAGAAAGAGAGGGAGGGGAAAGGGAGGGAAGGAGATGGGGGTAACAGGAAGGGAGGGGAGAGAGAGAGAGAGAGAGAGAGAGGGAGAGAGAGAGAGAGAGAGATGGGGGAGAGGGGAGAGGGAGTTCAGAAGCACATAAAGAATCTGGAGAATTAGAAAGGATTTAAAAATTCAGAGGTTCTGTTCACTGTAACTTGCTGAGGTAAAACTAATGGTTCCTGCTAGCTCTTATCATTAATCCTTCTTACTTCCCTGTACTTGAAAAGTTATCAGTGGCCACATATGTGAACTTCAGCCTCAAATATTCAAATCCTTCCCAGACACAAATCTGTTCAAGTCTACTGGCTTTCCTTCATTGAGCTTTGTCTTGACTGCTAGTAACTACTGCTTGGTAGGCAACACCTTCCTTGTTTACGTTGGAAATGATTTGAATTTTCTTATTCTTAATTAAATCCATACGTGTTCTGTCCGAAGTAGAAAATGTTAGCACATTTCTACCTTATCTTGTCTTGTAGGCTCAAGGCACTGAATGACCATAGCAAGTATTTCATTGTGAACCAGATTCTGTGCTGTTCACCTGAGAGAAGGAACTCTTCCCAAGTCATTTTAAAACACCTCTAATTTTTTTCTTTTAATGAAGATAAAGTTAAAATCATGAGAATTTTGAACATAAACACTGTATATATCAGAATACTGGTTAAACTAAAGTAAAATAAAGATGTGACAATAAGATGATAGAAATATTTTTTTATTTCCAGTGTTTTGTGAATACTCTTGTGTCATTAAACATAATAGAAATAATCTAAGAAAGTTTTTAAGGGGAAGAGAGATCATGAAGGTTAAATTTTTAAATTGTCATCTTGTTAGAATCTAGAATCATCTGGGAAGGGGCTTCCAGTGAGAAATTGTCTAGATCATATTGGTCAATTTTCTTGATTGTGTTGTTTAAGATGGGAAGACCCATCCACTGTGGGTGTCACTATTTCCTAGACAGGATTTCTGGATTATGTAAGAGTGTATAAGAGTGGAGAAAGCTAGGATACAGTGTTATGAAGAGATAAACTAGAAAATGAGGATTAAATGAGGCGGGCCTGGGAGGGAATATGGGCTTGGACTTTGAAAAGGCATGTGAAAACCTACTTTAACAGCCTTCTAATACATAAATATATACTAAAAATTTAAATGGAGTCATCACATATATAATATGGGAGACAGTGCCCCACCTAGTCAACTTGTACCACCCATTAAAACCTCCACGAATGGGTTACATCTTGTTGAGATCATGGCCAAAGGATCTCATAGACAATCGCCCCCCACACATTGAAGCATCACATGATACTGCCAAGACGATTAGTTACTCTGCACAACCTGATGGTAAAGCCCTATAGCTGAAGAGACAACTCACTTATGTTATCAAACATGGAGAAACTGAACTAGTCCCTGACTAAGAGCTTCATTCCTATTGAATAACATTCACTTTGTAGAAGATAGTCTGCTTGCAACTGAAAGAGAAATGTAAGGATCAATAATACTATCAACCAGCTACAAACCCTGCAATCTACAATAGTGTTATGCCTTCCAGATATACTGTTATAATAGTGGCAGAAATGCTATGGGGGTAACCAACACCCCCTTTCCCCCCAGTGGATTTAAGGGTCATTCTATGAGATGGAACCCATACCTGACACTGATAAAGTGGTCAAGAACCTGAGATTACACAGGTCATGGGTTTAGTTGCAAACCTACTACTATTATTCTGCTAAAGGAACATAGCAATAAAGTGACTCTTAATGACATATTGTTATAATGTAGATCAGTGCCTTGCTCAGTCCTCATCAAAAAGGGTTCTTTTCTTATAGTCGATGATAATTAACACAGAGATCTACAAGTAGTCATTGTGCAAAGAGTCAGAAACTTTGGAGCACTCAGCTGTAAATGGAATGTCTTTATCAAACCTCTCCTCTCAAGGCTCAGGAATTTATGTAAAAGAGGACACAGAATGATTGTTAGAGGCAGAGGTGGTGGATGACTCCAAGGAAACACTGTCTTCCAGACACAACAGTACTGATACATATGTGAACTCACAGAGACTGTATCAGGTCAAATCAGTCAAATCCCTACACCGAGAAGGTATTATTGTGTATGTCATAGTTCATTTTTTCCTATTGTAAAACATCTCACCATATAAATATGTCATAATTAATCCATTCTATTGACAGTTATTTGAATTGCTTCTAGTTGGGATTACAACATACTTATGATACAGAATATTGTTGGGACATTTGGCTCTTGTTTCCAGATGACAAGTGACCTCATTTTGTTGGGGTAAGTACTTAAAAGAGGAATTACTAGATCACAGGGGCTTTTCATTTTTAACTTGAACAGATTTCACAAATTAACTTTCCCGCGTGGTTGTGCCTAACACTGTTGCTTTCGAGCTCTAGTTGTTGCATGCATGTCCTTCTGCCTCTTGGTAGTATCCTATAAAAACCATGTTAGCCCGTCTGGAAAATCGGTCAGGAGGTCACCAAGGGGTTAATTTACACTTTCCTACTGGCTATTGGTCCTGAAAACATTTAAACATTTTGTTGACCTTTTCTGCATCCCCATTTTTGTCTTTTCATGGCTTTTGCCTACTAAAACATTGTTTACCTTTTCTCATTATGTAGCAATATTTTTGTTTTTATATTTATCGATTTGTGGGTGCAAATGGAGGTCAAAGAACAACTTGCAGAGTTGTTCTCTCCTTCCACCATGTGGACCCCAGGGACTGAACTCAGGTCACCAGGTTTGTCACCACCTTTCTCCACTGAGACATCTTGTCGACCTGCAGTAATTCTTCATGTGTTTTTAGTAAGTCTGGGGAGATATATGCATTGAAAAAATTTTCCTTTCTATAGATTTTTATTTTCTTAATGCTATCTTTTGATATGTCTGCTATATTTAATAATAATAAATAAAGCTGTTCTCTGTCTATATTTTTATGTCTTATTTAAGAAATATTTGCCTTGCAATGATCAGTAAACATTCTACATTCATGTTGCATAGCTTTATAATTCTTAATTCTTTTACAGTTAAGTCAATAATGTGCTTGGAATTAGTGTGAATTAAGGGCCAAGATTAATTTTTTTCCTATATAATGCCCAAGCATTTCAATGTTGTTTTGGTTTTGTTTTGCTTTGCTTTGTTGTATTGTATTTCTGTTCTTGAAACAGATGGAAACGTACCTTACTTTTCTTCAAATTTTGTCAAGCTTTGTTATCTAGGTTATGCTGCTCTCATAAGCACAATGGAAAATGTTCGTGTTTCCTTGTATGACAAATTTTGGTAAGATTGTTATCTATTCTTCCTTTAGATGTTTGGAAGGATTCACTAGCAGAGTCACCTGAGTGCTGGCCTGCATCAGAGTCCTGCTGGGCTACCTCTCCTTCCTTCCAGTCACACTCTGACCCACTGTGCCTCCAGGCTTCCTCCCATCAAAATGAAATTAAATATCATCATGGAATTTTTTTGGACTGTGCGAACATTAATTCTCCCACATAAAATTCTTGTTATAATGGAATATATCAAGAATCATGTTACTTCTCCACAAAATACATTTAAATGGATGGAATGGAAACACATGCAGGTGTGAATAAATACTCTTTCCTTTTTGTACAAACAGGAGTTCTGTGTCTGTGAGCCAAGGACAGACTTGCCTGTTAGATTTCTAAAAATCCACTCTCCCCGATAGGCTGCTGGGTGTTGGGGGAGGGGGCTTGTAATTAAACAAATGAAAACAGTGAGGCTCTGCTGAACTGTGGGGGTTGATTTCTAACAGGGATGGATCTTTTTCAAGGAAACAGAGACTAAACAGGTGGGCTGTGTATGTTTGCACCAAAGACCAGCACCATCTTCTACAGGAGGAAGAGAAAAGTGCATCCCTCCAGGTACTTAGCAATACAGTCAGAGACTAAAAAGGCTCAGCAGCTACTACAATGGGTTGCTTCCCCCTGCTTTCTCCCCCCACCCTGTCACACACCACAGCATGTGGGTGGGTGGGCTTTAACCTCTTACACTTTGTTTGGCTCCTAAGACCAGCCCTACTTTCATCTGTTCTGCCAACACAACTTAATAGAGCACAAAATAACCACAGACCTCTTGACAAAATAACATGAGTGGTCAGTCCTATAATTGAAGTTCTGAGGATTATGTTTCATGTGGTAGAGAATGTAGCCCAAAAGGAGGCATTGAAATACGGACTCTGGGGACTAAAGAGACTTTCAGGGGTAAGAAAAAATATCAGAAAAAAATATCAGAAAAATCAAAGGCAAATTTAGGGGCTTTTAGGGAAAGTTTTAGATCAGGAAGTAGTTTCAGCAGGGACTGCTTTGGGATATATAATTTGCTTTTATAAACAAATTACCGGTTCACCTAGGTTGAAACAATGAAATGGATGTTGGCAATGAGGATGAACTTGTGGCTGAAAAAGAAAGGATTCCACTTCTCCTTAAGCAGGAAACTGAGGGAACTGGCTCTGGCTTACCATTGCCATGAAATGGCACTGCACTTGTCTACTTATGCTGAAAAGAAGGCACTGCCCCAAATTCATGTAGCTCTAACATATCTGCATTAGGCAGGGGTGCAAACGGTGTGAATCCTCTCAGAGCAGGCTGAATAGCAGGAAGGAGGGCCATGGGAAAGCCAGCCCGTGGAATCCTGATTCAGTGGGCATCATGCCTTCAGGGGAAACTTCTGGGCTTCTGGGTACCAGAGGCAGAAGTTAAATGAAACTTCAGGTGCTTTTTATGGTTACTCTTGGTACTATATGTTGACTTGCCATAGCAACCAAGATGGAGGCTGTTAACAATGCTTCCAAGGGAGACCAGTTTGGCTGGCTTAAGGATTCCACGTGGAACCTCTTATCAGTTTGACCTGGTTAGCAGGATTTGTAACTTTGCCTCTCAGTAGGTTTTACATGCTCTAGCCCCAAGGTCACCCCATCTCTCTCTCTCTCTCTCTCTCTCTCTCTCTCTCTCTCTCTCTCTCTCACACACACACACACACACACACACACACACACACGGAGTGGGGGTGGGGCAGGTAGGAACCATGCACTGGAATTTTTGGTCAGGTGTTAGTGTATCTTGTCTGTTACCAGTTATGGTGAGTTAATCTCAGCCGCATTTCTAAGGAGGCTTTACATGTTTCATCAGCCCTGGATCGCCTGCCCTGGTAGGCTCTCCTGCTTGTGTAAAGCCAGTGCTGAGGGGGCTCTGCTAGTCCTTTTCCTCCTGGGACTTCTTCATCATGCGACCTGAAATTACACAGATTTCCTTCCTCTTAGAAACAGACCAGAAACCTTACATGAGACTCTTGCAGTGCCTGAGAACACAGACAGATGGAATTGGATGATGTCAATCTGGACCCCAGAATCTGGTCTAGCATAGTCCTAACTGTTAGTGTGTCTTCTTGGCCCTTACAGTTATGGGAGAAATAAAAAGTCAGTTGGCATGAAGCTGTTAGGACTAAGATTAAGCTACACTTGGAGCAAGCAGTAACCAGTTTTGTAGACTTCTTAGGGAGGTGATAACAGCAGTATACTTTTCAGCCCTAGACCCAAACTGTCTATGTTGTTTACATACTTGGAAATGAAAACAGATTTAGGAGATGATGCAGTGCAATGTTCTAGGAGGCCTTTGCAACAGGCCAGAGAAGGCCACCAATGCAGGCAGAGGGACCAGGCAGAAGGAAAGGGTTTGTCCCTACCCTTGCTATTGATCATAGGCAGCAAAATCAAGAAACCTGTAGAGACCGTGTTCTTTTTCTGCAAAGTGAGATTGGTAAAGCTTGGGACCATGTGCACTTCATTCAAGTCTTGCTGATGAGCCCACTGACTGCTGATCTCTTCGCCCCTGTGTCCTTCCACCCTGCTCTGATATCTTGAAGATGTTGCCTGAGATGTCTGGGGGGGTGGGGGTGGGGCTCATCTTTGAGCACTCTCTCATCTCTGACCAAGGTAGGAAATGAACAAATGTTGGCTGTTTAGAGGAGTACGGGGGATATTAGTAGCTTCTGCTTGATGTCAACCAAAGGAAGATGGGGGTAAGGAGCAGAACAAGAAAGGGAACAACATGGAAAACTGGGCTAGGAGGTTAGAGGTTAAATGGCAAAGGAGTTAGGGGCCTGAATAATGTCTTAGAGGAAGGTTGGAGAATTTTTAAAATATTCTCCACAGATGCCAAGCTGGCTAGATTTATGTCAACTTGACACAAACTGTAGTCATCTGAGAGGCAGGAATCTCAATTGAGAAACTTCCTCCATGAGAGTGGTCTGTGTGCCAGCCTGTAGAGCACTTTCTTAATTAGTGATTGACCAGGGAGGACCCAGCCCATTGTGGGTGGTGACATCCCTGGGTTGGTGGTCCTGGGCTCTATTAAATGCAGCCTGAGGAGCCTTCCGGTTTCCATCTGTGGTGGGAGACCTCTGCCTGGGCCACCAGGGCTCCATAGCCAAATAGTGCTGGGAAAAAGCTAGCCTCCCCGGAGTGTGGGCAAGCTTGTCTGCTCAGAGGGACCCATCTGGAATACCCAGAACACAGGGACTGATGAGCGGGCTTCTGGTTTCTTTAGGTGGCTGGAGAGCAGATCCTGTGACACAGGGCTCCATACTCAAATAGTGCCAGGAAAGAGCTGGTATACCAGGAGTGCTGACACACCTTCAAGCACAGGCAAGACCATCACTTCTTTTCAAATTCACTGGACCAAGAGGGACCCTTGCAGAGCCATCAGGACACAGGAAACAAGGGACAGCTGGGGATTAGATTCTTCTTGTTTCTGTCTGCACCCCAGAGCTGACCCTGCACCACAGCTCTCCAAACCCAAATTTCTCTCAGAGAGAACTGGCCTTCAAGGAGTATCGACACCTAGGCTTGCAGGAAAGACAAGCCACAGTCAGAGAGAGTAAGACCATCTAACACCAGAGATAACCAGATGTCGAAAGGCAGGGGCAAGAATACAAGGAACAGAAACCAAGGCTACTTGGCATCATTGGAACCAAGCTCTCCCACCACAGCAAGCCCTGGATACCCCAACACACCAGAAAAGGAAGACTCAGACTTAAAATCACATCTCATGAGGATGATAGAAGATTTTAAGAAGGAAATAAATAACTCCCTTAAAGAAATACAAGAGAACACAGGCAAACAACTAGAAGCCCTTAAAGAGGTAACATAAAAATCCCTTAAAGAATTACAGGAAAACACAATCAAACAGACGAAGGAAATGAACAAAACCATCCAGGAACTAAAAACAGAAATAGAAACAATAAATAGGGCCACTAAATTTGTATAAGGCAAGCTCCAAAAGCATTTATATTTCCATGAATTACCAGTCAGCAATTTGAAGTGAAATTAAGAAAATAATAATCTTTATAACAGCCTCACACAGAATAAAATACTTGGGAAAAAGTTTAACAAAGTGAGTACAAGTTTTCACACTATGAATTATAAACCACTGTTCAAATAAGTTAAAAATGGCTCAAGTAAATGGAAAACATACATGTTCATGAATTAAAGGCTTGATATTGCTAAAATGCTAATACTGATTAGGTTGAGCAATGTACTTTGTAGAACCTAACATGATAATCCTAAGTTTTATATAAAAATGAAAGGGCTCCAGAGTCATCTCGAAAACGATGGCAAAGCAGGAAGAAATAGAGGAGGAGTTGGAGAAGGGACTGAAGGAGCTGAGGGAGTTGGCAGCCCCATGGAGGGAGCAACAGTGTCCACTGGCCTGACCTCCCGGTGCTCCTGGAGACTGGATCACCAACCAAAGAATACACATGGAGGGACCCATGATGCTGGCCACATATGTGGGCAGAGGAGGGTCTTGTTAGACATCAGGGGGAGCAAAGGCCCTTGGCCTGAGGGTGTTAGATGCCCCAATATAGAAGAATGCCAAGGAGGGAAGATGAGAGTGGGTGAGTGGGTGGGTAGGGGAATACCCCCATAGAGGCAGGGGAGGGGGAAGGGAATAGGGAGGTTCCAAAGGGGAGATCTGGAAAGGGGGAAACATTTGAAATGTAAATAAAGTATCAAAAAAAATAAATAAAGCAAACAACAACAACAACACCAAAAATAAAACCCAAAAAACAAAAAGAGCAGCCTGAGCAAGCCATGAGAATCAGGCCATGAGGAGCAAGCAGCACCCCTCCATGGCTTCTTCATCAGATCCTACCTCCAGGTTTCTGCCCTATTCGAGTTCATGCCCTGGTTTCCTTTGAATTTGGAAGTATAAGCAGAATAAACCCTTTCCACCCCAAATTTGTTTTTGGTCATGGTGTTTTGTCACAGCGATAGAAACCTTAACAAAGACAGAAGCTTATCAGGAAGCTGACTCCCATCCCTGCTGCCTCTCATCCACTTGTGCACACCAATAGTAAGATGCTAGTAAAAAAGAGATTAATGACTGTCTGGGCCTATGTCTGGATTAGAAGGCATTTGAGGAGATAAGATATAGGATCCTGTGCCAGTCGGTGGTGGCACATGCCTTTAATTTTTAGCACTCAGGAGGCAGAGGCAGGCAGATCTCTGTAAGTTCAAGGCCAACCTGGTCTACAGAGTGAATTCTACAACAGTCAGAGCTACACAGAGAAACCCTGTCTCAACAAACAAACAAACAAACAAACAAACAAAAGTAGGACCCTGGTCTCTTCCCTTTGGTTCTTTTCAAATGTCTCAAGGCTATTTTCTTAAGATCTCTCAAGTCAACATCTTCTCTACTCCAGTCATATGCCCCAATTCCAGCCCTACCTCGCTTTCTGTATTGAAGCTTTTATTTAATCTTTTAACTTATTTCCCAGCCTTTCATTGTGTCTGAACAATCTACTACCAATACTGCTGCCAGAAACATCTTTACAAAACAAATGGTTCCCATCATTATGCAGAGTCAGGGCCCATGAGCCACTTCATAGTCCCAACTTCTCCCACCCACTGCTTCAAGTTGTCCCTTGTTGGCCTCCAGCACTACCTAGCCACTTGCCATTTCAAGAATTTGCAGTGTTTCACGACTGACCATTGAATCTGTGCTGGCCAATCTTTATTGTCCCCTTGCCTAGACTTAGCATCACATGGTAATATATCTCTGGGTGTCTATAAAGATGATTCCAGAAAGTTGTCACAGAGGGAGGAAGACCTGAGTAAGGGTAATGCCACCCCATGGGCTGATTGAAAAGAAGAAGGCACATGGAAGACAAGCATCCATTGCTCTCTGCTCCCTGACTCAGGAGCCATTGTAACCAGTCACCTGACACTATTACTGCTAAGCCTTCCCTGTCAGGATGGATTGCATTTCTTCTCAAACTGTGAACTCAAATAAAACTTTCCTTCCTCAATATGTCTTTTTCTGGAATGCTGTCACAGCAATGAGAAATGTAATTAATACAACCTCTGTGTGATCCTCTTCCTCATCACCCTCTTCCTTCCATCCTCCAGTGATCTCTTCTTCCTTTAGACGTAACTGTAGCTTTGTCTTACCTGTTAGGGTGTTCCTTATTTTGCTTCTCTTATTTTAGCAGTTCTAATGATTGGTTGGCTAGACTGATCACTCAGCAAGAGCCTGTTGTCTCTGTCGCCCCAGTGCTGGGATTACAGGTGTGCTCTACAGTGCCTAGCTTTTTACATGGGTACTGGGGATACAAGCTCAGGTCATCATGCTTGGTTGGCAAGCACTTTACTGACTGATCTATTGTCCCAGCCTAGGGTCTCAACTCTTAAGTGGATCTCGGTCAATGCTTCTGGAATAAAATCTATTAAAATCTTATCATTAAGCATTTTATTATTCATACTGAGAGATAAATTGTATGTATTTACTATGTGGAATTTGATACTTTAAAATACACACACACACATATATATATTGTAAAATGACTCAATCTTGTTTCTTCACGTATGTGCTACATCACATAGTTATTATGAGAACATTTTACAGGTATTCACGGAGCGTTTTAAAGAATGTAATCTGCAATTGATTTTGTATTGACCATATTGCACAATAAATACCTGGAACATATGTCTCCTATTAACTGAGAGTTGTGATCATAGACCCTACCTCCCAACCACTTCAACTTTGGTACCCACCACTTTACTATTTTTATAAGATAAACTTGTCTTTATACTCATGTGAGAGTCTGCCCTTTTGTATTGCCATGCCTAGCTTATTATTATGCCATGCATAGCTATAGCTATGCAACATCACATCCTCCAGATTCTTCATGTTTTGGCAAATAAGAGTACTTCATTCTTTTATGGCTAATTGGTATTTCATTGTATATAAGGACCTCATTCTCTTGGATACTTGTTCACTGATGGGCACTTAGGTTGGGTCCATGTCTGCGCAGCTGTGAATTGTATCACAATGAATATGAATATCACTGCAATAAGCTTAATTTCCTCTGGATACATTCTAGTAGGGGAACCGGTGGATCCTGTGGCAGCTCATTTCTTAGTTTTTGATGGACATCTGTATTATGCTCTACAGCAGTAATTGGGTTCATTTATATTTCCACCAATAGTGTACAAAGGGCCCCTTTCTTCATGCCTTTGTCAACAACTGCTGTTTTTATGGCATTCAGTAGTAGTAGTAGTAGTAGTAGTAGTAACCACTCCAACAGGTATAAGGTGATTATTATCTTGGTTTTAATTTGTATTTCTCTCACTAGTGATGCAGATCTTTTTTGGTCATCTTTTTGTCTTTTGAGAACTGACTTACTTTATGTCAATGTATCTAGATAGATTTCTGTTCCTTCTAAGTAAAGGACTCAGCATTAAAACACAGAGGTTAAAGGTGGGGAGAGAAGTATAGGGAAAGAAAGATCAGTTAAGACCTGCTTTAAACTTCCAGTCTCCACTGCGTCTCTATTTGCTTTAGTTTCTTCTTCCTAGAATGGATGGTGATAATTCTTCTCCTCCCTTCTAACTCTGGCTTTTTTTTTTTAACACTTTATTTACATTTCAAATGTTTCCCCCTTTCCAGATCTCCCCTTTGGAACCTCCCTATTCCCTTCCTCCTCCCCCTACCTCTATGGAGGTATTCCCCCACCCAACCACCCACTCACTCTCGTCTTCCCTCCTTGGCATTCTCCTCTACTGGGGGATCTAACACTCTCAGGCCCAAGGGCCTCTCCTCCCCCTGATGGCTAACAAGACCCTCCTCTGCCACATATGTGACCAGCACCATGGGTCCCTCCATGTGTATTCTTTGGTGGGTGGTCCAGTCTCCAGGAGCATCAGGGGGTCAGGCCAGTTAACACTGTTGCTCCCTATACCACTCCTGGGCATATACCCAGAAGATGCTCCAACATATAACAAGGACACATGCTCCACTATGTTCATAGCAGCCATATTTATAATAGCCAGAAGTGGAAACAACCCAGATGTCCCTCCACAAAGGAATGGATACAGAAAATGTGGTACATTTACACAATGGAATACTACTCAGCTATTAAAAACAATGACTTCATGAAATTCGCAGGCAAATGGATAGAAGTAGAAAATATCATCCTGAGCGAGGTAACGCAGTCACAAAAGAATGAACATGGTATGTACTCACTGATAAGTGGTTATTAGCCCAAAAGTTCAGAATACCCAAGATTCACCTAACTCTGGCTTTTGAGAAAGTGCCCTCAGAATCTGTTTCTCCCTCAGTCTCATCCTGGCTAAAGTATTGCCACTGCAAACTTTGTAGACATGAACAGAAGTCTGAGGAAGCATTACAAATCCATGGCACTAATATGCAGAATGGAAGTAAGGAAACAATGGCTGTATCGTTGGAATCCAGGTACAGATTATAAAAGCCAAACTTCAAGGACAAGAAGATAAATGTAAAAATATTTTTTTTGTTTAGAAAATTGCTTACTAGAGGCAGGGAATGAGGCCCAATGGTAGAGCAATAGCTTAATATGCACTAGGCCCTGGGTCCCATCCTCAGCAGCACTAAGTAATAAAGTTATAAAATAATAAATAAAAGGCAAAGACTGGTTTGCTTATAATTCTGTATCTGAACTGTTTTTAAAAACAGGTTTGTTTTTATGTGCATTGAAGTTTTGCCTGCATGCATGGCCGTATGAGGGTGCCAGATTCCCTAGAACTAGAGTTACAGACAGTTGTGAGCTGTCATGTGGTACTGGGAATTGAACATGGGTCCTCTTGGAAAGCAACCAGAGCCCTTAACTGATGAGCCATCTCTCCAGCCCTATTTGAACTATTTTTATTAGTTGCTTATGGATCTGGGTTCTGAAGTCACTTGCACTCACAAGCTCATGTATGAGCAAGTATGTTCTCACACACACAACATACACACACTTAAAAATAAAAAACCCTTGACATTTTATTATAGTAAATTGACAGAAAGTTTTAATGACGAGAGGCAGACCTCTTCTTACTATTTTCTAGATTTAACAAAATCAATTTCTTGAAAAAGACATTTTACAAGGATTGTCAATATTTGCAGATAGTCCTTGGTAAAGATGAATTAATATATTTATGTGAAACTCAGAAGCATTGACAAAAAGGAACACTGGCTTGTACTTAGAAGCATGGATAGTATTCAAATACATTTATAAGAAATAATTGACAAAGTGGCTGGATACAAAATTAACTCAAGCAAATCAGTAGCCTTCCTATACTCGAAGGATAAACAGACTGAGAAAGAAATTAGGGAAATTACACCCTTCACAATTGTCACAAACAATATAAAATATCTTGGTGTGACTCTAACCAAACAAGCGAAAGATCTGTATGACAAGAACTTCAAGTCTCTGAAGAAAGAAATCGAAGAAGACCTCAGAAGATGGAAAGATCTCCCATGCCCATGGATCTGCAGGATTAATATAGTTAAAATGGCCATCCTGCCAAAAAGCAATTGACAGATTCAACGCAATCCCCATCAAAATCCCAACTCAATTCTTCATAGACTTAGAAAGAGCAATTCTCAAATTCATATGGAACAACAAAAAACGCAGAATAGCTAAAACTATTCTCAACTATAAAAGGACTTCTGGGGGAATCAGCCTCCCTGACTTCAAGCTGTACTACAGAGCAGTAGTGATAAAAACTGCATGGTATTGGTACAGTGACAGGCAGGTAGATCAATAGAATAGAATCGAAGACCCAGAAATGAACCCACACACTTATGGTCACTTGATCTTCGACAAAGGAGTTAAAACCACCCAGTGGAAAAAAGACAGCATCTTCAACAAATGGTGCTGGTTCAACTGGTGGTCTACATGTAGAAGATTGCGAATTGATCCATTCCTATCTCCCTGTACAAAGCTCAAGTCCAAGTGGATCAAGGATCTCCACATAAAACCAGATACACTGAATCTAATAGAAGAGAAAGTGGGGAAAAGTCTCGAACACATGGGCACAGGGGAAAAGTTCCTGAACAGAACACCAATGGCTTGTGCTCTAAGATCAAGAATCAACAGATGGGACCTCATAAAATTACAAAGCTTCTGTAAGTCAAAGGACACTGTAAATAGAACAAAACAACAACCTACAGATTGGGAAAAGATCTTTACCAATCTTACATCCAATTGAGGGCTAATATCCAATGTATACAAAGAACTCAAGAAGCTAGACTCAAGAGATCCAAATAACCCTATCAAAAAATGGGGAAGAGAGCTAAACAGAGAATTCTCAACTGAGAAAACTTGAATGGCCAAGAAGTACCTAAAGAAATGTTCAACATCCTTGGTCATCAGGGAAATGCAAATCAAAACAACCCTGAGATTTCACCTCACACCAAACAGACTGGCTAAGATCAAAAACTCAGGTGACAGCAGTTGGTAGAGAGGATGTGGAGAAAGAGGAACACTTCTCCATTTCTGGTGGGAATGCAAGCTGACAGAACCTCTCTGGATATCAGTTTGGCGGACCCTCAGAAAAATGAACATAATAATACCTGAGGACCCAGCTATTCCACTCCTGGGCGTATACCCAGAAGATGCTCCAATATGTAATAAAGACACATGTTCCACTATGTTCATAGCAGCCATATTTATAATAGCTAGAAGCTGGAAACTACCCAGATGTCCCTCAAAAGAGGAATGGATACAGAAAATGTGGTACATTTACACAATGGAATACTACTCAGCTATTAAAAACAATGACTTCATGAAATTCACAGAAAAATTGATAGAACTTGAAAATTTCATCCTGAGCAAGGTAATGCAGTCACAAAAGAATGAACATGGTATGTACTCACTGATAAGTGTTATTAGCCCCAAAGTTTGAAATACCCAAGAGTCAGTTCGCAGCAACAGTAGGGCTGAGTGTGAGGTCCCAGATGGAGGACTTGGAGAAGGAATTGAAGGAGCTGAGAGAGTTTGCATCCCCAGGGAGGCAGCAACAGTGGCAACTGGCCTGACCCTCTGATACTCCTGGAGACTGATCCACCAACCAAAGAGTACACATGGAGGGACCCATGGTCCTGGTCACATATACAGCAAAGGAAGGTCTTGTTAGCCATCAGGGGGAGGAGAGATTCTTGGGCCTGAGGGTGTTAGATCCCCCAGTATAGGAGAATGCCAAAGAGGGAAGATGAGAGTGGGTGGGTGGGTGGGTGTGTGGGAGAATACCCCCATAGTGGCAAGGGGAGGGGGAAAGGAATGGAGAGGTTCCAAAGGGGAGATCTGGAAAGGGGGAAACATTTGAAATGTAAATAAAGTATGAAAAATAAATAAATTAAAAAACAAAAATAAATAATTGAAAGTCTAGAACAACGTATTAGATGCCATATCCCACTAACTAGAGAAGTCATGGAAAAACTTTCCTGAAAAGAAGAAACAAAGGCCTCTAAGACAGTTTGGAAATGACCAAAATTTCCAAAACATGTTTTTTGCTTGTTAAATAAGAGGAAGATTTATATTAATTTCTGGGATTCTCTCATTATAAAAAGCAGAAGTTTAGAAGCTGCTATCTAAAATTATGGATAAATAGTAGAAAATCCATTGTGATATTTGGTGGTGGTAGTGGGGAATTCCACATACTGTGGAATTGTTTCTTTTATTTGAAAAAGTTTCTTTTATTGAGAAACAGATAAAAGTGATAGTTTTCATTATATGGGAGCATGAACTCAACACTTCTCTGAAAACAGAAAAAAGAAATTATACTTTAAAAATGGAAAACTAATATCGATATCTCTCTTAACTCTGTATGTATACATACATACATGTGCATGTACGTGTATGTCTGTATGTGTGTATGTGTGTGTACATGAGTACATGCATATGTGTGTATATGTTTATTTGTGAACTTATATGTATGTGTATGTTTGTGTGAAAATTATATTAAAACTTTAGCAAATCAAGCCAATTGTATGAGTGGAGATGTGGCAGACCTTTATTTGATGTGTGCAAATCCCCAGGTTCAATCCCTACTGTGCAAACAAAACAAGCAAGACATCTAAGAAAAGAAAAAATCAAAAACATATCTTATCCAAAAATACAAAGTTTATTAAATGTCTGAAAATTAATTGAAGCAGCTCACCATATCAACAGGCTAAAGAAGGAGAATGTCTAAACATACCAGTAGATAGAGAAAAACACTTAACACAATCCAACACTCCCAAAATTAGGAATAGATGGGAAAATCTTGGTTTTGTAAAGAATATTTACAAAAATCCTGTAGCTAACATTGTATGTAATGATGATAAACTTGAGCTTCTTTTCATTTTTGCAAAAACAAAATATCTTCCTTTATCATTATGTTTCAGTCTTTTATTACAAGTTCTAGCAATGCAATCAGGCAAGAAATGAAAGACATTGTCTTTGTTAGGGTTTTATTGCTGTGAAGAGATACCACGACCAAAGCAACTCTTTTAAAGGCAAACATTTAACTGGTGCTGGCTTACAGTTTCAGAGGTTCAGCCCATTATCATAGTGGTGGGAAGCAAACTTGGGGCCTGAGTAAGAGCTGAGATTTCTGCATACAGAACCAAAGGCGAGCAGGAAGAGACTGTCTTCTGCAGGTAGCCAGGAGGAGTCTATCATTCCACATTGGATGAAACCTGAGCATTTACAGAGACCTCAAGGCCACCCACAAAAATGACACACTTCCTCTAACAAGGTTACACTTCCTCCAGTGACACACTTCCTAGTAGTCTCACTTCTCCTGGGTCAAGTATATTCAAACCACCACAGACATACATATTGGAAAAAAATCTGTTTGTAGCTCATATAATGAACATGAAAAAATATTCATGTAAAAAAATTGAAAGAATAGTCAAAATACTCCCAAATCAAAACCTTGGGATCAATTAAACAAGGATTCAGAATATAATGTTAATATACAATAGTCATTTGGTGGGGCTGCAGATATGGTTTAACAGTTAAGAGCACTGACTGCTTTTCTGGAGGACCAGTGTTCAATTCCCAGCATCCATATGGTGACTTACAACTGCCTGTAATTCCAGTTTCAGGGAATCTGATATCCTCCTCTGTTCTCCAATGGCACCAGTCACACAGGTAATACACATGCATAAATACAGGCAAAATACTCATATACATATGCTCAAATAATACTAGTTATACTTTCAAAACTCTGTCACTGCACAGTGTTCACAGGGTTCTGTGTTCAATCTTTACTACCCAAACCAAAACCAAAATAAAGCAAAGGTCAAGTGCTCTCCCAGATAACAGCAATAAACAAGTAGCATGTAAAGCTCAAAACATATTACCACTTAGTTTAGCCCCTTCCTTCCCTCAAATAAAATCTAACATATATAGCACATGAAGAGGTGATAAAATGTGTCAAAGAATAGCTAAGTGAATGGAAGATATTACAACTCCATGGAAAATGAGACAATATTGTCAAAATGTCCGTTCTTTCCATGTTGATCAATAGCCTCAATGCAATCTTAATAGCATTGCCAGGGAAGTCATTTATTTCATGGCTATCTGACAATCTGATACTAGAGTTTGCCTGGAGAGACAAAAGGCCAAGAGTGGCCAACTCAACACTAAAGAGTGAACTCAGAGGTCTGGTACTACCCAGCTTAAAGACTTAGGTTAAAATGATGCCAATAAAGATAGTGTATTATTTATGATAGATTGGGTGATTGGAACAGAATAGGGAGCCCAGCAATATACTCAAAGTGCAAAGGCACTGTGGTGAAGCAAATAAATGGTCACTGATAGTCTCTCTCCCCCAAATATGTAATTTGACTTTTTGGGACCATTTTCTGTGTGTCAACATTGGAAAAGAACTATCCTGGTTTTCTGTGTTAGAATGGCATTTAACAGAAATGAACAGCCACATCAGACTAGAAATTTGAATATATTTTTCCATTTGTATGAGGGTAATACACACTGTATTAAATATATAAGGTCTTATCTTCATGGGTTTGAGTACAGATTATTAATATAAAGTATATCCAAAATAATAAAAAAATGGTCTCAAATAACTGGACATCCATATGTGAAACAGTGAAGCTAGATATACACCTTATGCCCCTCATAGAATTTGGAGAAAAAAATGTATCAGAGATCTAGATGTAAAAATAAAAAAAGTATAAAATTATTGGGAGGTGGTGCAAGAGAAATCTTACATGATCTTGGACATGGCAATATCTGAAGCTAGGCTTCATCAACGTTGGAATTTCCTCATTGTAAAAGACATTAGTAGAAAGATGAGACATGCTATCAACCGATGGGAAATTACATTTAATTACATTTAAAAACAAAATTATATTTAATAAACATCTTTTTTCAGAATGTACAAAGATCTCTTAGAAATAAAAAATACCAAAATATTTAACTCAGTTAAAAGAAATACCTGAAAAAGTATCTCAACAAAAAAAGACACAGAAACTCATGTGAAAAGCATATGAAATGAAATACCCAAGAGTCACTTCGCAGCAACAGGGCTGAGCTGCGTAGGGCTGAGTGTGAGGTCCCAGATGGAGGACTTGGAGAAGGGACTGATGGAGCTGAGAGAGTTTGCATCTCCAGGGAGGCAGCAACAGTAGCAACTGGCCTGATCCCCTGATACTCCTGGAGACTGATTCACCAACCAAAAAATACATATGGAGGGACCCATGGTGCTGGCCACAAATGTGGCAGAGGAGGGTCTTGTTATCCATCAGGGGGAGGAGAGGCCCTTGGGCCTGAGGGTGTTAGATCCCCCAGTATAGGAGAATGCCAAGGAGGGAAGACGAGAGTGGGTGGGTGGGTGAGTGGGAGAATACCCCCATAGTGGCAGGGAGAGGGTAGAGGGAATGGGGAGGTTCCAAAGGGGAGATCTGGAAAGGGGGAAACATTTGAAATGTAAATAAAATATGAAAAAAAATCATGTGAAAATGCCCTTAGGGGGATAGCACAGAGATATATGTGAAAGGCACTTGAAAGATGCTGTTGGGAAATTACCAGTTAGTGAGAGCCTGACCTGACAATCCAAATGACCATATCCATACCACTGACATATCCTGGTAGGGAGGTTCATAAGCTGCTGATGGATATGCAAGAGACCAGCCTGGCAGTTTCTTACAAAACTAAATATGCACTTATCATAAGGTTTAGTGATTATGTTCCTTGGTATTTTCCTAAATTAATTGAAAACTTTAAAAAAATCTGTGTTTGTGCATGTCTATGAACAAGATATTCTTACATATACATGTATTTACACACACATAAATATAAAATGAAACGGGGCCAATGAAGATGTATGTTAACAGAAGAATAGATAAAACTAAACTTGTAACATCCAGACTTGTAATAATGGATATTACTCCATACCATAGAGAAATGAGCTATCTAGTGTGAAAAGACATGGAAGGAACCCATAAGATAGATCGTCTGGTAAATGTTTGCAGTGCAAACCTGACCACATGAATTTGATTCCATAACCCATGGTGGAAGGAGAGAACCAATTCCCAAAGATTGTTCTCTGATCACTGTGTAGTTGGGATAGCATGTGCATGCTGGCATTCCCCATGTACAACTCCCCCATCCCCCCCCCCACATGCTTTAAAATATATTTTAAAAAGAAAAGGTATAGAGGACAACTCAGTGTATAACATTTAGTGCAAGACACCCATCTGAAAATACTACACAGTCTGTAATTCCAATAATAAAGCATCTTGAGAAAAGCACAATTAAGGAGAAGATCAGTGTTTCCCAGGCTTTATATGGGGGAGAGAGATAGTTTGGGTACTGAAGATATTACAGGGTAAGGCTTTTCTCTTTGATGCTCTATTGGTAGATGGATGGGTGTCATTATACATTTGCACAAAATCTTATACAAAAGTGGGAATCCCTATGTAAACGATGTGCTTTAGGTGTAAAGCATCATATAGACTTGTTCTGGCAAATGCACCACTCTGATGCTTGGTTGCCAATGGAAGACATGTGTGCTTATCTTTGGAAGAGTATGTGACAACTTCTATTTTTTCACTAAGTTTTTCTGCAAGCCCAAAGCAGCTCTAAAAATTTACTAACTTAAAAACTAATTGGAGATTTGTACTCAAGGAGCATAGGAATGTGGCCTTGCTCTAATCAATTACATGTCAGAATAGATTCAGGGGAAGCTGTGTCAGGTTGAGGCTTCCTCTTGATTCATTATCAAGGCTCTGACTTCCAAATCTTACATCACTCTCTATTCCTCCCCTGGGTCAAAACTGCAACAATAGCAGTACAAATTCAGAGAAAAAGCACAAGGAGGCAATTGTAGGGCATGCGTGCCAATTCTGACAATTTAAATGACAAGAAATTGCTGTCCTTTAGAGACTTGGCCTGCAAGCCTCTGTGGACCAGATGGAATTCAACTAGTCAACAAACCAAATCATGGCTTCATGATTTAGTGTCGTGTAGGTGTTTGAATCTAGTCAAAACTAATTTCTTCTGGTACTTACACATCTCTTAGTAGTCTTTAAATTTTTGTTAGGTTGTTAGATTTCATATATATATGGATATGTTGTCTGTATATATGTCTGTGCACTACATTCATGCCTGATGCCCATAGAGGTCATAAATGGGTATTGGATTCCCTAGAATTGTAGTTACAGACAATTGTGAGCCACCATGTGGGTTCTGGGTGTTGAACCCAGGCCCTCTGCAACAGCATCAAATCTTTCCACCCCTCTAACGAGTTTTAATTCAGACCTGGTCTGTTAGGAGCCATCTAGGAAAGGCTAAAGGCATTCAAGTGACTTTTCTAGAGATGGCCCACCATTTTTCATGGCCTGTGATAGGTGAGCTCTGAGGCAAAGTCCCAAGAGATTTCACCCCAGGATAGCTTCTTGCTACTGATATGTCTTTCCTGTCACTTTTACATAATCTAATGATTCCTGGGCATTATCCCACCCTATTGGGCATATTTTTTGCAGACCAACATGAAGATGCACTTTCATGTAATGCTGTGTAGACAAATTGATGATTTCATAATTCCTATAATTTTATAAAATTGCTAAATTAATACAAGTAATTTCCAGCCTTCTAAAAGCTGCAAGTAAGGCTCCGTAAATCTTCAAGTGTCATAGGCCAATTGCACTAGGATAGAAGCAGACTTGGAACAAATTTACTATCAGGGAAAACACTCCTTCTAAGTTAGCTATGAGGTCATTATCTGGTAACTAAAGGTCATAAACTGAGAATGGACAATTTGTTGTAGGTGCAAGCACAGAAAATAAAATATTGACAGGCTTATCTATACAAAACTTCAAAACTAATGAGACACAAGACAGATGATTCATCTCTTGACAAAACCATGCTAAGTAGTTACATAAAAATTATTGCTTTAAGCTTATAATGAACTTATGGGTCTGAAAGATAGATAAGACTAGTCAAGTACTAGTCTTAATGGAAAGACATGTTGTAACTCTGCTGTAACTCTTTATCGATGTATGTCATGAACTTTTGCCTTAAACTTACTATGAACTTATAGAATGTAAAGATTTTAGAAAACCATGTGATCAATTATTCTGAGAGAGTATAAGAACTAAGAACCAAAATTAAATGATGGTGTGGCTTTCTTCAGCTTTATCCAGAATGTATGGGTTTTTTTCTTCTGTGCATGAATAAAGGTTGGTTGGAGCTTGTTCTATGGAGCTTTGTTCTATTCATCAAATATGTGTATGCATGTGTTTGTATGAAGTTGATGGAGCTTGCTCTATGGAACTTTTACTCATCAACCAACTGTGTGTATGTGCATGCATGTATGTATATAAAATGAATAGAGCCTCTTTTTTTGTTTCATCCAGGATGAATGAGTGTTTCTGTGTAAGTGAATCTTCTCTTTTATCCCTTCCATTCTTTCTTTCTCTTCTTTTCTTTTCTCTCTGGCTAACAAAGAGCTAATGAATTACAAGCCTCTCACCTGGCCAGAGAGAGATCCTTGAGCCAGAGAGACAAGATCTCTAGCAATTAAGCCTTTTTTCTTCTCATTCCCTGTTTCTGCCAGCAGGAGTTTATTATCAGAAACAAGCAGCATTTAGCCACAGAATAGTAAGGAACCAGTGCTTATTAGCACAAAATAGTAAGAGAGTTACAAGGTCAGAGATTATCAGTCTTTGTCCTTCATCCAACTCTGTGTCGCACCTCAACACTGAACGAATCATCAAAGTCCAGAACTGGTCCTAGGCATTGGTCTTAAATCATGATTTATTTGTTAGTTTTTATGTCATACAAACATCCACATACCACTAACTTACCAATAGCTGATGATTGCTTATGTGATCACAGAAAAGAATATGTGTCCTAGAAGTTCTTGATTAGGTGAGACTTTTAGAAATATGAAAACAATTATTAAAAATTCATAAAACACATTTATAGATTAGGAAACCAAGTGACAGCTCATTTAGTAACCTGACACACCATAGCCAAGCATAACTGACTTCATAAATTAAGAGTTCTGAGTCCACAAAATATAACACATTGGCTTCAAAGGGGACCATGAGAACATTTAAAGACATGTTTTTGTCAAGTTCTGAGCAATATAAACTCCTAACTTGACCAGAAAGAGTTAATACTCCCCTCTCCCTGGCATCTCAGCACAGCTTGGATTTGCTATTGCTTGCTTGCAAGAGCAATGAGCTGTACAGAATGCAAAGAGACAAGGAATGTATTGCAGGATATGACTTCAGTTTGGTCTCCTTTAAATAGAAATCAGTGCTATTTAGAGAGCAGGGGTGTTACTGAAGAAAACACATCAACTTTCCCCTCTAAGTATATTTCAATACTCAATTCCTGATGAGATGAGAGAGTAAATGTGTTGAATATTTTATAATGCTGCTTTGTGTTTTGTGGTTCCTCCCAAGCCTCAACATGAAGGCGGCATCTGTCTTGAGTGACAACTGTACTTGAAACACCATGTCCCATTTTGTGGGTAATCTAGACCACGCCAATATACCTAATGCAGAAAGAGAAGGAAAGCAAAGCCACCACTAATTTAAGAAATGTATTTATTTTGTGGTACTGAAGATGGATCCTACAACCTCATATCTGCACTGAGCTGCATCTCCACCATGTTTTATTTTTTCCCTTTTTGAGACAACTCACCAAATGGCTCCACATAGGATTCAAATTTATGATCTTCCAGCCTCAGCCTCCTAAGTAGCTTGGAGTACAGGCCTCAGCCACCAGGCCTGGTAAGATTTTCTTAAAGATTTGTCTATTTTATGTTTATGAGTACACTGTAGCTGTCTTCAAACACACCAAAAGAGGGGATCAGATCTCATTACAGATGGCTGTGAGCCACCATGTGGTTGCTAGGAATTGAACTCAGGACCTCTGGAAGAACAGTCAGTGCTCTTAACTGCTGAGCCAGTTCTCCAGCCCCCAAAACACATTTTTACTTTTTTCAGTGCATGAATCAATTTGCAGAGATATAATGTGTCTTTACCAGAGTTGAGCAGGTCATAAATGGCTGCCCTTGTGTGAACTGGTCCAGGTGTCCTCTCCCTGAGAAAACTGCTCATTTATTTCAAAGAAAGATGGTGTCTCCTTATTTCTTCTACTTCATTTCCTTTGTTGATTTATTCCCACTTTCTTGTTTTATATTTGGTTTTAACTTTGAGACAGTCTTGTCTTACAGTTCAAGCTGATTTTAATCCAATGACCCCATCTGTGCTAGGATTACAAGCACACATTGCCCCTTGCCCCTCACAGCATTGTTTAGTATTATTATTTATAATTTAAGACGTTTTGTTATGATCTTTTTTTTATTTCTCTGCACAGTTTCATTAAAGCATTCTGAATTTCTTGCCTGACATTTCTTCCACTTCCCAGAAGTCATTCTGATTTGCCTTCCCCCAACTCCTCAAATAAGTCTTTTTTTTTTCCTGCTAAGGGATAGCTTAAGAAAGAAGAGTATTGATTTTCTCTCTCTGCATCCCTTGCTTCTATTCAAGTTAAAATTGCCATTTCAAGAGTGTAACACTCTGCCTTGAAAATTCAGTGCTGAGGTATGATTTTCTCTTTTCAGTTGTGATGAAGCATTAAGACACTTTTTCTATTAGCCTAGAATATTTGTTTATTTCTATAACTTGTATTCTTTATACTTAAATGTAAAAGATTTGTACGAGGCATGCAAATTGCTTTGCAAAACCGTTCGATGGCAGAAACTGTATATTGATTGGCCATTCTTAACACAGAAGGTTTCTTCTCCAGACTCCTGCATGTGCAGCAGTTTCTTATCATTGATGATGGCTGTAGCAATGCCTTAACAGAGCAGTTACACCTTAATCAGGGGCAGAATCTCAGGACCCAGCAAACCAAACCAGAAGGCATGCTTGTGCTACAGAAAGGAAGATAATTTCTATGGGAGGGATTTATCCTTGCATAATAAGAAGGTAACATGGAAAACTCAAGGCAATTTTCTATTCAGAACTATTGAGGTGAGCACAGTGGACTGGTACAATTTGTTCCTAGTCTCTTCTATGTATCACTTTGAAAATGGGTCCCTCACCAAGCCTACCATGTTACATTATAATTATTTGCCTATAGCTCTTTCACACCAATTAAAACTATGCTCCTCCTAAAGACAAAAGCCACGGTGAGCACCCTCCTCTATCACTCAGGCCCTACCTGCTACAGATCCTAAGCAATTTTGTCTGCTGATGATCTTTAACCAACCAGTGAATCTAAAATGTTCTGTGATATGCACAGCTTAATTCTCATGAGGCCTGTCTTAACTTGTTTAAGACCCTATGTACAAGTCCGGCTGAGCGTTTCTACATCTGATTTAAAATAGGCTCTGGACAAGAAAGCAAGATGCAGAGTGTAGGGTGCAAGGAATCCTTTGACTGACAAACCTCTGTGTAATGTCAGCAGCGGCCTTGTTTAGAGGAGGTATTTCACAAGATCTCTGTCAAAGTTTAAACACATATGCAGGAAGCTCCCGGTGAAAGGGGAGTTTCATGTGTCAGAGTCTGCCAGAACAGAGCCTATTTCTGTCAGGTGACTCAGCTCCCACACGAACACCACCAGCAATGCCTGCACATGCTGTTTTCCTACTGTATTGTTAGCAGATGCTTTTAAGCTTACACTATTGCTATGTCCATTCTTCATGAGGTAGGTGTCACCTGAGTCAATGGCATTAACTGCTTTGGCACTAGGTTTAGGGTCCCTTTGGGCCTGTATCTAAATTCAATAGAAGAATATGCTCTTGAGATGAGATGTGTCATTACACATGCCAAATGTCTGCCCCTGTGTTTGTTGTGTTTTGGCAGCAATAATGTTGAATATTTATTTAACAGTGGCCCAGGCACTCCTATAAAACACTTTAGTGATGCTATTTCATTTGATAGTCTTGCAGGGTTTGGGGGTGGGGGAGGGCACATCATTGTTTTACAGACTCAAAACTTCTAATGCCAGTGGTGAGCAGTAATCTACTTGTTCATAGCCACATATCTGCTCAGTAGCTGGGCCATGATATAAACACAGGCAGGTTTTTTTTTTTCAGGCCCATTGTAGGTAATCATTGATATATGTTTGCCACCAAGCACCTTATTTCTTTCTGGGAACAACAGAAATGACAGCACCTGCATGAATCTACAGAAGCCCCCAGCCCACAACTGTATATATTGGCCTTATTTAAAATTGGCAGACATTGTAATGAGCAGGGAGAATTGCCCTGCTCCCTGTGAGTAGGAATGATCCTAACAGGCTCTTTCTGGAATAGTGTCTAACTAACTATCTAGCCTAGAACTTTCACTGTAACCAGGCTGACCTGGAACCCATGTCTTTAAGGTTTAGGTTTGGATGTTCTAAGAGGCTGTGTGCTAAGTGATATCTCCAACAAAGTCACCAACTGTGATAACACATTATCAATGTTTTGGCTTTGAATATACTTTTAGCTGCTTTACAACAATGCTCAATGTGGTATGCTTCCATCTCTCATTAACTGGGCAGCACATCAGTATGTGCCAAGAGTTCCGGGACTTGAGGTAACATGCATGGACTTGACATAATCCATAGAACAGAACAGAATATTGTCACAAAAAAAGCAAAAGAAAGGTTCTCTTTTCCCTAATTATCTACAATACAGAGCCAGAATAAGGGGTGCCTTATACACATTCTGGAAAAGCAAGACCACACCCCTCAGGCCAGCTTCTTATAAGACAAGTGAGTGCTTAAACATTAGACCAAGACACTTGCTTAACCTATGTTGCAGTTTTACACTATTACTTGTTTCCTTGGGAAATAATGCTTTCATACCTGACTCTAACAGAGAGAATACTTTTTGAAGCCTGGAATACTAAATTATTTTTCACAGATCTTAGGGTCATACAACATACCTGAATAAGATTATTTGCATGATACACAGGGGGTTGTCACTTGCTTATTCCATGCTAGTCAATTTAGGATCAATCAGTTCTGTGCCTTCTACCAACTTTGTTTATAAGCCAGTGTGTCCTAAGACCCTGTGTTTAGTCCTTAGGTCCCTTGCTCTGCTCACTCTCCCCAGGCCATTGGTTCTTAGCCTGTGGGTCATGACCTTTCAGGGTCAAATGACCCTTTCACAGGGCTTGCCTAAGACCATTGGAAAACAGATTTTTACATTACAATGCAATACAGCAGCAAAATTACATTTACAAAGTAGTAATGAAAAACCTTCTATGGTTGGGGTCACCACAACAAGAGAAACTGTATTAAAGGGTCACAGCATTAGGAAAGCTGAGAACCACTGTCCTAAGCTCTCACTCTTTTCTTTGTAGCCAATGGATTGGGAAGCCCTTTCCCATCTTCCTCCTCCTCCCCTGGTTCATATTTCTACTGTGATGCTCTTATTTCAGGTTCATTATCTGTAGCTCAAATTAGTAAAGGCTATTCAATTGGTCTCTAGCTTCTTCCATTTTTCCTCTTCCAGTAAGTGCTTCACATTGCCACAATTACTATCTGTCAAACAAAAGACCTGTCTTGTCTCTTAACAACTGCAGACCTTCAAGGACACCTCATTACCCAGAGTAAAGACCATGATGCTCAGGAGTCCTTACTATCCAACTTCCTTCTTCCCTGCTCAGTGACCTTCCCCACCAGCTCAGGCTGGGATGGTCTTGCCTGGTTTTCCTTTTCTCTTGACAGACTCGTTCATTGCTTATGGACAGTTCAGATGCTCCTTTCAATAACTTAGAGAAGGCAGGCTTTCCTGAGCAGAACGAGTACCTCATTGGCCTTACCTGGATTTCTCTAGCAAGCATTGTATAGTTTTGATGTAGCAGTTGTAAGAGTGTCTTACAGTGATTTGTCCATTTGTCCTTCAGATAGCCTGTACATCTTACAGACTTTGAGCTCCTCAGCAAGAACTAAAGTGTCTCTTATTTTTATAACACATATTAGTTATTCTAATGAACAGGAATGTAGACTTGGGAGTCAGATAAGTTGGTCCACATCCCAGATCTATCACCTAGTGTCTAGAGAACCTTGAGCAGAAATGCTTTCTATTTTTGTCTCCGTTTCTTTTTCTATAAAGTAGAGGCTAATTATACCTACTCTTAGATGTGTTTTGATGGTAAAGTGAGATGATAGTTATCAATCACTTAAGATACATAAGTGACCATCTCAGCCTCGATTTCACTAGTTTATTTTCTGCACTAAGTCAATAATAATGGTAGAAGGCTCAGGAAGGTGAATGCTACATCTCAGTGAGATATGACCAGAAGTTAAAACAACCTACCCCATGAACTCACCAGGTTGTACATCAGTATGTCTCATTTAGTTACATCTAGTAAAGAACAGAGTGTTATCCCAGGAGAAAATGGAGACGACTTCAAAGTACTTTAGAAGTACTGATATGAAACTGTGGACAGGGCAGTTTGAATTGCATATGCATACTTCTGTTTCTAAACCATTGATGAAGAGAAGTAGCATTGGGTTGCTGGAGAATGGTTTCTCTTTAAATTTGCTCCAAATAGCATAGCCCATAGGACATTAATAAAGTGTAATCAAGTTGATAAGCTGGGACATTTTTAAGGGTGTGAAGATCTGTATCTTCTTTGGTTGATTTATTTACTGTGTGTGTCAGGGGGTGTTACCTACACGTGGAGGTCAGAGAATCAACTCTCCTTCTACCTTTATGTGCATTCTGATGATTGAACTCAGTTCACCAGGCTCACACAGCAAGCACCACACCCATTGATCTGTTTCACTGGTCCAAGACCTTCTGGTATTGAAGTTTGTGGAAGATACTTACGTGAACTTCTTAAATTAATGCACTGGACTTGTCAAATATGTAGTATTTGTCATTTTTGATATGGCTAGTGTCACCTTACTTGTCTGGGCAGTTCTTGTTGGTAGCTATTGCTCTGGTAGAGTTATTAATAGGACCATCTTTTACTTTAAAATCTTCCTGGTTTAGTGAAAGATTAAATTATTATCTTAGTATTAGTGTGTATCATAACACACAAGCTCGTCTTGTTACACTCAGTGATGGGGTAGTAAGCTAAAGTGAGATGAAGAGAAAAACTCTCAGGATGTGAAGGAAAAGCAGATGAGAGGGGTTTCCAGAAATGTCTCAGGTGGTATGCTTTGGCTCTAAATGGTGTAATACTAGAGCTAATACAGTCAATTGGACAATCAATAACTCATGCTCAAAACTAGTCGAATGATTCAGGTTGGCTTTGGATAAAGTCCTCATGGTGAGTATGCAGAGAAGAGAGGGCTGTTGTAAGGGTGGAGCCGTACCAAAGGAGGTGGGCAAGTCAGAGCTTCCAAAGGTGCATCCTGGGCTTGAGAGTGAAATTGAGATAGCTGTTGAAAAATGGAGGCATAGACCTTTAGCGTAGAATAGGCCATGGAGGAGGGAAAGAAGACTAGAGGGCAGTGGGCTCATTTCAAGTACACAGAGTACTAGAGAAAAAACAACATCAGTTTGTTCTTAAGTGCTTCATTGTCCTGAGAGATGGATGTAACTGGATAGCAAGTGTGACCATCATAGTAACTATGCATGTAAGTGTCCCAGAAAAAGGCCAAATCTTTCTTCGGGAGAACAAATTTAGGAACTGGGTCTCAAGTTAGAGTGTTTGTCACACATTAGCTGACTCATGAGGGTTTATCTACTGAAGAATGCCCAAATAGCATAGGGTTCACTACTGAGAAACTCTCAATTAAGAGGAGCTGTTGGTTTAAATGCAAGCCTGAGTCCTCCCTGGGAAATAGAAATGAAATCCAAAACTGGAAAGTCTTGAGGTCAGAAATGAAGTCAAGTCAACTGATGGAAGCAAGGGTAGATCTTAGAACAAATCAGAGGAGAGAGTATGTGAACGGGTCCATGATGGTTGTCACACCCACCACTGGGGGCAAGATGATGAAGTGAAGATGCTTATATCACAGGTGATTGATTAGTAGGTTTGATAGTTTTATATTCTGAAAACTAACCTCATTATAAGGGAGACAGGAAGGCCCTGCATTTCCCTATGTAGGACTGAAGTGTCCATGAAGTAAATTCATTCTGCCCAAAATCTTTTTGTATATTCATTTTAGATAAAATGATACTGTAATAGTCAATGGTACAAAATTCAACAGTAAAGCTGGTGACCCTGTGGAATATTAGATTGAAAAACACATGGATAAATTGGTTAGAAATAAATCAGGCATATCATTTTGAAGAGAATACTGAGTTAAAACAGATTTTTTTTTTAATATGGGAAAACTAGTGAATTTTTAGATAAAATATAGAGTATGTTTTAGTTTATTCTGTGGATACTGTATCCAAAATCTTTTTCCAGATTATATTACACACACACAGAGTACACACACACACACACACACACACACACACTGATTTCACAATCATTCTACAAGGGAGAAATTACCATTTTATAAATGAGGTGACTAAGAGTAACTCACACAAGACTAACACTGAGGTAGAGGACCAGGATTTTACCTCCCCCACCTGTCTCCTGGCCCATTTTCTTTCTTCACTCCAGCACCTCACTGCACACTTCACTCTAATTCTTATATCACCTGTTGCCATTCTATGGGTTTGCCAGAAATCCAACCACCATATTAAGTCATAAAGCATCCAGTCATATTAAGTTGTGTCAACTGACAGATATTTACAAGGAAGCACACACATTTAAAAACGGGGATCTAAAAATATCAAGGATCAATACTTAAGAATATCATCAGTCTAGAGGAATAGCATTGGGAAGACTCAACATGTAGGATGTGCTAAATGCTATAGAAATGCTGAACAACATTTTCAGAGAGTTTCCAGTGTCTTTTTTCTCAAGTCAAGTTCAGAGCAAGATCAGCACAATAGCGAGATGGCAAGGCCTGGGGCAGATGGTGCAGTATTAGCAGATGGCAGAGTGAAGAATCCAGCTGGCTTTTATAATTCCTCTATCAAGGAAAATGTTACTTAATTGGGGACTCATAAAGTAGATGCTGTTTAGAGGCACTGTCTGGCCTATGTACATATACGTCGTATGTGAGGCAATAATTGAAAATCGTCAGTGTCTTCAGATGGTTTGTATGTTTGTAAGAACCAGATTCCAGGTTCTTAAAAATTGTATCCAGGGTTCTTGGTCACAGGGCCTGTGTTAATGGTCAAGCTCACGGGAAAGAGTTCAGATGGCAGAAGTCAAAATATGGCTCTGAAACAGCCAGATTTTGAAGAGTGGATCATGGCTATGTAGATCGATGAGCTGATGGCCAGTAAATGTTTGCATAAATTATTAAGAGGATGATAGTAAGTATTATAGAAATCTACCACCAAGCCTCAGCTAGGCAGAATTTTGAGGTGGAAGTGAGGAACTGTTCTGATTATTCAAGACAAAAGAAGGAGGAGGAGAAAGAAAGAGGAGAGAAGGAAGAGAAAGAGGAAGACTCAAAATTCCACAAAAGGACAATAATGAAAGGTCGGGTGTAAAGTTGAAGGATATTTGCCAGGCCAAGGCCAACAGAGACAATGCAAGTTGGGCTGGCGAATCAAAGCAGGATTTACGGAACTAAACTGTATTTAAGTCTTTAGACGTTTCTGAGCCGCTGAGGACCACGAGCTCTTGCAAACGCCAGACACCTGAACTGTACTCTCCCCACCCTTTCCCATTCAGTATGCCTTCCAGAATTTCATTCTGTAGAAAAATGAGAGATTTTTAAAAAGGGAAAACCAAAGAATTTCATTGTAATGTACTGTCCACTAGGATGCTTGCTATGTTCCAAATGCCGTGTTCTATAAAATCTGTACCATGAAACGGTAATGACTATAGGAAGTGAGACTTTTGATGCTATTAAGTCAAAAGGACAGAGCCCACATGGGCATGAATAGGACCTCTAGGAGATGTTCCACAGATCCCTAAGTGCTTCCACTATTTGAGAACCTAGACAAGAGGTGTTGCCATTAACAAGAAAACGGGCTCTGACCGGACACTGAATCTGTTGGGGCCTTGATTGGGGACTTCCCAGGGTCCAGAACTGGGGAAAAGATAGAGCCTGCAGTTCTCTATCACAGTAGCTTGAGTACCATAAACATTGCTGCCTCAAGGAAGGACCAAGCTTTTCATAGTCACCAAATATGATGCCCCACAAAGAAAAAGAAGGACATTGTAGGAAGCAGAAGATGAATGTTCTAGAGGAAGTCATGGCTGCCCAAGTACTTTCAATAAAGAATGCTAGAAAGAATTTAGCCACATTTCCTGTATGCAATTAGAACAAACCCATTAGACTGCCAGTAAATATTGCTAAAATATATAGATCCCTATGTATGGGCAGCATGTTTTATATTTATAAAAGTTCTTTCTCTGACAGTTGTGTGGTTCATTCTATTCTTAGACCACTGTTCTTCACATCAAATTTCCTGTGGTATTGTCATCTTTGAGTATGTTCATGGTTAGGAAAAAATTGTTTTTTTTCTCTCCATAGGAAATGTCTTCATTTATAGAACCTTTATTTGCTGTTCCATCATTTGTGAGCTTCTCTGTCTTGTAACCAACAATTGGTGAGGAAGTACATACTTTTGTATTTACCACTGGGATGGTAGAGATGCTCAGTGGTTAGACATTTGCCATGCAAGCAGATGACCAGAGTTCAGATCTTGAACATGCAGATAGAATCTGGGCATGGCTGTCACCCCAGAATAGGGGGAAACAGAAGCAGGAGGATCCCTGGGACTTGCCAACATGGGCCTCTGGCTTCTAGATGTATGCACACATACACACAAAGAAGTCATTTATTGTTAAGCTAAACAACTTCACAGATTTTATTCATTCAGTCTCAGACACCCTCCAGCTTCCTTCCTCTTTGCATTCCTCCTCTCTGAGACTCCTAAAATCTAATGCTGGCATATGTTACTAGTTAAGAACAATTTTTGTGAAAACATTAGAACATACGATGATGCTTAGATACCAAATAGGTCTTGTACATGTACAAGTCCAGAAGTTAGCAGTTCAGGACACTTGGCAACTCAATTATGTCTTCAAGGATCTATTTCCTTCTCCCACATGATGCCATCTCTACATGATGCCATCTCTAGCATGCCAACTTTCAGCTTCATGATTATTGCCTTACAGCTGCTTCACCTCTTAGTTCCAAGAGTGAGAATGGCAAAAGTCACCTGTTGATGTCTAAAAAGCCTTCCCTACTTCATGAACCTTGACTGGGCTACACTGACATCTCCACATCAATCACTGGAAGATGCCACAGGACTGTTATGTGTGTGAGTGGGAAAAGCAAGTAAAGTATCTGCAGCCCTTTTCTATTCCTTCTATTGCTGCCTAAAAGTTAGTAAAGGTATTGTGTTAATGATCTTTGGCATACACACACACACACACACACACACACACATACACACACACGCACACACACACGCACACACACACATATAAACTAAGCAATGTATAAAATTATATATACATAATATATTACTTCATTTAAACTAAACAATATTCCATGGACTAGTCTTTAGTCTTGATTTAAAGTTAAGATAAGAGAGGTGTGAGTAACATAATTGCTGCTGAGCGGTAGGAAGCACTGCTGAGTGTTGATTTCTCTGCCAAGTTGTGGAATACATTGTGAAGAGTCAGCTGGGTCATTGTTTTTCTCATGGAATAGCTGATATAGAACCCTTTCCTGTTAATGCATGTGGCCTGCTCCAATGCCTGAGCCTCTGAACTAAAGTGAACCTCTAAGATGAGATGTCAAGGAAGGAAAGAAAGCAACTAGACAAGAGTCTGCAGTCAACAGAGTGGAGTGGACCGCCCCACAGAGTCTCTACCAAAGAGATAAGATGGAAATAACCTCAACCATAGCAAAGTGTACAGTAGTCAGGATGTGCTGAGTTTTAATACCACTTTTGCTTTTACTCTAATTTATTTACTAAGAGATGTATAAAGGTTGCCTTTTAAAAGGTTATATTTAACAGCTGGCTCAAGGGAATTCTAAAAATGTAACAGCTGGCTCTCAAGGCTGTTTGCATGAATAAGAACACCCAGAAAAACCATTTTG
Organism: Rhynchomys soricoides; assembly: GCA_019843965.1. Taxonomy (NCBI): domain Eukaryota; kingdom Metazoa; phylum Chordata; class Mammalia; order Rodentia; family Muridae; genus Rhynchomys; species Rhynchomys soricoides. The sequence continues at coordinate 7,607,287 of JADRCH010000056.1, read as the reverse complement.
AGTCTGTTTCCTCGGTACAAAAAGGAAATGAAAATTCTTGCTTTGTCTAACTCTGATTATGAGACTTCCATAAAGCAGTCTATTTGATGAACGGACTTTCTAACTGATGAAGTGCTGTGTAAATGTGATCCCAGGAAGAAAGGAGACTTGTAGGGAAAGAAAACAGCCAGTGCATCCTGGAGAAACACTTGTGGTTTTAAAGAGAACAAGTGAAAATAACATTTCAATCTAAGACAACGTTTTAACTGTGAAGATATCTTGGTAAAATATAGGCAGGAAGAGAAACAGTTTGAAGACTACAGTGAACTTAAAAATACCCCTAAATTCTTCATGCTTCCTCCCCTCAGGTGGTTAAATGTGGTCTGACTTTGTGACTTGCTTTCATCAACATAAAGTAGCATAAGCTACCTATCTACAAGCTCAGACACTGGGTATGCTCCATTTGCTGCTGCTGAGTCCTGGCCCCCTCTGGGAAGAAGCCTGAGCCAGCCTGGATGGAGAAAGAAGGATAAGAGGCATGGAGAGGGGAACTTAGGTACTATACCCAACAGTTGGCCAGCCTCCAGTTGACTCACAGACATCTGGAGATGCTTAAGGGAGCCCCAGTAGAGATGAGTCAAGTCCGCTCAAATCATCATAATGGCCCAGTTGAGCTTAATCTAAATAACTGACCTTCAGGGCTGGTGGCTGTAGTTGGTAGCAGTTGAGATATGCTACAGAGTGAAACCCAACCCAGCCCTACAGTATGTTCTAGCATTTTTATTAGGTTTTTTCCTCATCTTTAAACTCAAGGAATCTCTCTAAGGGCCCTGTGATGATCTTAATTATATCTTCATGTTTGAGAGACACTAGGACTCTGGTTAGAGGAATGTTCTAAATATCAAACTGAAGAACATCTGAAAGAACAAATATGATTTATATAAAACTTCACAGAAGGTGTGCTGGGGACAAGACTGGCATCTAGAAGGGAGACTGGAGAGGTGAGGCATAGGGTATCCATTATTAAGCATTTAGTTGATGTTCATGTTTATACGTATGAAACTCAGATGATCTGAATATGTGGTAAATACCCACATTTGTAATTCTCATGCTTAAATTTCAAAATAAGGACATTAGGGGCATCTTTTCTCTTCACCAGTCTCTGAACTTGTCTTTGATAGTCACAACCAGCACATCTATGATCGCCCTCAGTGACTTTTAGAGTTTAATGTCCTCCCTGCATCCCATAATATTCTGTGTTTAAAGCTCTTCTCTGGTCCTGTGACTATTACTATTTACTGTATTTAGTTATGATACACTATGCCTTCTTCATATGAACTAATAAATCAATAAAGAAAGCTTAAATCTAAACTACATACCAACAGAAATGTTTTAGTGATGAATTGTCATGTATGATGTTACTATTCAAATTTATAATGGAAAAATTCTTCAAGGTTCTCACTCAATATGATGTACTTTTTACGAAGCTGAATATAAAAGTCTAGAATTCCCACCATTTTCCAATTTACCCATCTTTCTTCCTTTAAAATATTCCTCTCATTCTTTACCTTTATAAATTTATTCTCTCGGTGTTTGGGGGGGCTATGGTGTGTGGTGTGTGATGTGTGTGTGTGTGTGTGTGTGTGGTGTGCATGTGCACATGTAGGTCTGTGTGTGCGTGCACGCGTGTGCAGGTGCATGTGTATCATGACATACATGGAGGTCAGGGGAAACTGTCTGGAATCTGTTTTTTCCTGCCACCTGTGGGTCTGGTGCTGGAATTCAGATCTTCAGTCTTACATGCTTGCACCTCTGTTCACTGAGCCCTCTTTTTAGCTTTGAAAGTCCTGTTTTCCTGTGTGAGTTACAAATGGGAAACAGGTTCTTGACCCTTTGCTTGAAATGATCATCCAACATGTTCTTTCTTTAGGAAAGAAAATTATTTTGAGATCAGCTCTTATCAGAGGGAAACCAACTGAACGGCCTAAATGGGAATACAGAAAGTGCAAAGCCTATTCTGAAAATGCAGTGTTGACATACCACGCAGATAATGGTCACCTTTGGCTTTGCTACCCCATCTCCGGAATGGCTCATTTCTTTCCATCACTCCAGCTTTCCCAGCATCCTCCTGCTCTCTTCTGGGTGTCTGGCTATATCATTCTCTCTTACTGCCTTGAGGCGGAGTCTCTTGGTGAACCTAGTAATTGTTTTGTAGCTAGTTTGGCTGTCTAGGGAAACCCGTTGCATCATCTCGTCCTTGACGCCTGCAGAACTGTGCTTATAGCCACAGGTGCAGGTGGTCACCCAGTTTCCTCATGGTTTCTGGGGATCCAAACTCAGGTCCTCATGCTTGCCCAAGTTCTCTTTCCCACTGAACAATCTCCCCCATCCATACTTAATTTTCTTTGAAAGTCTAGCTTAGTAGCTAGAGACTTGATCTTATAGACCCCCAAACCCTGCCCAAGGTCATTCTTACCCTGTCTAGCTGTATTACACACACATTCAGTTTTCATCACTATGCCATCTTTATCAGCCTCTGGGAGAACTCCTAAAAGCTGGATGGAGTGTCTCCACTCAAGGCCCACTCTCTTGAGCCATGAACACAGCTTTTCAAACATGTAGGTAGGCAAGGAGCTCTAATCCATAGCTCCAACCCTCATGTAAGACCCCTCAAGAAATCTTCAGAAAGGTCTTTGGTTAGACTGTCCAGCTGGAAAACAAGCAAGACAGCAGAAGACACATGCTTCAACCTTCAGGATCCATGGAGGTGTCAAAGTTGAAGGGACAAATGAAGAATGGAGACAATTAGGTAAAATGGGAGTCAAGACAAACTGCAGTGATAAAGAGCAAGACCTGGATACACAGAACAACTCATGCTAGAGGGACACTCCAATCCATAGGCTCCTGTGGACAGGATGAGAGCCCCTGTGAGGACAAGGTAGTGTGAGGAGAGCAAAATGCCTGAATGTTGCCTTCTGCTGCAATTCACACACACACACACACACACACACACACACACACACACACACTCTAAAATTGCATCAGGTTAATCCCTTCTTGGTCATTAATTATGACATCCTACACTATACTGGGATGTGGACATTTTTATTTAACTTAATGTAGAATAATTATAGAAAGTTAGGAAGATGCAAATAAGTAAAAAAGAAATAAGACTAATTGATGAATATACCACTTCTTTATAAGTATAGTTAACCTGAACTAATTTTGGTGTGTCTGTTTATCCTATATACTGTGAACAAGATCATTATACCTATCTACGTATAGCTGTCTATTGATTCATTTATACCCATTAAGCTATATAGACCTAATGCATATACTATTGGTAGGTTGCCCCTTTCTCTGCTGGGGTGCATCATAGATATAGATATATTCACTTTCAAGGACTTCTTTCCTTTTTTCTATTTTCTCCTCATAGATTGATCAGACATCTCCTTAATTTTGTACATTTTGTCACTTTGAATCATCCAAAAAATTTATTTTGCGGTGTTGAAGGTCAGACCAGGGAGCCCTCTATAACCAAGTTACACACACACACACACACACACACACACACACACACACACACACACA
>JADRCH010000056.1:7476226-7603707 GCA_019843965.1 Rhynchomys soricoides | reverse complement strand
ACACACACACACACACACACACACACACACACACACACACACACACATCTCTGTAGATTTCAAACAGCCTCACACTAAGTCCAAGAGCCAATGAAGGATTTTGATGGAGACACTGGGAAACCTAGTAGGACAGCAACTACTAACTGAGCAAGTGCTAATTTGAAAGAGAAGGTGATATATTTTGAGATTTCCCTTTAACTTTTATATTCATTTATCTATCTTATGTGTGTGGATGTTTTGCCTGTGTGCATGTATGTACATCATGTGCATTCCTGGCATCCATAGAGATCATAAAGGGCTTCATATCATCCAGGACCAGAGTTATGCATGGTTGTGAGCCACCATGCGGGTGTCAGGAACCAAATCCAGGTCCTCTGAAAGAGCAACAAGTACTCTTAACCACTGAGCCAACTCTCCAGCTCCTGCACTATTTCTTATATAAGACTAGCAGTTCCTAACTTGTCTCAGAGCTTTCATGCCATCCTCTTGCATTATAATGAACTGCCATTGTTTGGTCTTGTGAGATGGCTCAATGGATAAAGCACCTACTATGTAAACATGAGAAATGGAGTTTGAATCCTCAACACTCACATAAAATCTGGGCTATCATGGTGATCCACCAATAATCCCAGCACTCAAAAAGGAGAGGATCCCATGGGCAAGCTGGCTAGTTAGACTAGCCCAATCTGTAAGCTCTGGGTTCAATGAGAGACTCTACCTCAATACATAAAGTGTCGAGTCATGGAGAGAGACACACCTGTCAGCCTTTGGCTTCTGTGAGCATATATGTACACAAACACACATGTGCCCCCATATACATGAATGTACACACACAGGAAAGTAGACTGCTATTGTAGTTGTATTCCTAGGGTATATAACCTTGGTCCCAGTAATACAATTCAGTGTGAGTTATGCAAATGAGTCTGTGACTCAGCATGCCACAGGCTTCCTGTACACTGTGACCTGTTCCATCCCATTCTGTGAATGATCACTGTGAGGGTTTTTGCATGTGTCCCCACACAAGAAAGTTGTTTTTTGTATGTACCCTGAGATATTGATCCTGCCATGGGACCTCATATCTCCCCTGGGAAATACCATCTTTTCCCACAAAGCTCAAGCTGCTGTGTATAGCCCCTCAGCCAAATTTATTAACAACCTCCTTGTTTTCCAGAGTCTGTAGATTCCTGTCTTTGTCATTATCTAGAGAGATAGCCTTGAACTATCAGATAATAAGCATTTTCCTTATAAAATAAAAGTTCAGGGTAAATAGCTTCAGAATATTAAGTCTGATTTACCATATTAAACAAATTGAACAGTTATTTATTTCTTGTAATATACATGGCTAACTCTGCATCGCTGGTAGTAAAAATAAATGTAAACATTTAATAACTTTCTACTACTTCTGGGCATGTGAGTTCTGTGGCTCAGCCATTCAAGGATAAGAACTAATTTAAAACTTGCTGGAGGATACACAGGTGTGCAGCCATGTATGTCTTCTTGAATAGCCTGTGTTTTTATGATCTTTGGTTCTCTCTGCAAATCCTTGGTATTTTTCACACATATGGTCCATTCAGCTGTTAGAGCCATGTAACTGCAGAAGCATTTTATTTTTATGATCATTGACAACACATCGCAGAGTTGTGTGACCAAGAAACCATCTGTACTGACATCTCTCAGTCTCCTGAGCCTTGGCCATGGTCTTTCTCTTCCTGAGGAGTAGTGCTCAGGAGACATGTTCTCTCTCTCTCTCTTCCTGGGGAGCATGAACTGTCTCCTGGTTAGGGTTTGGATAACTGGGGGCAGGGGTGAGTAGGTCAAAGCATCTCTGGTTGGGTTCATCAAAACTGATCCTCCTCCTCATCTTTTAAAGCTCAGTTATCTCCTACCTGCTCCTGTTCAGACATGTCTGGTTCCTCCCTCCTTCTCTCCCTTCCCCCTCCAGCTCTCCCTCCCCCCCCTCACACGTGCACGTGCACTACCTTCCCCTTCCCCTAAACTAACATGTGTTGTAAAACACTATAGTTCTTGCTGAGGAGCTTAAAGTCTGTAAGATGTACAGGCTATCTGAAGGACAAATGGACAAGTTACTGTGAGACACTCTTACAACTGCTACATCAAAACTATACAATTCTTGCTAGAGAAATCCAGGTAAGGCCAATGAGGTACTCGTTCTGCTCAGGAAAGCCTGCCTTCTCTAAGTTATTGAAAGGAACATCTGAACTGTCCATAAGCAATGAACGAGTCTGTCAAGAGAAAAGGAAAACCAGGCAAGACCATCCCAGCCTGAGCTGGTGGGGAAGGTCACTGAGCAGGGAAGAAGGAAGTTGGATAGTAAGGACTCCTGAGCATCATGGACTTTACTCTGGGTAATGAGGTATCCTTGAAGGTCTGCAGTTATAAAGAGACAAGACAGGTCTTTTGTTTGACAGATAATAATTGTGGCAATGTGAAGCACTTACTGGAAGAGGAAAAATGGAAGAAGCTAGAGGCCATTTGAATAGCCTTTACTAATTTGAGCTACAGATAATGAACCTGAAATAAGAGCATCATAATGGAAATATGAACCAGGGGAGGAGGAGGAAGATGGGAAAGGGCTTCCCAATCCATTGGCTACAAAGAAAAGAATGAGAACTTAGGGCAGTGGCTCCCAACCTTCCTAATGCTGTGACCCTTTAATATAGTTTCTCTTGTTGTGGTGACCCCAACCATAGAAGGATTTTCATTACTACTTCATAACTGTAGTTTTGCTGCTGTTTTGAATTGTAATGTAAATATCTGCACTTTCCAATGGTCTTAGGCAAGCCCTGAGAAAGGGTAACTTGACCCCCCCAAAGGTCAGGACCCACAGTCTGAGAACCAATGGCCTGGGGAGAGTGGGCAGAGCAAGGGACCTAAGGACTAAACACAGGGCCTTAGGACACACTGGCTAATAAACAAAGTTGGTAGAAGGCACAGAACTGATTGATCTCAAATTTACTTGCAGGGGATGGGCAAGTGACAACACTCTGTGTATCATTCAAGGGTGACATCCTATTTCAGGGCTGTTACTTTTCTTCCTGAGCCCTAGCCTACTCTCCATTCCTGTCTTGTTGGATTAGTCAGACTTCTCATTTTCTTCCTCTTTTCCCATGGGTCCAGCAGAGCATTCACCGTCTCATTTAAGATGATCTATACCTAGAACCAAGCTTGAGTTCCACATTACTTCTGCTGACCTTGACTCCTGTCTCAACATTCAGAGTTTCTAGTGTCAGGTTTTGTTTTTTCCCTGACCCCATACATACCCTTTCTTCTCATCAGCATTCTGTAATTTGATGGCCCCCAAGCCTTTAGCATAAATCCACAGTATACCAGTCAGCCACGTAGCCTATGCTTCTTTATTATGTAGCAGACCTATCTGAATGATATTTTTTCTTTGAAAAATGTAACAATAATAATCCATAGAGCCAAGTTACTGGTGCAGAATGTTATATATTTGGCAAACATAAATCATATGGTCTTGTTCTTAAGAAGATTTCAAGTCATTATTTTGCAATGCACATGTATACTTAATGTTCAGAAGTTGCTCCCTGAACTCTAGGGTTATGATCAATGGTTTCCTCTTGAGATTTTTTAAAGACCTGTTATATTGGCTTTTGGAGTTACATGGTGCACTCTAGTGGGGTCTACTTGAATTACAAATAGTCTTGGTCCCAACTCTTTCCCACCATTTTTAGGAGGATGGAGCATGACTTACAGAAACAAGAATTGATTAAAAATCCACTATCCCCAATAGGCTGGAAAACTTTTGTTGAGCAAAAGAAGCACATATTTATAGAGGAGGCAGAGTCAGCTCCTTCTATTGCCTCTAATAATCACTTCACTTGTTTTAGTCCAGAGGAGAGATTTCCTGTCCTACATCTGTGTCTGAAATAGAGATATAAATTGAGCAATGCAACTATGTTTGTGTTTGCTTGGGTTTCAAACAGATGTCAAACATCACCATCATCAAACATTTATGGAGTGTGGCTTGTGTATTTGAAACTGTACTTGCCATTATAATTTTTTTGGGTTATTACTTATAGTTATTGACTACTGTATATAATCATCTCTGTGTGTATGTGCACTCATACATAGAGGGAAGAGACTGACATGGAGTTACTTTTATCTCACTGTTTTTTTTTCATGAACGGTCTCTCATCTGAGCCTAAAGCTCACAGATTCACTAGATTGACTGACGAATGAGCTTCAGGAATGGACCTGTCTCTATCCTGCATGCTGGGGTTACAGTAATTTACTGCCACATTTGGCTTTTATGTGGATTCTATAGCTCTGAACTCAAGTCTTCATGCTTGCAAATCAAATGCTTCCCCTTCCAAACCATCCCACTGAGCCACCTCCCCAGCTCTATAAATGTATGGTTTTACATTGAATTGAGCAGCTACATTAGAACTCTTACAAATAGGGCCATACCACAATGTTGTAAGAAATAGTCATATTCCTCTGTTAATGCTCAGGGGCAGATGTCTAGCATAGATGTAAAGTGCTGAACATCTGGAGAGGAAGATAATTTAGGGGATCTGGCTTTTACCTTGTGTTGTTGGGAAACTGGGTGAGCAAGCCAACAAACTGTTTGGCCTCCTGTTTCTCATTTGTAAAATTAGAAGGCAGCCAAGCATTTCTCCATTGTTTGCTTCCCTTACTCGATGCTATTTGTGATTCTGCATTGCTCATAGGTACAAAAACCAGTCATCAACATCCCTGAAAATCCATAAAAAATTTAGCATATTCTAATATTCATATGAAAGTCCCATCTGTATCATGTCATTTTAACCCCATGAGCACTAGCTGTTTATTAACTTAACTCAGGAAAATAAGGATGGCCCCATGGTATTCTTTGAGCATTTCTATCTATATTTCCATTGTCGTGGATCATGGGAATGTAGTAGTCATGGGAGGATGGCAGAGTTCTTACTATGTGCTTGGAATGGGCATGAAAAACCATTGCTCATGACACTTTCTTCATTATTAAATATATAAATGTGTAGAATAACAAGAATTTTACAAGTGCCCAAGGTTTTGTATAGATCCATACTAAAATACATATAGATGCTTACCACACCCAGAGGAAGCTCCACTCCCAGGTGCTCTAACACACCCAGGATCATAGGATCAGAGGTGAGGAAGACACAACATCTATCCCAACACTGGGAATAACTGGATCCAGAAGGATTCAGGGGCCCAGGAACTCCATCTGACCAGTGGCATGGGTTCCTTCCTGTCTGGGCAGTTGCCCTGAGCAGACTTTGGGCACAAACTCCTCAGCCAGTCCCACAACACCCAGAGGAAGCTCAACTCACAGGTTCTCTAACAAGCCCAGGATCACAGAATCATAGGATCCCAGGATCCCAGGAGCTTGGTCACACCAGGATCTCAGGGTCCCAGAAGCAGCTTGACTCACAGGAGCTCTACACACCCAGGATCTCAGGATCCCAGGATCCCAGAATCACAGGATCACAGAGACAGCTGATCTCTGGGGAGTTCTGACACATCCAGGATCACAGAAAGGATAGAATCTAGTCAGATAAAGGGAGGGCAGGTAGCACTAGAGATAACCAGTTGGCAGGAGGCAAGCATAAGAACATAAGCAACAGAAACCAAGGTTGCTTGGCATCATCCAAACCGAATTTTTCCACCATGGCAAGTCCTGGATACACCATCATACCAGAAAAGCAAAATTTGGATCTAAAATTACTTCTCATGATGAGGATAGAGAACTTTAAGAAGGACATAAATAACTCCCTTAAAGAAATACAGGAGAACACAGGTAAACAGCTAGAAGCTCTTAAAGAGGAAACATGAAAATCCCTTAAAGAATTACAGGAAAACACAATCAAACAGGTGAAGGAATTGAACAAAACCATACAGGATCTAAAAGTGGAAATAGAAACAGTAAAGAAATCACAAAGGGAGACAACTCTAGAGTTAGAAAAAAACCTAGGAAAGAGATCAGGTGTCATAGATGCAAGCATCACCAACAGAATACAAGAGATAGAAGAGAAAATCTTAAGGGCAGAAGATACCATAGAAAACATTGACACAACAGTCAAAGAAAATGCAAAAAGCGAAAAGCTCTAACCCAAAACATCCAGGAAATCCAGGACACAATGAGAAGACAAAAATCTAAGGATAGCAGGTATAGAAGAGAGTGAAGATTCCCAGCTTAAAGGGCCAGTAAATATCTTCAATAAAATTATAGAAGAAAACTTCCCTAACCTAAAAAAAGAGATACCCATAAACATACAGGAAGCCTATAGAACTCCAAATAGACTGGATCAGAAAAGAAACTCCTTCCATCACATAATAATCCAGATACCAAGTACACTAAACAAAGAAAGAATATTAAAAGCAGTAAGGGAAAAAAGTTAAGTATCATATAAAGACAGACCTATCAGAATTACATCAGACTTCTTACCAGAGACTATGAAAGATAGAAGATCCTGGGAAGATCTCATACAGACCCTAAGAGAACACAAATGCCAGCCCAGGCTACTATACCCAGCAAAACTCTCAATTACCATAGACGGAAAAACCATGATATTCCACGACAAAACCAAATTTACACAATATCTTTCCACAAATCCAGCCCTACAAAGGATAATAGATGGAAAACACTAACACAAGGAAGGAAACTACACCCTAGAAAAAGCAAGAAAGTAATCTTTCAACAAACCCAAAAGAAGATAGCCACACAAGCATAATTCCACCTCTAACAACAAAAATAACAGGATGTAACAGTAACTTTTCCTTAATATCTCTTAACATCAATGGACTCAAGTCCCCAATAAAAAGCCATAGACTAACAGACTGGATATGCAAACAGGACCCAGCATTTTGCTGCATCCGGGAAACACACCTCAGTGACAAGGCAGACATTACCTCAGTAAAAGGTTGGAAAACAATTTTCCAAGCAAATGGTCCCAAGAAACAAGCTGGAGTAGCCATTCTATTATCGAATAAAATAAACTTTAAATCAAAAGTTATCAAAAAAGATAAAGAAGGACACTTCATACTGGTCAAAGGATAAAACTACCAAGATGAACTCTCAATTCCGAACATCTGTGCTCTAAAATTCGCAGGCAGTATAATAAGTAATCTATGTTTAAAATCCACAAGTAAGTGACACATTCAGAAGGATAGATAGAACCCAAGGGATTTTTTTCTAAAACATTCTTTAACATTGATTATAATTGAAATGTTTATAATTTTATAGAATTTTACCAAAGTCCACTGGTACAATTTTGTTTGTTACTGATACTTTGAAATCTTAAAAAAACTTAAATGTCCTGAAAAAAAAAAAACCCACACTTCATTCTTTACAGAAATAGTCACTACAGAACTAGAACTATTTAAGGGGTAACTTTAGCAAGTGTTATAGGTATCTGATGAGTCTTGGTATAATGGCCTTGGGAAACACAAAGAAATGTTGCTCTTTGCTCAGAGTGAAGCTAACATATCTTCAAGGGAGAACACTGGAGGTATTTGAATTTCATGTTCACATTAGGGAAGTGAGTCCTGTATATTTTAGAAGACTAATATTTATTTTCCCTGAATTTAGTCAGGAGTTGTCAATTAACTTCTAGTTGAATGTGACATTAGTAAGGCTTTCAAAGTCTACTGAAAACAAGTAATATTAAACTTGTGACTTATGAGATTAGGTTATGTGTGCTATTCTGACTGAAGTCAACTTTGTCATTTCAAAGAAGAAAAAAATGAATGGCCTATAAAACTGTAAGAATTGATCTATCAGAAATAATTTCCAATTGCATAATGTTTTTACAAAGTGATTTAATTTATTTTAATCATAGTTATAATGTGAAAATATAAGATGGTGATAATATTGGCTTCTAAAGTTTTAGCCTAGAAAATAGCATTTTAATGATTATAGAAATGTCTATAAGTAATTCATAATTTATTAATTATGTGTGTTTCTCACTATTGTATATAATACTGTGATAGATATCCCATGCTACATACATATTTTTGTCAACATAAATTCCTATAAATAAGTTTACTAGATAAAATTTAATGCACAATTTATACTTTGGTACTTGCTGGTAAACTGTTCTTTAGAAGTGCTGTATTGATTTGTACTGTTATATGGAACATTTCTCTAAAAATTTCTAACAATTAAATTTTATTATAAAATGAAAAACAAAACAAAAAATATGTACAGATTCTGAGTAATAACTCTCAGTCCACTCTTAAGATTCATACAAAAAATATTTTCTGCTAAATGAGGCAAAGCTCAGGTAAGAGTTGATAATGAGGAAGTTTCCTTGAAAAAGATTAAGTCCTCTCTCTCTACTCAGCACTAAGCTTCTGTACTACACTGTTGGGTCAGTCAAGAGAACACTGATTCAGTTTAAAAGTGTCCATCCATGCAGGTTCCTCAGTCCTACAGAGTAGTGCCTGCATCCCTGACTCTAACTGCATCTGCAGACTCCACTCTTCTCTCTAGGGTAAAATGTTCAAGAGCATAATTGAAGGATGAAAAATTAAGTGCTATTTGGTACATAATTTATGCAATAAAGGAACTCACATTCCACACACATGCTTCCATTATCCTCTATTTCCCTTTAGCTGGCCATGGTCACCAAGTAGCTGTAGCATCAAGAGTCAGCCCTTGGTTTAAATAATAGTTATTAGCATCTAGTGAGTGCTGGATAGCACATAAATGCCAGGGCTAGAATCTAGTGACTTGTAAGTTTTTAAGTGTAAGAGATTTGGTCATTTCTTTTCCCACAAACAGGTTTAAGTGGCTGTGTACCTGCTTCTCCTCATGGTCTCCCTTCCCTGAAAGTCTCTTTTGGTTAGTCTTTTGTCAGATATGCTTGTGTGACCAGGTATAATCAGCTACTGGAATTCCAAGCATCTAGATGTAGCTAATTCAGAATTCTTCTCTGTCCCTCTGTTCTTGCCAGTCAGTCAGTTGGGAACAGATGGTGAAGATGAACGTTAGCCAATGAGGAAGATCCAAGCTTCCCCTTGCCTTAGGGGTAAAAGAAACAGACCATTTTAGCCAAGTGTGCTGCTTCCTGGTAATCCTGGGTGGAACACCCTTTTTGCAAAAAGATTGCCTTTCTGGGTAACTTGCATGTTGATTGTTTGTTTCTTTGTACAAATCTAATAGTATTTACTTCTAACACAAGACGTAAACCTATCCATTTTTTAAATTCACAAAATGAATTCTAATTCTAATCAGTGGCTTGATATTAAATGGCTAATTCAGTCATATAGTTTCTGAAAACATGTGACCAAAATTTAAATAAAATTCAATTTGAGAACAAAACCACTTAAGGAATAATACATAAAACATTATTAAAACTATTTGGACTCTCACCAAACAAACTATATTTTTTTAGTGAAATATAACTTATACTGTATATATATATATATATATATATATATAAAAGAAAGCAACTTTTAAGTCACTAAAATTGATAAAGTATTTCTGGTGCTGTTGAACTTTATTGAAGTCAAGAGACATATCTCAGGGCTTGGAGAGGGAATGTGTCTGTTGTGAAGTCTGATCTCGGTTTGAGGCCAGTGACCCACATAGTGGAAGGAGAGTATAGTCTCCTGCCAGTTGTCCTTTGGCCTCCACACATATGCAGTGACATGTATCATGACCTGAATAAACTCATTAATGTAATTTTAAACTAAGTTTGAAGATGTGTGGCTTAGACCATTTGCTGCTGTTGTAACAGGAAACCACAAATTAAATAAAACAGTAAACGTAATCTCATCGTACTGGAACCTGATGAGGTCAAGATCAAAGGCTGCATTTGATGAAGGCCTTTTGCCATCATAACATGGTAGAGGGCATTTTATACACACAGAGGAAACATGAGCAGCTGCATTTACTCTTACAGCAACCTGATCTCCCCAGAACAAAACCAAATCCCTTGACAATGGCATTAAAAATCCATTCATTACAACAGAACCCTCAATAGTTAATCACCTATAAAAGTTCCAATTTCTGTCCCCTTTTACAATTTTTGATAAATACATGTAGTATACAATGTATTTCAATCATATTTGCTCTCTCACATACCCGTCTAAGTCCAGTGATCCCTTCTTCCCAGATGGTTCCCATATTTTAGCATTTTCTTTTTGTCCATGCAGGTATTATGCAGATATCACAGCTTCTTTGTGTGCCCATGATTGAAATAGCCAAATCATATCTAAAAGATAGCACTTCATGACATTTTCCCCCATTTTCTAGCTCTTGGAGTCTTTGCATCCTTTGTTCTGAATTGCTCCCTGGGCCTTGGAGGGAGTTATATCGATGTTCTGTCTAGGGCTAAGTACTCAACCATCAACTTATTCTCCTCACTTGACCTCACTGGACCACTTATTCTCCTCACTTGACAACAGTGGCTTCCCCCATTTAAAGCCTGTGCCCTCCCAGCCACAAGCTTTTGACAAGGTTAACACTACCAGGTATGTATTTTCTCTTATAGAGCAGACCTGTAGTGGCTATTCCTGGTTGTCAACTTGACTACATCTGGAATGAACTATAATTCAGAATTGGAAGGCTCGCCTGTGATCCTGACCTTGAGGCTTGGAGATACAAGTTTCTGGCCTGGATATTGGCATGGATATCTTGAGGCATAGTGGCTATGAATCCCAGGAGACGAAGAGATCTCTGAGTTTAAGGTCATCTGGGACAAAGCAAGTCACAGATCCAGGCATGGTGGTACACACCTTTAATTTGGACCACAGCTTCTGCTGGAGACCTGCATAAGGACATTGGAAGAAGGAAGATTCTCTCTTCTTCACCTGTTTGTCTTGTGGGACTGAGCAACTGCTAGATCCTTGGACTTCCATTCACAGCTGCTGATGACTATTGTTGGGGAGTTGGACTACAGACTGTAAGTCATCAACAAATTCCCTTACTATATAGAGACTACCCATAAGTTCTGTGACTCTAGAGAACCCTGACTAATACAAGATCTGAAATTCAATAGAGGTGTGATTACCATAAGAGCCAGGCCACTATGACATGAGTAGGCATATCTTACCAGGCAGGTCTGTATTGCAACATGCAAAGTCCATAGCTGGATAAGACTGTTGATGGCTTTTCTCCCCCAACAGCATTCACAGTGCTTTACCAAAGTGAATCAGCTAGATGGACACTTCTAGCTCTGTTCTAGCTTAGTTTCTTTGTGTCCCATATCCAAAATGAATAATGTCTTCAGCCACAAGGCCTTACCATCTAGTACTGGTGGGAGCCAAGAGCAATAGCAATACCCTGTTTACTTTGGATGACCTCCAACATCTTCTTGGACAGTAAACTTATAGGGAAGTATCCCATGCCTGGCACTGGGATTTTCATTTTAAATCCTATGGTTTTTGAGAGGAGCATTAACCAACCAAATAGGATACTGTGGTGGCTTTGATGATAAATGCCCCCTATAGTCTCTAGATTTGGATAGTTGGTCCCCAGGTAGTGTTATTTGGGGAGGCTTAGGAAGCATGTGCTTGGTGGATGAAGTATATCACTGGGGGTGAGGGTGGGCTTTGAGAATCCAAAGACTCATTCCCAGTTTGCTGTCTTCTTGGTGCTTTTGGTTCCAGATGTGCCCTTTCAGGTGTCCCTGCTACCATGCTTGCTTGCTATCACTCTTCCCTGCTGGGTGGAGAAGAGCTCTTGTCACTCTGGAACCTTAAGCCCAAATAAGTTCCCCCTTCTATAAGTTGCCTTGGTCATGATGTTTTATCTCAGCAATAGAAAAATAATGAATACAGATGTCTTGGTTCAAACTTTTTTCTCTTACTACTGTTATGATAGTGGTTAAATTTTAACATGAGTTTGGAGAGAATGTTCAAGCATAGTAATATGCAATGTCAAGCCACCCCAGAAGCTTGATATGCAAGGCTGCTGTATTATCTGCAGGAACAAGCAAAGTGTAATTGAAGAATTTCTCTTGTAGACACTCAGAACAAGTTTCTATATTTAATTAACTTTAAAGAGACACTATATTTAGTTCTCATTTCTCAGAGTTCTTCAATTATTATCTGTCTACTAAAAATATTGTTAGAAATGAATAATTTTAATAATCTTTCAAAAATAGCCTAACTTGGCACATGCCTTCTAAAAATGGATAATATGTAGGCTCACAGAGGAATTATAAAATACTAGAAGAGAATTTAGGTACGCAGAAATTCATATGCAGTCCATTTCAGGAAAGAGTTGTTCTAAGTCCAATAGTAATTAACTCCAATGGAGTTCTTGTCTACCACAATTTACTTTCTATCCTTGAAGTATATTCAGATTTTGTAAATAAAATCATGCTTGCAAATGTCACAGTGAGGCAACTTCACAGGCATTTGATCTTACTCAAACAATGAAATATTATCCCAACCATTTCGTAAGAAGGATAAAATCACTTCCATGTTTGTGAAATACTCTGCTGACAAATATATATGGTGTCTTTATGGTGGTGGAGGCGTTTACAATTAGGACCGCCTTGGGGGAGAATGTCCTTATGCATGGCAGAAGCTCTCATTGCTTCTGAGCACACATTTGTCCAAATTGTTTTCTCCCTGTTACATAAAGACATGGGAGTCAGCCAATGGACATCTTGACACAGAGAATTGACAGATGACTGCAGAGTAAAACTGGAAACAAGCCAGCAGTCCAAACTGGCACACTTCATAACGACAATGGACCAAACATTTGCCTTAATGAAAGATATTTAACTAGGTTTCCAGGTTTGTCATAGGTCGTAAGGCTTTATGAACACATTTCATTGCCCACATCTTTGAGATTTCTTAGTAGTAATTCATACACTTGCTTTCATAAGTACAATGCTGCATTTGTTATATATAAAAATAAACTGCAATATGGTTTGTGGACAAAAATACTCAGTATCTTTGGATTATAGGCAAGTACTGTCGCTCTTCGATATACATTGAGAAACCTATGTGTTCTCATGAGAATAACAGGTAAGCAAAATCAGCAAAAGAAAAACAAATTTTCTGCAAATAATTCATCCCTCTGTGTTACATTTTATTGGAGGAGTGTGTGCTTACAGTCCTCACCTTGTTCCCATCAGTAGCACATTTCCAGTTGCACATATGGTGTGACAGAGAGGGTAAGTATAATGAAAATAAAATCAAAATAAGCTTGTCGAATTTGGGGATAAGTGTTCAACAGTCATGGTTTCCCTCGAACTCCTCTGCTGCCTTCATGAAGCCAAACAGTAAAACCAGGACTTGTTAGAGCATGTCCTACTTTTGGGTGGTGTATTGCTCAAGGATACTAAATCAGCTTCTAAAATGCTAAGGTTTAAAGGCATCCATAAATGCTATTTCTTAGAAACATGGTCCCTAATGCAGCAGACTGTGTGTGTGTGTGTGTGTGTGCGCACACACACACACACACACACACGCTTCAAGAAGGAGATAGCCCTGAGGCTCCTGCTCTATTCATGGGTTCATTGGATTGGTTCACGGATTAGTGAATATATTAGTGAGTATTGGAAAAGTGGCTTTGTTACAGACAAGAGTTCTCCTTGGTGCTCTTGCTTTACCACACACTGCCTTCACCATGTCACAGTGTATCAGAAAAGTCCTCCCTAGAGGTAAACACCATGCTCTTGGGGTTCCCAGCTTCCAAACTGAGCCAAACAAACCTCTGTTGTTTATAAACTCCTTGGTCTGCGGTATTCAGTTGCAGCAAGAATAAATGGAGTCATACAAACAAGACCTGTTTATTTAGAAAGAAAGTATCAATCATGTTAAAGATTTTTTTAACTAATTAAAAAATCTAGAAGAAATATTAAGTTTTTGGAGCACACAACCTGTTAACATTGTAATAGCATATCACACACTACTAAGGCAAAGTTCATGTGGAAAGAGAATGGTCCTATGACCAGCTACGGTTAAGATGTTTTCCTAATTTCTTGAGTTTTTAATATTTCAACATTAGCCCTCTGTCAGATGTAGGGTTGGTGAAGATCTTTTCTCATTCTGTAGGCTGCCGTTTTGTCCTATTGACAGTATTGTTTGTCTTACCGAAGCTTTTCAGTTTCCCGAGGTCCCATTTATTAATTGTGTATCTTACTTACTTCCTGAGCTGCTCCCCTAACTGGGCTGCCTTGTCTGGCCTCAGTGGGAGAGGACGTGCCTAGTCTTGCAGTGACTTGATGTTCCAGGGTGGGTTGATACCTAGGGCTGTCTCCCCTTTCTCAGAGGAGAAGGGCTGGGGGAAGGGGCTATGTGTGGAGGGGACTCAGAAGAGAGGAGTTTTGTTGTATGGCTACAAAGTGAATAAATAAATTAACCAATGGAAAAAATCTAATCATGTAAGAAAAGAGGTGTTTTCCTAAGGCAAAGCTAATGACCACACCCATTCTAGAGCTGGGCTCCTCCCAGAGCTTTGCACGGGTCCTTAGGTAGCAGGAGCCCTAAACCACGTGAGTGTCACCTACGATTCACCTTTGCTGCAGATGCGTAGTCACCCTCATTCCCTTCCTTCCTCAGACTCTGACCTCCACTTTGGATTTTGTTACTGTGCTCTCTCCATTCATACTTTCCTGTCTATTACAATATGGAGCTTGCAGTTTTGAATGTGAGTCAAGCAACTTACTCACCAGACTTGAGCCTTTGTCCTGTTCTAGGCTAATAAGGACACACTTCTTCCATTCCTGCAGTCCTATTGACCTTCTCCCTGCTCTGCCCTGTGAGTTCTGAGCTCTCTCAGCCCTGTCCTGGCTGAGGTCTCTGCCTGGGCGGGTCTCTAAGCCCCCTCTTCCTCTTTCATCCTGGCCTGATTTCATTTTCCCTTCCTCCGCTAAGCTGATCACAAAATGAATAACCTCTAAACTGGTGCCTTTAAAATAATTTATTGAAAAAAAAAGAAAAAGAAAAAATTTTTAAAAATAATTCAAGAATATTTTTTAGATTATTAGAGTGGTACTGTAATCTGTTTCTGACAGCTTTGTTCACCTTTGTTTGCCTAATTTGACTTTGCAAGCTTAATATTTATTAAACTCTCAGGAAATCTTGACCCATGGGGGTGTAACCATTAAAAATCATAATGGCTTTGGCCCAATACTCAATGGGATGGCCCTTCATTAAATGGGAAAATCTGTCAAATGCTACCCTCTGCCTTCCAAAGAATTGTAAATTAAAAACACAATTAAGGCAGTTCAATTGCTGACTCACAGAAAGGCAAAAGCAACACATTGTATGATGAGCAATGTGCAGTCAGAAACCACAGCATAGCTGGGAATGGTGGAGAGGAGAAGGAGGGGAAGGGAGGGAGGGGGAGAAGAAGGGGAGTCAAGAGAAAAATGGGGGGGGGAGGGAGATAAAAAGAGAAAAGGAAATGGGAGAAAGAGAGGGAAGAGGTGGCTGATGACTACTCAGTTGCCATGTGCGGAGCTAACAGCCAAGAAGATGAAGGGAAGGATGACTAAATTAGGCCTCATCATTAGCAACTGGGTGCTATTTACACTTCAAGGAGTATTTGCAGGTCCAGGGGTGCTCTTGGTTCAGTGTGCTTCAGTGCCATTGGGTTTCAGCCCTTGGCAACATCCGTGATCCAGGGTGGAGAAGGGCGGGGAAAGGGATGAAGCCTGGAGAAGCTCTGGAGTCCTGTAGGAATAAGCTCTGCCCTACCAGGCCCTTCTGGTCCATGGCTGACCCAGCTCTGGACATGGATGTAACTGATCAGAATGTCTTCTCATAGAAGCCCAGTGAACTAGGAACAGTTATGAGGTACTGAGGCACACAGTTTAAACAATTTGAAAAGATAAGGACCAGGGTCTAGAGCCAGGTAGTCTGCTTTCCTGCCTTAGTGAAACCATCTTCATCCTTGTTGTGTAATGTATTGTAGTGTGTGGTTGTAGCTTTTAGTCCATTTAGTTAGCTAAGCAGCACAATGTGAACCAGTTTTACCATTAGATATCCGTAAACTGAAGGCTCAGAGAAAGTGGGTGCATCTGTCATATAATTGCCCCCCCCCCCCGCGTGTGTGTGTGCGTGCGCATGCACGTGCACAATTCCTGTATGTCACATATTTGACTGTGTTCACCCCTCAGAATGTCTTCCTCTTTTCCTTCTTTACACCACTTTTGAGACAGGAGCTCTCATAGAGTCTAGACTGGCTGGCTGGCCAATGAGTCCCCCAGACTCACCTCTCTCTGCCCCCCAGCTTTTATGTGGGTGCTAGAGATCTGACCTCAAGTCTTCATGTTTGCACAGGAAGCACTTTACCACTGAGCCATCCCACCCCCACCCTCACTTCAGTTTTAGTTTCAGGGGTTACAAAATATTGACAATATCTGAAGGTCTGTGTGAAATATTAACAGACTTAAATATTAATCATTTTAATCTCCCAAGTAATCCCAAATTTCTTAGAATTTTACAGCTAATTTGAAAATCTTCACATGTACTAATAGGTTTTTTGTTTTTTAATTTTAATGCCTTGTTGAAGGTGAAAAAAATACTAGAAGCATATATTTCATGTTCCTGAAGATAATTAAAACCGATGAATTTCATTTAGGCCCTAACTCAGAGGGTTTGGAAAGGCTTTCTGAGATTTACATATATAATGTGGTTGAGAGTACCTGGCAGAAACCACATTTAAAAGATTTCTTTTCAAATGAAACATATATTAAGCCACATTTCTAATAAAGTCCTACCTCGTGGGACCACCCACAGACAACAAGCCTGCCATGATGATTCAGGTGCAGAAGTGGGAGAACATGAACAGAAGAAAAGGGAGGTGGGGGAGAACATCCAAGAGGGAGGCTATGGAACCACACCCCCAAGCCTGTGAGCCAGGGCAGCCAGCCAGGCTGGAAGGAGGGGCTGCTTCGGCATTTGCCCTTCACTCCTCTGGGTCATCCCTTCCAGAGCTGTTACAGGAGGGCTAACAAGCCTGCCCCTTGCCATACCTGTCATAATGGGGGCGGAAGAGCTCAACAGCAAGAGCAGGCACTGTTACCGGAAGCCCAACCACATCAGGTAGCAAGCCAGGAAGGCTTTCCCCCATCCCTTTCAAGCTAAGAGGTGTCAGTGTTTCCTTTGCCTAAATGTTTCTATACAAACAGCATGTATTCTTGGAAACAGAAAGAAAATCAAGGTATGCGATGATTAGAACCCCTCAGCTAACAGCTGTGATGCCTTTGCTCCACCATACAGCTCTGACCCTCTGAAACGATCAGCCAGATTGAACCCTTACATCTATCTATCTATCTATCTATCTATCTATCTATCTATCTATCTATCTATCTTTGTTATTGCATTATGAATTTTCTCTCTTTCTTTTATTATCTTTAAGCTTTTCTTTTACAGTCCAGTCGTTATCTCTCTCTCATTCTGCCCTCCTCCCATTCTTCCTCCCCTGTCTCCAAGAGGATGTCCTCACACCCCAACATCCCCCAAACATCCTGCTAGGCCTCCCCACTCCCTGGGACCTCAAGTCTCTCAAGAGTTAGGTGCATCTTCTCTCATTAAGGACAGACCAGACAGTCCTCTGCTGTGTAAAAGTGTCAGGGGCCTTGGACCAGCTAGTGCCTGGTTGATGGCTCAGTGTCTGAGAGATTTGGGGGCCAGGTTTGTTGAGACTGCTACTCTTCCTATGGGGTCACCCTCCTCCTCCACTTCTTCCAGCCTTTCCCTAATTCAACCACAGGGGTCCCTGACTTCAGATCAGTGGTTGGGTGTAAGTATCTGCTTCTATCTCAGTCAGGTGCTTGTTGGGCCTCTCAGAGGGCAGCCATGCTAGGCTCCTGTCTGTAAGCATACCTTAGCCTCAGTAATCGTGTCAGGCCTTGGAGCCTCCCCTTGAGATGGATCCTAATTTGGGCTTGTCACTGGACTGCTTTCCCTCAGTCTCTTCTCCATTTTTGTCCCTGCAGTTCTTTTAGAGAGGAACAATTCTGGGTCAGAGATTTTGACTGTGAGATGGCAACCACATCCCTCTACCTGATGCCCTGTTTTTCTACTGGAGGTGGACTTTACAAGTTCCCTCTCCCCACTGTTTGGCATTTCATCTAAGGTCCCTCCCTTTGAGTCCTGAGAGTCTCTCATCTCCCAGGTCTCCAGTATGTTAGAGGGTCCCCCCACCTTATGAGGTTATATATTTCCATTCATTCTGCTGGCCTTCGGGGCTTCACTCCTGGTCCCCACACCCAATACCCAATCATGTTCACCCTTTGCCCTGCCTCTCCCCTCTGCCACCCAGTTCCCTCCCTCTCTCTGCCCTCTGCTTTCTTCTCCCTCCCAAGTGGGACTGAAGCATCCTGACTTGGGCTCTTTGGCTTGTTAACCTTCTTGAGTTCTGTGGATTGTATCCTGGGTATTCTGTATTTTTTGGCTAATATCATTAGTAAGTACATACCATGCATGTCCTCTTGGGTCTGAGATACCTCATTCAGGATGATATTTTTCTAGTTCCATCCATCTGCCTGCAAAACTCAGGATGCTCTTGTTCTTAATAGCTGAATAGAGCTCCATTGTGTAAATGAACTACATTTTCTGCATCCATTCTTCATAGTGGCACATCTTGGTTGTTTCCAGCTTCTGGCTATCACAAATAAGCCCACTATGAACATAGTGGAGCACATGCCCCTGTGGCACAGTGGGGTATCTTTTGGGTATATGCCCAAGAGAGGTATAGCTGGGTCTTCAGGTAGATCTATTTTCAGTTTTCTGAGGAACTTCCAGACTGATTTCCAGAGTGGTTATACCAGTTTGCAGTCCCATCAGCAATAGAGGAGTGCTCCTCTTTCTCTGCATTCTTGCCAACTTGTGTTGTCACCTGAGGTTTTGATCTTAGCCATTCTGATTGGTGTAAGGTGGAATCTCAGGGTCTTTTTGATTTGCATTTCCCTGATCACTAAGGACTTTGACCATTTCTTTAGGTGCTTCTTAGCCATTCAAGATTCCTCTGTTGTGAATTCTCTGTTTAGTTCTATACCCCACTTTTCTTACTGGGTTGTTTGGGTTTTTGGAGGTTAGCTTCTTGAGCTCTTTATATATTTTGGATGTTAGCCCTCTATCAGATGTGGTGTTAGTGAAGATTTTTTTTTCCCAATCTGTAGGCTGTCAATTTGTTCTATTGACTGTGTCCTTTGCCTAACGGTAGCTTTCCAGTTTCATGAGGTCCCATTTATCAGAACCCTTTCTTTTATAAGTTGCCTTGGTCCTGGTGTTTTGCCACAGCAATAGAAAAGCTACCTAGGTTAATACCTAATTTACTACCTAGGTTTAATTCCAGTACCCTTGGTGAAAGGAGAGGACACACTGCCAAACATTGTTCTATGTCATCCACGTGTGTACTGTGGCACATGTGCACTTCACACACATCATATACACAGCATTAATAAAATAAAAATGTAAAATCAAAGCAAAAGTTGAGAACAGTAAAGGAAGATATGTAATGCTAATCCCTGCCTCCACAAGCATCTATGCATGTACATAAGCAAGTTCCCCTCTCCATATGCACAAACACATACATATGTAGCATCATACACATAAAGAATATATTTATTCTTTGTTCTAAAATGTCCTCAACTCCTTGTTAACCTTCCATTTTTAACAGTGACTATTCTCCCCATATTGGGAGCAAAAGCATCCAAGAAAGTAATGCCACAATTCCTACTGTTCTCCTCAAACAGGAGTAAAGGTAGGAAATCATTTGTTCAGCTAAGTGTGGTTTTTTAAATTCTCTTCTTGGATGCTGATGAGATTTCTTAGAAGAAGGGGTCGGTTAAGCATTTGATTTATATCTATGTACTTTGAAATTTGTCCCTAGCCTGAAATTAGGTCTCTGTGTTTATGCAGGAGGAGAAAGGGTCATATTACTCACAGGAGACACTGGATATTTTAAAAAAATAAACAATAAGCATAGGGCCCTCCTTCTGAGCATCCTGAAACACTGGATGCTAAAGAGAGGATGGAAAATGTCTTCCCTCGTGAAGCTGCAAAAGAAGGCAGAAATGCTGACCAAACACTGAAAGGTTGAAAGGGTGGTGTTATGCTTTCCATGAGCCTCACCTTCAAGATGTGTGTGCCTGTGTGGATGTGTGATGAGAGAAGACCAGTATTCTCCAATAAAGCAGTATTCAAGAATTGTAAATAGATTCATGTTTATTTCTCTTTTACATCTTTAGAGAGAAGAACCACAAAGGTATGAAAGACTTCATACAAACAGAGATGGTGTGGAACAGAAGAGCAAAATACAACAGCCCAAGGGTTCCATTAAGCCATCCCTTTTCCAGATAGCATGCTTGCCTGTACAAACTTTTCTGGAGCACAGCTCATGTGTACTGCTGTGTTTTACATGAAGGGAGCAAGGATGTCAGTGAGCACTGATTTAGGATTGCCGAGAGCATCCTGCTAGTCTTGGGTTTATTTACTTTTGCTTGGTTGAAAAGTATTTCATTTATTTATTTAATGGTCTTTGAAATGTGTAATCTAACACATGTCTCTCCAGCGCAAACACTGCCTTGGAGGCATGTAGTTAGGACAGAGACTTTATTCATATCTATGCAACATGCTGTCTGCATAATAGGCATAAATACTTAAGGTAGACAAACAAGACAGATGTCAAGGATTGCTTTCCTAGGAAATACTCCCAGCTTTCTTTCATATCACTTGGGGTTTGAGGGTTCTACATCCTTAAATATGAATAAAATATTATGAAAAGATAATAGCACATTTATAGACATTTATAATTGTCAGAAACATCAGAGAATAGTGCTGAATTACCATAGCTATTTCCAGCAATAATTAACTGAGGTGAAACTTTGAACAGGAACAAAAGAATAAAGGTGTAAGATTATTTAGGCATCCCAGAGAGTCAGTACAATCAGCAGGCAGAAGCCCGAAGCCCACAGTTCCTGCTCTGTGAAAGCGTACCCCAAATCTGCAAAGCTTAAGACTCCATCTGCCTTGGCCTTCACACAGTAGCCTCGGGCCTCTGGTGGCCTTTGGAATGCAGACAGTGGAAAAGAGAAACAGATCTTTAAACTTTGACTCATCCTAGGAAACTTAAAACATTCTCATGCAGTTACCATGGCTACCATATTGGGCATTATAGTTCTGGTGTGGAAAGAAACTCCCTTTTATCTCCCCTCTCAAAAAGCTGCAGTGGCATGGCAGAGGGGATATAAAAATCAGAGGGCTGAAAACCAATGAGTATGCTCTGAAAATATGTGTTAAATTTTAAATCAGAAACTAATATCAAAAGTTCAGAGATTCTATTGGGAAGATACAGGGGTTTTTGTTCATTTGTTTTGTTTGGTTTGGTTTTGTTTTTTGAGCTTCCCTCTTTAGGAAAATAAACAGTCTCTAATCCCTTTGTTTCTTCCATAAACTTTGGGAAACACTCTCTTAAGATTTCTTGGTCTCTGGCTTTTCCTCAGGTTCAGGTGATTCAAACTCAGACCTAATGATTTCACAGCAAGTGGTTTTACCCACTAAAGCATCTCTTCAGCAGCAAGGAAAAACTCTTGAGTAGGGTCGCAGGTAATGTCGGCCCATCTTCTACATTCTTTCTCTCAAACTGTGGCTTCCTTGAAGAGCAAAACTACATCTTGGTACAGCAGAGCACACAGTAGTCTGAAGGACAGCAGCCACTCAGTGAGAAGTCATTGGATGTGTGCATCTGATATGTGCATCCTGAGCCCCCTCATGTGCATCTTTATTGCAGGTCCATTTCAGAGTCAGTACAAGCTACTGTTTTGTGTGTGTGTAAGCTCACCAGCACTGTGAAGTGGAAAGATGTGAATTTAACAGGCTTTGTGTTGATTCCCACAGAAGCTTCGATATGAATTCTGAGAAGTGGATTTGTTTTTCATGACTTATCTGCCCAATACAAACATTGTGTGCTGAAGGGAGAGTCCTTTAATTATCTTTTCAGGAATCCTTGATGAGTATGTAGATTCTAAAGTTACCAACCAGCGCAGCCCCCTGACAGCCCACGCATCTTCTAAACACAAGTTAACTGCACATCACAGGTCTCCTTCCTACACATAGTGCTTCTCTCCACACAGAGTAATTAATATCTCCATCAAGTAAAATCTCCAGTTGTATCATATGGTCCACTCCACTCTCAGGCCACTCACCCATCTGGCTCCATTATTTCTGCCATTTGCCAGCATGTGGGTCTGTATGTGCGTGAGGGGTGAGGGGTGACAGAGGCAGCTGGGTGTCTGGAATGACACGTTACCACATGTGCACGGTCAGGTTTTAACTTGTAGCCAGTCACTGTGTCCTTCTAATGAAGCAGGGCAGCTAGCCTTGATTACAGTACTCTGGGATTTCAGCTCTGATCTGTGCCCCACTCAGCGTCTCTGGAGGGCATCACAGTATGGAAGAAATAAATGTTTGTGATGAATTAAGTGGAAAGTTGGAGCCTGAGAGTTTCTCAACTGTGAACATAAATTCTACAGATCAAGGAAATATAGGTGGTTCTGGACAAAAGACAGAAGTTTTTAAGCCATTGAAAACAAACATACATAGAAAACTAAATGTGAAATAGTCTTAATTTATGTGTGTCTTTCATATGCAGGTTAATTTGTACATATTCAATATACTTAGGTCAATGTACTACTCAGTATACTTAGATCAAAGGTTAAACTTTATCCTGACCTTTCAAGGGGATTTAGTCCTGTGTCATTCTATGTACAGGTATTTCTAGCTAACTTTTCATTTTTCTTTAAATTGCTTTGAAAGTACATAAAAATATGATAAGAAGAAAAGTAAAGCTGTAAGGAGAAAGAGTTGAATTTATGCACCATTTGGCGCTGAATCTAGGAAATATTAAACCTAGAGTCTTGATTAGATAAAGTTACTGTTTAACAAGTTGTCCATGGAAATCCCTTGAGAATGCAGAGAGCGAGCACAGTTACTGTGATCTGTGAACTGCCATTATTATGTACCGAAGGAAAGAAAAGAGAAAGAAAGAAAGAAAGTAGGCATTTTATCAGTCTGCCCCAGCCAGGGCCTTCCTGGCTACACGTTTTACATGCTCATGTTTCAGTATACCACTTGCATTATTTCTAGTTAAGGAAGATAAGACCCAAACTGAAGTGTTTGATAAAGTCTCCTCACGGAGTCCAGTGACCTTGTGTGTCATCAGTTATGGATGCTGAATTGGGAAGGGAAGTGCTGTGACAGAGAGGCCTAAAGAAGAATGGTCAGGAGGCCCTAGGACAACATGGAGCTCAGCCTATGTGCTGCTGTTGGCCCTGACTCGTTTGGTCCCATCTAACCAGACATCTGTTCACTGAGAGAGATGTGGGACATTAGAACAGGCTGCAATGGCAATACGGTGGCTCCTCAAGGCTGGACATCAGTCTGCGCAGCTTGACCACATTGCTTAATTTCTTGTTCTTTCTTCTTATCTTTTATTTGCAAATTGTGAACAATGATAGAAAGTACCTGACAGGCTTGTGGGCACATTGAACACAATAACCATAAGACATACTGAGCCCATAGATGTGCCGGCATTATTCTAGTTCTTGCAGTGGCAGGAGATAGGGGGATGGGAGCAGAGTTGCTGAGCCTACAGAGCACACCAGCAACCATTCATTTCTTCACTGATTGTCACACCCTGAGTGAGTGCCTGTTCCCTTAGGTGCACATAACTGCTTTGGACAATTGTAAAATTCTCAGACAGGTGAAACTGGCCTCAGGTTTTCTCACACTTCCCATTCAGCTGTCCTTGTCTAGTTTATTTCTCTCTCACTGCTCTAGTGGGTCAGGGCCACTCACTTAAGTACACAGATACAGCCTAAGCTATCTCATCAAAAATCTGTTATGTGAAGCCCCATCCATTGAGAAAGAATGAGAGAGAGAGACAGAGACAGAGACAGAGAGACAGAGAGTGTATGTGGTGTGACTGAATTCATTCAAATTGCTCTGTTGGCACACTGTATTAATATCATAAGCCTTAAGTTCTAAAGAGACACTGTACCTGGTGCAAAGGAATCTTTTAAATAATAGAATATCAGACAAAAAGTAGGCTCATTGGGTAAAGAAAGACCTGGGACAGACCAGGTATCTGACACTATCTAGGCAGTTCTGGCTACAAATAGGGAAGGTCCTGTATGGGGCTCCAAGAGTGTGTGTGGCTTAGCTGGAGAGACAGATACATCCATCAGTTAGATAATGACAGTATAAAGCCAATGCTTAATAATGTCCTGAGAGCACATAAAAGGCCACAGAGCATTTATTAGGAATAACTGAGAGTTGCTGAATACATATGATGTGGCAGAGTATCTTGTGATAAAATATGAATGCTGTAAAACTGAGAACTAACATCACCGAGGGAACTTGTCATGTAGCAATTACCACTATTCGGAAGCTTTTCATCAACCCCAAAAGAGTCTCCATTATAGTTTCCGCTCTTCCCTCCACGGTAGTACCTGGGACCTACTCTCTATCTGTACAGAAGCTGAATCACACAGTATGTTCTTTAGCCTTGCTTTCTTTTGTTTAGAATAGTGTTTGTAAGGGCCACCCATGTTGGAGTGCATATCAGTACCTCATTTATTTTTATGGATGAATAATACTACACTTTATGGATGTGTTCCAATTTGTTTATCAGGTCATCCATGGTGGACATTCGGATTGGTTCTGGGGATTTTGTTGGTTTTAATTTGGCGTTTTGTTTGGTTTTGTTTTTGCTATTGTGAAAAGTGTTTCTCTGAACATTCGTGAAGCACTTTTCACATGAGTACCTGTTTTTGCTTCTTTGGACTGTGCATTCAGAACTAGAATTGCTAGATCAGATACAATTAATTTAACTTAACTGAACCACCAAGTGTAAAGTTTCCATTGGCTTTATCATTACCAATGTATGAGGGCTTTAATTTATCCAGATTCTCTCCAAACTTGCTGCTTTTCATTTTTCAAGGAAATTCTAGCCCTTGTAGGTGGTATGGAGTGATGTCTGATTATCATTTTTCATTTCTCTGATGACATGGGACATTAAACGTCTTTTCATATGTTTGTTGGTCAATTGTATATAGTCTTGCAGTATAGTTTAAAATATCTTTAACACTTAATTCTTATCATAGACTTGTCCAGTGTTTTATAGATAAGTGACCAGAGGCTTTGTAAGTAGTGTCAGGGGCCATGGCAGAATCAGGGTCACACTCTGGAAATAGGGAAACTTAGCCTGGCAAGTGAGGAAGTAGGAACAAAGAATATTTGAACCTCTCAGATAAAGACAGACCTCCAGGAGCCATGATGTATTGTAATGATGAATGACTGTGGGAAGGGTCTTCCCTATCAGGCAGGTGCTGTCCACAGAAGCCAAGAGCAAGGCACTGTCTGCATCCCTGCATAATATAGGTTGGCCCAAGACAGTCTGCTTTCATAGCTTTTGAAAACCTCTATGGGACACTAGAAACCTCTATCTTTATTTTAAAAAAGAACTAGCTTGTCCTAATTACACCAAGATCTACCATCTCTCAAAAAATGCCTTTTTATTTGATTAGCTAGCACTTCTGTGATCAGAATATAAAAAGATAAAGTTAGAAATAAATAACCTAATGGTAACAGAATCCAAGCAGTTTCAAAGAACTTCTACTCAGGTACGAAGAGACCATTGAGATAAAACAAGTGAACAGAGAACACAGGCCTGAGAGCCAGTGCTTTTCTATCCATTAGCTGGTCCAGCAGCCCATGAGAGAGGTGTCTGAGCACACATCCATGTCACCTGAATTACATATGTGGACATTATACTGTGGCACATCATGGCCATATTACAGTCAGCATTAACCACTAAGACATTACACATACCTTGAGATTATTCTCCCATTGATCATCACTGGGGAAATCAACAAGGCACAGAAGCAAGAGTTCCCATGGAGTGCCTTTGAAAATCCAGAGAATTTCCCATCAAAAGATGCCTGAAGTTACAGGGGACTCAGTAAAGTGTGAGGTTGTTTTCGGTTCCAATACTGCATGATCTTTTATGTTTTGGGGGAATTAAAGTGGTAGATGGAAGGAAGTGCTCACTGGGATCAAAGCAAAGCTTAAGATTCAGGTAACTTTAAAGTGTCTGGGACCTAGCTTGCTGCCTCTGCTCTGCATTTTCTTGGGGGCCTTGTGAGTAACACTGGCCTGTCACATTGCTCTGGACCTTGTGGGTGTTTTCATTAGCACGCAGAGGCAAACCTCCAGCAACACTAGGACTTTCTGTTTACTTTAAAGGAAGTGCAAAGTACAGATGTTTACCAAACTCAGCTTATCTCTGCTTTCTATTATGTACTTAAATGCATTTTCCTGCAAATACAACAATTGGGAGGAGAAAGTCTGAGGTGCAGTTCCATTCCCCCCCCCCCCCCAGGATCTCTAAGTCCCAAAGAATAAAGAAGTTGGTGGGAATTTTTCTACCAGACATGGTGAGTGTAAGTCGACTTATCTATAGTATAGTCTGGTGCTTTTAAGAAATATATTTCAAAGAACATGGGCTTTTTGTTGTCCTTTTCCTTTTTTGCAGGCAACTGTGTTTTTAAAAAACATTTGCTCCAAGAATCTTCTTTCCTCTTATTTTAAAAAAATAAAGTCCCACAGCAAAAGTCACATTTGCAGAGAGACAGGCACTAGTGGAGACAACTGGGCAGCATTTGCTGATGTCCTGACTGTATCTGGAGCATTTGTTTCCTGGAGAGCAACAAGAGACAAGGTGAGATCTTCCTGAGACACTGCTAAGCCCTTCGAAGGGTTTTGCAAGACATGGAGCTGACTCCCAAGGGCACAAGCATTTCAGAACGCAATCTTTTTATTTAAGACTAATTGGAATGTAGGAAGTGTTCTCAGATTACCTCACCTATATTGGAGTTGTGTGCGTGTTTTCATGCATGAATGTGTGTGTGTGTGTGTGTGTGTGTAAACAAATCCAAATTCAAAAGAAGGTGCAAGGTATCCCACACAAGGGCACAGAGGAAGTTAGAAAATGTGAAGATTACTGATTTTTTTGCACCTTCTTTCCCCTAAAGCATAAAACACAAAGAAGCAGCACACAGTAGAAAGGTGCCAGGTGCTTGGCTGTCTGAGGCTAGATGGGGAGTTTTTCACTTTTCAGATTTTTGGTGATAGGAATTGGTTCCAGGTTCTTACCCGCACAATGCAGGATTTTTCCCCAGATTTATGTCTTCAGGAACTAGCTTTTTATAGTTTAGTTTAACTTAATTAGTGTTTTTGTTCTTGAAAGGAAATATGGACATTGTTGAAAATAGACAATTTTAAATAAAAAAAAACATTGGCAATTACAACCCTAGCTTAATATTTTAATAAGCAAAGTTTTAATATTTTGGCCTTTAAAAAATAATCTCTTGTCTATGGTTGTATAAATGCACGTGTATCATGTCTAGATACTGATTCACTTACAGAACTGAATTCATACCATATGTTTCTTGTTTCTATTGTCATTAAACGTTATAAAATGAAATCTTTGACTCGATATTCTTTGAGCATGTGACTTAATTTTCTGTTTTCTGTTTGGGGTATTGTGTTTC
Source organism: Rhynchomys soricoides (assembly GCA_019843965.1). Taxonomy (NCBI): domain Eukaryota; kingdom Metazoa; phylum Chordata; class Mammalia; order Rodentia; family Muridae; genus Rhynchomys; species Rhynchomys soricoides. The sequence continues at coordinate 7,576,174 of JADRCH010000056.1, read as the reverse complement.
GGTTGCACTCGTGTAATAGGAACATGTGTGTGCTTGAGTAGGGTTGTGCTTACCTGAGTGTGCACACATGGATACCAGGGGTCAACTTTTAGTATCTCCCTATACCACATTTCATTGTACTTTCTCAGATAGGTTGGCTTCCTTAAACCAATTTGACTGGACTGGAGAGCCAGGAAGTTCCAGGACTTCTCTTAGTCCCTTCCCACCAGAGCCAAGAAACATAAGCAGGGTTGTCACAGAGCTGGAGAAAGAGAGCTGAAGCTCAAGCTGCAGCCTGTCCACTGCCAAGTTCATTAAACCGACTGTGCTGGCCACATATGGGTCAAGATTGCCTCTGTTCTTGCATAAGAAACCCTAAACATAACTAGTAGGCTCTTGGTTTCTGCTTCCAGGAAATATCTCCATGCCAAAACTCCTCCAGAGCACAGAGAAGGCAGAAATTGCCAAGCTAGTCCTGTAACATCTCCTACTCTATACACACCAGTTTGTTCTGCCTCCAGGAAGAGAGATATATGAACCCATGCATGAATACACCCACTCATTCATAACTTCTTACGGAATGAGCATTGGTATAATACTTGTCTGGAGATAGGCACCTCTGCATGTAAAGTTGATGGTGGTGGTAGAGGGCCTTCAAGGAGGGACCAAAAGCCCCCAGACATTTTGGTAGTTAGTTCTCTATACAGGTACCTAAAACAAATGAAGGATTTAAGAAAATCCACCAAAAAATTGAAATGTAAGTTTGATGAAATATGAACTACATATTCAACTACAAGATGGTGCACAGATGTGTGTGGAATTATTATATTCCTGTGAATAGACATAATGACTTTCTATTAAATCTCAAGTAACTTAGAATAGTCGAAAATCTCTCTGCAGCAGTTATTTGGAGAGACAGATCATGTGAGCAAGGGGGGGAAGCAAACGTGTAGGTGGAGAGGCTCTTGGAGGAGGTGGGGGAGGGGAAAGATTATGATTAAGTATTTTGTATAGGAAACATTTCATTGAAAATTTAAAAACAAGAAGTAGAAGAAATGAAACAGTTAACCCCATACTCGACTCTGTAGCATGCCCACCCTATATAAGCAAGCCTGAAGGTCTGAAGCTGGCATCACTGAGGTAGGATATCTCCAGTGTAGACCTTTGTGAAGAGAGGCAGAGTAGTGAGAGAAGAAGGGGGACAGGGAAAAGGAACAAGAGAAAGAAAGACTAAGAGATGACTTTTAATTAGCTTTTTAAAGATTTATTTTATTTCCTATGTATATGCAGGTTTTGCTCATCAGTCTAAATAACAGGATGATTTCATAACCTATGGATAGAATCAAATGGTAAGCCTTTGTCTTAACTATAGGTATTTCTTTTAGTTACAGAGTGTGCTGTTCAATATTCATATCAAGGTATGCCATGATATACTACTAATTCAGTGTGTATATGAGTGTTTATATATATGAGATTTAAATTATTTATTTATTAATAAATATTTTAAAAATATTTATTCTATTTTTATGTATATGAGTGTTTTGCCTATACATATCTATGCATACCACTTACAGACAGTGCCTAAGGAAGTCAGAGGAGGGCATCGAATCCCCTAGAACTGCTGTTACAGATAATTGTGAGCTCCCATGTAGGAGCTGAGACTTGAACCTGGATCCTCTGCAAGAGCAGAAAGTGCTTTTACCACCAAGGCATCTCTCCAGGCCATGATTTTTAGAACTCACTAATTTTCATAGTATAAACATTCCACCCTGTGTTGAATTTGAAGCTAGCAATGGCAGCTATGGAAATCCTGCAAAGTTGGCTATCAATTCTCAAGCTAGAGGAGGCCAGAGATTCACAGAAAAACACCAGCAGATTTTGATTCTGAAATGGTCAAATGTCCCATGTTACCAAGAAGATGAGTGTGGTGCTGGGAAATTATCATCTCAGCATTGAAATTTACCTTCTGTTATACCTCCCTGTACATGGGTCACAGACATTATGCAATGGGAGTAGGCATTTTAAAAGAAAGAGCCAGGGATACAGAAACAGTGAAGCCAGTAAATCGCTTGCCATGCTGTCATGAGGACCTGAGTTTGATCTCCTGAACCACATATAAAAGCTGGTATAATGATGCATGCTTATAATTCCAGTGCTGGAGATGTGGAGTCAAGGATATCTCAGGGGCTTACCAGCCAGCCAGCATAGCTTAATCAGCGAACCCCAAGCTAGAGAATGTCCCTATTTTTAAAAGAAAAGTTAGACTGCACATGAGGAACAGTATCCGAGGTTGACCTCTGACCTATACACCCATGTGCCCTTAGGTGTACGGGCATCCATACACACATGTATATCTACATACACATACAAATGCATGTACAAGTATACACATATGCTCACACACAGGGCCATTTATATTAGTGTCAGCTATCTTTATGTCATTGTAAAATACCTGATGTAGACAATTGATGAAAAGGAAAACTTATGTGGTAGTGCTAGGAAAGCATGGTGGGACAAATATGTGGTGGCTGAGAAGCAGCTTGTGCTGGAACTGGGAAGAGGTTCCCATCCAAGCCACTATCCCTTTCAAAAGCAAGCTTCCTCCTAGGCTCCACCATTTCTGAGAGTACTACTCCAGGGAATAAGCCTTTAATGCATAGGCCTGTGGGTGGGAGGATTGTATAACAGTTTCCTCTAGGTTGGAACCTTCCATCTTGGAGGGAAGCTCATTAAGACAGGAAGTGAACAACTCAGAGGCTTCAGGAAATCCCCGAAACTGACAAGATTCACTAGCTCCCTCCTTCTGCAAGCATATATAAGCAGTAAGGATTCAAGTGGCCTAGAAGAGGCTCTGATCATCTAAGACACTTGAAAGAAGCAGAGACCAGTCAAACTGCTTGAAAGAAGCAGAGACCAGCTGAATTCCTTGGAAGAGGCTCAGACCAACTGAACTATCTAGAAAGGACACCCTCCAACCTGTAAAGCTATCTGGTAAATCTGTAAAGCTATCTGGTAGATTGAGCAATATCTTAGAGTTTCCAGATTTCATGAGCTATCACCCATACTGAGGTGGGTTTTGGAGATGCAGCCATCTTTGAGGCATTTCTGCTCCTATAAGTAACCCCTCACACTGATTCCTATAAGTAACCCCATCAGTCATTGGTTCATCAAGTTGGACTTTGCTATCATCTGTACTTTGGTGTGGTATCACTTCCTTGTCTGGGGTCAGTAGACATTTGTTCAAGTATCCCCAGTAGTGTCATATAACAGAGGGACGTGTAAGATCCAAACTATAGCACCACCAACAGAAAATGTGAATAATCTCTAACATAAAAACACTATTGCTGACTTTTTATAGACTTATATTAGAATTTACATCTGTATGACTAAAACTCCCTCTTGATTTTATTTTTCATGTGCATTGATGTTTTTGTTTTCATGTATACCTGTATGAGAGTGACAGAACCCATAGAAGGAGAGTTACAGACAGCTGTGATCTGCCATGTGGGTGCTGTGAATTGAACCTGGGTCCCAGGTTACCCAGATAGTGCTCTTAACTACTGAGTCATCTCTCCAGCCCCTCCCCTTCTGATTTTAATAATAGATAATTTCTGGAAAATGAGGAGAATGAAATAAGTATATATCAACATGTCGTTGTCTAAATGTACTTTTAAAGGAGTAACTTTTCCTTTAGTTCGTGGCTCCTTCCCCACTTCTCTGTGGGACTTATTTCTATTATTACATTTCCTACTTTTAAACTCCTGCTTATCTCTTCCAAGAATCTGTAATTATTACCCAGTCCTGATAACCCAGGGAAGCCTTCCAGCTGGACGCTCTTCATCTGCACAGCCCATTTGAGCATGTGTGTAAATACAGTCATAGGTTTTAGAGGATTTGGATTTGGATATCGTTATTGCTAAGCATGGGTACCATGCTGGTGAGGACTCCTGGATTACAGGTTTCTAAATGATGAAGCACTTGGATCAGTTTTCTATTTTAGCAGATTACTCTTGCAGAATGAAAGCCAAAGATGGTAGGGTAGGGGTCTTGGTCTGTTAGAAGACAATGGGAATAAGGAATAATGACACTAAATTTTCAGCAGAATTTGGATAGTCGGTCATTTGGGCTATGAAATATTTTATTCTTTCTTCTTTCTTTGCTGACTTAGAGAGTTGGTGTGTAATTATTTCCTCACTCTCTGGGAGTTTCAAAAACTGAGCCCTCCATGCCCTTGAAGAAAGGGAACTGTCTATTCCTGCAGCTTTGATCTATGCTCCAGACTTAATGAGTCACTGGTCTACTGGGAGAGTGGAAGGAGAGAGATGAAAATGTTGTGGGATGAAGGAAGACTAAGGAAAGAAAAAAACCAAACAAGGACAAAACCATTAAAGGACCCAAGGTGCTGAGAAACTGATCTGGGGCAGTTCTAAGAGAGTGGGTCTGGGGAGTGGAGTCCTCAATTGACTCCATGATCACCTACCAAAATCCTCCCGGCACACAGCACACATATCCTTGGGCTCACCCAGCCATACCCAGAGATCTCTCACAATATGAATGACATTATCAAAGGGCCACATGTTGAAATAATGAGAGCCACTTCCAGACCAGGAACGTGAAATATTGTTTGTACCTGTTTTGTTTGTTTGTTTGTTTTGTTTTGTTTTGCTCTGGCTCTGCATTCGCTCAAGTTAAATCGACTTGGAATATATCAAGCTGCTGAAGCTACAGCTTTATTTGTGAATGTGGCACAGCTTAACTTGTCATGACTAATACCCAGATGCCAAAGCCAAAGCTGAAGGCAGAGCTGAGGCTGGGTACTTATGAGTCAGGGCTCTGCAGGTGTCCAATACACAGCCTCCCCCTGACAGCAACCTGATCTCTTCCTGGAGAATTCTTGGAGGTCAGAATTCCTAGCTCTGCTTTTCCATTTCCCAGAAGCCGAAAGCTGAGAGTGCCTGACCTCAGCCCATCGTATTGGTGAGTGGATACAGCCGAGAGACAAGTTGTATATACCTCTGAAGGTATCCAGTCTCCATGTGTGCTTCTCATCTTTGCAGTTCCTGTGATAAAATGCTCCAACAAAAGCGACCTTTGGAAGGAAAAGTCTGTTTTGGTTCACAGTTTGAGGGTACGGTCCATCATAGTGAAGAAGTCATAGTGCAGAAGGAGGAACCTGGTGGCAACCACAACTAGGAAGCAAGAATGACAAATAATAATGCTGGAGGGCTCTCTCCATTCTGGTGTGCCTACTCAAGGTGTATCCTGCTGGCAGTTATGATGTCTTCCAACCCAATTAATTTAATTAAGATAATCCCAACAGACATATCCACAAACACATCTCCCAGGTGATTCCAGATTCTGCCAAGATGATAATAAACACTAACCATCACACACTAATCTGGAGGACATAGATGTGGTTGCTCTTGGAGACCAGAGACATTGGAATCCTGGTCGTATAGGTAGAATTACAAGAGGTTGTGAACCCCTTGATGTGGGTGCAGGGAACTGAATTAAGGCTCTCTAAAAGAACAATATATGCTCTTAACTGTTGAGCCATCTTTCTTAGTCCCTGGATTTGGTAATATATCCTCTCAGTGGCTGAGTTGAGGTGTAAGATAACTACACGTCTTAAATCTTGAGCCTGTAGTGAGAACAGGCTATCTGACAATGGGTCTTGAATAGCAGTGCCTTCTGCTGCAGCACTCTGACCTTTTGCATAGATTGTTACCCTTGCTCCAGCTTTTCAAGTCTCCTTAGTCTCACCGTTCTCTACCTAATGCTTTACAGTCACCTTCAGTTTGTGCTTCTAGCAAATTCCCCTCTGGTAAGCAATAACTAAACTTTGATGGAGCAATTGGTGACAAGATAGAAAGAAAGCTACAAGTGGAGCAGGAAGAAGCAATGTCCCCACCCTGTTAAAAGAAATTGGTTTTTCAGGTGGCTGGGGATGGAGGGAGAGACTAGTGGGAGAGATGACTGGAAGAGCAGATATTTCAGGAGCAAGGTAGAAGCCTGGTGTGATAGAAAACTCCATGGAATCTAGAAGGGGTAACACCAGTGAAGTCTCCTAGTAATGTGGAGCATGGTGTCTGTACCAGCTATCCTCTGAAATTAGGCAAGGCCTCCAGTGGGTGAATTGGGACACCAACCCAGTCACAAACCCTCCTGCCTACAATTTGTCCTGCCTTGCAGGATGTGCTGGGACTGGAGCCTAGCATAATCATCATCAAAGAGACCAGACAGACTTCATCCAGCATCTGATGGTAGCAGATGCAGAGTCGCACAGCCAAATATTACGTGAAGCTCAGGGAGTCCTGGAGAAGAATGGGAAGAAGGATTGGAGGATTCAGAGGAATCAAGGAGACCAGGCCCACAAAATCAACTGACTGGGACTCAAGTGGGTTCAACTGGGAGCCTCTATGGGTCTTATCTAGGTCCTCTGCATATATATTATGGTTGTGTAGCTCTGTATTCTTGTGGGATTCCTAACAGTGGAAGCAAGAGCTATCTCTGAATCTTTTGCCTGCCTTTGGGATGCTTTTCCTAATACTGGGTTGCCTTGTCCAGACTTGATGTGGGAATATGTGCCTGGTCTTATTTAGCTTGCTATGCTGTATTTAGTAGATGTCCTTGGAAGGCTGTTCTTTTCTGAGGGGAAATGAAGGGAGTTGGATCTAAGTGAAAGAGGAAGTCTGAGGAGAGACTAGGGGGAAGGCAGGAAGGGGAAACAATAATTGGGATATAAACTGTGAGAAAAGAATAAATAAAAAGAAAAAACGTTCAGTTTTTAGATTCACTTGTGATTCTTATCAATTTGTATACGCACCCACTATACTCAACTCCCAGGAGGCACTGTGTGTGACGTATGCCTGCATATACCAAACTTATTGTGATGTTCTTAAGTAGACTTTTATGTAAGAACCAGATCTTGCTAGAATTAACATTATTAAGGAGGAAAAAAAATCCTCTCAAATTTCTTCTTTGGCAACATGTCAATGTGATCAGATTAGAAAGAGCATCTAATTCTGATCTAGAGAAATCTCTTGATTCAGCATTAATATTCTTAAGTTAAATGATATAAAAAAAAAAGATAGTCTAGAAATGCAGATTGAACAGATGTGCTTTTCTCAGTTCCCTAATGAATGCTGCTCATAGGATGGTAAGGAACCAAAATAGGCCATGTGCACAGACACAAAGGGAAGAGGAGGGGATGGAGGGCCCAGACTGACTCATCACTGTGAGGAAAACCTGAGCCAGCAGTGGGAGACAGAAACAAGCTGACTCACACTGCAGAACTCTGCAGAGACTGAAGAAGGGAGCTTTGGGGTTCCTGGGAGAATGAGAATATGGGGAGACATTTAAACAGAATGATATGAAAATGTATTTCCCACCTTTAGATACCTTTCCCCACAAACCAGGAAATTTTCCCACTGTCCACCACAGCAGCAGACTGAGAAGGTCAACCTTGATAGCTCTCTGGGTCAGAACACAGCAGGCATAGCTGAGGTACTGTCCTGAGGTGATGGAGTCATTAGTTAACCCACTATCTTGAAATTATGGGGTCACTAGTAAACCCACCCCAAGCATGCATCATGCATTGAAACCCAGCTGTCCTGTGGACAGTTGGCTGCCATATACATTTCAGAATGTTCAGTAGATAAATGCTACTGTTGTTAAGGCAGAATCTATCCTCTGGGGATTCACACTTCGAAGGCTTGGTCATCAGCTTTTGGTGCACAGGGATGTGGTAGAATGCTAAGATATGAGACCCAATGACAGGAAGTTAGGTCCTTAGGGGTATGTCCTTAAAGATGTCAAGACCTTGTCCTCCTCCTCTTCCTCCTTCTTCTCTCCTTGCTTCCTGGCTTCTATGCAACATGCATGTCTTGCCACATGCCCAGAAGCCACAGGACCTCCTGCGCACTCCGTGAAACCATTGGGGTTATAAGCCAAAGCAACCTCCCTCCTTAAAGGTTTATTATCTCAGTTTGTCTTGGCCATGAAGCCTGAGAACATGCTAATTATCTGCTCCAATACCATTGTTCTTAGATGACAGTTACAAATACAATTTCAGGGTCTCTAGAACCAAGATCAATCCTTTTCTCTGAGACCTAGAGGACTGTATGGCCATAGACCACAGGAAAGGAGCCTGGCTCTTTGCAGGCCAACCACCTGGAAGCTGTGCCTTCCAGGGACTATTCAGGACTCCACAATAGCTGTTGGTTACTGATAATACAGTGACTATTAAGCACAATCCTGGAGTCATGTTGCTTGAGGCCAAACTTAGCTCTGTCCATTGTCTGCTAAAACAACCTACTTCCCCATGTGTTGGATTCATGGTATAAAACAAAGTTTTAAAAGATCTTGCACATCTTTTTTCTTTTTTTCTTTCTTTCTTTTTTTATTTTTTTATTTTTTTTGAGACAGGGTTTCTCTGTATAGCCCTGGCTGTCCAGGAACTCACTCTGTAGACCAGGCTGGCCTCGAACTCAAAAATCCACCTGCCTCTGCCTCCCAAGTGCTGGGATTAAAGGCGTGTACCACCACTGCCCGGTGATCTTGCACATCTTTGGTGCAAATACCTAGAATTTACTTCATTTTTTTAATCCACAAGCATTGTATTTCTCTCTGTGATGGTTAGTTACTCTTGATTATCAGCTTTGCAGGTGCTGGGTCACTGAGGGGACATAGCTCTAAGATATTTCTGTGAGGCTATTTCTAGAAAGAATGAACTGAAGGGAGATCTTTCTTGGGAATGGACAGCACCTTTCAATGAGTGGCCAGATACTAAAAGGTATGGGGGCCTTACTTTTGCCTGCCTTCAGTTGTTCATGAGTGAGAGTGTTTATCTCTGCTGCTGCTGCTGCTGCTGCTGCTGCTGATGATGATGATGATGATGATGATGATGATGATGATGTTAGTGACATCCTCTGCTGGCCCCAGATACCAGTTTCTTCTGCCTTCCTGTGTGGAACATCATAGATTCCTAGGACTTCAAGCATCAGATTTAAACTGCTGAGGTATCCAGTTTCATGGCCTGGGCAGCCACAGAGGTTTCTGACTCTCTAGCATATAGATGGCCATTGTTGGAAGACAATTGTTGTTACATAAAGACAATCTTGTGTGTGCGTGTGTGTGTGTGTGTGTGTGTGTGTGTGTGTTCGTGTAGTGGTTTGAATATGGATGGCCCAGGGAGTGGCACTACTAGGATGTGTGGACTTGTTGAAGGAAGTGTGGGGGTGGCCTTTGAGACACTCCTCCTAGCCACATGGGAGCTGCCATACTTACTGACATAATGATAATGGACAGAACCTATGAACTGTAAGCCAGCCCCAATTAAATGTTGTCCTTTATAAGAGTTGTCTTGGTCATGGTATCTCTTCATAGCAATGAAACCCTAACACACACACACACACACACACACACACACACGCACACACAAGCACACACTTGTTATACATATATATTAATTAAATGCACATATTAATCCTGATCCTGTGAGAACTTTATGATAGACCCCAGGTAGAATTTCAAAGGATTAATTCAACAAATGTCACCATGTTAATTACTTCTCTCATTATCATGAGCAAAATGTCTGCCGAAACAACAACAACTTATAGAGGAAAAGATTTATCTTGGCTTGTGGTCTCAGGGAAACCACAGGGAGTGGCCCAGTGCAGGCAATAGGAACTTGGCTCAGCCCCTCACATCCTGGCACATAGGAAGCAGAGAACTCAGTTGGAACTAGAGCTGTATCACTTTCAAGGCCCACTCCCAACTACTCCTGCTATATAGGCCATGGTCCTAGCCTTCCAGAATAGCACCATCAAAGGCACTGGGTGATCAAAAACAGGAGCCTGTGGGGGACATTTCACATTCAAGCTGTAACATCCTCAAACAGAGTTCTATGACTCAGAAAACTGTGCTTCAGAGTACGATCAATAGATGTTTTTAAACCTAAACACTAGAGGCCCATGGTGGCTTCTAATGTCCTAGGAGAAGTGGTGGAGTTAGAAAGTGTAATTTTGAAACAATACTAATAGTAGTAAATGTGGGCATCTCCACATGATCCCTCATTGATCACTAATGGAAACCACCTGGACCAGTTCATGGTTCCAGATTGATCCCAGAACAAGAAGAGAAGAAAGAAGAGAAGATGGCATGTGACCACTGGTGAATATTTGAATATTGGCTTGGAATTGGGTAAGTCATTGTTTTGTATGAAAGAGATTGTCCTTGATTTGAGAATACAGATTGTATTAGTCAGGGTTCTCTAAAAGAACAGAGCTCAGAGAAGGAATGAGTGTGTGTGTGTGTGTGTGTGTGTGTGTGTGTGTGTGTGTGTGTGTGTTTTATTAAATTGACTTATAGGATGCAGTTCTTGTAGTCCATCTATAGTTATCTTACATTGAAGAAACTGAGAATCCAGTAATTGCTCAGGACAAGGCTGGATGTCTCAAAAGTCAAGATCTCCCCATCTGGCATTGAAGGCCTGGAGATCTGCTGGCCTTCAATCTACATGAGAATACCAAGGACATCAGCTTCCATATCAGTGTCGGAATGCCACAGCAACAGGATAGATGGACTTGCCTGTAGAGGGACTCTAGTGTGCAGAGTGTGGAAGCTTCGCTTGTCAATAAAAAAGCCTAGGACCAATTAGATGAGACAGGATTAGAAGGTGGGACATCTGGCTGTGTGTGTGTGTGTGTGTGTGTGTGTGTGTGTGTGTGTACATACTCTCAAGTGCACGGGGTAGGGGTGGGGGAGGGGTGGTGGTGTTATGGGATAGAGACAAGCATGGGAAAAGAGATTCACTGAGTTACGCTGGAGGAGATGGTCCCATAAAACTGAGGACCAGGTAACCTGCTACTTGGCAGAACTTAGAGTAGAATAAATAACAGGATGGTTAAGTTCTGAGCTAATCAGGGGACAGAGCCAATGCTTTGGCCTAGGCGTTTATTCATACATAAGAAGTCTCAGAGTCATTATTTCGAGGAACATGGCATAGGTGGCAAAGCCAGGTGAGGGCAAGCAGGCAACAATCATTTCCTTTTCTCTGGCTGTCACCAGAGGCACCATTGACATTTAGGGTAGGCTTTCCCCTCATTGAATAATGTGACCCAGAATCCCTCATAGAAAGGCCAGCACTTGGAGTCTTAGTTTTAATTGATTCTAAATGTAGTCTAGTTGACAAACAAGATTAGCCCAGACAATGGAGTATTTAGAAGTAACAGAATTTTAATTCTGTAACTTACTACCAAGTAGTGGAGGGGGAAATGGACATTAAGGTAGAATTCTGTCAGGAATGTTTAAGAATGAATGAACCCAGGGGAAAGAGACTTTGTTGTGGCATGTTCACACATATGTGTCTATTTGTGTTCTGATTCATCCCCTTACCTGTCTCATGCTCCCTCCCAGTTCGTGCACACACACACACACACACGCACTATTAAATCTAGCTTCCACATTGTTGTTTTTCTGAGTCCAGTTCCCCACAGATGTGTGGTGACTCATTTATATGAGAGAAAATAAACAATTTTTCTTAAGCCCCTCTAAGTTTCAGTTGTTACCAAACAAGTAACATTAAAGAAACCAGGCCTCACCTAGCCTCACCTAACATCACAATCTCTGTGAATTTCAGGAGCTGCTTCTCTTCTAGAGGGTAGCCGTCACCACTGTGTCCTCCCGAAGTTCATTGTCTTCACAGAGTTTCAGTTGAGGAACATTTTTTTTTTAACTAATAAGGATTCCTTTTATAAAAACTGACTTCTAGATGTTAACCTGTAGCCTATGAAAATTCAACCTAAAGTTGTATTTGCCAAAAAAGATTACAGTAAATGTAGTATTTGATACTTTTCTGGTCTTCCAGTTCGCTTACATCGTAAACTTTCTGAGTATACTTTTACTTCCACAGTATTCTTGAGTAAAGAATAATGAAGTATCATAACTCAGCAGGTAATAAAGTAACATGACTCAGCAGGACGGGCTGAGCTAGGCCCAGAGGTAAAATTCCCAAGTCCCACTGGCTTATAGAAGCAGAGATTTGTGGCAAGAGAGATGGCTCAGTACAATGCTTGCTGGACAAGCGTAATGGCCTGAGTTCACTCCCCAGTACCCATGTGCAAAGGTGAGTGCACTGTGACTTATGCCTGCTCAGCACCAAAGAGGGAGAGATAGGATGCTCCCCCGAGCTCTCTGGATAGATACCTAGACTAGTTGGTGAGCTCCAGATTCACCAAGCAATCCTGTCTCAGAGAATAAGGTGAATAATGGTTAAGACACCTGACCTGGCATTGACTATGAGATTTATTTCAATTTTGAAGGGGCATCTGTTCCACATCATCTTTATTGAAACTGATGCCATCTCCTCTATCCAGCCAGAGAAGGAAACATGGCAAAGTGCCCACTGTTGTTCTCTCTCTCCCTCTCCCTCTCTCTCTCTCTCTCCCTCTTCCTCTCCCTACCTCTCCCTGTCTCTCTGTCTCTCCCTTCCTCCCTTCCTCCCCCTGTCTCTCCTTTTTTCTCCTTGCTGTTTCTCTCTGTCTTTCTCTTCCCCCTCCTGTGTGTGTGTGTGTGTGTGCACGCACACACACACACACACACACACACACACACATTTGGATGGCCTTTCACTGAACCAGAAGCTCACTATTTTGCCTAGGCTGGCTGAATCACAGGCATGCATAGCCTTGCCTACATTTTTACATGGGTGCTGATGATTCAGGTCAGGTGTCTTCTCAATCACTCTCCACCTTATACTTTTGAGACAGGGTCTCTTAGTGCTCACTGAAATGTTAAGTCCTACCCTTTATCAGCTCAGGAAAAATGCTTGTCCTGCAAGCCCAGCAAGCTCTCTCACCCACTTACTATCTCTCTGGCCCTGTGCCTATGGTTTCCTAACACGTCTAACCAGAAGTGAGATATCCCACTTCTGCTTATATTTTGTTAGCTAAAATTAGACAGCCACATGCCTAACCCAAGAGGTCAGGAAGTAAAACCCCACTTTATACCCAGAGTGAAGATGTCAGAAAGTGGAGCGATCCTCTGACTTCTAGGTATAGTGCTTCGTAATGATGGTGAGCTTGTGACCTTCCACTTCAGCCTTCTTCTGAGTTTGCTCAGTTGTTTTTAAAGCTAGCAGATTTCTTGATTAATGGGATTAGCCAGATGTGTTTTGTTACAGTTCTAGGAAGGGGATTTTTCTTGAGGTGATAGCAGATTGGATCGAAGGCTCTTGTTCGGCTACATTTGCTTGTGAGTATCTGATGATAATGTCAAGTCACCTTGATGCTTCAAAGTCTCATTGATGTAGTCTGATGTGTTATCTTAGATTTGTAGGAGAAGTACGCAGGACTCTTGGGGTTTTCCAGAACACAATTAAGGAGGCCACAAAAACCTTCCTTTCTCAGTCATACACATCTGAGAACAGATTTTCTCCATCCTTCAAGCAGGATGACATATGGTAACAGGCCAAATACAAAGAAGACATAAGAAACCAGGCATCTTTTAAATCCAGAAGTTAAAGAGATTTGCAATAGAAATTAGTTCTAAAAATATTTGTGTGTGTGTATATATGTGTATGTATGTATGTGTGTGTATATGTATGTGTATATGTATGTACATATATAACATTTTATGCCAATCTAGAACGAATACTTATTATTTTGTAGAAATTAGAAAGTAAATATAATTTAAAATTTTCTCTATTTTAATTAAATAATCCACATTAATCCTTGGAGTTTGGGTATCCTCACTAGATTTTCCTCTTTTTTTATGTTTGGAATAATTATCCTCAATAATTTTAAAGAATTTAAAAGGTCTGGGAACCATTTTCTCAGGTAATAACTTTTTTTTGTCAATTCCAGCTTAATCTACCAAAGGAGAAAATAGTAGATAACATTATCTCTGTGGAACTTACAAAGGTGAGTGAGAAAAAAAACCCCTTGTATTTATAAAGACAGGATCATTGTGAAGACACACCCCATTGGTAGGAAGACAGATTGACCATCTGTCTTGCAATACCAAACCAATTGCATTGTTCTCTTATAAGAAGTATGTTCAGTTACTCTTCTGAATAATATTTGGCTAAAACTAACTGCTGATTGGGGTATATAAAGCAGCAAATAGGAAATTCATTAAACTTGAAAGACTGAAATAAGCAAATTCATATTCTCATCTACCGAGAATACCTAGAAGCACAGGTACCAGATACAGTGATTCCATGAGCTCAATGGTGTCAACACAGTCTGGAGACTTTTCCTTTCTCCCCATCTATTATTTACAGCATGCCAGCCCAGGAAGCTGGATTCTCCCCTGAGCCCCACTCCTGGTATCAAAAACACCCAACTGCACCTCCCTTTCTGTAGCTGAGGAAGCAGCCTTCCCAAGGCCACGTGAATCCTTGACATTCACACAGAATTGGGGTTTGTTTAGCAAGAGTGAGGGTGGGGGACTAGCGATTGGATAGCTGAATAATGAGATCTTATTCTGCTGTTGCCACAGATGAGATGCCTCAATGTGGTGACTAACATTACCAGGAAACACTGGGTAAAGTCCTCAGTGTTAGCAAGATGAAAGTTGCCTTGGCTCAAAAGTCACTGAGAACCCAAAGCGTGCCTCAGAGCATCATGGTGTACAGTCATGTTTTCTTAAATGCTCATAGCTCATTGACCGTCAGCTCCTGACATGTATTATTCAACAATCAAACGTGGTTCCATTCAGCCCAACACTACCACACTTTTGTTTACTTACTTAAATCATCCTGCAGTTGTCACTGCTGACACATCCCCTTCCTTTAAACATACTGCTTTCAACTAAAAACTGGGAGTCATTTACTCATCTAAGGAATATACATTTTATTCTATAACCCAAATAATTCTCTAGTTTAGGTCACTAATAAAAAGCAGAAACAAACACAGAAATATATTATTCAAAACAACCTTGGGTTTTTTGTCTGCAACAACCCACACACCATCTGTCTCATCTACTAATGTGAGCCATCCAGAAAAGGAACATATTTTCTGTGATGATTTTTGCAATAATGTATAGATCATTTAGGAAATGGTCCTTGGTCAGTTTCCTTCAGGTCTCAGCTTAAATCTCTTTGGGAATCTTCCCTGACTACCCTGTATAGAATAAGGTATTATCCTCTGGTTACTTCCGACCAAATCTTGTCTAATTCTGTTCGTAGAACTCCTATGGATCTGTAATTGCTGGTGTGCACTTGTGTACTTCCCATCTTCTCACTAGAGCCGTGATTCTCAACATGTGGATCTTGACCCCTTTGGAGGGGTCACATATCAGATATCCTGTGTATCAGAGATTTACATTACAATTCATAACAGCATCAAAATTACAGTTATGAAATAGTGGTGAAATAGTTTTGTGCCTGGGGGTCACCACAGCATGAGGAACTGTGTTAAAGGGTGGCAGCATTAGGAAGGTTGAGAAGCACTGGATTAGAGGGATGTAAGGACCGGATGACATGTTGGTTTTCTCCTGGGCTGTACATTTCACACTGACTTGGTGCCACACTCGTCAGGGCTGGTCACTAAGTATCTAGTAATTGGATCTACTTTTTTGTATTGTCTCTCATTGAAATGTCTTATGTAGTGAGCTGAAAGCAAACTTTAAAATAAAAATATCCTGATATGTATGCTATTTTGGTTAATGATACTTAGTGGAGTTGGGTTTTAAATCTGTACCATTAGTAGACTTTTAATAGAAAATATCAAATGTATCAAAACCAATAAAATATAGTTTCATAGTGGGAAAGACAAGTTTCTTTTAATGTCTGTGGGTAGATTTTTTAAGATACTGTGTTTTATTATAAATAATTTATTATGTATGGAAAATTAATCTGACACTAGCAGAGAAGTTGAAAACTATCTAGAAGTAAAGCCTTCAAGAACTCACATTTATTTTTCTGTTCAAAATTGAACTTCTAAAAGTTGTTTTTATCTTCATAAACTTTGGATTGTAACCACTGCTCATTGACGGTCTCTTTGTCTTAGAGATCTGAATAATATACACTTAATTGTAGCTATAGTAAGAAGCATTAGATAGTCCAGGTCTTCAAATATTACTCCTTCTTGTGTCTATTACCTGAGTAAGAACTCCCACCACCAACCCCCAAAAGAGCCCAGGGAGAAGTGGCTGTTTCTGGTGGAGGTGTTCCCATGCATGAGTGTGATTAGCACAGACTTGCTAAATCTCTCCCTGAGCCATCTGTGAGCACCTTCTTGCTTTAAAACAACACACGCCAGCTCTGCTCAGTTCTAAGTCAGCTTTTGTCACAACTGTTATCTTCATCTTAAACCTGGGAACATTCTTCAGGGTCTAATGGCTTGTAAATGCCATCTTCGATGAAGAATTTGGTCCTCCAACTGAAAAAAGGGTCTTCATTAAATGAGTTATCTCAAATGAAATCTTACAGCCATAAAATACTGATCTCAAAAATTCCATCTCATTTATAAAAGGGGAAGAAAGAGGAATACTTTGGTTGGAGTTTCAAACATTTTCATGTGTTTAACCCCCAGCAAGCTCCAGACTGATATAAATGCTTCGTTCACGAGGGTAGCCTTGGTGTGAGGTCCTGGGCTGGCAAGTCAGCAATAATGGAGACTTGATTGACAAGACTTGGCACTGAGTAATGAGCTGCTCAGCTTGGAGACCAAGTTCTTTGCTGCAGACCCAATACCCTGGACATGAAGGACTTGCTCTGATTACCATAACAAATCAGACAATTCATGTAGAGCCTCCAGACAGTTGCTACAGTGAAGGCATCTAGAACTGCCTGGAGACCAGCACAAACACAGGCTATACTTTGAAACAAATACTAATGTCATTACAGGTGGTATAGCCATGTTCTCTACCAAAGATACGAGTTTAAACTCTGATCTTTATAAAAAGGGGAGGTATTTTAGCTTTCATTCGTGTGTATATTTGTGGGTATGCTCAGGTGCAGGCGAGAAAGGGACCTAACTCCCTGGAGCTGGAGTTACAGGTGATTGTGAGCCACCAGTCATGGGTACTGGGAACTGGTACTCAGTCATGGGTACTGGGAACTGGTACTCAGTCCTCTGGAAGAGCAGCAAGTGCTCTAACCACTGAACTATTTTTCCAGCTCCCAAGACATATATTTATATATATTTTTAAGAAAACTTGCAAATATACAATATTTAAGACAGGTTTAATTGTTTAGTTCATCAGGCCTAACCTGAGAACAGCCAAAAACGAATCTATCTTTTAAGGTTTATCATTTTGCATATAACTAAATCATATAATGATACAAGTTAACAACATTGAATTAATTCACAGAACTGTGCACCCCTCAGCACAGTTCAGTTCTACAACATTCCAATCACCCCTCATACACATTAGGTTTAGTGGTTTGTATTTGATTTCTCATAAGAAAACATAATTACTCAATCAAAACAGAATACCAAAGACATTAATAAATTTTACTAAATTAGTGTCAAGATAGAAATGAATAATTTACACACATATTATATATGTAATATTCAAACAAAAAGCCTGGTTGGTTTAGACAGGTGTCCATTCTTGCTTAACTGTATAGTCTTCATAAAACCACTGAAGGGATGAGTATGAACTGGCCTCTGATCACAAGTGAAGCTGGCATTGTCTGGAGGCACACAGTGGCAAGCAGCAGTGAGGCATGGCGATGTCCCAGTCCTTCACACGTCTCTTCAGCTCCATTTCTAAGTGGGGAATAAGTCATATCCTGTGAGGTCATCTTGTCACTTGGGAAGCGTCATGCCACTGCAGACCACAATCAAAATGCCAGGTTTGTTCAGATTCTGTTTATATCTTTTTGTTTGTATATTCCAGACACTACTGATGCTCAATCTGTTTAAAGTAGGGTCTTGCTTTCTTCCTGGCTTCCTCCTTGGGGACCATCACCTAGTGCTTTGCCTCTGGGATATACTCCCTTTCTCTCTCATATTAGTCCTGCAATAATAAAGAAACAAGAAAACATGTTTGGCACATGTATGTAAGGTAAAGTTTTAATTTTTCTCTAGTAGAATATAAAGCTTGGTGGCTTGGAAGAATGCAGAAATATTGCTTACTGAAGTATATATGGCAATGGTGACCTTTTGTCCGTGAATGGAGGCCAAATTGTGGGAATTGCATCTGATACATCCTGGGTGTCTAATAAATGATTGAATAAATGAAGTTTTAAGTAGTTTAGCCATAACAGATTATGGAAGTTGGTCTCTAGATTGTGAGTATATTTTGAAGAGTATGTTAATATGTCATGGAAAGCATGTACTGTAAATATACTGCTAGGGATCAATATGAAATTCTAAAACCTGACTGTAACATGTCATGTTAGACTATGGACTATATTATAAATATGTATTTCTTTCTAAATTATTTGAAATTTTATTGCATTTTAAATGTGTGTGTGCATGATTCATGCATCTATGTGCCACAGTGCACATTGTGAAGGTCAGAGGACAACTTGCCTGCAGCAGAGGGTTCTCAACGTCCACCGTGTGAGTCCCAGGGATCAAAGTCATTAAACTCAGCCTCTATCTGTGCCATCTTGGCAGCTCTCTGTCTGGCTGTTTTATAAGACATTTTATCCTCACACTAAGCCAAGCTTAAGAAGTATGTGCATCTATTCTAAAATAGTAAATATGCTGTTCCTGAAAAGTGTTCTTGTCTTCTGAAACATCTTAAAAATGATGCTCCCTTTCATGATTGATTTGATTTATCTGTGTGAGCCTTTCTTTGATGAAAATGATAAGCTGTGCAGAAATAAATTCATAAATAAAAAAATAGTACTTTGTCCCTGGTGCCATGGGGGACTCAGCTTTAAGCTCCATACAAATAGATGATTTAATGAAATCAGTGTAGAAATGGAAAGTTTGAGACTTTTGTCATCCTAGTAACCTTTATTTTTACCTCTCAGTTTAAAATAAACTTGATCAAACATTATTCTTGCTATTTTTTTTTTTTTTACCTGGCTCTCACCTTTCCTTCTGGGGATGTGGTGTTCTCTCCGGTTTATGTATGTGGTTCCCACACGATGCCCCTCCTTCTCCATGCCAGATCTATTCCCTTGGACTGTCAGCTTCTCAGGTATTTGATTGTGATCAGCAGCAATTTCCCACTTCATGAGGATCTTCCCCCAGAATTGCTACGCTCATTTCAACCTTCCTCCTTGGGGACCATCACCACCATTCAGTCCTTCCTCCCCAGAGGACCCTCCTCTCCTGATCTGTGTTCCCCTTTCACACTTTCTTCTCAAGAGACCATCCTCAACATTCTCCTCTTCTTTAGCTTGAGTCTATAAGCCAACTTGCAGGAAAACGCCTCTGTCCATAAGGATCCAAATGATGATTTCTAAAGTCACGTAGAACCCTTTAATTGCAGAGTCTGATGAATATCTGCCATTATTGTATTTGGCTCTTTTCTCCCTTGCTGGGAGAAGTCTTTACCTCATCTTTCCACAATACTTGAACCTGATCACTTTTACCTGCCTCTTCTACTGGCCCTCTTCAGTAATTATCATCTAAGAAATGTCAGCCTGCACAGCTCTGGCCTTGGTTCGCTCCCACAACATTTCCTTAGGAGACTAATCGGTTCCTATTGATCACTCTTATTTTGGTTGATGCTCCCATCTTTAAGTTCATTTTAAGTTCTCTGATGCACCCAGGCACTCATATCCCTGGCTTCTCTCTGGGTATCTTTATCTGTGTTCATCAAGGCTTCTCAGAAGCCACCAGATCCATCTGAGTTCTTGTTCTTAGTGTGACTCCCTCCCCCCCCCCACCCCCAAAGGACACTGAATGGAATATCTGTTTAGCAGCATCAGGGAGAGATGCTACTCTCCTATGCTGTTTGTTTCTGCGTCTCCTCTTTGGGGGAATACAATAGAAATTTATTTGTTTCCCTTCTCCTTTGAGATGAATATGTCATCTCACTCACTAGTTTGGGCCAGAGAAATGTTTTGGAGGTGACTAAGTCACTTTAGACACACAAGTTTACTTGTGTCTCCCTGTTGTTATAACTGGCAACAGTTCGGAGATATCAAACATCATCAGCTTGCCTTCAAGAGCCAAGCTTAAAAGGCAGCTTTCCACTAAACAAAACAGGATGTATACAGGGTAACTGGGAAAATCACTTCTGCTCCGTTAATCCTGTGAAATTTTGGGAGTATTTCTTATTGCCAGTATTGCCTGGTCTATCCTGATTGATTGGCACACCAATATAAAATTCATGATTTTCTTTTTCTTTTCTGGGTCATTTGAGAAACTGAAATATGGGAGTGTCTCTTGCGCTCTGGTCCGCTGTGATCTTGACTTTATCTCTTGCGCTCTGGGTCTGCTGTGATCTTGACTTTGCCTGACCCAGCACTGCCCACCTCTGCTAAGTGTGTTCCATAGCTCAGCACATAGCTCAGCTCCACTTTCATGAACACTTAGTCTCTGTGACCCAGACAGTTCTGTGGATGCTATTTCCTAACTATCCTTGAAATCCATAAAATCTAAAAGGATTTATCCTTTAAATCCTTTGTGATTTATATAGGCCTTGCTATGGTCTGCATAGACCATCATCCAGCTTTTCAGGGGTTTCCTGTACTCACTGCCAGTTTTCAATGACTCTAATCTTCCACAGTTGTGTCAAAAAGACTTAAAAAAAAAAATACAAACTATAGTCACACCCCTCTCCTGCTTACAATCAGTCTTCCACCAATACTTACAGAACAAAGTCAAAATGTCTGAGCACAGCATATTCCAAGCAGCCCAAGTCTGCCCTGTCTCTTTTATCACATCTCAGTGCCAGCAATAACCTAATCCCTTTTCCTCTTAGCCAGTTTCCACACAGAGACAATAACATTCTTTGATGGATCCTTCTAGAAAACCCTGTGTAGGTTTCATTTACTCTATGTGGGTTTTCCTCATTGTACCCAAAAGACACACCAAATCTTACTGTCATTTCTAAATGTAAAATGTTCTTTAGTAAATTAATATGTACTTTAAAAAAAAAATCATTGGTTTTGTGGCCACTGTAATGACCATAGATTGCAGTCTTTCTGAGTAAGGAGGGAACATTTATTTTGTTTGTAAAAATTCAGGATTTAATACATTGCTGACACATCAAACATATTTATGCAACCGGAATTGGTCTCTTCATCAAATAGGTCACATCTGTAAAAGGCTGTAATATTTTTATTATACTTATCTAGTAGTAGTAGTTTTTGTTATTGTTATTGTTGTTAGTGGCGGTGGTGGTGTGTGTGTGCATGCTTGCGTGTGGGTTCAGTGTGTTCTCACGCCACTGTTGTGTGTGGTCAGAGGACAACTTGTGGGAGTCAGTTTTTTCCTCCTACCTTGAAGGCTCTGGGGATCGAACTCAAGTCGTCAGGCCTGGCAGCAGGCATCTTAACCTGTTGGCCCAGCTTGCCAGCTAGCTGACCATGATATTCTTAAAATCATCTGTCAAAGAAGGGCTTACTGTGTGCCAGACATGCAACAAGCACTTAATAAAGAGCCATGGAGAAAAGCAATAGGCATATGTCTTCACTGATTTCATTATCTGAAGGAAATCATATCTCATCCTTCTGGTAGCCATATATTTGGTAATAATTAAGTGGGTTCTTTTCTTATGAAGTAACAGAGTGAATAGAAGAGGCACTAAAGGCTTACTTCAATCTGTAGTGTTTGAGGAAACTCATTTCCATAATTTAAAATGTCTTGGAAAGAAATGATAACATTTACAGATCATATTTGCTTTGAAACAGAACATTTGGGAGGGTGGGTTTAATGAACCTGTACAGATAAACAAGGGGTAACTCCCAAGAGAAGAAACTAATCATAATCTTCCAGAATTCATCATCATCCTCATCTTCGCCAACCACAAAAGTATTGTCTAACTATGATCTACTGATAAAATCCCAAGTGATGTCGGAGTTGTAGAGATGATACATCCAGGGCTTACTGGAGAAAGATACTGACGAGAGTTTTGAGAAAATGTCAGGAGGCCACCGGAAGGCACTGAGACCACATGACAACTATCTCAGCCCCTCTTGGCTGTAACAATCAGGTTTTCATAATTCATCTCTTGCCCAAGATCTTTTATCCCCTTCAAATAACAGACAGATTTCGTAAAGAATTTATCAATAAGTTTAAAAACATACATTTATTATTGATCCGTATTTCCACACACAGACACTTCCGTTTGTGTCTTTGCTTGATTTTCGGGGGTGGGGGTGGGGTTGGAGGTGGGGGATTAAAGCTATTCTTTTTCCTTCTTATTCCTTGTCTAGTTTGTAGAACACAGGCTGCTGCAGAGGCAGCTGCATTTGCTGAAGGCCAAAAGCCAAGCCAAGTGTCAGACAATTACCAGCCCTGGGCATTTTTGCAGAAATACACAAAAACGTGTAGAATCGTTTAATTCCATCCCCTCCTAACCTCTTCACATGGAAATTGGCTGCTTGGGCACATGCTGTTTTTCTCCTAGGCCGTGTGTCAGGGGGCTATTAACACTCCCTCCATCAGCCGGTTCCCGGGCCATTTGGGATGTTGCACGCGTTCACACCCGCGCGCGGCCCGCGGCGCCTTCACGCGCTGCCGTTTTGTTTATGCGGAGCGAGGGCGGTCGGGGTGCGAAGGTCTGCAAGGGCTAGATAAAGCCGGGATGCGACACCGACGCGGTCGTCCTGCCATGGATACCACGGAGAGCGCCGAGAGCGCGCACAACCCAGCACGCCCGCCCTCGCGCAGCCGCTGCCCGCCGTCCGCGCAGCCCGGGTACCTATCAGTCCGGATCCATCCCCGCGCATTCTCCACCCTCGCCCCGTGCCCGCTGCCCACGGAGCCCGAGGACCGCCTGGTCCAGGCTGGTCCCCGTGTGCCCTCCACCTCAGCCCTCGCCCTGTACCCGCCGCCCTTGCCTTTCTTTGCCCAGTGACCTTGCTAAGTCCGAGTTGAGTCCGGTGGCCCGGCTCACGCTCTTTGTGCGCGGCTTGCGCTTGCTATCCTGCAGGTCCGAGGGCTTCTGGAGACCCTGGGTTCGAACTCCTGGCGAGAAAGAGGAGCGGGCGGAGCCCCATGCTGCAGAGGCGGTGAGTGACGGTTCAGGCTACAGAGCATCCCCACTCCCGACCCCAATCCAGGCCTGGGGAGTAAGGGCTTGTGCTCCCAGTCTACTTAGTGCTTAACAGTGTGCCGGCCTTAGACCCTGTGGGTATGAACGCGGGCTGGGACATTCGTTGCAGTGATGCAGCCACTTGCGGCTGAAGAGCTAGGTTGCAGAGAGGCTCAGGGTCACAGCCCCTACCTGAACTAGAGGCGCTGGGTCACACACCTTCCCGATTTCGACAATGAGATACATGGTGACTGCGATTACTCCTTTCCTTCCTAGTTGCCCAGTGGCCCAGGAATGACTGAAGCTTCAGGGAAGTTTTTGCAATACCAACACCCCGTCAGGTGAGTGACAGGTCTTACTGGAGGTCTCCTTCAACTCCAGCCCTATGGAGGAAGGAGATGGGTCATGATCACGCAGCTTGGTTTAATGGCTGGCACCCCAGTTTCTCTCTTGGAAAATCTGCCCTTAGTTACTCTGTATTCCCACTCTGAGGATTCTCTTATTCACAGAATGGGAAAATACAGGACTTATCACATAAAAGAACTGTTAGTTGGTGGATAATGAGTAAGTGCTAACAGAATTGGCTAAAAAGAGAGAAAGCAGACTGATTAGAAAAGAGAAACAAACGTGTGGGGCTGGGGATGTAGCTCGCTGGCAGGGTGTTTACCTGCCCCGAAGGAGGCTCTTGGTTATAAGATGGGAGACATCTTATGCCTGAAAAGTTGTTTTGGGTTTTTATTTTATTATTTTTAATCCTAAAAGGTCGATGTAAAACTGGCTTCTCAGCATGCAGAGTGCATGTATTACTTTCTTGCAAACCAAAAGGAGGAATGGGATGGACAGTAACAGGTTTGTAGCAGAACAAGCTTGACACTTAGAATACACGAGGCTGGTTCAGCTGTCCACTACTTTTGTTTGTTTTACTTTTTTTTTTTTTTGCCACAGGAAGTCAGCATTTCTATAAGATTCTTTGTAGCTTTTATTTGAGACAAAATGCTTGTGGTTGTGCAGTGTTCTCAGGACTGTTGGAAAAAAAAAATGACTGTGTGCCTGAGTTAAAGAAAGCCTGACCTATGTCTGTGTGTTTATAAGTGCTGTACAATCATTGATACATGTTGGTTGTCTAATATGCTCAAAGCAACTGAAGGACACGGGGAAAGCAAATGATAAGTGGAATTGAGTTTACTGTGGTCACATTTTGTTTTTATGTGTCTGAGTATTTTGCCTGCGTACATATGTATCTGCCCCATGTGCATGCCTTGTGTCCACAGAGGTCAGAAGACGGAGTAGGATGCGCTGGAACTGGAATTGCTAATGGTTATCAGCTGTTATGTGGAGGCTGGAATCAGAACCCAAGTCCCTGGAAGAACAGTCAGTGTTTTTAACCACTAGGCCATCTCTTCAGCCTTACTTTGATTAGTTTTGAAGTGAGGACAGGGCATGAAATATGTTACTTTGAAGGGCTGGGGAAAGCTCACAAAGGGTGTGCTATAAGTTAGTTATGGTTACTATTGATGAGTCTCTAAGAGTCAGATGAGTGGACTTATTTTTTAATCCAAAGAAATGACATTGGAAAAGGTCTTGGGGCAGCATGGCTCCTGCTGGAGCTCAAGGGACAGGGGACTTGGATGTGTGTAGCTGCAATGGTGGCAGCAAGGTAGTAAAGACCAGAGCTTATACCCTCCATACAGAACTTTGTCCAGAAACCTGTGGGCTTTACTCTGTAGACTGTGTTGATGGTTATAGATTTTAACCAGAAGAAGATCAGTGTTTCAGAAAATCACTAAGGGACTGGACTAAAGACTTAAAACACTCAAAGCAAAATTGGAAGTAGTGACAAGTAAGAAAAGAAGGGGAGCTTTTCAAAGACACCAGAAAAGGAGGTGGGACTTAGTGGATGTAGGAAACCCTTAGGAGACAAAGCAGGGCTTTATAATGTACTGGGAAGGTGGGTGAAGAACGCTAAAAAGTCAGAATGCCTCCCAAATTTGTGGCTGCTGACCTAGTGAGTGATGTTCCGTGATGGTGCAGATGTGGAGAATGAGGAAATGCAGCTGAATTGGGTTTTTGTTGCATTGTGTATGCTTTAAGGCATCCAGGTAGAACAGTTAGGGAGAGAGTTGCATCGAATGCATGAGACAGGCTACAAACCTTCACTGCGAGCACTGTGTGAGGTCTGTGGGTATGAAAGGCCGTGGGTGAGGTCATCCTGTGGAAGTGCAGACAGAAGTGGTGAGAGGTCTCAAGCCTCCACTTGGTAAGTGGAGTAAGGGAAGGCCTCGGAGGAGACTAAAGAATCACAACAGGGGTAACTCAGAGAACTGTCCACAGTGAGACATTCTGACCATTCCTTATGACACCAACCAAACAACATTTTGGGAGGATTGGCATTTCCAATAACATATTAGAAAATATCTTGGTAATTTTGTAAACAATCCCTTTCTCTGCTGAACAACTTAATTGTCTTTTTCTTAGTTCATTTTTATTAATTTCTATCTTGACTTGTGTGTCTTATGCTTTTTGTTCAGTGGTCACTTCTTTGAGGGCAGGATTCATGATTTATTCTGTTTGATTGGTAGATTATGTTGGTTCAAGAGCTCGCTACCACATTTATTGCATGCGCAATTGATAGCTACATGTTTAAGTATGCAGATTATATGCTTTTAATGTGTTTTACTAGAAATATATGTAAACTCTGTTGCCCAACTTTCTGTCTTTTCAAACTGAGCACACTGAACACAATATAATCTTTTCTTGGTTAGAGTCATTCAATTATATGTAGACAGAGTTCTTTGCCCTACACTAAAGTGACTTCAGGATATTTGTTAGCTCAGCCTATATTTCTTTTCTTTGTATGAAAAATAAAAGAAGGCCACCAGGCCAGATGAATAGTGGTCAAAATTTTAAAATTCTGAGATAATGATGCTTACACACAAAGTGATTGTATAAGACCTATATCATTCTCAATGCACTGACACAGTGTTCCCAGACTGGTGGTGTGGGGGAGGGGATGGGCTGGAGATAAAGGTTGTCGTTAGAGCAGCAGCTCGCCCACCTGGCAAGGTCCGAAGGCATAGACTTTAAACTGCTGCTCTCGCAAACTTCTGATCAAGCAGATCGGCTGTATCTATAACTAAGGGCCACGTCTAAAGTTTTCCTGCTGGACAGTGGGTGCTTGAAACCCATCCAGAGTGCAAACATTCTGCCCTCTTTGTATAGTTGGCTATCATCCACTTGTGTGATGGAGTAGTGGGGTTTATTTGCCTTCTAAAGAAATTTAGAGAGCATAGGTCTGATCTTCATTTTATAAGAATAAACACATACACAACAAGTGAAGTAAGAGAAGCATTGATCGTCTGCTTATAGAGTGTGAGTCAGTTTTTAAATCTGATCTTTATCTTGGATAAAGATGTCAAAGAATCAACCATTTACTTGTACGTTGGCAAGCAGACTCCATGGAAGCTGTAACAGTTGCAGCTTTGAATTCTGTCTCTAAAATGTGTAAGCTAATTATTAAGCAGAGAGAGCTTGTGGGAATCAATTGTTTGGTGGCCATCAGGACCCCTAGCGTGGAACACAAACACATGGATAGTATGTTGTTGCTTCTTTCAGACTATTCTGGCCCAAGTCCAAGTGTTATGACTACTTATATCAAGAAGCAGAAACTCTTCTGGAAAACTTCCCAATTCAAGCTACAATTTCATTTTATGAAGATTCTGATAGTGAAGATGAAATAGAGGGGCTGGCCTGTGAAAATCAATCTAATTAGTTACTTCTGTTGACAACTGAGCAGTGTAGAATTTGAATTTTGTATATAAATGTAGTATAAACTTTAAAAACTAATTTATTTGTATATATGTTATTAATAAAATATTTTGTAATAACTACAGTATCTGGGCTTCTCTTTGTCCCTACACTAGAATTAAATGTTGGGATTTAAGATAGACATCATGTACAAATGGCCTGATTGTGTTCTAAATATTTGTGGTTCACAAAGGATACTTTTGGTTTCTTTATTAAATTGCAAGTTTATCTTTAGTTGTAATTTTTCAAGGAACAATACTATTTGGATTTTTTTTTTTAAGACTTGCTCTTGTAATGTCTGATGTTTCCTATTGATCTCAATTGGATGTTTAGTTACAGATGATATCATCTTGGCAGTTGGTGAAGAAAGCTGGGTGCTGCAACTTACTCTCATATATATTAATATCTGTTTGCAAGCTCATAGCGAAAATGCTTTAAATAATTATCTAGAGTTGAGAAAGAAAAACAATCTTGGGTTTCTTTAATCTTAAGGACTGTAAGTGTTAAGTAGTGTGACTCTCATTCTGATATTCTCTGTTGTCTTTACTCTGGTGTCCAGTACTTTCTGTATATGTTGAGGGATTCCTATAATTTAAAAAAAGGTTTAAATTTGAACTATTTGTATGGAGTCTAAAAATGTTGAGAACATTTTGAGAAGGAGAACATGTTGAGAAGGAGAAAGTATTCTCCTTCTTTTGTTTTGGATGAAGCTACGATTTGGAAGACATAAAATTCAACATTCTCCACTTTCCTTTTGTTTTAGCTGCCTGCTCACCATATTCTCATATAAACATTTTCTTATGGGGAGCAAAATAAATTCTCAGTGACTGGTTTTTCTTACGTAGCCATCACAGAAGGAAATTTACTCCATCCTTTAATGAGATGGACAATGGACAATTTGCATGATTAAGGTGACACAGTAAATAATGATCATAAAATCCTTTTAGTTTTTATATAATCATCTTGTTAACAGTTCAGTTGCAAACAAACATATTTTTATTAACCTATAACCTGAGGTACTTGTGAGGATGAGGCAGGGGAACTGCAAGTTCAATGCTTGTCTGGCAATATACCAAAAATATTTTCCTGCAATATCCCAGAATAAAATGGGTAGAGGTGAAGATGAGAGGTAATTAGCCAGCTAAGAAATGCCTGAATGGCTGAGCATATCCACAGATTTTTTTCTCATAATATTAAACCACATTATCACAATTTTGACTCCCAGGAACTCTGGAGACTACATAGTTGAAATAAATGATGTGTTCAGAGTCAGAAAAATTAGTACCCCACAGAGAATGGATAGGGTTATTTAGATCTACTCTTTGGGAAAATGTACTCATTCTATTGGATTCTACTCTGTGGATCTGTGTTTTTTCTAGGTACATTCAAAAGAGAGCACAGTGAATCACAAACACGGGCCTACACACTAGGTGCTTCTCTTGATAACAAATCAGGATAGAATAAGGTGTTATATATGTAGTATATGCTTTAGATATGGACATTTATTTCTTACAGAAACCCAAGCCTATGCAGACAAAATGTTCCTTTAATAAACTTAAAAGTAATGTGCTTAAACCATTAAGTACAAGGAGGCTCCAAAACTAAATCACACCTTTTAGGAGTGAGCTCCTTGAAGATTTCAGGGAAAGTGAAAAGTTATGGGAGCAGGAAGAATGTGCGAGTGTGTGGATAGAGCAGGAGACTGGAAACGTCTTTTAGGCGTTTTCCAGACAGGTTCCCCAAAGGTGAAGTTTTCTTCTTAACCCACAGCAGAGGCCGCTTGAGTTCGGCTTCTTCGCTCATGAAGTTGTGAAGTCCTCTTTCCTAGAGCTTAGTATTTTACAGAGGAGAACTATTCAGCAGTCTGGACATTTTGATAGGGTTATTTTCTTTCATATTTTAAGCAGTCCGATGGGATTGTTTATCAAGAGACAGGCACTGGTGTTCTTGTTCTACCGGAAATGTCCCTCGGCCTCTATCAGCACCAGGGCTGAGGAACAGCTTCACTCTCTGATCTTTTAGCAGAAAGCTGTCATTTCCTTGTGGTGCTGAAGTTTAGGACCTAAGAGTAACTGAGCATGCGCTGCCCTCAACCCCCGCACAGCTACGCCTCCCGAGCCCGGCGACCCGGTTTGCAAAGCCAGCGCCTTTCCTCTGACTCCGCCCCCACCCCGCCTCCCGTGAACGTGGTTGCGTCACGACGAGCCTAACCCCTAGCGACCCCGGAAGTGGGTCGGGGGCTTGGCCTCAGCCCGGCTTAGGAGTAGGCACAGGCAGTGGTGGCCGCTGGGGTCCCGCCAGGCGAGTCTGTCCGGTGGCGGAGCCCGGATGCGGCCCGAGCCGGGGGCCCAGGATGCTGAACGTCCCTTCCCAGGCTTTCCCGGCCCCTGGCTCCCAGCAGCGCGTCGCCTCCCAGGGGCGCAGCAAGGTAAGAGGCGACGCCGTTCGCCTACTGACTCAAACGCCTTAAGTGTGTTCGAGCTGCTGAAGTTGTCTTTGGTTGGTCTACTAGTCACCCTGCTTCCGGCGTGGTTGCTTTTCTGCCTCAAGCTGTCCTCTCCAGTCTTTTGTGCTTTACAGTCAGAAGAACAAGGCTGAGCAGTGGCGGTGGCTAGGGAAGACTGGAGTCTGCAAACCTGCCATCAGATTTAGTGCCACCTCTCCAAGTCACACTCCTCTA
The DNA here is from genome assembly GCA_019843965.1 of Rhynchomys soricoides. Lineage (NCBI taxonomy): Eukaryota > Metazoa > Chordata > Mammalia > Rodentia > Muridae > Rhynchomys > Rhynchomys soricoides. The sequence goes on along the minus strand of JADRCH010000056.1, from coordinate 7,546,593 downwards.
TGTATACGGTAGCCAATTGTTCCAGCACTTCCTCGTCTGTAGACACCCCTGGTTGATTTTGAATCTGGTACCATGCTCTTGACTATTTGTTGAGTATGGTTACTGTCAGCAGCAGGTGGAAATACAGATAAATATTTTCAAAATTCAGTAAAAATTGTGCAGTCTATTCATTGCTAGGCGAATGCTGTTTTTTATGTTATTTTGGTAGTTCCTTATTCTGTAACCACAACTTGGTATTTTCTCTTGAGACTTCTATCTTCGTGGCCTACTCTATTTCTTTTTTGAGTTTTACTTTATATGACTTTGGGACTTTCACTGAATGTTTCTATTTTTCTCCATTTAGATCTGGAGTTTTGACATTAGATAAGAAAAGGAATTGGGGTTTTCATTTATTTTTAGAGGTGTCTGTCCCCAGCTTTAATCATACATAGTACTAAGATGTTTTGTGGGCTCACTGATGGCCATGTGCATCTTGGATCCTTTTCCTGTGTCCATTGAATCTTCACAGTTACCCTGAAGGTGGGGGCATTTACTATTGTCATTCTGGGTAAAAAGAAATAGGTTAATGGAAGTATGCCATCAGTCACCTAAGCTTGTGATTACGACATTTCCTTCATTGCTGTGTGTGCTCATCTGCTCACCAGCCATCAATTGTGTATCTTGCTCTCTTTAAGCTAAATGCTTGGCTCTATAGTCGAAGGTTGCCCTTTGCAGAATGAGATGAGAAAGCCAGTTACTGCCTTTCTTCATTAAAACGGCTATATGTTCTCAGCATTCACTTAAAGGAGAAAACTTCTAGGCAAAGGCAACAAGTTCCTTAGATGTGGTAGTGGAAGTGAGTTTTGTTGTCCCAAAAGAGGGCGAAGCAAGGTCTTTGTGTAATTTAATAGGAGCCTCAGGTGGGATTAATTTCTTTGTTATGAAATGAGACAATCTTGAACCCATGAGAAGCTGAGCTAGGACTGGGTGAAACAATCCGATCAAGTTTTCAAAACTGGAACACAGCCGGAGAGGCTGATTGTTAAATTGTTAAAAGCATAGTCTTTGAAGTAGGAAAGAGATGTCTTTCCAAGACCCACCACTTCATCTCCCATCACTTTTTTGGCTCAGGTGTATGCAGGGGTGACCAGTTTTTATTGTTGTTGTTGTCTTGTTCATGGGACTAAATGAGATGATACTTCTTCATAGCACAGCATTGTTACACACTCAGCAAACATTACTTACCATATGCCTTCTATTCAAATCTCACCGATTTGAATTTTACACAGAGACAGATTCCTTATGCAAAAGCTGTTCAGTGTTTATTGAGAAACTGTGTGCAATGTCCTACATAGGCTAAGGCATTGGAACATGGGATTCCCAGTTGATGGTGCTGTCTGGGGGCCTTATGAACCTTTAGGAGGCTTGGCTTTGTTGGAAACAGTGTGTCACTATGGGCAGGCTTCGAGGGTTTACAGTCTCACCCCACTTTCAGTTTATTCTGATTCATCTCAGTGTGCAGTTGCTATATGCCTAGTCAGCTTCCTGCTCTGGCTGCCTGGTGCCACACCTTGCTTGCCATTATGGAATCCCCTTCTGGAACCATAAGCTGAAATAAACTCTTTCTTCTATAAGTTGATTTTAGTCATGGTGTTTTATCATAGGAGCAAAAGGAAACTACTAATACAGTATGATGTGTTGAGGGGTGGTCTCTGATTTCAAGGAACTTATTCTCACAGTCAGCACAGATAAGAAAACAGACAATTATACTCCGTACTTCAATAGGGTGTTATCACCAAAGAAGAGCTGGAGTCAGATTGGAGGAAAATACTGTAAGCAAGTGCTTGACACCAATGGGGAGTCTGTCCCCATTAAGCCAAAGCATTTGATAGAAAGTTGTAGAAAGTTGAGGCAAAACATGGAGCTAGTAATGCAAACTGTGACCAGATTGTGGAGGGTCTGAATAACAGTTGAGGAATTTGTAGGCATCACTATAAGGAGCCACTGTAGAAGGAAGATTATGATTTAAGTTGCATTTCCAAAAGATTAACTGCCCTGGAGATTACTGAATGGAGAGAAAGCCCAGTGATTTTCTCTGGGATAGGAATTGTTTTTCTTAGTTTTTATTCTTTGGTTGGAATTCAGTCACTAGAAGAATTTCACCAATGGTCAAAATAAGAGGGTTGAGTTAGATGATGGAGTGTCCCCCAGAGGTCCTGACCTATTTATTTTGGGGTAAATGAATGCCTAAATTAGATATGACTCCAGAAAGTGAGTTACGCACGCTTCCTCGAGTGTGTGTGTGTTTGCAGTACTGTTCTCCTGGTACTTTGTAATGAGCTAGTTGGACAAGTAAAGAGTGGCCCTGTGCAACACAGGAGCTAGTATACCTGTGTTCATACACTTAGTACCGTTGTAAGAGAATATTTGAGAATGAATAATGGATAAAGGACAGATTTATTTATTAGACAGGGAGTGTTCATATCTGGCCGAGGCCTTATTGCTTTGTTAGAACATGGTAGAAGGCATCACAGGGCAATAGAGAACCCAGGAGAACTTATAGTTTCAAAGCCATTTTTAATTTACATTAACCCTCAGGACTTAAACACTTCTCAGTGTGCCCCACCTAGTAGAACAGGTTTATTATGTGTGGGTTTTTTTGGGGGAGTGGGAGAGCATATTCTGATCATCCAATCTTTCATCTTAAAACCTTGAAAATATATGTTGTAAAAGAAAACAGAACTCCAAGTGTCCTGTTACTAAATCATGTAGGCGGGGGTTAGTAGCTGTTTTCTGCGAAGGGAACCATTATAAACACAGTTCATAACCTTCCCCAGTTCATGACTTCATGTCCCATCTTTTCTCTTATCTACAGTCAACTGCATGAGTTGTCCTGTTGTCCTGTGTCTAAGGTGCATGCACTGCCTATACCTTAGTCTCTCAGTAGCCATCATTTTTGTTACCAGATAAATAGTTGAAAATGGATGTGCATGTCTTCAAGTCACCATTAGTTTACTTAGTAATGGCCCAAGTGTCTGACTAACAATAGTGGAAATTCTTCCACCAAAGAGAAGCCATGAAATGCCTTCCTGTGAGTGGAAATGTGAGAGTTCTTTAGTAAGGAAAAACAATTGTGCCACGATCATTAATGCCCACAGTGAAAACAAGTTTCCATTGGTTGTGAAGGCAAAAAGAGACTCTAAGGTGGGGAAGGTAGCCATAGGGTGTTTGGTGGTGGCCTTGGCTTCAGGCCATCTCTGAGATGTGCTTAGCTTATCTTAGTGGGAGGTCTCTGTAGCCGAACAGTCGTCTGGAAGAGGAAGCTGTGGCTGATAGTTTCTACATACCCTGTCAACATTCACACTCAAGACTAGAAGAAGGCTGTGCCAATTCATGTTGACAAATTGATCACTTTTGACTGATTGATACTCTCTAGTCAAAGGTTGGTAAACTCTCAGTTGTCTCTGTGAGTACAGAGTGTCAATGGGAAGAGCTGAAGTTATGAATAAGGTTGGGAAGCTGATCTATTTTTTTTTTAATTGTGCATAAAGTTTTATCTAGTAAGCTTATTTCTAGGAATTTATGTTGACAAAAATATGTATGTACTGTGGGATATCTATCACAGTATTATATACAATGGTGAATTATGAGAAACATCAAAATTAAATACAGAAGAAATAAAGTATGAAATTGTTTGTAGACATTTCTATAATAATTAAAATGCTATTTTCTAGACTAAAATTTTAGAAGACAATATTATCATCATCTTATAATTTCACATTATAAATATGATTAAAATAAACCACTTTGTAAAAACATTATGCAACTGGAAATATTTCTGGCTGATCAACTTTTACAGTTTTATAGGCCATTCATTTTCTCTCCTTTGAAATGACAAAGGAAAGTTGACTTCAGTCAAAATAGCACACAACCTAATCTCATAAATCACACATTTAAAGTTACTTCTTTTCAGTAGGCTTTGAAAACCTTACTGTTGTCACATTCAACTAGAAATAAGTTGACAACTCCTGACTAAATTCAGAGAAAACAAATACTAGTCTTCTGAAATATACAGGACTCACCTCCCTAATGTGACCATAGAATTCTAATACCTCTAGTATTCTCCCTTGAAGATATGGTAGCTTCACTCTGAGCAAAGAACAAAACTCCTTTGCATTTCCCAAGGCCATTACACTGAGATTCATCAGATACCTATAACACTTGCTGAAGTTACCCTTAAATATTTCTATTTGACCAGCGTGAAGTGTTCCTTATCTTTTTTGATAACTTTTGGTTAAAAGTTGATTTTATTCAATATTAGAATGGCTACTCCAGCTTGTTTCCTAGGACCATTTGCTTGGAAACTGTTTTCCAACCTTTTACTCTGAGGTAGTGTCTGTTTTTGTAACTGAGTTGCATTTCCTGTATGCAGCAAAATGCTGGGTCCTTTTTACATACCAAGTCTGTTAGTCTATGGCTTTTTATTGGGGAATTGAGTCCATTGATGTTAAGAGATATTAAGGAAAAGTGATTGTTGCTTCCTGCTGTTTTTTATGTTATTTTTATGCTTGTGTGGCTATCTTCTTTTGGGTTTGTTGAAAGAAGATTACTTTCTTGCTTTTTCTAATTTCCCTCCTTGTGTTGATGTTTTCCATCTATTATCCTTTGTAGGGCTGGATTTGTGGAAATATATTGTGTAATTTTGGTTTGTCATGGAATATCTTGTTTTCTCCGTCTATGGTAATTGAGAGTTTTGCTGGGTATAGCAGCCTGGGCTGGCATTTGTGTTCTCTTAGGGTCTGTATGAGATCTGCCCAGGATCTTCTAGCTTTCATAGTCTCTGGTGAGAAGTCTGGAATAATTCTGATAGGTCTGCCTTTATACGTTACTTGATCTGAGCTGCTATGTGGCAGGACCTTTCTTGTTGAAAATGGTAGAGAAAGTAAACTTCTAGTGCAGCAGAACAATTTCACCCCCCCCCCCACACACACAATGAGAGAACTTAGAGAATTGTTGTTTTTAGTTTTAGCATTTTACTTTTTTTTTGAGATGGGATCTTGCTGTGTAGTCCAGGATGTCCTCAAACTTGCCGTGCTTCCCAGAATTTCTTTTAAAAGGCTAATAAAAGGACAGAGAAGTCCAAGGGCAAATAGGCAGAGGAAGCAGCCAACTTAGGACCAGATGTAACTTTTGTTTTCCGTTCTTTAGGTACCTTTAAAACAAGGCAGGAGTCTTATGGATTGGATCCGACTGACCAAGAGTGGAAAGGACTTGACAGGGTTGAAGGGCCGGTTAATTGAAGTAACTGAAGACGAGCTTAAGAAGCACAACAAGAAAGACGACTGTTGGATATGCATAAGAGGTAGGCGGCACTTACCACACATTTCAGAAACTTGCCTGGGCTCTCAGACTTGGTAACAAAGATCACCTTACTGGATCTTAAATGATGTTGTTCTCACTTTGGACAGTATTTCTCCTTATATAACCTTTTACATTTTGATGCAGAAGACAGAGAGCTAATGGAATGGAAATCTTTTGTAGCGTCCTTATGTTGCATTCCCTTTGAATGGAAGCTTGTGTTTGCCAAGAAATTTAACACCAAGGTAATGCAGTTAAAACTTTCAGGGGCACGCGGTGTCTGGAATAACTGCCCATCCCAGAGCCTCGTGATTGAATGCTGCTAGAAAAAAAGGTCTCTGAGACTCTACAGGAAACTGTGTGTGTGTGTGTGTTGTATGCATCCATGAATATTTATATGTGTACATGCATGTGCTTGTTCATGTGCGCACTCGTGAGAACACTGTTCCGTGTGTGTCTGTGGAGACCAGAGGTGGATGAGCTTTAGCTTAGTGAGAGACTGCCTTAAAGCATAATGAGGACACAGCTGAAGTTAACCTCTGGCTTCCACACATATGTGCAGACATGTACATACATGTGCACTCACATGCTCCCATGCACACACCCACCCACACACACACATACACAAAGAATCAGTTTATTAGGAACACCATGTTGATGTGTGGTAACAAATCTTCAAAGCACATGACAGACCTTAGAAGATCCGAGGGATAGAATTACAATTCATTCAGAGTTGTAGATTTTAATCCCTTTCCGCAATTGTTAGAACTAGATAAGCATCTGTAGACATGATAATGAAATTGGTGGTGCAGTTTCTCTATTGAACACAAGATGGCGAAATCATCACAGTCCTTAGACTCTAAGACTTAGAGAAACTCTTGTATAGTTGAAAAATGACTCCATGTTTTTACCTTATGAACATGTGTTTTCTTATTATATGTTTTGGGGCTGACATCATTAGCAATGGTAAAATTTAAGTAAGTAGAAATGCTGTTCTATAGTGGCATATCATACTTGCTACATACGTGATACATGATAGACATGAAATTCATTTAGTAAATGAATGTAGTCTAAACTTTAATATTTGTTTAATGTTTGTCTTAGTCAGGATTTTTATTACTGCACAAACATCATGACCAAGATGCAAGTTGGGGAGGAAAGGGTTTATTGAGCTTACACTTCCATGCTGCTGTTCATCACGAAAGGAAGTCAGGACTGGAACTCAAGCAGGTCAGGGAGCAGGAGCTGATGCAGAGGCCATGGAGAGATGTTCCTTACTGGCTTGCTTGCTTCTCCTGACTTGCTCAGCCTGCTTTCTTGTAGAACTCAAGACTACCAGCCCACAGATGGTACCACCCACAAAGGGCCCTCTACCCTTGATTACTAATTGAGAAAATGCCTTACACCTGGATCTCACAGAGGCATTTTTCTCAACTGAAACTCCTTCCTCTGTGATAACTCCAGCTGTGTCAAGTTGACACACAAAACTAGCCAGTTCAATGTTAAAACCAAAAATTAGTTTTTAGTATATTTACTTTTAATTACCTGTTTTCAGACTTTTTTGTTAACAATTATTGAGAATTTTAACAATTATTGAGAATATTAAAAGGCTTTTATTTGCATGATGCCTCTTAACATTACCATTAACTAAAATTAGGAACTGTAAAGAATATTTAAAATTAATTTAATAAAACTATTATATGTTGTACATAGTACCTATGTTTATAAAAATAACTTTTCTAAATGAAACATACAGGAGTACATAATTTTTGATTTTGGTAAATGTCTCTAGTGTGTAGCTTAATAGATGACAACTTATGTGTATTGTTGTGTTACTGTCTCCAGTCTCATATCACGTGCCCATGTAGCTTCTAGAAAATCCCATGAAGGAACAAGAATTTTAAACATAGTATTTTAGTTTTATTGGAAAAAAATTTTCACCTTGCACCACCAGAAGTGTCTTTCTTGAGCTTCCTCTGGAGTCTTTGGGCTCTACCATGAGACTCTGTGACTTACAGAAGAGAATAAAAAAGAAATGAAAAATTCCCAGTCGGTGAACATGTGGTTTCTGTATGGTGAGCCATGGTGGTTTACGTACATAGTTACCTAGCCTGGGACACTGTGGAACCTTCATCTGGGAGATAGCTAGGTCTTAGGCACTAACCATGGTGGGTCTAAGATGGGACTATCTGGAGGCACTGACACGTAGATGTGGGCTTGAGATTACAGTGGAGTGTACTGCAGTTCTGAATGTAGTCATCTTTAGATGGAATGGCCTGATTCAGGTTCTGCAGATTGTAAAGACTTTTCTTGTCTCTAGACTTTGAGATATGACGAAAAAACCAAGCTTTCAACCATTAGGACATTCAGAATTACCATTGAGAGGGGAAAAATTGGCATAGGACTTGGTACATCTATGATAGACAGTAAATAGATTTATTGGATGAATATAATCTGGAATTTTAATATTTATTTGAATATGAAAACCAATATTCAGTTTTTAATATGTTTCCTTTTATTTATGTGAGTGCTGCCAGACTTTTTGGATCTTGACAATTCTTCAAATCACCAAGCCTAGAAAACTCTGTGTATGAATAACTTCTTTCAGGAACAAAATACCCAAGATAAACAATGTTTAAAAGGGTTTTATTTGGCCAGTGCTCTCAAAGGTTTCGGTCCATGGTCATCTGGCTGCAAGGCTTTGTGTTGTGGCAGGTGTTCTGTGATGGTGAGAATATACGGCAGAGGAAACTGTTCGCTAGGCTAATAGCCAAAAGCTAGAAAGACCGGCAGGGGGACAGGGTCTACCCTAATGAGCAAGTTCCTGCCACTAGGCCCAGCCAACTGAAAGAGCACATAAAATGCCAATCACTCTGTGGGCTAGAACCCAAACATCAACACAGGCCTTAAGGAACATATGGGATCCAAAGTATAACACCATATGACTATTTATTATATTTCCTTCTAGATATGTATATCTACGATTAGTGAAATCATGTGAGTCCACACAACTCATACATAAGAACACAACATAAAAGCCCATCTAGTGATGAGTGGATGAACCAAATTTATGTGGCATATTACCTAGCCATAAAACCAAAACATCGTTAGGGCTGCAAAAGACTATGTCTTGTGTGATTGCATTTGTATGAAATGTCCAGAATAAGCAAACCTATCCAGACAAAGTGGTTTCTTGTGTCTGTGGAGGAAAGGGGGAGAATGCTACCGAGAGGGTGCTTCTATATCAGTTAAATGGTGACTCCCATTATATGGGCAGTGTCCTCTTACAAGGAGTCCTGATGCTTGACAGAGTCAAGAGAGCCTCTTCCTCTTAAAGAATTGTGCCTCCTGGTTTTAGTTTATCTTCTTCTAAATTGAAAATACTATTTTCCATACAATGTTCAATCCTTCCTCAACTTCTCCGAGATCCTCCCTATTTCTCCACCCACCTAAATCCACACTCTTTCTTTCTCTCATTAGAATACAAATAGGCGTCTAACATCATCATCATCCTAGTAATAATAATAATATAATAATATAATGAAAGATAAAGTAAAAACAGAATAGGACAAAACAAACACACATTAAAAAAAGAGCCAAAGGAAAAGCATTAAGAAACACATACAGACCCCGAGACACACACATCCCCACATTCACATATAAACAACTTGTAAATGATAATATATAAGCAAAAGATCTGTAAAGTTAAAAAAAAAGTCCAGACAAAACATTATGAGACAGAACCCACCAAAAATACTATTGAGTTCATTTTGTATTGGCCATCTGCTGCTGGCCATGGGGCTTTCCCATAAGCATGGTTTGTAAAATCCCGTGAGATGCTATTGGAAAAAATGAATTTCTTCTTTGTAAGCGGTTGTCAATTGGAAGTAGCCTCTGGGTTAGGGATTGAGGGTTTGTGTTAACTTCCCTCTCAGCATTGGGACCCCATGTGGCTTAGTCATGTGCAGGTCCTGTGCATACCGCCACCATCTCCGTGAGTTCACATGTGCAGGTCTCATTGGGCCATCTTCTCATAGCTCTGTGGGAACTAGGGATCAAGGAGCTGATGTGAATGTTGCTTGTCTAGTTGCAGGTATGACGGAAGTATTAAACTTCCTTGTCTTAACCAACAAGTCCCATGTTATTTAAGAGAGACCAGGAAACTGACAGGTTAGTTAGCTGGCTCATAAGATCAGTGGAATTTCAGACTTTACAGCTCTCACTACTTTGAAAAAATGAACTCCTAAATGAAGGTTGGGAGAGAGTTATCAGAACTTATATTTATAGGCCTTACAATTTGTAAGAAGTCCATTTGGCCATTATTTCTCCTTGCTTTGATGCAGGGTTTGTTTACAATGTCAGCCCATATATGGAGTATCATCCTGGTGGGGAGGATGAACTTATGAGAGCTGCAGGAGTGGATGGAACAGATCTTTTTAATGAGGTAAGTTGCTTCAGGTAATCAGAACATAGGAAGAAAATGTTTGCATTCATTTGAGATGGGTAGGCTTGAACTCTGAAACGTAGGCAGGTGTCCACAGGTGGCAGCTGTTCATGAAATTTCTCATCACCTTAATAAAATTCTAGAGATGGTTTCAAGTACATAGCATGCACTCTGTCTCCTCTGCTGGCAAGACTTGCACTTATCTTGATTTCTTTTAGTAATGTTGGTAATTAATTGGCTTACAGAAAACACCGTCAGTGGAAGAAAGTACAGGTGGATCTGCTGTTTCAAATTACTGTAGTTTTTAAATTTAATTTAATTTTTTTTTAGTTAGCATACAGCATTCTTATTCTTTCTTCATAGGGAGCTAGTTGAACATCCAATCTGTGTTACTGTGTGGCACCCATACATCTTGGAGAAAGTTAGATAATGTTGATTAATGAATAGGAAACTTACTTTTCCTAAATTAATAGGAGAGGGTCTACATGCATTTCAAAAGATGTTGACATCAGTGTTCTTTCCTCCAAATTTACAAACAAACATTTGTTTTCTCACTTTTTAAAAGTTCGTAGAATATGTTAATTACTATCAATTTTGTTAATGGTTATTCTGACATCATAGTTGTTAGAAGTTTAGTAATTTGCCTTTGTTTCATATTTCATTTTGTATTTTAATGATAACTAACCATGTTATATAATACTAGGTTTTTACTATTAAAGATAGCTGGATCAGATTGGGGTATGTCTTAGTCAGGGTTTCTATTCCTGCACAAACATCATGATCAAGATGCAAGTTGGGAAGGAAAGGGTTTATTGAGCTTACACTTCCATGCTGCTGTCATCACCATTGGAATCAGGTCTGGAACTCAAGCAGGTCAAGGAGCAGGAGCTGATGCAGAGGCCATGGAGGAATGCTGCTTACTGGCTTGCTTGCTTCTCCTGGCTTGCTCAGTCTGCTTTCTTGCTTTCTTTCTTTCTTTCTTATTTATTTATTTATTTATTTGGTTTTTCGAGACAGGGTTTCTCTGTGTGGCCCTGGCTGTCCTGGAACTCTGTAGACCAGGCTGGCCTCAAACTCAGAAATCCGCCTGTCTCTTCCTCCCACGTGCTGGGATTAAAAGCGTGCGCCACCACTGCCCGGCTTCAGCCTGCTTTCTTATAGAACCCAAGACTACCAACCCACAGATAGTACCACTCACAAGGGGCCCTCCCGCTGGATCTCACAGAGGCATTTTCTCAACTGAAACTCCTTTCTCTGTGATAACTCCAGCTTGTGTCAAGTTGACACACAAAACTAGCCAGTACAGGGTATTTTATGGTTGTTTTGATCAAACGTAATTTGATTTCTGCTTCTCCTTTTTTCTGTTATGTTGGTTTTTTTTTTTTTTCTTAATATATTTTCTTTATTTCTGAGATTATAGGTAGTTATTTTTTGATCAGGTTGTGAGAAATATAATTTGTTTTATGTTTAAAAATACTTAGCTGTATCTGCTTTAATATTGGGACATATTTGCTCTGATACAAAGTCCTATTTGCTCATTGGTTGCATTAGCCTTCTCTTGATAGAGTCTTCTTGCTTCTTTAAGATATGTTCCCTTTGCTGTTTGTTCATTTTTAGCAAAGCAAACCAAGTTAGCTCATGCCTAAGTTGTCTGCTGCAGTTTCTCTTGGCTCTCCCTGTGTCCTCAGATTGAATGTACCTCTTCAGCAGAAGATTTCTCAATAAAAAAACAAAACAGACAAAAAACCTCTCTTAGTTTACATTCCTCAGCACCAAGTTTACATTGGATGTGTGTGAGGAAGGTGGTGCTGTGCTTAACACATTGCTGCATCTCATGGCTTTAATGAGCCAGCAAAGTTTTATTTATGACTGTTATTCACTATGGAAATAAACAGTTGTGTGTTTTAGAAGCTTCTGGTGTATTCTAGAAACTTCTTCTAGAAACTGTCTTTCACTATAAAGCTTTCCCTATGCCCCATATTTGAGTTGTACAAAGAGTGTATTGGTTCATGTCTTTATTGTCTTTTTTTGATGCACTGCTGACCCCTTATTTTGTCATTCCACAAAGCTGATGGGCTGAGATGGCCTGTTGGTCTTTCAACTCAGTATCCTGTGATCACACTGCCTTACCTCACCTCCTCTCTGTGTTTCCTGGTGCCAGTTTCCAGAGAGGGGGACTGAGCTGCTAAGTAGTCTTTGTCTTTTCCCATCATGCCCAGATAGCATTCTGTTCAGTGTAGTTTGGGTAACACAGCAGATACATTCACCTTCTTAAGGATGATTGTCTAAGCAACATCCTGCTATTCAGTTCTAAGTGGTCATTATTAACAGTGAAATGAATTTAGTCATCTGACTGGTCTTTGAGACCCTGAGTAGAGTAAATACTCTCCTTTGGGCATATGTACGCGCCTGCCTGCTGTTTAGAGTCATGTAGTTGACAAACGCCCTAGCCTTTGCCTCTTTGGATCTCTGTCTTTTTATCTGTCTGCTTAAATTACCCACTTTCCTACACTCCAAAGGCAGGCTTCACTCAGAAGTAGGTGCATTGTGAGTAACTGTAAATAAAATGTCAGTTTCTATTAATAATAAGTGCATGACCATTTTGAAATGTGTTTGCTATTTAGTGTTATTTATTTCCTCAGGATTATTAAGATCCTCCTATTAACAATATTGTTTGATTGTTTTTTTTTAAATATTTGAACAATGTATTATGACTGAAATTGAGTAATGTAAATGATTTTTCTTTACTGAAGCTTTTTAATATTGTTTTTGTCTTTCTAATCTTTTCACAATTGAAAATTTAAATTCTTTTTTAGGATTTTGCTAATTTAGTCAGTGTTATGCTTCTAGCATAGTGATGCACACCTGTAATCCTATCACTCAGGAAGTTGAGACAGGAGGATGTCTGTGAGTTAGAGGGTAGCTTGGGTTACATTGTTCCAGACCAGCCTGGGTTCAGACTTTCTGTTTTATCATACAGGAAGAATATGACAGTAATTTTCATACATTGTGAACACTAATGCCTACTTCCAGTCTGTGATGATTTTAATTGCATTGCAAATGGCAGAGAAATAAAAAGGATAAATTACATCTGAGTGTTCTTTTAAAATTTTGGGGACCTGATGGACACCTGATAGTGTCAGAGGTCTGTGGACAGCACATTGAAAATACTGTTCTGAATAGTCTTTATCTCTTGCTGGCTAACTGAATCTGCTTTAGAGCACTGTATGAAGTTTTAGCTCTGCTCATGGTAAAATAAGAATATCCTGTGGAGGTAGAGTCATGTTGCCTGTTGGCCATTCTTCTCCCATGCTAGGTTCATCGTTGGGTCAACTATGAATCCATGCTGAAAGAATGCCTGGTTGGCAGGATGGCTGTGAAGCCTGCTATTGCAAATGGTAAGTAAGACAGAGTGGTTTTTGAAAATAAAATTGGATTTCCATGAATGGGAATAAATAAGTCACAGTACTTTCCCCAATTTTACTGGCCTTCTACTGTATCTAAAGGTTTTATTCAACCTTGGGCCTCCACAAGCATGCACATATACATGCCCCATACCCATAGATGTAAGAACGCGCATGCGCACGCACGCACACACAAAAATGGAGACAAGAAAAATAAAGAATTCTGTATGCCTTTCCCTTTTTAAAAAGTGATGTCTTTTGTAGAAAGTTGTAAGGAGTACATTGCATAGAAAGGAGAACTTTATTTGCTTCCCGGTTTTCAGTAATCTCGAATGCTGTCATTAACTAAGCAGATTAGTGACAGTACTGGTTACAGATGTTGGCTGAGTTTTCTTACTCTTGAGGTTTTACTTTTTTTTTTTTTTTTTTTGATTAATTTTAGAGTTGACATCTCACTCTGCTATTCCAGGCTATGGTTAAACTCATGGTCCTTTTTCCTCGGCCTCTGAAAAGTTGGGATTACAGATGTGGCAGGTGTGTGGCCTCATGCTCAGCTATAATTTAACTGTTTTCATTGCTTTCACTCCACTCAAAACAAACAAACAAACAAAATACTGTAAGTGCAGTGTTGCAGTGTTGCCTTCTGCCTCTGTCCCCATTTTTCTTGCCGCTTCCTTGTCTCCTCACCTACGGATTCTCATTCTTTGTTGAATGGAATTGCAGAAGCAGGAATACTTCATATAACTCCTTTCTGTGAAGGGATAGAGCCATTTCTGTTCAGTCACTCATGACTCTAGCTCTCAAATTCATAATGAATCGGTCTGTTCAAACGGAATCTGACTACTTAGTTCAGTGAATTTTGAAATTCAAACCTATATTTCTGGAAGCTTCTCTCAGTAAACCACTATGTAGGTCCACAAAGGAGTGTTCATGGTCACTTAGAGGTAGGGGACAGGGGCTTGGATGTATAAAAGATAGGAAGTTGGAACCAAGCCCCTGATTATGGCCTGGATTTGGTAGAACTATATGTTTAATGAAAAAAGCATGTAACAGTAAAGGAAGCTGGACTTTCAAGTCTGTGTCAACCTTCTTTATAAGGTAATGAAGGAGGAGAAAGAATTTCCTGAGAGAATCTGACACAGTGCTCGTAGTGAGGCTGTGCTTCCTGGTGTTCACAATACTGTGTAACTTGGTTTTTATTAAAAGAAAATCTTCATTGTACTTCCAGCTCAGCAAGGAGGCCCCAAGCTCTTCAACTCAGATTTGTTTCCCACTTAAGTGGCAGTGGGGGGTGGGAGTGGGGGTCATAGGAAGAGAAGGGAACAGCAATTGTTGCTTGATCAGAAGGGAGAGTTTGGGAATTCTAGTATAAGTATAGGAGGGCAAAGCACACTTCACAGATTACATGGGCCTTTGTTTTCTCCTTTTGATTTTATATTTAAGGCCAGTTTCCATGTAGACCATGCTTACCTCAAATCTTTTAGGCTCTGCTTCCTAAGTGCTGGGATTACACGTGTGCACCACCATGCTTGGCTATGCAGACTACCTTTTATTTTATTTTATTTTATTGCAGCTGGGATTGAACCTAGGGCCTTGTGTATGCTACCCCTCTGCAGCGCTTGTTTGGTTATATTTGAGGGGAGTTGGTATGTCATCCATCGGGGATTTATGAGCTCATATTAAAAGAGCATTGACTGGTGGGACTGGCTGCTTCTAGCATGTTCACTCTTGGAAGCCAGCCTTGGGCCATGTTTGCATGGGTGCTGATAGTTTTTCCGGAAATAGCTTGGGTTCTCTCAACTAAATAATATATTTAGTTATTTGCCAGTGTTGCCAGGCCTTTCCTAACCAACCTCAGTCTAACCTACCTGGGAATTCTGATAGACCACTTACCAGTTTGTAGCAAGGTTAGAACTTAAGCATATCACCTACGTGATCCCAGAAACCTCAGACCAAGAACCAGTCTCTCACTGCTGATTTCCCAGTGTACCTAGCAAATTCCCATGAAGATTTGTATCAGAGGAACATGAATTCAGCCTGAAACCCTCTTCCCACAGAACAGGTCAGTTATTAGAACACCCAAGGAAGTAAGTCAGAAATAAAGGGCAGTTGTGCTGTTGAGCTTTGTTTTGCCTGTCCAGAGTTGCGATGATTGTGTCTTAAATTTTTAGGGAGATGAAATTGAATTGATAACCTAAGTTTAAAATGGGACTATTAAAAGCAGCCATGCAGAACTGAGAATGAACCAGCGAGAACTGCGTTTTAGAAAGGAAAAAAATGAAGCACGTGAAATTAAAAGCTCGTCATGTGAAGAGAGCTCAGTAGGTAAGACACAATGGAAAACTGCAGGGAGCATGAGATTGAGGCGCAGAATTTACACAGAATAAATATGGTGCATGGGGAAAACATGCAAGAGACATGGAGTCTCCTCGGCCTAAGACTTGTAATCAGACTTCTAGAAGGGAGTCCTAGAGAGAAAGAGGAAGAGGCAGTTCATGAAGGGGATACAGGCTAGAAGTTTTCAGAATTAATGAAAGTCAGATACCTAAAGTTTAGCAAGGTCAGCAAACCCCGGCCAAGACCAATAAGCAGCGTAGCATGTGAAGCAGTGCTGGAAGTGTATACAAGCAGAGGTGATGAGAAGGTGAAGAGTAACCAGAGGGAGACTCGCCCACACACTAGGGACTCACACTCAGCAGCTAGCTGGGTGCTGGCTACTAGGCTCAATTCCCAAACAACAGCAGAGGCTAAAAGCAGAATGAATAGTGCTTTGAAAATGTTAAGGAAAAACAACTGTCCACTTAAATCACTCTGTAAAAAAGTTAGAACAGATGAACATTAGACCATCAAAAATCCAAAGCCCCTCCCCATGAGGTAAAACCAGGGGGATGAGGAACTGGAGATTTCAGACTAATCCCTAATCATGAAGGACTAAATTATAAACACTGCCTTTTCTCTCTGCAGCATCTTTCTTAAGAAAAGAAGGAATGAGCTTTTAGAAACAAAAATAAAAACCTCCTTTCCTATTCCATCTTTATTCCTGACACCAATTACTGAGGCAGCATGAAAAAGGAGAGATTCATAGACAGATTTGGGTCCAAG
This sequence comes from Rhynchomys soricoides, assembly GCA_019843965.1. NCBI lineage: Eukaryota > Metazoa > Chordata > Mammalia > Rodentia > Muridae > Rhynchomys > Rhynchomys soricoides. Next base: position 7,530,306 of record JADRCH010000056.1, on the reverse strand, counting down.
TCTCATCTCTGCCACTTAGACCTTGTTTTCTTAGGTGCCAGTTATAGATGGTACCTAATGGTAATATTTTTTCATTAATAAAGTGAAGTATAATAATAAAATGGGAAAATGGCACATGAATAAATGTGCTTGCCACACAAGTTCAGCCTCACAGAACCCAAGTAAAAGCTGCACATGGTAGAGCAGCATCTGTAATCCCAGTAATCCCTAATAACTGTGCTAACTCCCACAAGGAGATGGGAGGCAGGGACAAGAACTAGGCTGATAGGCTGCACCCAGATATACTGGTTTTACAGTAAGACCAGTGCCCAAAGGTTGTCCTCTGTCCTCTACCTTTGTGCCATGACCATCCATCAACAAGTGCACACATGGCAAATTTCATATTTCATACATTTTCACACATGGATGAGCATTTAAAAGATAGTGACGAATTAACTGGAGCAAAATTTGCCAACGAACTGGAATCTAAGCAATGTGTGTGTGTGTGTGTGTGTGTGTGTGTGCGCGCGCGCGCGCCTGTGTTGATGTGTGTTCATGTGTCGGGGGAGGGTGGCTAGAAATGCCACTATGTTCCTGTACTTCACTACTTAAAACACTGAGGCTATATTTTTCAGATTATTTCTACAGTTGTTAGGTATAAACTGGCATGTGATGCTAGTTCACCATGAAAAAAGATGGTTCTATTCCAGTAAAAGAGAACGTTCTTGTTAATTGACAGAACCTGTGGGAGTTTGGGGGAGTCAGTCAATTTGGGTCATGAGTATTTTGTGGATTAGTGGCAGTGATTTGAAATGACTTGTGAGGCATTTGGAAGCAAAACAAGAATTTTACAGAGCAAAAAAGCAATGTTTGCAAGCAAAGGGACCTTTGCTTATAAAAATATTTTTATACAATATATTTTGATCATGTTTTTCCTTCTCCCCAACATTCTTCCCACCTACCTACCTGCCCACTCATTTTTATGTGTTCCTCTATTTCTCGTTCTCTTAAATAAAACAAAACTCAAACAAACCAAAAAACCCAATAAAACAAAAAATAAGTATAAGAGAAAAAAAGTCTTCAAAACAACTACTCCTAGGCACGGGGCCTGCCCTGGAGTGTGATTAATATACCTAGTGACACTAAATTGGAGAAAAATGATTTTTCCTTAATCTGTGTCTATCAGCTGCAAATAGCTTCTTGATCCTGTATCTACTTCCCCTTCTCAGTGCTGGTTCCCAGTCTGGCCTGAACTTGTACAGGCCCTTTGTGTTTTGCCACAGGCTCTGTGAGTTCATGTGTGCCTGTTCCATTATGTCTGGAAGACATTGTCTTGGGAGTCATTAATCACCTTTGGTTCTTATGATCTATTCTCTTCTGCATAGATCCATGAGCCTTTGAGAGTGAGGCTTAACAAAAACATCTCATTCAGGACTGAGGGCTCCAAAGTCCCTTACTCTCTGTACATTGACTGGTTGTGAGTCTCTGGGTCAGTTCTCATCTACTGCAAGAAGCTTCTCTGATGACCACTCCATAGGGATAGTAATGCATCACTAGGAATCGTTTTACTGCTATGTTCTTTTAACAGAATAACAGTAGTAGGTTTTCCTTTAGGCTTGTGTCAGGTTCTTGGTCACTTTAGCAGTGGCAAGTGGGAGCCTTAATTTCTTTTTTTCTTTTTCTTTTTCTTTTTTTTTTTTTTAAAGTAGTTGGTTACATTTGTGCCACTTGTGCCACTATTGCAGCTGTATGTCTTATAACAGATCACTTTTGTAGATTGCAGGGCTTGTGGCTGGGAGATATTGATAAGTACCTTTTTCCTCTTGTGGCATGCACAGTACTTTTCAGTACCATGAATGTCAGCCAGTGAGGGTGAAACTTTTAGTTGGGCACCAGCTCAACTTCTCTGAGTAAGTATTCATCAATAAGACCTTACCATCAGATTGTGGAGAGTAACCAATAATCCTGGTAATAGCCTGCAGAATTTGGTAGATTTCATGGGACCCCATTGGGGTGTGTGTGTGTGTGTGTGTGTGTGTGACACGTTTGAGGGGTCCTTAGGCTAGTATAAAGGGGAACCCTACCTTGTGACATCTTTCAATTTGAAAATTTGGATATTATTTTAGTTTTTTATTCTTTAAAGCTTTAAAAAGCTCCTAACAACTTGCTGAGGGGATTATTTTGATCATAATTGTGTAACACTTGTGTGGTTATTAAAATGTATTAGACTTTTGTGAATTGGCTGCTGTCATTACAACTAGACTTAAGATCCAATTCCCGCCCGCCCCCATGCCGCCATGCTGAAGAACTGAGTGCAGCTGACTGGCAGGGCAGTCTCTGACTAACTGAGTCCTTCCAGAAGAGAGGCTTTGGCCAGAACACTGCCATTTAGCCAACATTAGGAAGGGATATCAGTTTGGTTTTTCATAGAGTCTTTCAAATGATGCAACTAGTTTTCGACAAAGAATACTGAATTTCTTCTTAGGGAAAATGTTTCTCTTCCAACTAAAATGGTGCAAATATAAATGTGTTTAACACAGAAAAGAGTTTATATGACTCAGCTTTTTAAAACTTAGAATGGTATAATTGTGAAGGTAATTTAAATAATTTAAGAGGAAGCTTTCTTCACTGGAATTTCTTATATTAAAAAATGGGCAGTGGGGGAGGTTACTTCTGAAAAAATCCAATAAGTTCTGGCAGATTGAAGTCAGAGCACATTAGGGAAAATAGTCCTCTAATGTAATTTTTTTTCCCCCAAAAACAGATTACCTAGAGTTATTTTTCAAAATCTATGAGTGCCTTGGGTAAAAACAGATTTTTTTTCATGACAAATGAAATTTATTAGACTATGGCTCTAAAATACATGGAGATGGCTTTAATTTGCAGTACTGTGAACTTGCTGTTTCTTCTCAGGTAAAGCAGACAATCACAGCTGTAGTGGCCATAACAGTAATGCTGATGGAGGGCAGTTAGGACCAGGCAGTGGGCATCAGTGCTCCCTTACAAAGGGCAAATGGTGTTCCTATGCAATGATAAGCAACAGGCATTTGAGGTACAACTTTTATCATGTTTTAAGTCTTGTATGTTTTTAGGAAGTATTAAACAACAACATGTCAAGAAAAGTGGGGTGGGGTTTCAGGGGAACAGATTAAGTCCTGGCTTTGCTAAAGAGCTGTGGATCAGTTTGGGCCTTGGCCCCTTATTTTCATTCTTGCTGCATATTGTAAGAGTCCTTTCAGTTACAGAATTATTTTGGTTGAGGGGGAAAAAGATGACAATCTGGTTTTCTTAGTTATGATCACTGTGTGTCGGATGAATGAATTAGAGGTGTTTATGGGAGTTTGGATTATTAGAAACAGGAGACAAAAAATTGAAAGCAGAGCATGTCACACACCTGTAGCTCCAGCACGTGGGAGGTTGAGAAAAAGGACCTCACGTTGAGGGATCCCGAGGCTGGTGGGAAGGGGATACCACTCGTGACATCTTTGACATTTTGAATATGTGATTTTAGTTTGTTATTCTTTAAAACTTTTTAAAGCTACTAACAACTTGCTGAGGGGATTATTTTGGCCTTAATTGTTTAGCACTTGTGTGGTTATTAAAATATATTAAACTTTATGAGTTGGCTGCAATCCTGAAAAATATACCTGAAAAAAATTTTCTGGATTTTAACTCTAATAATTGTATTATATGTACACATGAAAATCTTAACATATTTGCCTCATTTTGGTGACTTTAGGTATAGCTATAGACTGACAGACATAATACATATAAAATCTCGTTGGAGTGTTAGCATTCGTATTTTATATAATATAACTAGTAAATTATGTTTTCTTTATACTAATTTAGAATATGACATCTCAGACAAAACTTGGGGTGTAAGTCTCTTAGGATGTGTATGTGGCTCAATGGTAGAACCTGTGCTAGCATTCTCAGAGTCCACAGATTGATTGTCAGCACTTGGGAGTAGGGATCAAGAAATAAATTTACCAAAATACTGTAAGGGGGATGCACATATGTACACGTGCATATGTGTACACACACACACACACACACACACACACACACACACACACCTATCTAGAGAAATGGGCTGATGGTCTCCACTAAAATGACTTAGTTGAAAGAAAGGCCTTCCGTGTCATAGCCCCATTTCTATTCTTGGGCGTAGGTTAACAATAACATAGTTAACCAATAAAAATGACTTGATGTTCTCTTTCATGTTATAGTATACTTATCTGACTTTTTCCTTTCCAAATACAGAGTGTCATGAAGGAAAGAGAGTCTTAAATGGTAAGTCATATAAATTAATAATAAAAATTACTCATATTCACATGCTTATGTATGATATTGCTACATAGAATTGTCTGGGGTATTCAGGGTTTGTTTTGTTTTGTTTTGTTTTGTTTTAAACACAAAAGCTGCTGCTACTTAGCCAAACTTAAGGTATACTAGAACTTTATGGACCCCTTATTTTAACTCTTCCTCTTAAAATAATTGCTTCCATGAAATCTCTGAGCCCAATGCATAAATGCTTATAGTGTCTAAAACAGGGCTAAGGCGGTCTCTAAGGCATGAGAATTCGCCTCTGGTATTAGGACAGATTCCAGTAGCTTATTACTCTAGGCTGCTTCTTGGCTAAGCAGTACGGACATCCTCATGGTTGGCACTGCCCCTTTCCCACCCAAGTGTGGTGTGGTGGTCAATACTGATTCATGAAATGCATGGGGCTCCTCTGAATTATGTTATTGTACCTCTAGATTCAGATATTTTTCCCTCCCTGTTTACGAAATAACGTTATAGAAATAGAGTCAGCAAGCTAGGTTTTCAGTAGAATTACCTTCTTTTTAAGTAAGAAAATAGTCTGTAATTTGCCATTTATGATGTTTGAAGTTGTTATGGTATAACACTGCAGTAAATGCAGGGCTGATCTTGGGCTTCATCTGATGGTTGACTCTTCTGTGATGCTACAGAAATAATCATCCCTCTTGTCTACCACATGTGGCTTTCAGCATCTTTACTTTGGGTGCACTATATTTAACGTTTCTATTAAAGATAGCCTTAAATGTGAAACATAGCACACTCCATTGTGAAGCCATTACATGTTGTGACTTGGATCCTGTGTAGTAGTGAGGTGCATGCGTATCTGTTTTTGTGTACGTATCTATGTGCATATGTATATATTTGTATTTTGTAACTGTTTCTACATTTGACTCGGCTAAGTCTATATGGTAATTCTATATTTGCAAATGTAATGTGCCTGCTTTTTGTGTCATTATTCCAACAGCTGATTAAAATCCTGAGTGGGATAGATGAGTTTTGTTGTGCAATAGGGCCCAGATCCCTTAAACTGCCGTCATTTTGTCAGCTAGCACTGTTGAGAGAGAGAGTGTTCTTTTGGACCACCTTACTTATTTATGCTGCTCTAACTCAGGCTTACCCCGTGTTTCCAGCAGGATAACATGTAAGATTTGTTTTATGGTTTCTTCTTGTCCATGTTGAAATCAAGATATAGTCTCTTAAGTTTGGCATTGTTCTCTTCTCATAAGCTGTATGTCTCTGCTGCTCTCTTGATTTGTAAAAGGTGTCTGCAATTGATGTTCTTTGTGCTTTGGTAGGTTTGATTCATTAGAACTATAATGTGTATAAGGGTAGACAAAAGAGCCAGACCAAAGGACACCATGCCTTATGATCCCTTCTCTGTATAGTAAATAGTGCCATTAATGCATGTCCATCAATTTAAAACTAGTCTGCTGTCCTAAGTCACAGTAGTGGCCACCATTGGGAGAGAGCAAGCACATAAAGAACACAAGGGTCTCACTGCCTTATCAAAATGCATTTAGTAGCACAATTATTACTTATGTCCTGTATGTATGTATGTATGTATGTTAAAACAAGTCAAGTGCGATATAGATAAATTACTGTTTTATTTTGTTCTGTGAAGGCATGCTTCCCAAGAGCCAAGTGACAGACACACTGCCCAAGGAAGGCCCTAGTTCTCCAAGGTATGCACTCTTTTTACATTTCAAAGTGAGAGCAGTTCTACACAACCCACAAACGTTATAGGAAAGAACCAAATTGCTTCCTGCCAGTCAATCTTGCTTAGTGCTGAAACCACAGTACCTCACTTATCAGATGCAGGGGCAGAGGAAGCTGCTCCATCAACAGATTTGAAGTTACCGAAGTTGGATCCATTTTAAATACTTAAATCACTGTCTTAATTTTTTTTTTCTGATGATAAACTGTATATTCAAGGTAGAAAGTTTAGAAAACATAGAAACAGGAAAACACAGTTGTAACCCCATTAACCTTAGACATAGATGCCTAACACTGTGCTTTGCTGACTCATGTGCTAGCTTTCCACACTATATTCCAGTTACGGTCACGGTCTTACCTGTAAGCATATCTGTTGTTAGAATTCATTTTTTTCCCCTATTTGATCACATAACCATGCCACCATTTATCTTAGTATTCAGTCTTTATATACCTACTTTGGTGGAGTTTTTTAAAAAATAAATTTTAGTGGAAATACTTTAAAATGTTTTAAACACTAATTTTCCTGACCAATTAATACCAAATTTTTGTTCATGGTGCCTTAAATGCACTCAGGCCTCTTCTTTGTTACTCTTTCTCCCCTCCACTGGTTTATGCTGCTCAAACAGAAGCACCTTGTATACATAGGGTTGAATAAGTTTGGGGACAGTGTTGTTAAGGGACTAAGAATGTCTCCATGTGGCTGTCTTTACATAGGTAATCAGTATTGACTTGGCCAGCTTTACCTTAACTTTCATTACTGACCCATTACCTTGAAGAATGAATTTCTTTTTAAAAATTGTGTGTGTGCACATGTGCCACGGTGTATGTGAAGGTTTTGACAACCTTGGGCATGGGTCCTCACCTTCTACCTTGTTTGAAACAGGATCTTTTTTCCCTGTCCTTTGCTGCCACATGTGCCAAAGGCAACTGACCTGTGAGCTCTCAGGGTTTCTCCTGCCTCCACCTTCTATCTTGCCACAGGAACACTGGGATTACAGCTGTGCAGTCCCACATCAGGCTTTATGTGAACTATTTGGATTTGAACTCATGTCCTCACATTTATTCAGCAAGCATTTTTACCACTGAGCATCTTCTCAGCTCAAGAATGAATTTCTTTAGTAGTGATATTTTCATTATAGAGAGGAAAGGTGATAAGCATGCAGATTTCTTCATGCTCCTTAACAACACATGTATGTATTCTATTACTACTCTGAAAGATTTTAGTAGAAAAATATATAACCTTTATTTTGCCCATTTTGGTGGTTTTATTCAAATACATGGAAATAAAGATATTTAAATTTGGAAATGGATATCAGCTATATCATGATAACTGCAACATCTTAAGACCACCATTTAGAAAAGAGTTTAACCTGGAGAAATATATTTCTCACTGTGGATTTTAAACATTGACTTCTTGTGTTCTTGCACATCATTCTGAGTATTTTTCATTTGAACTGTCTTACAGCTATGATTGGTTCCAAACAGAGTCTTCAGTCACCATTGTTATATACACCAAACAAAAGGTAAGCACCTATCAAAACCAAATAGAATTAGTTGGTTTATTCGTGTGAGGCCTTTTTCTACAATCTTTTCTTATATTAACCTATTCACTCTCCACAACAACCCCAAGGTAGGAAGCACTGTTCTCCCATTTTACAAAGAAGGATTAATTTGTGTTTGGAACTTAGGTATTCTGGCTCCTGCCTGGCAGATATGCTGTGTAGCCTTTAAACCTATTAAAGCATTGTGTGTGCTTTCCCGTTAACTTCGCCATAAGATTACATCTTCTGAGATTAGAAAGATTATACTGCTGAGACTAAATATGCTTGAACTGTTAATGGCCTTCAGGTGCCCCTATGTAACAAAGGTTAGGGAGCTCATTCATTTATGGGGTCTTTGAGTGGCACCTCTTCTATATGAGGCACCATTAGATGTTTTCAGCCCCATAGTCCAACACCTGCCGAGCTTCCACATTTGAGCCTTGTGGATCTAAAGGAAATCTAAAGAAAATCCCGGGGATTTTCAAGCGTTCAAGCTACTTTTATAGATGTGCAGAGCCTCATCTGAGAAAGGGCCTTTTCTCTCCTGTAGCGGTGATTTGAACACTGTGCTGGAGTAGCCACCCTCTGCCTGATAACAGTTGAGTTGGCCCAACACACCACTAGTCCTACCTTCTCTTCCCTCTAGCTCTTGTTTCCGTATCCCACGGTCTAAAACCAAGAGGGTAGGCCCAGAGAAGCTGGGATCTGCTCTGCACTAATTCCTGTGGGGTTTGAAGTGCAGTGACCAAGGAAAGGGGAGACTGTCAAAGGACGATGTGGTCAGTGCATGGCGTGAGTAGTAAGTGCCACACTTTCACCAAGTCTACATAGAAACTAAGATGTCCCTGAGTAAATGTTTCATAGCTGAGGTTAATAGGTTATGTACTTCTCCAGCATCACACAGTAGTGGAAAAACTAAATGAAAATAGCTAAAAATTTTGATTTCTGGGTCATATTTTTATTTTTTGCTACATTGTTTCTCAAAAGAAAATTCTTGAGCAACTAATAGATGATCTACAGATAGTTTCAAGGGTTCATGACTTCAAGACGAGGGCCATGGTGGATATTGAAGAGAGCACATGTCTTCTTAGGGCTAGTCCTACCTTTGTAGAATTACAACAATGTTCAGAGAAGGGTAGGAATTGCCTTGGATGAGAAAGAAATGAGAACCAGGAGTACTATTCATGTTGCTGGAGATATGTAAAGCAGTACATGAAAACGTCACTCAGCACCCCACAAATGGGATTGTTTGGGGTCAGTTCTCATGCTTTAATCTCTCTGTCTTTACTTCCTTTTAAGAATATCAGTTTAGACTCAGTAATCATTGACCTCCAGGATGACTCCTTGAGAGCAGAAGCAGTCATCAAGGATCATTCTTACCTTATACATATCAGTGAGTACCTCATTCTAATTCATGGGAATAGCTTGCTTCCTTTCATTTTGGCCAGTATGCTCTACAGTTGAGAATGCTGTAGTATTTTATTTGCTATTGTTGTTTTGGGTTGTCATTTCTGATCCTTTTATAGTTACTGTTTTCCTTCATGCTAATAAAAATGGAAGCATGATCCCCTTTCCAAGTTTAAGCAATCAGAAATCTAATGTGCTGTCCATTGCATGATGATCTCTGACTTTAAGCAATCAGATGTGGTTAGAATCCATCAAAAAAGTCTCTCATACTTGATATCTATAAGTAAGATGGAAACCTTTGGTCACCATCTGAGCATTCCTTACTGGGATACCCATTCCTTGCCAGCCTTGCCACAGGAGGTCAAAGGCAGAGACCAAACAAACCTGGGCTGCAAGTTCATCTTGTGTCCCTCAGTTGCCTATCTCCTCACAGCCCAGAGATAAGCCTTATTGATTTTGGTCTGTTATAAGTAACAAGTCAGCACTGAAGTCTATAACCAAAGATACGGAATGTTGGATCTGTTTCTCACTTATAATGAGTTTGAGTCTAGGATTTTATTGTTTTTTTCCTCTTATGACTATGACATATTTCTAGTTGGAAAAGAGCTATGACACACACAAAAATATCCCCAAACAATAGCAAGTATATATTAGTGTTTTAAAATAGTTATTGTGTATTTGTGTTTGGTGTGTATGTGTGAGTGCCATAACATAACATGTATGGAGGTTAAAGTTTTGTGGGTGGGGTCCTCTCCTTTCTACCCTTACATGGGTTCCAGGCAAGGACCTCAGGTTGTCAGGCTTGCATGGCAAGCACTATTTCAGGATATCTGATCATACCGTAAACCTGAGACTGAATACTGGGAAAACCTGTCTCTGGTTATGGTGTGGCTCAGCCTTAGCATACACCTTTAATCCAAGAGTGTTGCAGGATATTTGATCATACTATGAGACTGTGTACTGGAAAAATCTGTTTCTAGTTGTGGTGTGGCTCAGCCTTAGCAGACACCTTTAATCCCAAACAGTGGAGCTAAAGTTAGTTTGTAGTAGGAAACACCTAGGTTTAAAAGTGATGTCTAATTGAGTGGTAGACAAAGTGACAAAGAAAGATTTGACAGGATAGTATATGCCCAACTCTTGTGAGATGAAAGCTATGAGGGAGTAGTGCAGAGAGGAGGGGGAGGCAGTTTCACTGGAAGAGTTTTACAGAGACAGGTTGAAGAGAGAGAGAACAAGCTAGACAGAGAATGAAAATGAGCAAGAAAATTAGAACAGATTGCCAGAGTTAGTTCAAGGCCAAGCAGAGCAATTCAGGAGAAGCTGAGAGAAGCCAGACTAAGTCAGTCAGCATGGAGAGGAATTTTGAGCCAGAACAGCTGAGTTGATCAGCCAGCCAGAGTCCAGAAAAGGCTAGAAAGCAAGTCTCAGGCTGAAAACATTCTACGCCTAGATAAGATTGTGCAGAGGCTAGAAGCTTCCAGGACTACGCCTAGGCTAGCAGTCTGAGGCAGTAAGCCTCAGAAACAAGGATTACTACAGAAGAATAAAAGATACAGTTAACAAAGCACCTTTACCCATTGAGCCATTTTAGCAACTCCCAACTCCCATGACAATGCTTTAAACATGTCAGTTGGTTGAACAAAATACAGGTTGAAATTCTCAGCTCTCAGAAGTCTGCTCACTACTTTGTTTTATTAATGAAGAGAAGTTCCTTTAATTCTGAATTCAGTCAGAATTTACTAATTTTTTTTCTTTACCAACTCCCCACCCCCAACCCCAGCCTCATTCAATAGATGGCTAACTTCAGACCTCTAAAGCAGTTCTCAACCTATGTGTCATGACCCCCACAGGGCTTGTATATCTGATATTTACATTATGATTCCTAACAGTAGCAAAAATATTGTTATGAGGTAGCAATGAAAATAATTTTGTTGTTGCTTACTTCCTGCTCTATAGCATTGTCAGTGTGGAGAAAGTGGGTTCCAGCTTGTGATGCTTAAATATTTACTCCTCAGTTAACAGAAAGAGATATGAGAAAATGGAAGAGCTTTAAGTGATTTGGAGTATTCATTTTATTTTAGTCTCTCATTTTTCTAGTCCTGAGCATTTTGAAATAATGCATTAACAATGATCTCACAGGTGTAAGGCTGATTTTTGTGAATTGAATTTTAGTGATAATGAAAACTTTTTTTTTATAATCTCAGAGCTAAGCCATGAAGTTCAAGAAAATTTTTCTGGTAAGTACCAAAACCCTGAAACAATTATGCATATATAGATATAGATGTATAGATACACACACACGCACACACACACAGGAAGAAGGAAATCCAGGCCTTTATCTTTTTCTTTTTCCTTGGTCTTCTTATCTTTCTTTTTTTCTTTTTCTCTCCCGTCTCCTTTCTGTGATTCCTCTCTGCCCTGCTCCTCACATGTAGCTCATAGGCACACATGCAGGAACACCTTTCATACAATCAAGTGGGTGCCGGGTTCACAGTGTGGAAGAATAGACAGTGAGCTGCTGAGCAAAAATACAGATTGCGTGTTACAACTTTGAAAGCATGTTCACCTTAAGTTAGACTTAAGTTAGAGCCTAGAATTCCGCATTTATTACTGACCCCACATGTGGAGCTGTTTTAGTCATTGAGAAAGGAAGAAAAGCATCTAGAAGGCATTCAGTGATCAGAGATTCCCATGGACTCTCATGTACTTCGTAGGTGCTGATTCTTCTGAGTCTGTTCTTATATTTTTAGTCTCAGTGTTGTTCTGAATTCACATATATAGACTTCTGAGCTTTAACTAAAAATATGAGAAGGGAATACATCAAATTTGGTTTTGTGGGTCCATTCAATGTGACATGTGTTTTGAGCTGTTGGCTAGATCTGTGTCCATGACTGTATCTGTGTCCATTTGAAAGCCACACATACAATATCTGGCCTTGATAAGTTGGTTTAAAAGAAGTCAATCTGAATCTAAAATAAACTGATTTAACATCAGATAAAATAAAAACCAATTTTACTAAGTGAACAAAATCTTATTTTTCTATTAATTATCAGCATCATTATATATAGCAACATAGTGTGACTGTATGAAAAAGGTTGGTTTTAAAATAAAATCTCACATTTAATGTTAGTGAAACAAATGGAATTTCTCTTCATTTCAGTACATGTTGTTGAAAATGTTGGAAAAATAGAGATTGTCCTACAAAAGAGAGAAACTGTTTCTTGGAAATGTCTTGGTAATCCCCTGGAGAAACATGATTCCTTTATTCCAAAGAAAAAGACAGGTATGCAGTACTCTGTTTCCTCACGTTTTCTTTTAAAGGTTTTGATTGTTTGTTTGTTCATTCATTTGGGGTGTGTGTGTATGTGTGTGTGTGTTGCCGGCCTGCATGTGGAAGTTAGGAGACAGTTGGCAGGAGCTGGTTCTCTTCTGCCATTAAGTCAAATGCAGGTTGTCAGGTATGACTGCAAGCACTTTTAACCACTGAGCTGCCCCACTAGCCCATCTTTTTAAAGAGTAAGGGATGGGGTACCAGTGGTTTCTTTTTGCCCCTCTGTGATCTGTCTGTCTTACTGTCTTGTTTGTCCTTTGTTTTGATTTTCATACCAGATGCTGTCTTTGATATTTCTGATTCTCAAGTGTCTGTTCATGTACATCAGCTGTACATGAAGGGTTGGGCTTGTTGCCAGTGTGTTCCCTGTATAGTTGAGTGTTTTCTCTAAGGAGAGGTCGGATGGCAGGATTTGTAAGCCCCTAGAGGGAGCAGTCCTCTCTCAACGTCTTTGGAAGCTGTGTATGCAAAGAAAGCCTCCGTTCTCTAAACGTGACTGTGCCTCATCCTTTCCTTTCCTCTGTTTTTCTTTTCCGTTGTTTTGTTTTGTATTTCTTTTCTTTTTCTAGAATACTATTTTAGTTAGTTAAAATACTGTAATGACTGCTAACCATGTGGCTTAAGATCAGAAATTGGTTTTATCTTAGTTGTGGGATTTTTAAGTCCATCCGTAGAATTGGCAGGATTGGACACTCTGAGGCCTCTCCTCTTGGTCTGTGTGACCATCCTTGTGTCTGTGTGTCTTAGCTTTTCTCTTCTTCAAAGGACAGCACTCTTACTGGAAAGGGACACCTATTGCCCTCACTTTAACTTAAGTACTTTTAAAAGACTGTCTCCAAATGCAGTTACCTTACAAGTAGTGGGTGTTATACTTGCTTTGCTCTAAGTGAGAAGACACAGTTTGGTCTAGAGTATGCCCAACTCACAGACCCTGGGCAGCTTCTCTAGAGAGCTAGTGTCTGCAGTTTTCAGATTGGAGAGGGCCCATTGCATGGTTGTGCTAAGCAGTGAGAGCTTAAGTGGGGTAGCAGAACACCTGAGTCTCTTAAACACACATAACCAGAAACTTTCCATTCTGCCTTGACTCTAATGTTAGCAGTGACAGATTCTGCTGGCCTCGAGGTATTAAATGGAGTTTCCTCTTTTAAAAAGTGCCAGTCAAGAGGAGTGGGGGGGGGGGGGCAGGAGAGATGGCTCAGTGATTAGGAGCACTGACTGTTCTTCCAGATGTCCTGATTTCAATTCCCAGTGGCTCACAACCATCTTTAATGGGATCCAGTGCCCTTTCCCAGTGTATCTGAAGACACCAACAGTGTCTTCATATATACAAAATAAATAAATAAATCTTAAAAAAAAAAAAAAAAAGTGCCAATCTGTTGCTGCTTAGATTTCTGGTTTAGGATTGCACTTTCTCAGATCTGCTTGGTCAGTCATCTGCTTGCCTCATGGGTTCTCAGCATTTATTATTTTTATCACTCCTACTCTATCCTTGTGGAGTTTTGCCATAAACAATGGTAGCTCCTTGTATTCAGCTAACCATCTTTTAATATTTGAAGTTATTGCAAACTATGGAAAGCCAAATTAATTTTTCTACTCTAATGGTTCAATACAGAACACTTCTCTAATCATTATAAGTATGTGGGGATTTCTCCCCACCAACAACCACTTACCTAGTGACACCAACTGGATATCCTGCCGTCTAGATCAGTTCTGATACTAAGTAAAGCTGGTGCAGGCCCCACAGTTTAAGGACTCCGTCTCACAAAACCCTCCCAAACTTCAGGTGCCCATTGTAGTTCCCAGGTTCTGTACCTTTAACAAACTGACATCAGAGTTTTCAGTTACCCCACCCTGGATTTAAAAGAAATGTGCCAGAGCTATTCACGGAATTCAGACAAGCATTTATATTCATGCATTTATTTACAGGATACAGACTTATAAGAAGAGGTGTGGAGCTTCTATGCCTTCTCTAGCTCTGGCCCCATCTCCAGGCACCCATGTGTGTCCAGCATTCTCTTTAGGCTTTATAAGCTCTTTCTTAGGGGGTTCCTGTAGAGACTTCATTATATAAGCATGATGTAATATGTCATTGGCCACTGTTGATCAGTCTAGTATTCAGGCCCCCCGTCCAGGGTCAGTATAGAATCTATTAAGAGTCACCTCTTTGGAACAAAAAGGTTCTATCTCCCAGGACATTCCAAAATATTTGGAGTTCTGTTTCAGACATACCCATCACTAGGAAATTACAAAGACTTCTAGAACTAGAGTTGAAGTCCAACTTCTTATGGTTCTGCTTATGGCTATAGGGGCTCTGTGTCAGAAACTAGAGGCAAAGGCCAGTGTCATTATTATTATTGTTCCTCAATTATAAATATACATTTGTAAGTAATTTGTGTTTGTATCAGACGTTTTGATTTTGAATGATGTCATGTGTTAAAGGCTGATTTAGCCACCATGCAATAAAACAGAAGCAGAAATTATATTTAAAGGAAGGAATGAGAACATATCCAAGAATAAGATAAAATAAACTCTTATTAAGAAATAAGCCAACATGGGTGAGTTATGTAGTCCAGACACAACACATTTTAAGGGAGCCTTAAGTGAACAGATGGATGAATTTGATCTTATGACTACCTGAAGAAGATAGACTTAAGTGTTTTAACAGCAGGATCCATAGCTTTCACAAAAGCAACAATCTTCGAAGGACTTTTGATGGAGAGCTGTACATCATCACTGGCTGTTCTGTACCAGCTATTGTACAGGTTGTAGAGGAAACAAATGTGAGCAATATGTGGGGATATTTAAACCAATTAAGTTTGCCAAAGCAGGAGGTGTGATGTGAGCCTTTTGGTATAAGGTAGGAAGAGACCATGACTGGTGACATGACATCCAGCTAACAGACACTAGGAATCAGTCACTGCGAGTGAAAAGAGCTACTAAGAGCATGAAGCCTGTTGCCCAGGATGATCTGGCTACCTAGTGATTGAAAAGGCCCCGCAGCCAGATATAAGCCTGGTCAAAATCAGTGATACTGAAAATTAAGGCTGACCTCTGGAGATGAATGACTGTCATTAAACTGTTTTTTCCTGTAATTTTCTGAGGTGTGCTGTGAGCTCTTTTATCCCTGCTGTAAGTTTCCTTTCGTCCTGAGCCACCATTAGAGAAAGAAAGCTTGAATTTTAAAAAAGGAAGAAAGGAAGAGGGGGGAGGGGGAGGGAAGGACGGAGAGAGGAAGGGAAGGAGCAGAAACGAAGCAGGAAAGCTTCAGCCATGTTCTTGCATGTCACTGGAGCTGGGTGTAGTACATGGTAGATTTACTGCTTTGGAAATAGCTCAGTGTTTAGGTGACCATTTTCTTTGATAAACTAGCAAAGACAATTTCTGCTTCTGCTTTTCTTTTCCTTAAATTATGATCTAAACTACAGTGGAGCCGGATTCTTATCTTGGCATTGCATTATTGACTTACTGTCAATCCACCTTGCATTTACAAGGCAACTACCATATGCTTCCTAGGTACTTGTTACGTACTAATTAAATTATTGACTTTTTAACATTAGTATGTTTCTTAGGTAAAAGAATTTTAGTCTGAAAACAATCATGTAAGTTAGAATTTATAGTATGATGTGTTCTCATGTCAAATCTTTATGGCCATCAACGATTCAGATGTAGTCAAACACATGAATCAGAGAAGGAAAGTATCCCACTGTTTACCTTTACTCCAATGCAGTTGTTAATAGTTTCAATTATGTGCTACTTCTGACTGCATTTTCTTCCCCAGAATGAAGATTATGGATGAAAGGCTGTATGTTTGTGTATGTGAGTGTATACATGGACACATGAACAATTTTATTTATGTAATCTCAAGTTTTATTTATTTGCTTTTTCCTGAAATAAAGATCTGTCAATAAACAACCCATAAAATTGGTATTAAGCAAAAATATTTTTAATCATGTCATAATTTTGATATGTCAATAGCAATGTGAGCCTTTAGATTAACCTATGCATGTGTGTGTGCATGTGTGCACACATACATACCTTAAGTTTAGGTTGAACTGTATGAGATTGCTGATATTCTCATATGGTTATATGCTGATATTTTCATATAGTTCTTATAGTTTTACCAGGGCTTCTTAAGGCTGACACACGTGTGTACCGTGGAGCGTACACCTGTGAAGATGCTTGCTAGAACATAGAGAGCAGTCATTTCTCTCAAGCCTGGACTCTTCACCGCCCCCAGCCCTTGCCTACTCATCCATGTTTTTCTACCACCTAGAAAAACATTCATAGTTACTAGAAATGAATAAATTCTGTGACACATTTCACCGTGTTTTACTGTCTGAGTTATCTGCTCAGCTTAGCTGGTGAAAGCTATCCTTTGCGAGGTAACTTGGATATGTTTTATATCTTGCTAGCCTGTTTTCCTTTCCCTGAGAATTTCCTGAATATGAAATCAGCACAATGCAAATTGATGAGGCAATGTGTAAGTTAGGAACTCCTGCTGTGTTACAGTGTGAACTGATAGGACTTACGCTCTTTAGTACAGTGGTGTTGGCATGGCAGGACAAAGAAGGACTCAGATTCGTGACAGTCTTGTTCTGCTTCTGAGGTTCTGTTAACTCGAGCCATCCAGAAAGCGCCCTCTGCCCCATGGTTTAAGGCCAGTATTTAAATATAAAGCCATAACTGAAGTGATTAGTTCTCATCCATCTATTTGCAGTAATAAAACATTTTAGTAGGCTTTAGGAGTATTTTTTAAGACCTGGTTTGTCACTGCCATTTAGAAAGCCAGACAGGTTTATTTTTTAAACAATACTAGTTAAAACAGAGGGATCTATTTAATAATGCTAATTTTTAAATCATATATGAAAATTTTCACTCTTGAACATATTTTTCAGCATGTTTTACCCTGATGTATTAATTGGTATGGGCCTATAACACTTGTCATTCTCTGTGCTTAAAGATGCATTGTGATTAGATTCCTATTATTTGTGAGAGATTTGATGTAATGTACTGACACTATACTACTACCATAAGTTAAATGAAGACTTTTCAAAATTTGTGGAAAAGCTGAATATTTAACAGCAGAATATATTCAGTAATTTAATTTTTGTTAAAGTGTATATAAAGATTTCAACCTTTGTTTCTTAAGTATGCAATAACATGCTAATGACCTTGTGAATGAGTTATTTTATCAGTCTCTAAATTCTAATAAGCATTCATGGCATGTGAATAGTTTGTTCTCATATGTTCAGGACACTGCGCCCTGCAGTCAGGCTCACTTCTCATTGGTCACTTACTTAGACACAGAACAGAAGGTGAAGCTGGCCTGACCACTGCTATAGAACGGGACAAGTAGTAACAGGAGTGTCTTGTGCTGCATGCTGTAGGATATGGGTGTTTTGGGCACGGGCATGTTTAGGTGTTTCTACTATATATTTTTAAATAGCTTGTGTTAGTTTGTTCTGCGTTATTTTAAATGTGTAACAGTTGGGAGTCCTGCGTTGGTTCAAGAAGCTCTTGTTAGGAACAAGTGACCAAAGATTACAGATTAGGAGACGAGAGAGTGTTTAGATAACTGGACAAAGAGTGCTTTGGGGCAGTGTGGTCAGAGTAGGACACTGAGAACCATCTGCTCTGGTTCAAGCATCTTGTGAAGGCCTATCAAGTTGGGCTAGCTAGTAACTTCATGTTCCATCTCATGTCTCCCATCTTTGCCCGCTGCCTTGTGACTTCAGGCAAACTTTTAAACTTCCAATGGGCTCTGTTCCCATCAGGGAAAGTAAGATTGACCTAGAGGATTAAAAGTTTGTTAAGGGTAAGAAGCTGGCCTTGACTGAGGTAGTACTGACCCTTAGTACAAAGTTGCTTCTGTTTGTCCTCTATTGAAGACTTGCTGGTGTTCTTTATGAAATCCTATTTTTAAGAATGAAAAATATAGCTTATTTTTAATGTTAGACAAAAATATCTTTAGTTATCTTATTTTTAGTACTTTAGTGTTACCTTGAGTATGCCAACATTGTATGTATTTTATAAAGAGAGGTCAGGTACTTGGAACAGAAGGTTTTGTTTTACCATCTTATACTAGTTTCAGCTGCACATTTTCTTAAGTCATCATCTATTCTTATGAAGCCAAGAGCTTGACAGGTGAGAAATGCTGTGGTCCCACAGAGGTAGTTTGTACCATTTGTTCTGCACTGCATCTCACTGCTCCACAGCTCTACTCTCTTCATCCTGTCTGGCCGGCCCCACAGGACTACTGCAAGAAGAAATCTTAATTCTTTTTTAAGTTGTAGGACTTATATTGAGGAAGTTCATGTGAAACTATGCCTGCTGTTTGTAGGTTAAATGGGGCGATTATCTCAGTAGGGTTGAATGGCAAGAACACTGTCTCCATGCTCTTCACATGGAAGTCTGCAAGTCACAGTAACCCACATTCCCTGGTGGGTTCCACACAGTTGAAGAAAGGTATACTTACATGGCAAATCAATGTGGCCAGTGTGGAAACTGGCAAGTCAAAGATGAATAGTTTTCATCAAACACTGGCTCTTAGGTCTGGGCAAGAAAGGAAGGTACCTGCTCTGGGGTCCTTCACTTGGGGAGCCCATAGGGCTGGCTTCCATTTGGTCCTACCATTCCCACGTAACAGGAACGGACAAGGTTAAGATGTGGGTACCTCTTTGCCTTCTGTTCTTCAACACCATTCTCCCAGGATCTGAAACCTCAAAATTGCCTGCCCGCTGGTCCCAAATCCAGTTGTATCCAAAGAGTACCCAGGACTGTTGATGGAAGAACTTGGATGAGCTTGAACATACGGGTTCCTGCATACATCTCTGTGTAAACCTACTTGGTGACAGGTGAAGATGAAGAAAGAGAGCAGACTTGGGCAGTAGGCCTCAGCTGTCTCACTGTGTCATGCTCTGAGAAGCTAAAGGATGCTGACCTGGAGCCCACTGGACTTTATAAATTCATGTGTTTTCAATTTGTAACACAGAACTATTACATGTGACAGTTTTTGTCTAATGTATAATTTTTGACTATTTAGACATACAGCATCTGAGGCTTTGATTGTATTCTCTAATTAGGGTCCAGGAAAGGTCTAGAGCAGTGGCTCTCAACCTTCTTATTCTATGACCCTTTAATACAGCTCCTTCTGTTGTGGTGGCCCCCAACCATAAAATTATTTTCTTTGCTACTTCACTTTGCTACTAATTTCACTGCCATTATGAATTGTAGTCTAAATAACTGTTTTCTGATCATCTTAGGTGGCACTTACAAAGAAAGGGTCTTTCCAACCCCATAGGTTGAGAGCCACTGGTCTAGAGAAAGTGATAGACAGTTTGAACTTTCATTTCACCTGTTGGTGAGCTCTGTCATTTGAATCTGTCATTAGTCCAGAACTAGTTAGGCCTTTCAGGGTGACTTTAGAGTGATATTCCTAGCTGTAACCAGACCCAAGCATATTCCCCGGTACTACAGTTAGGTGGCCGTACACATGCATACCTCCTGAGTTACCAGGGTAACAGGTAGAAAGATTGGATGACAGGGTCTTTGGGAGTCACAGGAAAATGAGAACTTGATTTAATGTTGGCCAAAATTATTTCTGAAAGTCATATATGAATTCTAGTTTTCTATTAACCATTGATTGTTGGTTTTGGTGGCTTTCGCTTCCTATGATCTGGAGTAAATCTTTCCATACCAAATTAAAACTATTACATGAGAGAGAGGGAAAGAGAGAAAATAATAATCAGGATGAGTGTGTTACTGATCAGTTCTATTTCTGTAAATACTACTTTCTGAAAGAGGATATAAACGATGATCAGTCTTTAGGGGTAAACTATTTATAGTCAAAAGAGAATAACTGACAATGCTTTTAGAATTCTTATAACAAGTCCTTAATGTTAATTGTTTTGTGCAGTATAAAGCATTTTAGAAGCATGACTATTAAAATATTTTCAGGATTTATAGAAACACTTGCTTTCTTTTACTGAAATCAGTGTATGCCATAAATCTATTGCCTTCAGCTGTCACTTGATAAAAAGTTATTTTTGTTTAATAATTTAGACAGTTAAGATGTTGTATTATTCATATGCAGTGCAATTCATATATACAAGCATAAACATAATGCACATTTTTCTTCCTTTTATCAGAGTGTGTTGCTAAGCCTGTTTAACAGTGATAATATTGTTAAATTCCAAGTACTCAGCTTTCAAAACTTTTTCACTGAAAAAAAAAATTTAGAATGTTTATCAAGTATTTTTCACATGTAAAATTAATACTATTGTAAATATAGAGCCTAAAATAGAGTTACTTGCAAAGTAAGTTTAAGAAGAAATTGGATGTTAGTGTCTTGAGACATGTTTTTAAACAGGTAAGAAGAAATATTCATTTTATTAAATGATACTATTATTAATTCTTTTTTAAATTATAGATGTATTTATATGTTTTATAAAATATCTTAGAAAATGAAATAGAAAGTAGCCTTGTATAATTAATGAGTTTTAGAACTGTTGGGCATTTAAGTGACATGGAAGCTCTAAACGAGCAATGAGGGAGTGTGGGCTTTCACTCAGTGACTTTCTTGCACTGCCCTCCAGGCTTGTGGTACAGGCAGTGCCAGTTCATTTCCAAGGAAGATGTTACTCATGATGTGAGGCTTTGCTGCCTGATGCTGCCTCCAGGTACTCACCTTCAGGTGCCAGTTGGGCATCACGTTTACCTCAAGCTCAGTGTCACAGGTAAGGGAAATGGAGGCTCTGGTAGGGTTGGACAGTTACTGTCATTCTGGGCACCTGGCATGAATGTCAGAAAGCTTCTGGATTTGTGGATGTGAGAGAATGTTGGACTGTGTCTGTGCTGCTGCACACATAGAGCAGCCTGCCTCAGGTGGAGGGTACACGAGAAACAGACGTGTGTCATCGGTATGTCCTAGGGCCTGCCACCATTTGTGAAATTGAACCAATGAATTTCAGAGTGAGTGGGTACCAGTACTTAGTTCCCTTATGTATACAAAGCTCAACCCTGTGTCCCTTGCTGTGTGAGTGCATTTTCCCATTACTTCAGCCTAAATTTCATCTACTTGTGTAAATTGCTCCCGTTCTTACTGATAGCCTCCGTTTTCTTGGTCCCATGAAACTGCAGAACCCTTACCTCAGTCTGTGTTGCAGTGCTCCGTATTGCAGACTCCCTTCTGAGATTTAGTAGAGGTGGTGTTCTGTGATGGCACTGTTAGTTATTTTTCTTCGTCTTCATGGATACCAGATCGATGTGCGTGAGCTGCTGTCTTCCTTAGCATAGTTTTTAGCCAATGAGTTTTAGGTTCCATATGAGCTAATTAAAGCCATGTATAAAATTTTGGTCTTTCAAATATTTGGTGACTTTTCTTCCTCTGGAATCTGGTAAAATCTATGTTATATACTTACATTTTGCTTTAAAAAGTAATACATCCCATGAGATAATAGGATTATTTTCTTTCCTTTTATTGAGCTGCCAGAATAATAATTCTAGAACCTTAAAAAAAATTCAAAATATATAAAATTAAAGGTAAGATGTCTCTTTTCTTTCCTTAGTGATCACATTGGTGACCACTTACTGTTACTAAATATGTGGCTTATAATTGGAATTTTCTGTCTTTATTATTACATTTCCATGGAAAAATTTTGATATCACTTTATTGTAGCCCATTACAAAGCTCATACACTTATCTAGATTCATTGTTATAGACCATACTTAATAAATAATAAAAAAGAGTTTAGATAATGATTAGCCACTGGTTTGTTAAAAGTATAGCCATGAGATATATGTAAATGTAAGGAAAACATGGATGTGGAGCATCTCATTAGAGGTGTATGTACATTAGTTTTGTGCACACACTGATAGCATCCTAAGATTTGTATTGTATCCTCATTAAGAGCTTCTAAATGTTATACTTTTCTTTGTTTTGATCTTTTTTTCTAGGTGCAGAAATAGTAAAGCCATATACACCTGTGTCTGATTCCTTACGCTCAGATTTTAAAGAACCAGTTCTTTCCTCAAATAAATACATCTACTTTTTGATCAAAGTCTATCCTGCTGGACTCTTCACACCGGAGCTTGATCGTCTTAAGATTGGTTAGTAATGTTGCATTTGTAGCCTTGTTTGTACTATAGATTGGATAGTACAGAGGGATAGACTCTCTGTTAACTCCATGTGGGAGTCTATTAACTTTGTCAACAGTGGAAGTCATCCTCTCTTTGTCTTGTGCTCCATGTCCTCCATTCTTGTTATTTGCAACATCTCTGTTCATCTCTGCCCTTCTCTGGACTTGCTCATTCCCTGAATCCAGTCAGCCACAACATTTGATGTCGTCTTTCCTCCCGTCCGCTAATAGCAAGCCTTCACCTCTTCTGTTTTGCCCTCTAGCCAATCTCTCACACATGGCTCTCACTCGTGTCTTTCTCTTCATCTGCATTTTCCAGTAACTTCTCCAAGCTCCTCTGAAGACAGACTTATTTTTGTTGCTCCCCAGTTTTGAAGCCTCTGGCAGATCTGCATTAGCTGTGCTCACCATTTCCCTCACAAGGCTTACAAAGACCTGGTGGGCTCTCTAGCTTTTGTGCTCCTTGAAACCCCAGTTTATTATCCTCGTTCTTAGGTTCCTATCGGAGCCTCATCTAAAATGCCTATCAGCCCTTCCTTTGCTATATTCCTTCCTGTAAAGACTCAATGAAATGGCACTTCAGTTATGAAGCCCCCCTCCTCTGAATCACGTAATAACAGTTACTCATGTTCTGTGATAAAGGTTGCAGGCACACAGTTCGTTAGTAAGACTGGCACTTGCAGGTAGAAGCTGTCTTGTTTGCCTTCTTTCCAGAACCTAGCATGATAGTTGGCACATGCTAGGCTATCAGGAAATGGACCTTGAAAGACAGAGTCACACATTATAATGTCTCTGAAGATTCAAAAACTTTCCTTCCTGTTTCTAGTCCTTTCTCTGTGTTTTCTCATTTTCTCCATCTCATTTTGATTTTTTCCTCTCTTAGTAGCAGAAATGGCCTTCCTCTATCTGCATCAGCATCAGCTCACACTGGGGCAACAGGACAGCCTCTCACTGAAGTCTTTATGTTACTTCTGAAGGTTGACTTAGACATTCACCCAGACTATGATTGTCCCTAAACTACTATTACTGTCCTGTGGTGGAAAACATAGGAAATTATAAACACCCAAACATATTAAAATACAGTATTTGAAATAAGTTCAAAATAATGAATAGGTTTGGTTTTTTTATTTTTCAAGTTACATTGGAGATTTCTGAATGTAGCCCTGGTGGCAGTGTTTTTATGTACTGTCTGTCAGCCAGTCAGCACAGAGACTGGGCACTCACTTTACAACTGCCCAAGTATAGCTGGTCTTTGATCTTGGTGTTTTCCTAGGAATTAAACTCCTAATGGCTCATCTTGCTTCAGTTGGTCCGTCTTTTCAGATATTACCAGAGACGTTTATGACACTTCCTGGAGTGAGGCTTTAGCATATATTTGTTTCAAATTTCTCTCCTGCTAAGCTTGACCTTGTGGTTACTAACCAATGTGTAAATAGCAAATATCTATTCTCTACTGACCTTGTATTAATGACTCATTAATCTGACATAGTTGGGTATCTGATGACTGCCTCTGCAGTTCCTCTCCTACTGCAGAGATGGATGTGGCAGTCACAGGTCCACCCTGTTGCTCCCAGAGCTCTGTCCCTATTTCCCTTCTAGGTTTCATGTTTCATTTGTTTTCTGATTTTGTTTATTTGTTTATTTCTTTAGGAGACTTTATTTCTGTAAGCGGTCCTGAGGGCAATTTTAAAGTCTCCAGACTCCAGGAAGTAGAAGATCTCTTTTTATTGGCAGCTGGAACAGGCTTCACACCAATGGTTACTGTGCTAAATTATGCTCTGACTCACTTGTCCAGTCTCAAGTATGTTCCCTTGTTTCTGGTTACTGTTATTGGGAAGTACTGAGTGCCGGGCATCCATCATACATGGGCAGTTCACTGAGGTTGAGTGGCCTTGCAAGTGAATGGCATGTGAGTGATTGTCTGCCATTCTACCTCCTCCTCGCCTGCTCGGAATTTAGTGCTTCGCTCTCGTTTTAGGGTTTCATAATTTGGGTTACCTAAAAAAGCATTCACCAGGTTCACTTCGAACATTTCCACTTGTGTATATTTTAAATGTAATAGTGACTTATATAATATGAGCTTTTTTTTTTCTTTTCCTTTTAAGGAAGGTGAAGTTGATGTTCTTCAATAAAACAGAGGACGATATAATTTGGAGATGTGAGCTAGAGGAATTGGCATTAAAAGATAAAAGGTATTGCACCTATTAACTCAAATTTAAGTGTTTGTGCATACTGTGACGAGGGTAGCTAAAGCACAGTTGAATGTTGTGCCATTTCTTAGGTCCTGTGGTAAGCCCTACCTGTGTGCTGTCCAGGAGAGGCAGTCTCACATTGTTCAGCGCACTGGCTTCATTTTTAGTTGATTGAATTAATGCGTATTAAATAGCCCTATTGCTGGTTTTCTTCTTACACTGGTATTATCAATAGAAAATAAATCTTGTCAAGATGAACTCAGGGAGAAAGAGTAGCACAGCAAGAGCTTATGTCATTAAAAAGAACAACAGTATAGCAGTCAGCTGAAAGCAGTACAAATTCAAGAATATTGAGCTAGATGGGCTACCATACTTTCTAGAACATTTCTGTAGTCATCTATTTCTAAGATTGCCAGGACTTCCTAAATCGCATAGAATATCTGAGGTGATTAGTTATGTTTATATATTCTCATCAAGATAAAATTTCCAGTCCTTGAAAAGCCTGAATGAATGCTCTTAGATGCCACCGTCCCTATGGGCTCGCACATGAATTCTGGATTGTCAGTAGTAAAGGGGCTTTTTGCTCTGCTCTCTGTTACTTCCCATATCCAGTTGCCTTCAGTGAGTGGCTCGTAAGTCAAGGCTGTGACCTGAGCATGCTTACCCTTGAAGCACTACTGTTCTTAACCTGGCTAAAGCCTCCACTTGGGCATATTTATTCTACTGAGACAGCTGAGAATGAGTTCAAGAAATACAGATGGTCTAGTTCCAAGCTTTCGCAGTGTAGAACAAACCCTAGTTCCCATGGCCTCAGCTTTAATGATTCAGTCAGTAAGAGCCCTTGGGACTGTTGCAGAGGACTCATTCATAATTCTGGTTCCAGGGTATCCAGTCTCCTCTTCTGACCCTCACAGGCACCAGACATGCACATGATAGACATATGTGCACACAGGCAAAACACTCATTTATAGAAAATAAAAATAAATCTTAATTTTTTTAATTAAAAAAAAAAGGCTTATTGCTTGAACTCTTCTTTAAAAATTGCTTACCTTCACAGGTCTGTGTCTTTCTTTTTTTTTTTTTGATTTTTCGAGACAGGGTTTCTCTGTGTAGCTCTAGCTGTCCTGGAACTCACTCTGTAGACCAGGCTGGCCTTAAACTCAGAAATCCGCCTGCCTCTGCCTCCCGAGTGCTGGGATTAAAGGCATGCGCCACCACTGCCCGGCTAGGTCAGTGTCTTTATAGTCAGAGTCAAGTAGTGGTGCTTATTCGGCTTTGGGAGGTTTGGGTAAGACCATGTAAATGCTTTGGGAACTGGGAAGCCATCTCTGAGACGTTTAGAATGGGTTAGAGGCCCTCCGAAGGAGAGAATGGTTTGTCTTATTAGAGCTCCTCTTTCACAAACATTTAAAAGAGTTTAAGCAGACATAGGTAGGTATAGTGACAGTTTTGGAGTTTTGGTGTCTTTAAAACAGAAATATAAGAATATGGTTTCATTTTAATCCCAGGTATAAGATATGGGGCTGCTTCAGATTGTCCACAGCAGGTGACTATGATTTCCCTCTTGCTCTAGCAGGGCGTGGTTTTGCCAGCTGCAGATAGTTTCTGCAGTTGTGTGATATTTGGAATTCTGGGGACTTTTCAGAGGTAGATGACTGCTAGGGTCCCAAAGGTGGGATGGGATTTTGGTTGTGATTTGTTAAGTCGTCATGCTTAGAGAAGAAACAAGAAGAAATTAGATATCCTGACAGTGAAAAATCAAACTTGCCCCAAGGGAAATCAGTGACCTAACCAGCAGCAGATCTTTCCCCTCTATCCCTTTTTCTCTCTTATCTAGTGTTAAGGGTTAAATGGGTGGAAGAAAAGAATCTCTGTCTCTCTCTCTCTCTCTCTCTTTGTGTGTGTGTGTGTGTGTGTGTGTGTGACTGCCAACAGTGTTTTAGGATCTCCAAGGACCTGCTGATCTTTTATAAACATGTGGTCAGATCAAGCCCTCTCTATGATCACAGTCTGTAGTTAGATGTGAGACATTTGTCAGCAGTTTCTATAGAAGTCTGAGACTTTCCATAGAAGTAGAAGACCCCTCACCCTCATCTTCTGGGTGGGCCTGGGTGATAATGTCCTATATAGAAAGTAGGAGTTCAGATGCAGTATAGTGATTGTCTGTTACACTTTCCCACAGTGTGACTTCCCTGGGTCACTTGCATTAGTCGTGAAGTTTTGGAGGACGAATGTATTCCCTGAACACTTCTCTTTGTTTAAATTATTGCTACATTGTGAAAACCCTTAAATTTCTGATATTGAATAGTTAAAGAGTTAAACATCCTGTAGAATTAGGTTTTAAATTTCCATTCAGTCTTCTGTGGAACAAGGAAGAATGGGAAGGATGGATACTGGGGCTGGCATGGGATCTGAGAGTGTCCTCTTCAGGGGACATGCTCTTGTGCTCAGGGTTTTTCTGAGTAGTGGTATCAGTAATGAAGAAATGAACACTTGTTCACCTTGTGACCTCTGGCAAGTTACTCAGTCAACCAGGGCTTCAGTTTTTCTATCTATAGAGCAAAGAAGGTTTACTATCCACAGCAGTAGGTGTGGGCTTGAGATGCCTTCCCTAGAATGATTGTGTTTTACTCGATGTGTATATGTGAGCTACATGCCTGCACCAGGCCACACCAGAGCAAGGCATTGTTTTTCATGCAGTCTAGAAAATAAGCCTCTTTGCTCTCCATTACTTAGAATTTTTCTTTTCTATTTCAATCTAGTTTTTATGCTAAGAATGAGATTTGAACAAAAATTATCTTCCCTGGATGCTAGATGTGTAATTTCACCTAATTACAAGCTCAAAAAAAAAATAAGAATTTAATTAATAGCATTCTGAATCTTGTACACTTTTTCCTCTTTCCCTCCCTCCCTCCTCTATCCCCCCCCCCCCCCCCAGTGAGGCTCTGGAAAAAAGTATAACAACAGTAGGCAAATAACTGAAGTAAATTAGTTGATTACTGTGTAGAACTGAAATCCAAGTTGAATTCTATTGTTTCTTCTCCAGTGTGTATCTTGTTGAACTGTGTGCCTCTGCTGTAGCATGGCCCCGCCCTCCCTCCCCAGCAGTAGCAGAACACAGTGGTTCTGGGTGTTCTGCTGCTGCTTCCATTGCGTGAAATCTCAGGCCTGGGGCAGTCCTGATGGCAGGTTAGTTTCTGGGCTCCACTTTGGAATGTGTTTCTAGTCCTTCAAAGCACTCATCTTTGATGTAAATACTCTTCTTTAGAACAGTTGTTATTAACCTGTGGGTCTTGACCACTTCAAATGACCCTTTTACAAGTGATCACCTAAGACCATCCTGCATAACAGATGTTTATATTATGGTTCATAACAGGAGCAAAATTATAGTTATGAAATAGCAATGAAAATAATTTTATGGTTGGGGGTCATCACAACTTGAGGAACTGCATTAAAAAGTCACAGCATTAGGAAGGTTAAGGACTGCTGCTTTAGATAGAAGAGTGAGTGATACATTATTTCTATGAGCACTACTTGGTGTGATTTTTTTTCTCCTTATATTTATGAAGTTAGTACATGCTTACATAGAAAGTGTAGCAGAGAATAATGAACAAAATTGCTGGTTTCTACTCTACAAAGAGCAATAAATTTTATAACCTATATCTTTATACTCTGTCATATATATATGTATGCACATACCCCTTTTTTATTTTTATTGTGAAGGCAATATAGTCATACTGACTGTACTTTTGGTAACTATCTTCTGCTTGGTGTATCTGATCATAGAATATATTCTGTCAACCTGGGTCTCCTCAGGGATGCTTCTGTTTGGAGATGGGTTTTGTTATTACATTTTTAAAGATTTATTTATTTTTATTTTCATATGTATAAGTGTTTTCCTTTTATACATGTAAGTGTAGCACATACATTGCCTGGTACCGGAAGAGGCCAGAAGGCATTAGATTCCCTAGGACTGGGGTTGCAAACGGCTGTGAAGTGCTGTGTATGTGCTGGGAAAGGAATGGGGTCCTCTGTAAAAGCAGAAAGCAGTTCTTAACTACTGAGCCATCTCTCTAGCCCCTCAGGGGTTGGTTGGTTGGTTGGTTTGTTTGTTGGGATTTTTTTTTTTGATGGTCACAATTGGAGAAGGAGATTCTACTGACACGTAGTTATTAAAGGCCAGTGTCTTAGTTAGGGTTTTACTGCTGTGAGCAGACACCATGACCAAGGCAACTCTTACAAGAACATTTAATTGGGGCTGTCTTACAGGTTCAGAAGTTCAGTCCATTATCATCACAGTGGGAGCAGGGCAGCATCTAGGCAGGCATGATGCAGGCAGAGCTGAGAGTTCTACATCTTCATCTGAAGGCTGCTAGTGGAAGACTGGATTCTAGGAAGCTAGAACAAGGTTCTTAAAGCCCACGCCCACAGTAACACACCTACTTCAACAAGGCCACGCCTCCAAATAATGCCACACCCTGGGCTAAGCATATTCAAACCATCACAGCCAGGAATGGCTCAAAACGCCACAAGTGTGGGCTGGAAAGCCATGATTTTTTTAAGTATTTTTTTAATTGGATATTTTCTTCATTTACATTTCAAATGTTATCCCCTTACAAGGTCTCCCCCCTGAAATCCCCTATCCCATTCCCCCTCCTCCTGCTTATATGAGGATGTTCCCCCACCCACCCACCTACTCCCACCTCCCTGCCCTCTCATTCCCCTATAGTATGGCATCGAGCTTTCACAGGACCAAGGGCCTCTCTTCCCATTGATGCCTGACAAGGCCATCCTCTGCTACATATGTGGCTGGAGCCATGGGTCCTTCCATGTGTACTCCTTGGTTGGTGGTTTAGTCCCTGGGAGCTCGAGGGTGGGGGAGGGGAGTGTCTGGTTGGTTGATATTGTTGTTCTTCCTATGGGGTTGCAAACTCCTTCAGCTCCTTCAGTCCTTTCTCTAACTCCTTCATTAGGGACCCTGTGATCAGTCCAATGGTTGACTGTGGTGAGCATCTGCCTCTATATTTGTCAGGCTCTAGCAGAGCCTCCCAGTAGACAGCTATATCAGGTTCCTGTCAGTATGCACTTCTTGGCATCCACAATAGTGTCTGCATTTGATGACTGTATATGGGATGGATCCCCAGGTAGAGCAGTCTTTGGATAGCCTTTCCTTCAGTCTCTGCTCCACACTTTGTCTCCATATTTGCTCCTGTGAGTATTTTGTTCCCCCTTCTAAGAAGGACCGAAGCACCCACACTTTCGTTTTCCTTCTTCTTGAGCTTCATGTGGTCTGTGAATTGAATCTTGGGTATTCTGAGCTTTTGGGCTAATATTCACTTATCAGTGAGTGCATACCATGTGTGTTCTTTTGTGATTGGGTTACCTCACTCAGGATGATATTTTCTAGTTCCATCCATTTGCCTAAGAATTTCATGAATTCATTGTTTTTAATAGCTGGGTAGTACTCCATTGTGTAAATGTACTACATTTTCTGTACCATGCTTTTTAATAATAGCACTGTGTTCTGTCATGTGAACATACCATAGTTTATTTAACCAGCTCATGTTGTATGGCATGGTGAGGATTTCTTCTGTACTCCTCTAAGTACTCAGGATGAAAGTGCTGAAGGGTCACAGGGGAAAGTGTTCTTGGGCTGTGAAGACTTTGACAACCCCCCTCCCCCCCAAGTCCCCAACCGAGCTAGCGACATCATTTTCCACTAGAATAGAGAAAGAAAAGAATCCCAGCAGCTCAGGACTGGGTCACAAATGAAGAGGAACATCTGCATTACAGCATTGCTATGCTGTCTGAAAATTGCTCCAGCACACCCGGCCAGTGATCCCATTCTTAGGAGAAGGGATGCAGAGCTTCCAGGATTATGGCCTGGATTTTAGGAAACAAATGAGCATTTCTGTGAGCAGGAAAAGAAACTCTAGTAGTTAGGTTTTTCAAGGCCAGAATGTTCCAGTACTTCAATGAAGAAGCATAGTTTTCTGTATGACACATACGAAAAAACCAAAAGGCTGGGACACCAAGGACTTTGAACTGCTAATCTGTTGGCAATAGAGACCCTCCCCGTTTTAGGAGAGTTAATATGGCTGTGCTGTATCAGACTGATCTAAGATCTGAGGGTCGAACCTTAGGCTGTGGCGGTAGAATAGGGAAGTGTCCTGGACAAGTGTGAGAAACGGGAAGGAAGAGGTATGTTTTGAAAGCAAGAGGGGGAAATCAGTTGCTAGATAGATGGACTCTGTATGTTAGAGTGAACACTGCTTGTCCACTTTAAAGCTTTTCTGTAGATTCATTATTCCCAGTGACTCTTTAGTCCACCGTTAATCCCACTGGCTGAGAAAAAGTCCACCACTACAGTCTTAAGCCAAGCTTGAAGCAAGCTTTAATACTGGGAGGATGGGTCTCTGACCAAGTCCATCTCTGGGTTCCCAGAAAAAAGCCACAAGTCATGTTTTTGCAGGGGCTTATAAAGGCAAAACCGACAATTCGCTACATTTCCCATGTCCAATCTGGAGCAAGCATGCATCCGGACATATTTCCTGCCTGTGTACCTCCAGCCCACATGTGATCAAGCACATCCAGTGCATCTGGGTCAAACAGCACAAATGGGAACTTATTCTTAACTGCAAACAGAACTCAACCTGTAAGGGATATTCTTCCTGTTTTGGTCTCACGCCACATATACATGCTCAAGGAGCAAGTCCAGATCCTTACCCCATCCTTCTCTCTCCTTGTCTCTGCATTTTGTGGGTTGTCTGAATTTGTTTTCAGGTAAACCTTTCAAGAATCCTTTGTTTTTCCTTGGGTCAGGGTTTAAAGATGACCTCTTCAGCCTCCAGTGGCTTAGTGCTGTAATTGTGTCAAACAGAAGATTCCCAGAGGAGACACTACAGTGATCTGAGACATGACATCATTCATTCTGTCTTAATGTGGACTTGCTCCCACTCTGGTTAAAGCACTTTTCTCATCCAGGACAGCAGCGTCTTCACAGTGACCTTACGTGATCTCCGTTGCCTTTGCAGGACAGCAGCGTCTTCACAGTGACCTTATGTGATCTCCGTTGCCTTTGCAGGACAGCAGCGTCTTCACAGTGACCTTATATGATCTCCGTTGCCTTTGCAGGACAGCAGCGTCTTCACAATGACCTTATGTGATCTCCGTTGCCTTTGCAGGACAGCAGCATCTTCACAGTGACCTTATGTGATCTCCGTTGCCTTTGCAGGACAGCAGCGTCTTCACAGTGACCTTACGTGATCTCCGTTGCCTTTCCATTCTGTCCATTGAGTACCAGACTGTAGGAAAGGAACCAGTGACTGAGTACAAAAGGCATGAGAAGTGTATGCTGTTTACATAGAGCGCAGGACCTCATCATTGTCTGAGTAGATGCTCATAGAAACTGTTAGCCTTCTTTAAAAAGTATACCAGTAAAGGAAGGTTAAGAATGAGGATCCATTGCAGCTTATGGACAATTTACTCTGACTTTGTATCTTAGCAGTTTTGTTTTAGTGAAAGGTTCATTGGAAAAAGAGCCATAAAAGGCCATCTTTGGCTTTTGATTCACCATGGTAGAAAGACATTTGGACAAAAGATATTAGCAATGATTTAGTGAAATAAGGTTCAGGTTGAGTGTCCCTTAATCCAGAATGCCAGGAACCAGAAGAGTTCCCCAGTGTTCACCAGAGTTCCCCAGAGTTCATCAGTGGACCTGGTGCTGTCCAGATGACTGTGTATCAGGTGGCAGCACTTTATTTTCTAGCTTTTGGCCAGCAGTTCACTTAGTAGTTCACTAAATTCTGTGCTCTTTCTTTAGTTTCTGTGTTTCTGGTTCCATAATGTTTAAGTGCTCCTGTGTTTTGGCCACTGGAACACAATAGCCAAGCTCACATCATGCCTGCTTTCATGGATGTTTAGGGTTCGAAGGGGAAAATGGACAGTGAAATAGTTCGCTCGAGGACTACATGCTTACAACCTGAAGTAAGGGCTGTGAAGAAAAGGCAAAGGCCACCATTTCTTCAACCACAGAGTAAAGGAACCAACAAGACCAGTGGGGCTG
Source organism: Rhynchomys soricoides (assembly GCA_019843965.1). Taxonomy (NCBI): domain Eukaryota; kingdom Metazoa; phylum Chordata; class Mammalia; order Rodentia; family Muridae; genus Rhynchomys; species Rhynchomys soricoides. Next base: position 7,497,619 of record JADRCH010000056.1, on the reverse strand, counting down.
ATTTGCTGATGGGCATGAAGCTTGAGCTAAGATCAGAAGAGTGGGGCTCCTAGAAGCATCATGGGAAGAAGACTGAGTAGCCAGTGTCATGTAGTGGGATCAGAAGGTTGGAGCCAGGGCTGCTCGTAGGCTGCCCTGAAGGGTAGAAAGACAAGCTTCCGAGAGGAATGCTAAGATTCTGCCTCATGCAACCAAGTGAATGAGTGCCATTCACCGGACTAGTACTAGGCTCGGGACACGGAGACTACAGATCTCCCTGATTTGAGGCTATGGGGGTGAGAAGTCACGTGGGCTTCTTAGCCATATTGTCCCAGGCTCTGAAACTGTGGTGCAGATTTAAGCAGGGGTTAAAATACCTGTCTCTGGACATTGTGCTTTCCGGAGACTTACACGGTGGGTATTAATGCCAGTGTAAAACGAGGAACCTTGCTAATGAGTTCAAGAAAACAAAACAAAAACATAAAACGATCAAATCACTGCTCCATTCATAGCAAGGCTAATCCTTACATTGCCTATACCCAGAGCAAAAAACAGTCGTTAGAGAATTTGCATTCATGTGTGTCTTTGTTAAATGTTTACTGAAAACCTATCCAGCCTTCATAAGCTGTCCTTTGGGAAAGGAGTCTTACTGACCTTGAAATGTGGCAATAGTGGGTTTGAAATGACAGACTTTGAAAACTCTTTTCTTGTCCTAGATTCGATGTTGAATTTGTTCTCTCAGCACCTTCTCCAGAATGGCGTGGCAAACAGGGACACGTGTCGCGACCTCTTCTCTCTGAATTTTTGCAAAGAAGTTTAGAAAACTCTAGGGTCTTCCTTTGCATCTGTGGACCAACACCATTTACAGATGCGGGGATAAGGTGAGTGGCAGTAGGGGGAGCAGGAACCCTGCAATGGAAGCCCACATAGAGAGCACTTGGCCATCACACACTTAAATCTGTGGTGGCTATGAAAGTAGTGGAGCTGCTATTCTCCATACTAGGGGCAGAGGTTGGGGCCTGGGTTGTGTCCTTGTCATCTGCCTGTGGCTGTCAAGAACAGTTACAAGATCCATGCCCCAATCTTATTTGGAATGTTGGGCTCTCGATCTCATCTTCACCACCTTCAATGTAAATAATTACAAGTAAGCCATTTTCATCTCAGTGTGGCTCTCTGCCTTTATTCTCTGCAGCTGTGTAGGAGTTGGTAAATAAAACACAGTGATCCCAAGTCAGGAGCAAGCCAAAGGAGGATGCTAGATTGTACTACATAAGCAAGGCCCATGGCCAGACTACATAATGAAAACCACCTTATATTATACCTTAAAATATTTGGTTAAATGCGGCCAGTACTGGATTTTTAGATTAGAAACTCCTTAAGTTTATTTTGTATAAACCTAACATTTTCTAGATAATTTGAGTTTAATTTTATTGTAAAATTTATTTACAAAACCCCCCACTCCAAGTTTTAAAGAAGTATTCTCTTTTATTGGAAATCAAGGCTAAGTGCTACACGGCTTTACACTGCTGGCCCATGTGTCTTAGAGCGTCTTTAGGCTGCAGTGATACTGTTAAGCAGTGGAAACCTCAAACCGTCAGCGAGGAAAGACTGCTATGGAGAATCCGCACACCTATCCTAGCAGAACTCCATGCCTTCCCCATGGCTGGTGGTCTGCTGGAGCTGGGGCCATGTCTTCTTTATTTTCATTCATTTGGTTCTGCACGTCTTAGCACTCGGATGCAGACTACAGCTACTCGATCTGCTCATTAAATAGCAGGTTATCATGACTGTAGGATTTTTCACATGCTGTAAAGCAACTGTAATCGCTACAGTTTCTCAATTTTGCCTCAAAACTAATCTTCCAATACTAAGCTTGCTTGGCTAGGAAGCTCAGCAGGGATGTTAACCATTCCCTGTGGAGATTACCTCTCCTGAACTAGCTGCTGGAGCTGCCTGTCAAGGTGACTTGACACAAATGAGTGTTTGCACTTCATAGCATCTCCCTTGTGGCTTTAGTTCAAATTCATTTTCTTGATTTCTTGTCATTACCATCTTAATGGAATGTGTCTTTTTTTCTGTTTGAGACAAGGTCACAGTATGTATCCCTAGCTGACCTCAGACCTTGAGATCTGCCTGCCTCTACCTCCTGGGTGCTGTGGTTAAGGTATTATGCCCAGCTAGTGTGCCTTTCATATCAAAAGTGACAAGAGGCTCTTATTTTATCATAGTTTTGGTAAAATAAAGGCCTTTGCCATCCTCTTTACTAAGACCTCCAGAGTTAATCTCATGTCGGCTGCATGTTGCACAAAAGTCAGTTCTCCATCTCTTCCACTTCCCCATCAAGCTGTGGATCAAGACTACTCTAAGATATTGCCCTGGCACTGAGCATTTGCACAGTTGCTACCATCATTTCCCAAGCAGCACAGCGTAGTCAAACAGCAGTTATGTTGTTTGATGTATTGTAACTAGTCTAGAGGGAATTTAAAGTGTCTTGGGAGATGTACATACATAGGATACATATACACTGCCATTTTATGAGGGTCTGCAGACTTTGGTGTCCATGGGTAGGCCTAGATCCAAGCCCTCACAGAACTAACTAGATAACTAGCTGTATTCCAAGCATACCCTCCTCGTTCCATGAGCCCTTGTCAATTTGTATAATAAAGGTTTAGAAGCCTATACTTTAAAAACAAATGGCTGAGAGTGATACTTTGATCCAGTCACTACCTTGTACCATGGATAAGTGACTCAACTTCAGAGGCTCACACTGTCCTGTGATGACAAGTGTGACTGAAATATAACTTGGAGCATCATAGTGGTTGCTAGCATCTAATAAGAGAGGCAGCCATGTATTATAGTGGTAACACTGTATGAAGTAGACAGAGAGTTAAATCTATATGTAATAAAGCCCTAGACTCCATACATTTAAGTAAGTGTGAAGAATAGAGGTCACAGGACCATGCTATTGAAGACTGTCTTAGGAGTGCAGCAGAAGGGACTGTGGAATAGTCCACAATGAAAATATAATGGTTTTCAGCAGATAAACACCAGAACATGGCAGAAGTGGGAACGAAAGGGAAAGAAGGATCTTAGAGATCAAATGTATCCAAGAGCGTGTCTGCCGTTTACAAGGAGTGAATTATAACTGCATCTTAACTCAGATCATTTAAAATTAGTGGCATTTGGGAAACTGTTAAAAAGATTAAACACTGATTAAATAGCTGGTGCTGTTTAGTAATTAAGTTTCTGGTGTGGTCATTGTGTTCTTAAAAAACAAACATGACTTGAGGAAGTTAGGAGGGTATGTTAGCAAGCTTTGTAAACATTTTCCCTAGAAGTCACACATGCTTTGTTTTTCAGGTTGCTGCATGATCTTAACTTTTCCGATGATGAGATTCACGGCTTTACAGCATAAGAAAAAGCTGCCGTTGTCTTTTATTCAACTAGTTTATATATGTGATTGCCTAGGATTTTTTAAAAGAATTTTTTATGTACGAAAGGTTAATCAGAATCCAGGCTTCAGTTTCTGGAATGAAGTCATATGTCTTCAGTACAAGTAACTTCTTGGTTTAATTTTGTACCATGACTTATTTTACTGCTGACGCCTGACCTGGACGTCAATCATGGCAGCAGGTGCATACAAGAGCCTTTGTTATGAACTGCAAGTTTCCTTACCACTGAAATTGTATCACTGTTCTGCAGTAAACGCCTGTATTTTATGACATGAAAAACTAAGCAATCGTTTTGGTCACTTTTTATGCTGCAAGATATCTTCCGAGCAATACAGATTCCATTTCACACTGCACTGTTCACTCAGGAATTGATGGTGTATGTCCTTATTAATCTTAAAACACGGAATGCTGTAACTATTGGTGGTCCAGTTTTGTGGGTGTCCATGGCATTGATACAGATAGAATAAAACTATACTTCCATACTTTTTACTCCCTGTGGTGGATGTGTGGCTGAAGGTAACAAATAGAGTGGCTGTCTTAAAGGGAATTTTATTTATGTACTAATTACTTTTTGAGTGTCATTTTATAGCTTTGATTGGACTGAAATTAGCTATGTATACCAGGCTGCCCTAAAACTCCTGCTTCTGCTTCCGGAGGTTGGGATTACTGGTGTGTGCTACCATACCTGAGCTTAAAGGAAATTTTAAAGACACCAGTAGAGTTTAGTTTCCAATCCCCAGAGGGTGGAAGAAGAGAACTGACTCTGCAAGATATTCTGCACCAACACACAAACACGGACACTAAAGAAATATAATCTCTAAAATTTTTAAGATACCAATAAAAAATATTAGAAGTTCTTCACACTTGCAGGTTGGGACTAGGTGTGTTTAAAGAGCTTACAAGATCACTAACATCTATCAGCCCAAACCAAAAGCATTACATTAGCAAAGGCTGAAGTGTGGCATCCAGCCCATGGCCTGAGATAATTAATCCTTCTGCAGACCTTTCCACACCAGCTGGGAAGAGAGGTGCACTCCGTCCTGAAGGTTTCTTTCCAGGCTGGCTGCTTCCCCTGCCGCTGGCAGGTCTGAGAGCTCTGGTGTAGGCAGCCTTCATACCCTTTAAACCTAGAATTCAGCCGGGCTGTGGAGAGCTGTTTGGAAGACTGTGTTAACTGCACAGGTTGCTGGGGCTCTCACCGTTACTCTGTCCTAATCCAGCCCGCAGCATGTTTACACAGATAGAGTGGGGAGGAGTCATGAATGGTTTTGTTAAATGAATGCCCTGGCCTGACTGACAATGCCGCAGCATTAGCACTTCCTGGAGGACCAGCTCACAGCTTCTGAAGCCTCTACTGGCAAATGGCTGGTTGGACACCCAGTATTCCAGTGTCTCCCTTTTCTGAGATAGGACTCTAGCTGCCTAGCTGCAGCCCTGTTGCTCACAGGGACTTCAGCTACATGCTCCCCCGCCATCTTTTTCCACTGAGAGGAAGTGTGTGCATCTTTTAATTAATTTCAGGAATTCAGTGGTAACATGTTGATTAACTTACATGAATAGCTTTATTTTTCATCTTTTTAAGCCTTTTTCTTTCTCCTCCAATCTTGGTCCAGTTACTTCAAGCAAACAGTTCTCCTCTGTCCTTAGATCTCTTCTTTGCTGCTCCTCCTTTGTACTTGAGAGCAAAAGAAAACGCAGCAGCTCCCTTAGGATAATCTCTCCGCACATATTAGTTCACATCTTAATTCCCAAGTTACAATCTAATTTGAGAATCAGTCCTGTGTCAGATTTTGATGACTATTAGAGATTGTTTCCTACTTGTTGATTAGATAAATTGTTCTTCTGGTACTTTAAAAAAAATTTTTTTATATTCTATACGTTCACTGTCCTGTTTTATAAAAATATAAGGGAGAAGTGAAAGAAATGCTTTTCCTCCCCTCCTCCCCTCTCCTGAGATAGGGCCACCTAGCTAGCAGATGTCCCCTCCCCCCCTCCAAGCACAATGGGAAAAACAGGTTAGAAAGCACATAGGCTGGGAAGGAGGGGCTGATTAAGCCCCTGCTACCTCATTCCCTAAAGACCAATCAGTTTAAAAGTCACACTGTTCTGCCAGTCACATTGTACCTAATGGCGGGTGCTCTAAAATCCTATATAAGGTCCCCGAATGGGCTCCACGGGGTCACCTCTGCCTCGTGCAGGATGACCCCAATGCATTGGAAATAATAAACTTCTTGCTGATTGCATCGCTCTCGCTCTCTGTGTCTTTGCAAGGGGGAACTACTGGTAGCTACGACCTTCGGGTCCAACAGAAGAAATATGTTTGGTGGTGTATAGTCAGGTGTGGGAGAAGTGCTTATTCATAAAGCCAAATGCTGGAAACAACCCAAATATCCATCTGTGGATGTATTGATAAACAAAAAGATAATTGTTGTGATGGTGGCACGGCTCCAGAAAGACCACACCAGGCCAAACAGTTCTATGTGGGGTTTATTGAGAGAGAAGGGGGCAAGGTGGCAGCAAACGGAGAAGAGAGAGAGAGATCAGAGGGGTCTTCCTTTTATATATGGATAGTGACATAGCCACAGGTAAAGGTGGGAGGTGGGCCAAGTGGATTCTGGGAATATGGTGGCTGTTGCCTTGGCAACAGGTGTGCTGGTTGCGCTGTCGCCTGGGTGTGACGTCACTGGTTTCAGAGGTCCTGATGCCAACAATAATGTATGTATAATGAAACATATCTAGCCATAAAAAGGAATGAAGTGTTAGATGACCCTTAAAACATGCTGAGTGCAAGGCCAGAAAACAACAGCTTTTACCACTTGCCCCTCTTAGGATTCTTTATATGAACCGCCAGGAAGGCGTGTCTATAGAGATGGAAGGGTGTTACGGAGAGCAGAAGATGAAAGGAGGCGGTTTGTTTTGATGCAGGTTTTCTAAAGTTGACATGTTTGTGAATATGTGCTCAAATTTAAGTAGACAAATTGTATGTTATGAGAACTATATCTCAAAAAGGAATGCTTTTAATAGACTAAACTAGTAAGAAAATAAGAATGGACAAAACGTAAGCTTTCCTAAAGAGAAAATAAAGAAAGTGTTTAAGATCTAAAAGGTCAAAGAAGTAAACACTGAAGACTGAAGAATGTTAACCAGAGAGTGAGAGTCATTTAAAAACAAGTACTAAACACTTCCTTAAATTCCAACCCAAATGAATGCTGAAGAAGCAAGACCAAGGTAATGTCAGTAGAATGACGAAAACTGGAAGAGCTTTACTCATCTAGGGAAATAAAGACAAACCTAAAGCTCTTGACTTGAGGCAAAAGAAATGAGATCCTTGTCGGGCTTTTCAGTAGCTGGAGCTCTGTGGAAGAGTAGTCACCTAGCACGGACAAGACATTGCTGGGGTTTGATCCCCAGCACCGCACACCCACACAGGAAGACAGCATCAGAAAACAGTTTTCAAAAAAAAGGAAGGAAATGTACCCTTCGGAACCACAGGAAAACACTTTGCTGGACAAGCTGAAGTGAGGGAAACATGAATTACCCCGTTTCAGGAAGCCTTTCCTAAGGCTTCTACAAAAGGACAGGATTAGATAAAGACATTCATACACAGGTTATGGGTGAGGCAATCCTGGGGGACTGAGACTAGACGGGTTAAAGAAGAGAGACTCCAGCCACGGGAGGATAACCTAACAATGAACATGAGAGCTGGGAACTGGAGCTAGGGATGTAGCTCCGTTGGTTGAGTACCAGCCTAGCAGATACAGAGGGGCTGAGATTTGAACTCAGGCTTGGTAGCAAGTGCCTCTACCCACTGGGTTATCTCCCTAACCTAATACTGGCTCTTAGGGGCAACACTTCTTCATCTAAGGATTGTTAACCCCCAAAACAAGTATATATAAACCAAGGGGGAGATTATCAGGGTAAAGAGCATCTTTTGGTGTACAGGGGTTCCTAAGAGAGGCTCTGTAGGGCAGGAGCAGAGCATCCTAGCTTCCAGTGTACATGCCTTCAGCTTTAACCAGTGTCAGAGGCCTGAGAGAAAATGTTCAAAAATAAACTAAGCATTTTGTTATAAGTGGAACATGCCTATGCACCTTGGAATGCATAGTGAGTTTCAGGCCAGCCTGGGCTACACAGACCTTGCCTGTGGTGGTGGTGGTGGTGGTGGTGGTGGTGCTGCTGCTGCTGCTGCTGCTGCGGTGATAGTGATGATGATCTGTGCTGAACTAAATAAAACCAAAGCATTACAGTTGGTTTCAATGTCAACTTGCTATAAATTAGAATCTCCTGAGTTGGCCCCTCACCGGAAGACCTGTCCTGATTGCCTCAACTCATGCCCAAGGCCCTCTGAGTGGGGGTGGCACCTTTCAGTAGTCCAGCTTGTCCCTCGTGTTGAATTGATTTGCCCTGTTGCTGCAATGAGCCTTTTTGCTAATGTCAGAACCAGCGTGTAGAAACTCAAGATCTTTGGCTCTCCAGGAAACTTCCAGGTTTTCAGTGCCAGACTGAGACTGCTGACACATCCAGCCTTGTGGGCTGAGTGACTGCCAGGCTCTTGGCCTTCTCTACAGTGACAGACAGCTGCTGTGGGACAACTCCAGTGCTGGGGACCAGCTTCAAGGACCAAGCAGCTACCGACCTCTCAAGTACAACTCAGCTGTTACTTAAACTGACTTAGTAAGTTCTTTATCTCGTGTGTGTGTGTGTGTGTGTGTGTGTGTGTCCCATTGGTTCTGTTCCTTTAAAGAACCTCGACTAATATACCAAGTAAGTTCTGGAAACGGAGTGCAGAAGCATGAGAATGGATCTCCAGGTGTTACTCTGAGAAGGCATTAGACCAATTTTCAGATAAAGAACAGGCACAGCAGCAGTTCATGTACTGCATCTGTTCCGAAGGACCAGTCTAGGCTAGTTGTTCCTCTTTCAAAACTAAATAAACTTAAAAATCCTATATAGGATTTACCCAAACTCTGCTGTCAGGACAGACTCCTCTATTCCCCAGTTCTTGAGGCTGGCTCTACTAAATTACTTAGTTCATAAATCACCCGTGTAACTGCCCGACAGGGAAAGTATCTGCTCAGGATTCCCAAGACCCAAGATCTCAGCACAAAGGAGATTTATTTGCCTCAGAGGGACAAGGAGGAAGTGGCCAAATAAGGGAGTAGACCTTAGGGGCTAGCTTTAGGAATGTAAAGGTTTTTAGAAAGGCAGGAAAGTGGGAGAGAAGGGCAAAACCTGCCAGAACCATGCTCACCATGCTTGAGCTGGCCAGAATCCCTTCATTGGCCCGTTGTCTTCTTAAGGTATGTCTTCAGGACTACAAGTACGCTGGCCTCCGAGGTGTTCCTCCCGCCCCTCCTCAAAGTCCCTAGGATGGATGAGAACTGCGCACTTACCAAGCACAGGTGAGTCACACACCTTCACCCCTGCTTCCTAATCAGATCACTGACTTTAACCTGTGTGCACCCTGTCTCCATGAGACTTGCCACTATCCAGTGCCCACACCATGGAAATGAGCACTGTAGAGGACTGGACTTTTTTCTTACTCCAGTTCCCACTCTAACTTGGGGCACCAGTAGAAATGAAGTGTTCTTTCTCTACGTTAGTTTAACAGACAGCAGAGAAGTCAACTGGGGGTGTGGAAGGAGAAGGGCCCCAGGCTAGCAGAGATGTACCTTAAACAGCTACACTTACAGGAGGCTGCCCTGAAAGTGAGTCGTCTCTTTGATGGCAGATCGAATGCTCTACCCTTTTAATCACCATCTTACTTTGAAAAACTGCAGTCACTTGTTGGTTCTGATTGGTAAATAAAGTTGCTGGTGGCCAATGTCTGGGCAGGGAGACAGAAGAGGGACTTTAGGATTCGTGGGCAAGGGGACCGAGGAAGAAGGAGAATCACCATGCCAGGAAAGGAATAAGATCCAGGCTTGAGAGCTGCAGAATAGAGAGAGTACCAGTCATGAACAAGCTGGGGAAGAGCGGCCACAGGGGGCACCCCCATTGGGTCTAGGGTAGCAAAGATGGAATATAGATTTTTGTAAGTAATAACTTAGGAGTATCAGAGGAAAGGCATTAACAATGTGGAAGTTTGGGAGTGGCCCAGCAATTGAGCTGTTTTAAGGCATATTTAAATATAAGGCTGTGGGGGTTGAGGGAGGGAGGGAGGGAGAGGGAGGAGTCGGAGAGGGAGAGACTTTCATTGGGGACTCCAGAACACTGGGGCCGGTAGCGAGAAACTTGGACTGCCAACACCAGGGAGATTAAAGCAAATTAATCAACTACTGTAACAGTCACTCATCGTTCAGGGTTTATCTAGCTCTTAAAGATGGCATTATAAGCCCATACTTGAACTTTCTGTCAGAATACATGAAAACCTTTGCAGAAACAGTTACTTAGAGAAAAATAGAAGCAAAAAACTACAGATGTCCCCATCCAAGAGAGTGGGAGCTAAGACTTAAAAATAAGAACTTCTGCAGATTAAACAACAAAATAATACACAGGTGCAAAAACAGCGTGCATGCATGCACAGAGGGGTGGCATGTTCCAATCCCTTACTTTGTAGCCCAGGTTGCATTCAAATGCTCCATCTTCTTGTCCTTGTGTCCAGAGGGCAGAGAGTGCAGGTGTGTACCACACTAGGACCATGTATCTTCTCACAAACCAGAGCTTCATAACAAGTTTATTTTGATTATCTATGACCTAAAGTGAATTTTCTAACATGGCTCCTGGTAGCTTTGTGGCTATAATACAATTTTCTAGCATTCAGTTAGAACAAAAGATGGTAGCTGGCAGTGGTGGCGCACGCCTTTAATCCCAGCACTTCGGGAGGCAGAGGCAGGCGGATTTCTGAGTTTGAGGCCAGCCTAGTCTACAGAGGGAGTTCCAGGACAGCCAGGGCTACACAGAGAAACCCTGTCTCAAAAAACAAACAAACAAACAAACAAACAAAAACAAAAAAAGAACAAAAGATGGTTTGTCAACATTCAAATCCATAGTTCTGATCACTAAGCCACTGCCTGCGCATGCCTCAATTTCTGCTCAGCAGACAGGATACCTCCAGCTCATGCTCATACCCATGCAGTCAGTCATAAACAAACTCAGAAAATAGCAAGCCATAAAGTTTAGCCATTGAACTCTTGTATGAACCAAAATGTCAAGCTTCGCGCATGCAGATAATTCAGATAATTTTGTGAATTTGTATCCCATATAGTCCTTGTCGTTTACATAAAGGCATTTTAGAGGGGTTAAGCAAGTGGCTAATGACACAAACAGGGTTATGAACATGTAGACACTTTCATGTGGTTTAGTGAAATACAGGCAAAGTAGTAGAAGTTCTAATTCTCAGCATGACAACAAAATCGCTGCAGCTTTGTGTGCACTTGGCTCTGTAGGAGGAACAGACCACATCAACACTGTACTTTTTGTCTGTTATTTTGGAATAACTGGGGACTTGGAGGTGAGCCTGAGAAAGAACTAGCAATTTTGTCCCCATCACAGAGTTGTGCCCTGATTCTAAATGCTGTCACTGGCTGTGTTAATCCATGGGGATTAAACAGTGAGGGAGTGTGTTCACTATCCTGTCTTTATTGTCTTCAGAGGTGGCCTCTGTGGACCCCTTACAAGTCTGTTTCCTCCCATTTAGAACAAGCTACGAAGAGCACTTATTTATATTTCACAATGGCTGTTTAAATGAGTCTGCAGGAAAGGCCCTCTGAATTTTTCAGTGAAGCACACTCAGGTGCTTGTTACGACAAAGACTCCCCACATTCTGAGTCAGTTCATATTTTATTGTACAAAACCTTCAACAGGCAATTTGAAGATGAGTCTTGAAAAACAAATCAGAATATCTCAGCAGAGCATCTAGGCTTGTTTGCGCTGTTACATTGCATGTTTTATTAATATGTACACTTACATTTTAAAACCTAGGACTTATTATTCCAAACTTCATGTGAGGTGGGGGCCTCTGCACACAAATCATCAGAAGAAGCTGCAATGGCTCACAGACAGGCCAGAGGGAATAAAGAATTCCACAGTCAGAGCTCCTAGCTCTCACAAGTGTCTGGGGAAGCACACTGAAGGGACACTAGTGGAGGCACTTTGGCGGCAGTGGCAGACAGGAGTTGTGGTCTCATAAGCACCTAAGAGCTAAATGGAGCCTGAGCTGCAGAACATTTATCCTGTCCCCCACTAATGCCTACGGCTGCCCTGTGTCAGCGATTCATACTCTATGCACCAGGGAATAGGTGTTGCTGCGAGAGGCTGCATAAGTCTCTGGGCTCAGGTGAGGTTAGCAATCAGAACTCACCGCAGATCTTAGGACTTGAGAGCCCACATGGCTTCCCCCACCCACGACTGTGCTCCTGAGTAACTGAGGGAAGCCACCCCCTTATTCCACTGTATGGGAGTGAGGGAGATGCAGGAAGCTGGCCCTCTAAGGTCTGCCCACCTACTAATGGGCTCTGTCAGGGGCAACTGCTTTTTAAATGAAAACTTGCTCTCCAAGCTGTTTGATGACTTTGAGACCTCATCTGACCCTTCAGTTCCTGGGCTGCGATATTAGGAAGTGCATTTGGCCAGCTTTGAGGATGTCCTAACTGTGTTCTTATCTGGAAGGCAGAGAGTGCCTGTGAGAGCCATCTGTCAGGCAGGAGGAGCTTTTAAAGGTAGTGAGGAAACTAGACTTGGGGGGTGGGGATGGGGTGGGAGGAGATCATTTTAGATTATGAGCATTGAATAAATATTTCTAGCAGGTTTAATATTTGAGATGACCTTTGTCAAAATGAATGAATTTGACCATCAGAGCTGCAGGAAAGCTATGGAACCCAGAGGGGTCTGGTGAACAATTTGGTGCTGTGAATGAAGAAAATATTTCTCTCTCTCTCTCTCTCTCTCTCTCTCTCTCTCTTCCTTTCATCTTCCTTGTCCTACCTACAGTCCTCCATGGATTGGATTCTTCTCGATAAACCTAACTCAGACCCCAGCTGTTTCCAAGAGCTACTTAATTTTGGAGTCGGAGGGGCAACAAATAGAACTAAGAGTATCTATGTTTATTTCTTTCCACTGGTGAACTTTATAGCAAGGACATCAAGAAACTAGAAGTACAGATTGGGATGTAGCTCAGTGGACAAAGTGCTTCCGCATGCATAATGTCCTGAGCTCAACCTCAGGATGTGGGAGTTATCCTAGCACTTGTGATGTGGAAGCAGGAAGGCCGGAATTTAAAGGTCATCTTCAGTGACACAGCCAGTTGCATCCAGAGAACCTGCTTCAAAAGAGAAAGGAAGGATTCAACAACAGATTCAGCAGTGACTGGACACAAGAATCTGGAAATGAGACTTCTTTCCCCTGAAGTTGACACTAATAAGCATAGGCCCAGATGTACCTCTGCCCCGAGACTTAGACATCATGGGGAAGAATGAAATGGCGTTTCAGAAGGAAGCAGGGATCTTACTGTGCCAGGGTAACAGCAGGCTGGACCCTGTGGTGAAATGCTCACAGAAGGGTTTGATGAGGGAATAGGGACAGGTGGAGAGTAAAAGATGGCCATCGTCATCATTGTCATCTGCCAAGGTCAGGACTCTTAAAAGTTCAGCCTCATTCTATGTCTCCTAGATGCCCCTCACCACACACACACACACACACACACACACACACACAGAGGAGGGCAGGTACAAATGCATACCCATACATACATTGTCTGTCTGTTCCTCTCTCTCTCTCCCTCTCTCTCTCTCTCTCTCTCTCTCTCTCTCTCTCTCTCTGTCTGTCTCTGTCTCTCTGTCTCTGTCTCTGTTTCTCTCTCTCTCTCTCTCTCTCTCTCTCACACACACACACACACACATTCACACAGACATATTCATAGTTTTTAATTTCCACATGATCTAAGAGACAGACCTCCCCATGGAGCTGGAGCCTGATTTCCCGTCTATGATATGACAGGGCTGAGCCAGTACGTCTCTATACTTGCTTCAGCTCTGGCCTTCTGTTCTATAATTGCTTTACTCAAATTGTCTCTGTGATTTGCAAGAGAATTCAGTGATATGCCAGTGGACTATTATGGTTCTTTCAGAAGATTAAATTGAAATAGTCGTGCTTGGGCATTCATATCTGCCTTTGCAAGCTCTGATTAGTATGGCTAAGTTCTCCCTCCCAGAAGACTTGCAGACAAGTTTATCCCATCTGCTGCTCCTGCTCACCCTCACTATAGCAGACCATGGTGTAACCGGCCTTTGTGGGGACATGATGTTGGGGGGGGGGTGCTACATGTTGACCCTTTCGAATAGGTGCTGTAAACAAGCAAAAAAGCTTTTAAATCCTATCAACAATATATGATAAAAGTCACACAATACACAAAAGTAGAAAAACAAAATAGAAATGGATAAAATTTTTCACTCAAGAGATGACCATATTTAAGTGTCAGTGATAATTTCTAACATATTTCCTATGTTAGATACTCATATACATTTAACTTTGTGGGATAATATTACAAGATTTACTTCATGTGGCACTACAACATATAATTCTTTTATAATTTATAAAATGTGTATTTTAAGTTTTTATTTAAATTTATTTTAGAGTATTTTAATGTGAAATTTTTTAACTTTTTATTGATCTTTGTGAATTTCACATCATGGACCACACCCAATCCCACTCATCTCCCCACCCTCTCCCATAGCCTCCCTCTCCTCTTGCAACCTCTGTCCCCCCAAAAAGGAAAAGACAATCTCACTGTGGAAGCTGTCGTGTATCCCCTTTTGCCACACAGTATGCCCTTTTGCATACTCATCTTTAGTTGCAAATGTTCATTGAAATAAGTCATTGGTCTCTTCTTACATTTAGGAATTATTTTCACAAAAAGGTAGATAGCAAGATTAACTTTCTATTTTTAAAGTTGTATTTGGGGGTGAGGAGATATCTCAGTTGGCACTTGGAAGGGCCTGAGTTCCATCCCCCAGAATCCACTTTTAAGAAGCCATTCATGACGGTATGCTCTAGTGATCCCAGCACTGGGAAATGGAAACAGACAGGTACCTGAGGCTTGCTGGCCAGCTAGACTAGCCTGGATAGAGTGGTCCAGGCTCTAAGACCTGCCTCTCTCTTTAAAAGATAAGTAGACAATACCCAAGGAACAGATACCCAATGTTCTCCTCTGGTCTCTATATGCAGAGTCGCATATGTAACATTTCACTGCACATATGCACAAAACATGAAATTGTTTGAAGGAATGATTTTCAGTATATATGAATAAGTAGAAGGTGCTGTTGTGTTGATTAATATAAAATAATTAAATTAAACAAGCTAATATATGCATCACCTTACCTATTTACCATCTTTGTTTTGAAAACAGTTGAAACTTACTCTCAACAATTTCCATGTTTATGTGTGTGTAGGGGTGATTGTGTATGTGTGCCCACAGGCATATGTGTATGTCCACATATACTCTTGTAAAGGCCAAAGGTTGTCAGTGGGTGAAGTTCTCTATTACTCTTCATCTCGATTTTGTCATCCAGCATCCCCCACTCAACCTAGAACTTGCCATTTTGGCGAGGCTGTTTGGCCAGGAAGCCCCTGGGAACTGCCTGTCTCTGCTTTCCTAATGCTGTGGTTCTAGGCATGCGCTGCCACACTCAGCTTGTACATGGTGCTGGGGATCCAAACTCGGGTCAAAATGTACATGATGGTGGTGTTAGCTTTACCCACCATGCTGTGTGGTCCATATTTCAAAAGCCAAATCATTCTACCTGCCATTGGGCATTCTTAGCGTCACCCAAGCCTTCTCCCCATGCCTAGCCTCTGGAGATCAGCACTCTGTTCTCTGCTCTATGTTTTGTTTGGCATTCTATGTGAGTAAGTATATATGTGTGCATGCCTGGCTTATTTCTATTATGATAATGTTCTCTGCCCTGCCCACATTGTCACAAATGACAGAATTTTATACAATGTGTATAACTACCATATTGTTTCTATCCATCCATCTGCAGTGGCCACTGAGTTTGATTGCATAATTCAGCAGTTATGAATGGACACACGAGTCAAGAAATCTCTTCAGTGACCAAATGTCAAACCTTTTAGGTAAATTCTAAGCAGTGAGATTGCTGGACCCTAGGGCAGATTTAGTCTCAGTTTCTTGAGGACTTTTCATGATGGCTGAAATAGTCAGCAACCAGCTAATAGTAGGTGGTTTTCTACCTCACCCTCTGGCAGGTGTTAGACAGAAACTCCTTGTAGTTTTTTTTTTTTTTTTAAGATTTATTTTATGTACATGAGTACACTGTAGCTGTCTTCAGACACACTAGAAGAGGGCATCAGATCCCATTACAGATGGTTGTGAGCCACCATGTGGTTGCTGGGAATTGAACTCAGGACCTCTGGAAGAGCAGCCAGTGCTCTTAACCGCTGAGCCATCTCTCCAGCCCTCCTTGTAATTTTAATCTACAATTCTAGGGCACTTGTCTTGTTGGGAACTTTTTAAAATCTCTTGGTCATTTGCATATCTTCTTTTGAAAATGTTCTCCTGAGAGTCCTGCCTGTTTTTTTTACCTTGAGTTAATTTTTTAAAAACAGTTTAAACCTTAAATGTCCCCCCAAAGGCGTGGAGTATAGGCTTGGTCTCCAGGTTAGCACCATTCAGAGGCAGCAAAACCTGTATGAGGCACCCATTAGGAACCTGTCTTAGTCAGGGTTTCTATTCCTGCACAAACATCATGACCAAGAAGCAAGTTGGGGAGGAAAGGGTTTACTCAGCTTACACTTCCACACTGCTGTTCATCACCAGAGGAAAGTGGGAGAGGAACTCACACAGGGCAGGAACTTGGAGGCAGGAACTGATGCAGAGGCCATGGAGGAATGCTGCTTACTGGTTTGCTTCTCCTGGCTTGCTCAGCTGGCTCTCTTATGGAGCCCAAGACTACCAGCCCAGGTAGTGGCCCAGGGATGGTACCACCCACATTGGACCCTTCCCCCTTGATCACTAATTGAGAAAATGCCTTACATCTGTATCTCATGAAGGCATTTTCTCAAGGGAAGCTACTTTCTCTGTGATAACTCCAGCTTGTGTCAAGCTGACACACAAAACCAGCCAGTACAGCACCCTAATGGGAAATATGTAAGTCAAGGAAGCCTTGCCCCCAGGACTTGTGGGACACACCCTTTCCCTCCTTGTTTTGGATCCTATCCCTGTGTGAGAGATTTTTCTCTACTACACACTACAACTAGGGTGTGATGTTGACCCCAGGTCTAAGAAACAGGGCCAACTAATCAGGGACTAAAACCTCTGAAATCAGGGAGAATATAAGCCCTTGTCTTTCTCGTCTGATTGTCTTTGGGTTTTTTTTGTTTGTTTGTTTGGTTGGTTGGTTTTCAAGACAGGGTTTCTCTGTATAGCCCTGGCTGTCCTGGAACTCACTCTGTAGACCAGGCTGGCCTAGAACTCAGAAATCTGCCTGCCTCTAATTGTCTTTGTTACAACATCAGAATGCTGACCACCACACTTGTCATTGCTCTGGGCTGTGGGACCAATCCGGTGTAGTGGAGAGAAGCCCCACGTGTCTGCTTTGGGCGCTGTGGCTCTGGGGGGGACAGGACACGCGGGGAAGTGGCTGAGTTCCTCCGCCCACGGTCTGGCAGGTCAGACTGTGGGAAGCCTTTTCGGAGACCTACCCATGGGTGGGGGAGGGGGCTGTCCTGGGGAATGCTGAAGCCGGCTCTGGAGTTTCCAGGCAATGGAAACAAACGGGGCCCGCAGAGCGCAGCTGGCGCCCTGCCATGGGACCGGTTGGCAGCTTGTGCACAGGCTAGCTGCTTTGGCTTGAGTGAATGGGTACCATCTAGAAGTGCTGAGATGCCACCCCGAGAGATTAGATGTGGCTCCTTAATCGAAGGCCGGACCCCTCGCTTCCCACAGCGGATCAAGATGAGACAGTCCATAATTCTAAGGCGTTTATTGACATCGTGATGAGTGGTGTGGATGAAATTGTACGCCGGCGAGGCAGATATAGTAACTGGGAAGGGGTGTGGCAAAGTCTCTAGGTGTCTCATTAACTTGGGGATGGCTTGGGGCTGTGTGACCACGCCTTTACCTGTGACAGGGCTTGGGGGCGTGGCCACACCTCTACCTGAGGAGGGGTGGGTCAGGGGTCTGACAAGGGGTCCTACGTGACAAACCTCACATGACAGACCTCACATGACAGATATCTCTACAAGAGGCTGTGGGAGGTTGTACTTGACAGGAGCCAAAAGGCCTCCCGGTCCCTTCCGGGTTGCCCCACTGGGTCACCCGGAGTTAAGCCTGTGCTCGACCGGGTGCCAGACTGCCTGTCACAGACCACTGCCCCAAACTGGGCCTTGTGTATTTTGCTTATTAACGATGCATGGCTTATAAATGCTTCCTCTAGTCTTCACTCTCTTGCTCTCTTTGCTAAATAAAGTCTTTTTATTCTGATGCAATTCCGTTTCTTAGTTTTTCTCTACTTTAGGAATCAACTCAAATAAATAAATAAATAAATAAATAAATAAATAAATAATAAATAAATAATAAATAAATAAATAAAACAAAACAAATTTTTGGTTGGAACACCTGCTCATCCCCTGCACAAGCTAAGAAACTGTTTACTCTTCTTTCCCCAACCCCCTTCCCCCCTAGAAAACTGGGTGCTAGCGTGTCATCTCTCCAGGTCTCTGTGTTTCCAACTACCCACGAGTGTCCGCCTAGAGAGCTTAGCTTCTTTACCATATACGGCCTAATCCCAGCCCCTAGCTCATACATCATCACCCTGCACCCGAAACCCATAAAACCCCTGCTTTAGCCCTGGCATGTGACTTCTCTGACCTCCACCTGCGAAATCAGTGAACTTGCCCAAGAGCTGTCTTAAATACACCTACCTTTTAACTTCTGATTTGGCTTCAATTGGTTCCTTTTATCAGTAGAGAAACCTATCAACAAACAAACAACAACAGAAGGAAAAAATAATAATTGCCCTCGGACCAATGTCACATGATTTCTGTTTGTTTTCTTATAGTAAATGATGGTTTTGGGTCTGTGAAGCCTTTAGTCCATTTTGAGTTAATGTTTTTAATATAGTGATGATAACAAGGTTTCAGTTTCTTTCCCAGTGTATGAGCTCCCCAGCTCTCCTCATTGCAGGAACTGCCCTTTTGTTGAAAAGTGTTTTTGGCACCTTGTCAAAAATCAATAGATTACTCATCTGTATGTGTTGGTTCGTTTCTGAATTCTGGTTTTAGTTTTGCCATTATGAGCATGAGAATGTGTGTGTGTAAGTACAGTATGTGTACGCTACAGTTTGAAGTTAGAGAGCACCTCTATTTGTTTTCCTTATTTTTTCCCCATGTGGATGGGGCAAGACAGGGAGTTGTGAATGTCTCCATATAAATTTTAGAAAAATAACTTTGGTGCTGTGTTTTGAATCCAGAGCTTCCAGATCCAGCTACTGCCTTGTCTATTTTCTGTGAAATGTGACAGTGAGATTTTGATCGGGATTGCGTGGAATCTGTAGGTCACAATGGATCCTATGGACATTTTAACAACATTAAATTCTTCCAGACCATGACATGTCTGTTCTTTTGTGCTTGTTATAGTTTTTAATTTAAGTCTTTCAATTCTGTGGTTAACTTATTCCTAATTATTTTCTTCTATTTAGGGTTCTTGTAAACAAAATTCTTCTTCCGAGAGATGTTCATTCACTTCTGTGGGTCACATGGTGTGATGGGTAGTCGTGGCTGCCAACTTGATTAGATCTGGAATCAACTATACCCTAAGAAGTTAGGTACACCCTTGATGATTTTTTTCTTAATTGGATCACTTGAGGTAGGAAGGCCTCCCTAAATCTGAACCACACCTTCTGAGGGCAGGCCATATAAAATATGGAGAAGAAGGACATTTTGGCTTTTTGCCGGCTTGCCCCATTCTCACTGGCCAGGTTATCAATCCTTCTGCTGAGATACCCCTTCACTGGCATTAGAGCCTACTTCTTTGGGATTCTAACATATACTGAAGACCAGCTGAGACATCTAGAATTGTGAACTGAACCACTATTGGATTCTTGGATGTTCCACTGGAAGACAAGCATTTTGGGGGCTAGCCATAACACAACCAGCAAGCCATTCTAATAAGTTCCCAAAATATAGATTTATTCTATATGTTCTGTTCTACGAGAGAGCCATAACTAATCTACATTGGTGTCTCAGCCTTGTTCCTAAGTATAGGGGTTTCAAAAAAAAAAAAAAAATCCAACACGTGGCTAGTAGCTAGGTAAGCTTTGAGTTGGGAGTAGCGCCTGAGATTTCCCGTTCTGGTATCTTTCTTCAATTCATTTTCTTTGTTGCAACAAAGTAACTTCAGAAAAGCAGTTTAACAGCTGAAGAAATAGATTGCTGGTCTTGCAGAAGACCCCAGTCGGGTTTCTAGCACCCTCTACAGGTGACTTATGCCTGCCTGTGACTCCAGCTTCAGGGGAGTCAGCACACTCTTCTAACCTCTGTGGGCACCTGCACTCCTGTGCACATACCTACAGGCATAATTAAAATAAATCTCTTAATAAGCAATTTAAAGGAAGGAAGCGTTTGCTTACAGTTTAAGGAGAGAACCATGCTGGCCTGGCAGGAGCCAGTCACACTGTACTTGCAGTCAGGATGTAGAGCAATGATCTCTAATGCTTTCTACCTCCTTTTCTTACAGTCCCTGTTGAATGTTACTTCCCACAGCTAAGTGGGTCTTCCCACCGCAACTAATGTAATCTAGGACATTCCTCACAGGGATGCATGGAGGCTTCTCTCCTAGATGACTCTAGAGCTTGTTGACAGTATTGGCTGTTGGGGGCCATGTAAGAGGGACAGCGAAATATCTTTAGAACTCATGGGATGTAGCTAAGCCCATCAGTTAGTGCAATCATGATGGTGTGCCTTGGAGGGGCACAGCCCTCTGGACTATGTGTCCTGAGGACCACATGCTCTTATGGAGTTTTGCTCTGCTTTCCCTCACAGCCATTTCATCCTCCGAATCTGTGAGCTGTCTCAAAGCTCTAATGGGGTTTCCACCCTCACTGGGCAGTGGCATTGGCACTTACAATGATAGGGATCTTTTTCAAGCATTGCTTCTGGAACAAATGAATGATTCAACTATCACCTCAAAAAGAACTTGGAGATGTAGATTGTTAATAAAGTGAGACTAAGTTTTTTAAAATGGCTTTGATGTAGACAAGCTTGGGAGACGATTTAAAGTTCAAAAAGGCACACTTTTAATAACTGAGTGGGGAAGCTTTTGAGGTCAGGGAACAAGAGCAATGGCAGCGCAACTAGCACAAGCTGGTGTGCCTTTCTTACTTAAGCTGGGCTGGGGGGTCAAGTGACAATTGATTTATTGTACCTATTTTTGCCCTCAGCTTCCTGATATGATTTAATAAAAAGTTGTTAATGAGTAAATGTGTACCCTGAGGATTTAAAATAAGAATAACTGATTGGTTTTTGCATAAAAGTTTAGATTTATGATTTTCTTAAGATTGTATATAAGATTACATTTTAAGATAAATAATAAAATAATTGATCCTTTCTTTGTCACTGTAAATTGCAGCCTGACAGTAACAGAAATGGCTGAGAAAAAAAATACCTTGCTTGCTTACACTTTGTTAATCAATAGCAAGTTACTTAAACATGAATGTACATAGGTTCTTGGGAAATTCAGCTTTCTCATTTGTAATATGTAAAATGCTTGATTGTGTAAGGTTATTGGGAATATGCTTTATATATATTATATATAATATATATGTAATTATTTACTTAAAAAAATGGAACATAGCCACATTTTATATGGCTTGAAAGATTTTGCTGGGCTATATTAGCTATAGGAGAAGAAATAAAGTTATCAGAGCCTTGCTTCATTCACCAAATGTGTGTGTATGTGTGTGTGTGTATGTATGTATGCATATGTATGTGTATGTATGTATGTATCTGT